>CM056053.1:238157700-238757700 GCA_029574335.1 Rana kukunoris
CTCTAACAACTCCCACCCCCTCGTGCTTCCAGCATGTTGGAACCTACCCGATCCAGGTCTGGGGCTGTGGTGTCCTCTCCTTCGTTTGTGCAGGCAGTGGCTCTGGTGTCCACCTCCTCTTTGTTGCTCCAAAGCACTAGGCATCAATAGGATCGCCATATGCTTTGGCCAATTGGGAAACTGGTCTCACCACCTGCCTCCTGATTGGCGAGGAAGAACGTTAGTGTTAAAATAGATAAAATTCACTCACTATGGTCACACAATTGGGTGGGATCAGGTTGCACTCTTTTCCCCCCCGACTCTACCCTATTTTGAAGCCTAATAGAGCCTCTGGCTCTAGTCAGGTGCTAAAAAAAAGAAACACCCCCCCCCCCATTGAAATCCATGCCCCCGGCATCCTGAAAGGGGTCAAGCGCATGGATGGGTGCTGGCGGCAGGGATTTGGGGAGCGATGCCCACAATGCACAGGCTGCCACATTTGTATTGTTGCCCGCACAGGAGATCAGGGGGTCTGCGACAAGTAACCTGTGGCCGACCGTGTTGCTGCTTCCAGGAAAGGGTCCCCAGCTGCAATGTCTTCCCAGCATCGAAAAGGGAAATAATTCTTCCCTCTCAGAATCCCTCCAACTTGTCCTTACCACCTCATGATCCCCTCTTATTTCCCTCGATCTCCTTTGCAGCCTCCTGGTGTTCTCTACCTTCCCCCGGGCATGCTGCGGACTACAGTCCACTCTCAAGCAATCACCATTTGGCCACTGGTACTCAAGACTACATGTCCCATGATCCTTTCCTGCTGACTCCTCCCTCTCATTGGCTCTGGCAAAGACCAATGAGCAGACAGCAGCCCGCCCCTGATGCTGCATATGAGGTACTTATATTCTGTTTACATCCAGCTGCCCCAGAAGTAGCCTGATGTCAGTTGACAGTCACTTAGGCCTTTTTTTGTATTCTAACAGCCGCTGGCCACTGTCAGAATACAGGAAAAAAGAGCAGATAGCAGGGGAATCAATAGCCAGGTTGCTATTGACTATTTTAAATTGCAGTAGCCAATAGCTAGTGGGCTATTACACCCGCCCACTGCCTGTTGTCAATCAGCAAAGGAGATGATTTGAAGGAGAACATTCTTCTTCAGGTCTTCCTCTGCTGATTGAACACAGGGAGTGGGAAGGGGGTGCAATAGTCAGCCTAATTTTAACATTTTTAACAGCCAATGGCAGTCTGGCTATGGTTCCCCCACTACCTGCTGTTTACATTCAGCTGACTTCAAATAAATTGTGCAGAAGGAGGTTAGCTGTGTGTGTGTGTGTGTGTGGGGGGGGGGGGGGTGTGGATGGGGGGGGTGTGGAGGTGGAAAGCTAATTTTATATTTTTTTTGGCAGATTCTGACAGATGGGTCGCCAGCCGCTGTCTAAGCACCTGACCAAGACTGACAACTGGTGAATGGAAAACCGGAATAAGCACTTGAAAGAAGAAAACCAACAACTGAGACAACTTACCTTTGGTAAGCAGACAACTTAATTACGGTGGTGGGCACCTTCCCTTTTTTTATATCACTGCATTCAACTGGCACTGTATCTGATCATCATATCATCATATCTGAGTTTTGTGGTGATATCATTAAGAACTTTTGAGGTTTGGATTGCCAATTGTGTGCTGTTGGCATACAATTTTGGGATAACCGATTTGGCTTAACATCTCATTGTTTATACATATAATTGGACATTCATTTTGTGAATTTATATACAAATTTTTCCGTGCACTCAGATTTTTTGTTTTGGTTAATTATTGTGCACCGTTTTTGGCATATCAGCCCCTGGATGCCAATCTTTCAATGTGAATTGGTATTGGTGACATTTTTCAATCCCTACCCCCTTTAGCTGCTAAGTGGAAGGGGGGTAAGGTGCCATGAGAGGTGGATGCTTGAGAGTTACTATTAGATCTCAAGCAACCAGAAATAACAGTACCAATGGGGATCGTTGGGTAACTGGGAGCTTACTGTACTACATTCATTATAGTATCAGTGAGTGCACTGAGGTATCTACATACTATATGCACAAGTAAGATTTTTGTTTTGTGGAACATCCTTACTTTTACCTTGGGAGAAACCCTCCTGGGGGGGTCAATAGCAGACTGGAGGAAACCCTCTAATCATTTAAGTACATTGTTACACAAGTCTAACAAATGAAATTAATGGATATAGTGGGAAAATAGGCCATTATGTTACTTAAAAAGTTTTTATGCATTTCCATAGAGTTGCCTGGTGTAATGGATATTTTGAAAACAACGAGCGCAGCTAATAGCACTGAAGAATGATGGTGGAAGTTCATCCTGTGTGGGTGTATCGTGTGCATCACCTTCTGTCCCATCTGAAGACTTGCGCTCATCTCCTTGTCAAGTGTCGCACTCAAGGCCTAAACAGGTATGTTTTCTTTTGGTATCGAAACATTAAAACGTTGTCTTTCTTTTTTTTTTAAATATCAAACATGTCCTACTCCTATTAACCTGCTCTGTGTAAGGGTATTTGTACAGAACAGCTCAGATCCTTCTCTTCTCAGGTCCCATGCCGGTGCTCCTGAACCAGAGCTCTGTGTGTCCAATCACACACTGAGCCTTGCCTTGACCCCATCTCCTAATTAGCTCACTGGCTGTGATTGACAGCACCGTGGGCCAATAGCTCCCACCGCTACAGAAAGCCAATCAGCAGTGCAAGACCCTGGAGAGACAGGGCTCTCGTGGATCGAGAGGAGACTCATGTAAGTATAGGGGGCTGCTGCAGGTTTTTTTACCTTCATGCATAGAATACAACAAGGTAAAAACCTTGTGTCTTTACAACCACTTCAATAAAATGTAACCTTTAAGGCAGTGCCTCCAAGCAGGTGACAGAAGAGAGAAGCAGGTACAGTTAGACCCTATGAAAACATCAGCTTTGACATGTAGACTGTAAGCCAATTTGATTGTTGTGTCAAAATAAGATATCTTTCTCAGTCTGGTAGTAGTGTTAACTAATAAGACAAGTTGTAGGCAAGATGTTGATTTTTATACAGATTTTTTAAAAGTCTACAATATTTTGATGTTTTTTTTTTTACATGCTTAATTTTGTTAGTTTTATTTACTAAGCTGCATCTATTAGACCCCTTTCACACTGAGCCAGAATTCAGGCGTTTTAGCGCTATGAATTGCCTCTAAAAAGCTCATGAAACTGCACCCCTTTCAGTGCAATGAGTACTTTCACACTGGGGCGATGATTTTGCGGAACATTAGAAAGAGTCCTGCAAGCAGCATATGGGGCGGGTTGGGAGCGCTATAAATAGCGCTCCTAAAACGCACCTGCCTATTGAAATTAATGGGCAGCACTTCCAAAGCACTTTAAAAGCGCATTAAAAACTATACTTTTTCCCTTTAAAAAAAAAAAACGCCTAAAAAGTGTTGCAAAAACCGCCGGAGCTTTAGCAGCGCTACAGTGTGAAAAGGGTCTTATATGGCTTTTGATTCACAGGGAAAATCTAATAAGTCTAATATTTTCCATTTACTTTTTAAAGCTGCCACTTTGGCAAAGTTTCCTGGGACTTCAAATGGTGTGATCAGTGACGCTGTTACAAGAAAAATTGCGGTGTTGAAATATCACCTGAAGGGAAACATGGGGAACCATCAGAATACCACAAATAAACTTGGATGTCATTAATGTCATTTACCACAGTTAACACTTTCTATTCTCTGTGTTGTAGTTTTTGTATATTTACATGCTAATAAAGTTGTGTGTATTGTACTGTGTTATTGTTTTTTTATTTCCAAATATTTGCTGGTTTTATAGGCCTACAATATATAAAATACAATATATAAATGCACAGCCTTTCAAAATGTAATAGGAATGTATTTTTTTTTATTTTACATTCAGTACATTTATATTTAAAATATATTTTAAAAAACATTCTTAATATATTTTTTTCCCAAATATATTGCCATATATTTGAAATGCTACAATTTTGGCCAGATTCAATATATTTCAAAAATATATTTCAATATATTTGTGAATATATTGGGTAATGCATTGTGTAATATGTTGCAAATATATTCATAAATATATGTTAAATGCACTTCTAAATGCATTTAGCAATATATTTTTGCAGCCATAAATATATTGCAAAGTGCATTTTGGAATGCATTGTGAATGTATTCAGAAATATATGTTAAATGTACTTCTGAATGCATTTAGCAATATATGTCTGAATATATTCACAATGCATTCAAAAATGCACGTTGCAATATATTTATGGCTGCAAAAATATATTGCTAAATCCATTCAGAAGTACATTTAACATATATTTATGAATATATTTACAACATATTTCACAATGCATTTCCCAATATATTCAATAATATATTCACAAATATATTGAAATATATTTTTGAAATATATTGAATCTGGCCAAAATTGTAGCATTTCAAATATATTGCAATATATTTGGGAAAAATATATTAGGAATGTTTTTTAAAAATATATTTAAAATATATTTTTCTTCCACATGGGAAGGGCTGCAAGGGCTAGGACGGTGATAATAATGGGGGATTTTAACTCCCCAGAAATTGACTGGAGTAATGGCACTGCTGGGATAGTTAAAGGGCAAAAATGTATACACCTATTACAGAACAATTTTATGGTCCAGTTTATTGAGGCCCCTGACTATATATGATGGTCTGTTGGACTTGGTAATTTCAAACCATTCAGAGCGTATTACTAATGTTCAGATAAAAGAACACCTGGGTAGCAGTGACTATAACATAATTTCATTTGATGTTAGCTGTAAGCAAAAATCACTTACGGGAAAGATTAAGTGTTTTTATTTTAAGAGAGCAAATTTTCCAAGGATGAGGGCTGCTCTCCAGGACCTATGCCGCGTACACGCGATCACTTTTTGTGATGAAAAAAAACAACGTTTTCAAAAACGTCATTTAAAATGATCGTGTGTGGGCAAAACGTTGTTTTATGTCTTCAAAAAAACGTCCAAAAAAAAATTCGAACATGCTTGAAATTTTTGTGTCGTTTTTCAAAATGTCATTTTTTGTGTCATAAAAAGTGATGGTGTGTGGGCAAAACGACGTTTAAACCGATGTTTTTAAACCTGCTCATGCTCAGAAGCAAGTTATGAGACAGAACTTCAATGGAACAGAGTGCCGTCGAACGTGGTGTACGTCACCACGCTTTGCTAGAGCATTTTGGAAAAACGATGGTGTGTATGCAACGTCGTTTTGGAAAATGAAGTTTGAAAAACGTTGTTTTGTCACATAAAACGTTGTTTTTTTTCATCACAAACAGTGATTGTGTGTACGCGGCATTAGAATGGGAGAGAATATTGGCATCAATGGGCACATAACAGAAACGTGAATTCTTCAAACTCACTGCAAAGTATATTCCCATAGGCAATATGTTTAAAAGGCTAAAAATAAAACCTATTGCCTCGTTTCCACTGAGCGGATCGGTTCGGGTCGTTTAGAATGGAACGGGTTAGAATGGTCTGGTCTATTCTGCTGAGCATTTCCACTGCAAATCGGACCATCCGGGACCATACAAGGTTTAGAAAAAATGCCTAGCACGTCCACCAATCAGTGAGATGTATTGTAGGTCCGCCCTAACCGAACCGTTCCATTTTCTATGGCAGGACCCAGAATGGTCCGGTATGGTTCGCTTTTATGGCACGCTTTCATAATGGATACACCAAAAATAGCGTACCGAACCGTACCGAACTGATCCGCTCAGTGGAAACGAGGCATATGTGGCTCACGGCCAAAGTTAAAAAAGCTATAAGAAAATAGCTTTTAAAAAGTATAAAAATGAGGGAACACTAGTGTCGTTTAAATAAAAAATGAATGAATGAAAAAAAGAATATAACAGGATATGTAAAAAGGAAATCAAGGATGCAAAAACTTAAAATGAACGATTGCAAAGGACAGTAGGACAAACCCCCAAAAAATCTTCAAATATATTAATAATAAAAAGTTCAAGTCTGAGCATGTAGGCCCTTTACAAAATAATCTAGAGTGGGGGGCTGGGGACAAAGAAAAGGCTAATTTATTAAATACTTTCTTCAGCTCTGTGTATACTAAGGAGCACGGTAGTCCAAAATGGGGGTGGTAGTGACACAGCTCCAAATGATCCACAATGGCTCAAAAGAGATATGATCCAGAAATATTTAGACAGAATAAAGGTGGATAAAGCACCTGGACCAGATGACATACACCCACGGATCCTAAAAGAATTGAGCTCTGTAATTTCAAAGCCATTGTATCCCATTTAGGGGCTCATTAATGACAGGAATAGTACCACTGGATTGGCACAGGGCCAATATGGTGCCGATAGGGAACAAAGTCTTTACCAAGTAACTATAGACCTGTGAGTTTAACTTACATATTTGGGAAGATACTGGAGAGATTAATACAAGACCACATAGATGAGTTCTTACTGGAAAAAAATATTTTAAGCAACAGACAGCATGGATTCATGAACGACATACGTTGCCAGACAAACCTGATTTCTTTTTATGAAGAGGTAAGTAAGACCTTGGACAGCGGGGTGGTGTGGACATGGTATACTTGGATTTTGCAAAATCGTTCGATACAGTTCCGCACACATGGCTAATGTGTAAGGTAGAGTCTACAGGATTGGAAATATCAGTTTGTAAATGGATAGAAAACTGTCTAAAAGACAGAATTCAGAGAGTACTGGTTAATGATTCTTACTTTGAATGGTCTAAGGTTATTAGTCGTGTACCCCAAGGTTTAGTGTTGGAACCCTTACTTTTTAATATATTTATAAATGATATTGGGTCCGGGATCAAAAGTAAAATTTCTGTCTTTGCAGATGAAACCAAGCTATGCAGTGGAATAACGTCCTTACAGGACATCTCCAATTTACAAGCCAGCCTCAATGCTCTGTCTAATTGGGCGACTATGTGGCAGATGCGGTTTAATGTTGATAAATGTAAAGTTATGCACTAGGGGGCTAAGAATATGCATGCATCTTACATACTAGGAGGAGTACAGCTGGGGGGATCTGTAGTGGAAAAGGATCTGTTTTTTTTTTTTTGGTAGATCATAGGCTCAATAATGGCATGCAATACCAAGCTGTGGTTTCCAAAGTGAGCAAAGTCCTTTTCTTGTATTAAGAGAGGTATGGACTCCAGAGAGAGATATCATTTTGCCTATGTACAAATCATTCGTAAGACCTCATCTGGAATATGCAGTTCAGTTTTGGGCCCCAGTTCTCAAAAAGGATTTGTAAGTTGCTTTTTACTACTATACCAATCCTAGATGGAGGCGGCCGTTGACACACACCCCTAGTCATCTGCTCTCCATCTACTCATTAGTTTTTGTATGCCTCTATTGAGGAAACTATTAAAGTTTAGTTAGGACTACAGAAACGTAGAGAGCCCTTTTAACATACAAAGTTAGACAGTTGAATTTGGCCTGCTGTTTGGTTGGTAAGTTTGAGCCTGGTTATTACGTTATACAACTTTATTTATTTATACATATTGTTTGCATCAACACGCATCTCATTCAAAGTCCCAACCCTTTCTCTTTTTCCATTATCAGGGATGGAGGCATGAGTTTTTCATATGCCTCATTTAAGGTCCCAAACCAAGTTCTATTCTCAAGGATATGTAAGTTTTTGTCATAAAAAGTGTTTGGAGACCTGGGTCCTGCCCCAGGGAACATGTATTACTGCAAACAAAATGTTTTAAAAACTGAAGTTTTTTTGGGAACAGTGATTTTAATAATGTTTAAAGTGAAACAATAAAAGTGAAATATTCCTTTAAATTTCATAGCTGGGGTGTGTCTATAATATGCATGTTTATCATGTTTATAACAGTCTCTGCACAAAATGAAATTTCTAAAGAAAAAAAGTAATTTATTACTACTCGTGGCTATAATGAATTGTCAGTTCCCGGCAACACAGATCAAAGTAATTGAAAGTCATTGACAAATAAAAAAAAAATAATGTGTGGGGGTCCCCCTAAATTCCATTACCAGGCCCTTCAGATCTGGTATGGATATTAAGAGGAACCCTAAGTAAAAAAAAATGGCGTGGGGCCCCTCCAAAAATCTATACCAGACCCTTATCCGAGCATGCAACATGGCAGGCTGCGAGAGCGGCCCCCCCTCTGAACCATACCAGGCCACATGCCCTCAACATGGGGAGGATGTCCCCATGTTGATGGGGTCAAGGGCCTCATCCCCACAACCCTTCCCCGGTAGTTGTGGGGTCTGTGGGCGGGGGGCTTATCGGAATCTGGAAGCCCCCTTTAACCAAGGGTTACATTGTACCCCTACCATTTTACAAAAAAAATTGTGAAAATGTTAAAAACTACAGGAGATGGCTTGGGACAAGTCCTTTATTAAAAATAAAAAAACTATTCCAGCGATGTCACTCTCAATGTCCAGCATTGTAATCCATTCTCGATGTCCAGCGATGATCCATTCTCTATTTCAGATCCAAAAGTATATCTGAGACAAATACATCACACGCGGATAACAGTACCTGGACTTCCTGTTTCCGGGGGGAGGTACCTGAGCCATGGAGGAGTGAGCGTGCACGCTAAGGGGATCTAGCGGAGCTTGTGGTGTGTGTGCCTAGGAGAGCAGCAGATTTCATCCCGCTGCCTGTCCGCCCCTACCCCCCCCCCGGCCGAAGGAGTGGTGTTGCCGCCAATGTCGCGGTGAGGACGGAGTGCAGCGAAAAAGTACAGAGGAGCGAATATCCAGCCCTGCCAGCCCGCCCATTCATATATCACAAGATACATGACGGTGACACGGGGAGAGCTTCAGCCTGCACAGACGGACCCAGGAGAGCGGAGGGATCGGGGAGAGATAGGGAGACATTCCCTCATAGAGCACAGCCTACCAGCCCCCGCAATAACCGGCTCCACAAACGGCATAGACTGTTCAGGGAAAGAAGGAGCAGAGAAAACACAGCAGCCGGATGGGATCGTGAAGGATTGCGCTAAGGAGAGACAGCAGGTGAGCACAGGGGTGAAGGTGAACGGGGATCGAGATGGAAATGTGGAGGTGGAGTTAAAGTTGAATAGCAGGATTAAATCATTGTCAGATGTGCCTTTAACTGACTTTCCATCACCGTTAGCAATGCATAAAACCTGCACACATCCCTTTTCACTAGATAAGACTGTCCCCCACCAGACCACCCTATACTGGGGTGAAATGATTAATGCTCACACTGCCCATACCAATCAGATTGACCAGACTGATCAACCTGAATCAAATCAAATAATGAACCCACAAGACATGTTACCGGCGCTGGGGGAGCAAGGGTTATATAAACAAGCCATTCAAATGAACAGCACAGAGGTTCAACTACAAGAAATCCCCCCAGATATGACGCAGCTCATGCGGCTGATTCAAGCTCTCCCAACTAAAGAAGACATACAAACAATCCTACTAAATGTCACAGGTGTAATTAGGGCTGAGATTGAAGAAGTACGCTCTAAAGTGGGGGAAATTGATCAGAAAGTGGAGGGCCTGGAAAAACTACAAAACACCACAGCAACCAGGCTTTCTATGTTAGAAGACAAACTAATATCCCAACAGCAACACATAATTAGATTACAGCTACAAGCTGAGGAGGCCGAAAATAGAAGCAGGAGAAATAATCTTCGCATTAAAGGTGTCCCTGAGGGCCTTGAGGGTCAGGAGTTAAGAAAAGTGACCACCACTATCTTTAACAACATCTTGAAAAGAGACCCGGATACACCGCTTGAGTTGGATCGAGTACATAAAGTCCCCACAACACCTCGGCAAGACTTAAACAACCAAGACCACCCCCGAGATGTGCTGTGTAGGGTCCATCACTACAGAATGAAGGAGGAAATACTGAGGGCAGCATGGGGTGAGGGCTCAAGAGGTGCCTGGGAGGGCGCAGATATACAGATTTTCCCTGATCTGTGTTGGCAAACGAAACTTAGACGGCGCATGTTAAAACCCTTACTGGATCATATTCGCAATAATGGAGCTACGTACTGATGGGGGTTTCCTCTAGCCTTAAATGTGAAAAGAGAGGGAAGGTCTTTCTACCTGAGGGATCCCTCACAACTCCCAGCATTTTTCGAGTTCTTGGGCTCAGAGTCAATAACAACCCCTAATTGGTTGGACATATCCATAGTGGAAAGACCCTGAAAGTCTTCTTTTACAGAAAGCTTATAAACACAGAGAGGGCCACCATAGCAACGGTGATACAACCATCAGAAGCAGGGGCGCCATCCAGAGTGACCCGCCTGATTATTTATTTTTTGGTGAATGTATTGGTGGAATCTCCCTCCTTTTTTTGTTTCCCTGAGTAATGATGGACACTGTCATTAGGTGAAAGACAGGACTATGTTTTGGATAGGTTCTATGGTTTGCTATGTGTTATTGTGACGTAGATAGAGGCGGGCAGTGCGCCTTAGAGAATATTGTTATCCATGCAGGGCTATGAAGCCCCTTTTTGACTTATTTTTTACATACCTATCTCCTTTATAGGTATGTATATATATACTTATATATGCACATGCATGCACATACGTTCACGCATTCAATAACTCTCTTTGAGTTTATAGATCATTCACTCTTTTAAAAGGGACACTTAGGACACATGTTACACAAGGGGGGTTTTTCCTTTGGATTATTTCTCCTTTTTTTTATTATTATTATTGTTATTCCTTTTTCTTCTCCTGTTGATTTGTGTGGGGGGAGTCAGACAAGGGTGGTTAAGGGTGGAGGAGTGGGACACGGGGGGGTACTGGGGTAAGATTGAAGTGATTGAAGTGAGTTAGGGGGAGGGTTGGGGGGGAGAGGGAGGGAAGGAGGGACTTTGGGGGTGAGGGAGGACCTGGAGGGAGGTGGGTCGACACTAGGGGCCATGATATAAGAGGAGAGTGAAGGGGAGTATATGACAGCTTAGGCTGGGAAGCAGGAACTGCTTTCATGACTATTATTGTCATAATTTATTTCAAAGTGTCTTAGACTATTACGGAAGACTGCATATTTTGAAAAAATAGAGGCGTCCCTGAGTTTATAGGGCTAAGACCTACCTGGTTTATAGGGGTATTTGGAAACCCCAGGTGAGGCTTAGGGGAGGGAGTACCCTCTTGTTAATTTTTTTTTTTTGTGGACTCTGTTTTAATTGCTAAACATGAAATGTGTAATGTTATAAAAGTGTGAAGGGGGTTTATGAAGGGTTAAAGGAGTAATGTCGAAGGTTGTATGTTTTGTCAAAGATAATATAGGTTGACATAGAATACGGGTGGAATGAGTTGTATTTAGGAGGGAGTGGACTTTGCTCATCTGACAAATATGATATGTAATGTTACAAGGGTGTGAAGGGGACATATGAAGGGTTATATGAGCAATATGGAATGTTGCATGTCTTGTCAAAATAACATAGGTAGACATAGAACATGAGCAAAATGGGTTGTATTTAGGAAGGGCATGCAGAGGTGGAGGGGAACCTTGTCTCTCCGGGGTGCTCCGTTCTCCTGGGGGGGGGGGGGTGGGCGGATGGGGGGAGTAGCAGATTAGAAGGGGCATACACACCCAAGCAGAAGCATGACTCCCCGCTGTGTCTCTATACCTTACCCCCAAAGGCGTCTCTCCTTCTATTGGAGGGAAGTCGGAGACGCGCGTGGGGTTTTTGATTAATTAATTTTTTTGTCTTCCGGGAGGCAGTGTCCCTGGTAACACCACTACCGTGAGGCGGATATAGATCCGAAGGTTCTACGGTAGCGGGTTTATTTAATACTCGGGTACTTGGACAGAGGACCTGAATCCGAGGTACGGGGTTTATATAATTTTTTTTTTTTGTTTTCTTTTTTCCTCCCTCGGCTCCCCGTGGGGTCTTTCCCTCTCTCCTCTCCTCTCTCCTCTCTTTAAACCGTACAAAGCCAAAAGACTAAAATGGATAGAATTAACTTTACCACCTATAATATCAAAGGGCTAAATATCCCAGAAAAAAGAGCCAAACTAAAAATGGAGTTAGGGAAACTAAAAGCACAAATAGTGTTTCTTCAAGAAACGCATTTTAGAAAAGATAAGGTACCTAAGATGAAGTGTCAAAGATTTCCAGCGGTATATGTGGGAGCTTCCCAATCGTCAAAAGCAAATGGGGTGGCTATACTGCTGGCTAAGAACATAAAGGGGACGATTTCTTATGGTCAAGGGGACTATTAATAATAAAAAGGTAACCCTAGTAAATATCTATCTCCCCAATGACGACCCGGTCTCTAGGTTGGAAAAATTTGCAGAAACGATAATGCAGCATAGGGAGGGGACGTTAATTGTGAGAGGAGATATGAATATGGTCCTAGATCCAACAATGAACTCCTCTAGGGGGGCCTATAATATATCTAACCGTAACCTAATAAAGGCAAGGGGAATTCTACAAGGTTTACAGATAGTAGATAGCTGGAGGACTTTGCATTCACACGAAAGAGACTATAGCTTTTATTCATCAAAACACAAAACATATACAAGAATCGACTATCTATTCCTTGACCAAAACGTATTGTTAAATTTAAGACAGACTTCAATTGGTTCCTTCACACTCTCAGATAATGCACCAGTAAATTGTACTATTGACTGGGGGACACCAGGCCCTAGGGAGTGGATCTGGAGGATGAACGAATCATTAATCAAGGATCCAAACTACGAGAGCAAGATAGATCAGGAAATAGAGAGGTTCTTTGAAATGAATAAAAACGATGGGACTTCACAATTATGTAAATGGGAAACGCATAAGTGTTATGTAAGAGGACTGCTTATCTCTCTTGGGGCGCATCGAAAGAGGGCCATCAGTGCAAAACTGGATCACCTGCTTGGGGAGATCCGAATAGTAGAAAATAAACATAAAATATCGCAATCAGTAGATGTCGAAGAGAGACTAACATCCCTCCGAGACAAACTAAATTTACTACTCACGGAACAGGCAAAGGCCAAATTGAGTAGATGTAGGAGAACATTTTATGAATTTGGGAACAAACCAAGCAGGATGCTGGCGAATGCACTGAGAGAGACAACGGCTAAACAACATATTGAAAAAATAAAAACGCAAGGAGATAAGTTGGTTAATTCATCACACTTAATAGTGGAAGCATTTAAAGCATATTATAGTGACCTATATCACCTAGAGAGTCAATCTACACCAACAAGAGGTAAGAATAGTGAAGAGAAAATAAAAAAATATCTCATAGACTCAGGGATGCCCACAATTCCAGAAGAAGTTACAGTTAGCATGGAGGGGCCGATTACCACAGTGGAACTTTTAGAAGCAATAAAGGAAATGAAATCAGGTAAATGCCCCAGACCAGATGGTTATACTCTATTATATTACAAAACTTTCTATCAAAAACTGGCGCCTCAGTTTCTAGAGGCCTTTAACTCATTAAAAGACGGCCACTCGATGTGCAGAGAAACATTAGAAGCACATATAACGATCATCCCAAAGGAAGGTAAAGACCCCACCCTATGTCCTAGCTATCGACCGATTTCCCTACTTAACGTAGACTTAAAGATTTTTGCCAAAATAATCGCCAATAGACTTCTGCCCTTTATAACATCGCTAATACACCCAGATCAGGTGGGCTTTACCCCGGGGCGTGAAGGGAGAGAGAACACACAGAGACTCTTGAGCACTATCTATATGTCACAAATCTATCAAAAGCCAATGGTACTGATTTCAACTGATGCTGAAAAAGCGTTTGATAGAGTGGATTGGGGATTTTTGAGAACTACATTACAACACATTGGACTAAGGGAAGGGATGCAGAACTGGATAACTAGCTTATACTCATGCCCTACTGCGAGGGTAAAGGTAAACGAGGCAATCTCGGATCCCTTCCCAATTCGCAATGGAACGAGACAAGGATGTCCCCTTTCCCCTATAATTTTCATTCTTACTCTGGAGCCGTTTTTGAGAACTATACAAGCTAATAGAGATATAAGAGGGTTTTGGTCTAAAGGAGTGGAATACAAAGTTTCTGCATTCGCAGACGACCTCCTGTTCTCAATAACGGCCCCAGAGTTGTCTTTACCAGCCCTTCTGAAGGAGATAGGGGACTATGGAATTGTATCTAATTTCAAAGTGAACTATAATAAATCAGAGGCGATGGGAGTAGAAGTAAATAGACAGATACAACACCAACTAGCTGCAAATTTCCCGTTCAAATGGACAGACTCCCATATATCATATTTGGGAACAAACATACCAAGAAAATTAAATAGAATCTTTGACTTAAATTTTGCCCCCCTGATTAGGCAGTTTAAAACTGACCTCCAACGATGGGATAAGGAAACCTTCACATGGTTTGGGAGAATCAATAATATAAAAATGAATCTCATGCCAAGACTGCTTTATTTATTCCAGACCCTACCTGTAAGGATTCCTTTGGGGTTTTTGAAGGACCTAAGAGCTAGATTTACCAGGTTCGTGTGGGCAGGAAAACCGGCGAGAACTCGACGTGAGATTCTATCCTTGCCAAAGGACAAGGGAGGAGTGGGTCTTCCTGATCCATTGGGGTACTATGACGCTGCTCACTTAGCAAGAGTGGTTGAATGGTGCGAACACCAGAAGACCAAACTCTGGATCACTATGGAACAAAATACCACGAAGATTCCGTTGGAGGGTTTGGTGTGGATCCGAGAGATAGATATCCCTCAAGAGGTGAAACATCACCCCACAATAGGTGCTACACTACGAGTCACAAAAAGGAAGTTTAATAAGACAAAGTTGTCACAATATCCAAGCCCACTCATTCCAGTGCTGGGAAACCCGAGGTTTCAATTAGGTCTTACAGACGTATGTTTCAACAACTTAAGACGTGCAGGAAAGAGCAGGTTAATACATTTTGAAATCAACAACCTAAGGGAGAATAGCGGAGAATTGGAGGGTGACCCTATAAGCGGATTAGATCCATTGAGACGACTCCAGTTGAGAGCAGCAATCAGAGCATTGTCTCCACAAGGGGACCCATCTAGAGAGCTCTCAGGGTTTGAGAAAAGATGTTTGGAGGGCAACCCATTAAGACATGGCCTGTCCTTAATGTATAGTCTCTTGATAGATCTAGAAGCCCCCAAAGACTTACCATACATACAAGCATGGGTAAGAGATCTGGGGATGAAATTCTCGGAGACCCAAAAAACAAAAATCTTCACCTTTACACATAAGGCCTCGTTAGCCACCAGATATCAGGAAGGGGGCTATAAGACTCTAACTAGATGGTATAAAACCCCCTCCGTCCTAAAACGCTGTTTTCAAGAAGTATCAGATCGGTGTTGGCGGCGTGGAGACGAGGAGGGCACAATACTACATATTTTTTGGCAGTGCGTAAAAATAAAAGCATTTTGGGAAATGATCACGAGCATGATAAAAGAAATTACAGAGGTAGAATTAGTAGAAAACAAGGCCACGTATCTACTATTGGATCTCCCAATTTCAACAGTAAAATTCAGAAACTCATTGCTTAGACATCTCCTAACAGCGGCAAGGTCCTGTATTCCAATCTTATGGAAAAGCTCAGAGACGCCTACTAGACAACAATGGTTAACCAGAGTTACGGACATTCAGCTGATGGAGAAGCTAACGATGGGAATAAGCGAACAGGAGGAGAAGTATAGACATATTTGGAACCCTTATATAAAATATAGAGAGCAGGAGTCTTGAGGAGGGGGGGGGGGGGGCGACGGAGGTTCAGGGGGGAAGAGGGGAATACATAATAATGTCATAGATGGTAAAAAGACGACCAGGAAAATAACAAGGTCGAGATTACCGTAAAAAAACGATATACTGTGTAGCTGTTTATGTAATCCCACGGGAATGTAGATTGTCAGATTAGAGATATAAGTTTGGTTGATATAATTGTAAGAAATTGGTATAGTGTATAAATGCATGTGCAAACTCTTTTTGATTTATGAATTGGCCGAATGTTGTTGGTTATCTGCTTGAAAAACAAAAATAAAGAATTTAAAAAAAAAAGACAAATACATCAGAGACCCACTATTGAGCCATTGTCACCAGAACTGAATATCCCCTTGGAACAGATTGCTTTGGACACCCTCACCTTACCCCAAGCAACCAGCCAGCACAAGGATTAATACACTTAACGCAAGGACTTGTTCCACCCCCAGCACCTCTTTCAACCTCCTGTTTGGAGCCATGGGAAAAGAGGTATATATTACCTAAAAATCTGGGGGAACAGTTACCATGAAGAAGTTTACAACTCCAATGAACAAAATGTTGTCTGTCTGGGGGCCACTCCAAGACACCAGCCACACATCTCTGTGATATCTTCTAAACCCCCCATTGCTTTGGATAAAGCAAGGACCTGCAAGGGACTTCCCAAACTGAATCCAGTATTTTGCTATACCTGTTGCCCTACAAGCTCTGGGAGCATTTGGGTCTGTGCTGAAATCCTCCTGCCTTCTCCCCTTCCCCTTCCTCGTCTCCCCCCTGGAATTCAGGGACCAGAGCTAAACTCACAATCCACAGACATTCTGATGGTAGCCTCGCACTGCACAATGCTACCTAAGCTTATTGTGAGTACCTGGGACCTGAAATAGAGCCGCGGATCACACACTATTAAAAGTCGGCTCTGCACTCTTTGACGCTGTGTAAGCCTATGGTGGCTTTGAGAAAGTTGAGCCTAAGCCGCCAACTATGGACTGTATACTATATTGCCATACTAGTAGCTTGGGACTTTCATGCCTGTCCACTGACATAAGATTCCTGTAGGTGTCTTCTATAAATGGACTTGTTATACTGTTAAACAAACCTAACAGCTCGGTAGATCATGGGATATGAGACAAAGGAGGCTCTACAGTGGGTCTGTTTTGGCTAGTACTTGGTAAATGTCACCAAATCATTTCTTCCGTAATCTTCCCTCCTGATCTCTTGTGTATAGGGTTTAGTTAAATTCCTGAAGATATTGTAACATACACTTACTGTACGATTAATGTACTAGGCCACAATTTTTGGAAGTTCTCAGGTTTCCAATGAGGTCTGCAGGGTGTCTGTATGTTCTAGCCAGTGGATGACACCCCATAAGACCATTCGTGCAGCTCTCTCTCTTGATCCTGCCAATGGTGCATCATCGGTGTGTCATGCTTTTGTATAAGAAAAAAATACCATATAAAACGGTGAATCAAGCTAAAAAAAAAAAGGAAATAGAAAATGGGGAGTACATTTAAAGTGGAGGTGCCCATTAATAGAGTGTAAGCTCACAAGGAACAGACTATAACCAGAACCAAGGAAAGAGGTCTTTCCAAATAGGAAGGATCCATGGAGGACCAGCTGAGCATAGATTGGCAACCTCATCAGGGGGATTAGAGTCTCAATGTCTCCTTGATTTTTGCTTGTGCCAAACCAGGGTCAAGGGGATAACCAACGGCGGTCGATTTGAGGAGCTTTGGTGATCAGTAGATGACCAGTAGATGATGAAGAGGAAGGGTCCTGAGATATGAAGCCAAGTTGGATCAATATG
Organism: Rana kukunoris; assembly: GCA_029574335.1. Taxonomy (NCBI): domain Eukaryota; kingdom Metazoa; phylum Chordata; class Amphibia; order Anura; family Ranidae; genus Rana; species Rana kukunoris. The sequence goes on from CM056053.1 coordinate 238,175,214, forward strand.
CTTTCACTGTCTTGGAAGGTAAATAAGCTGAAGGATTTATTCCCATTCTGGAATTGTAAGCAAAAATGACGACCAATACTTCACTGATCTGCAAATTATTGAACAGGGTGGCCTTGGATAGAGAGGTTTTCAGAGTCATAGGACCTTCTCATGACTTCCTCTTTCACGGCATAGAAGTGTGGTTTGGGGGGTGTGGCTTAGCAATGCCTGAATGAAGACGTGTTTCTGAAGACCTCCTGGCTTTCCCTGCCTATCTTAACAAACCAACAGATTTTCACCCATGTATCTGTGGCATGTTATAAAATAAAAGGTACAGGACCAGATCGGCAACTCATGGGAACCAGCCCCTTACTCCCCAGAGTGGGATCCAGTGATGTTTCCACGATCCACAGTGCACCTTGCCGGGCGCCATTGTAGCTGCTCCACGTGTATCCCACATGGAGGACTACACCACTCCAGCCCTGTATGCAGCCCCTTCTCCCTCTCCAGGACCAGATCATCTTTCAGGGACACGGCTGCCTTTCATGGCCAGGCCCTCACAATACTCAGGCCGCCTGGAAGAGGACCTCTGTGCCATGCTGCCGGCCCTCCCCACAAAGTCGAATATCGAAGCCCTTATCCTCCTAGAAGAGTCACATAGCCGAAACATGCGAGAAGTGAAAGCTGAGATGCATTATATGTGAACTCAATCTTACAGTTCATCATAAGTATAAAGAAAGGCTAATCATTTTTCATTAGTCTAAAAAAACTGTCACATGAAACTAAAAATAGGTATCGATAATTGGTATCGGCGAGTACTTTTAGAAATGGTATAGGTGCTCATACTCAAATACTGGTATTGGTGCTTCCTGAGTGATGATTATTCATGTAATTGGCTGTTTTCCCTCATAAAGCTCACTGAAAGCTGGGTTTCACCCTGATAGCTTCAAAAACATCAGCAAACTTGTATATACAAGCAGGGCCGGCTCTACCATGGGACCCAATGGGCCCATGGTACCAGGCGGCATTTATAGAGGGGCGGCAGCCGACAGTGATAGGTGGGCATAGCGTGAAGGGATACACCTGCGGAATCGCCATAGTGACCCGGCTCCTGCTTCAGCGGGGCAGTGCATGTAGCAGCCACTTGCCTGGGAGGGGCGCGCTAATGTGTGCGCACACCCCCCGCAGCTTGTGCGTCCCACGCGATTTCAGCCCATAGCGTCGGCGGTAAAAAAAAAATTATACGATTTTCTAATACATTTATTTTAGTTGTCATGATATAAAAATAATGAATGTGGGGCCTTTTGGTGAGCGTGATTTTTTTTGTTTGGGGGGCCTCATTTCATTCTTGGGCCATTTTAAGGGTCTGGTATGGATTTTAAGGGGGGGCCTTACACCATTTTTTCTTAAATTTGGGGTTCCTCTTAAAATCTTGACCAGACCCAATGTCGTTTTTCTCTATTTCGTAAATCAATTTAAAGTGGAGCTCCGGTCAAAAAAAAACATTATTTTTTTTGCAAAATAGTAATTGTCACATAACATAGTCCCCATAATATGACAATAGCTCCCCAGCCGTTAAAGTAATATTGGTCCACATTTGCCTTATTTTCTTCTTCTCCTCATCTGGCCAAATCCATTTTGTGTGTGGGCATTTGAAGCCCAGTTCGTTTCCCTTCCTGGATTGCCTGTGGTGCATGCTGGGTAACCTACATCTCGCGTGGGCACTGTAGAACGGCGCCCACAGCGCAGTTTGTTCTTTTGTCATGGCAACGGGCGGTGACGGAGGGACGTCCTGCCCCGTTGCAACAGTGATAACACAATCTACGCTCGAATAAAACTTTGAATGACACTGAAAGAAGTAAGGGCTTTGTGCACTTTTTGAACATGGCGCCATAAAACATCGGCACAGACAAGCGCACAGTCCAGTGAAGTGATGAGACTCATAGCCTAGGAGAAGAAGGCAAAATTGATAAGATGGGGGCGGTGCTGGTCGCCAACATGTTTTGCAAATAAACAGCGTCGTCAGGGCGCCGCATCCATCTATTTCATTTTATTGCTTCATCTAATAATATGCAAGATAAAACAGAACATATTATTAAAATATTATCATGCCCTGTAACATGAATATATATAAATAATATGTTCTGTTTTATCTTGCATCTTATTAGATGAAGAAATGAAATTAAATAGATGGATGCGGCGCCCTGACGACGCTGTTTTTTGTGAAACATGTTGGCGACCAGCACCACCCCCATCTAATCAATTTTGTCATCAGAAATGTATCAGGGCAAACAATTGATTTTATTATTTATCGTTTTTATGTATTTAAATAAAATTAGTTATTTTTGTATTAAAGAAATGTTGTTATTTCTTGCTCACCTACTATAGACACAAGGCTCCAACAAAGTCCTAATTATTCTGAAGTGGCTAATACCCACTCAGCTTGTCCTTTAATTTTCCTACTTACAAGTACTAGTCCTTCTCAGTGTAACTATTAGGGGTCACCTTACTTCTTTCCAGCATTTGGTAGGCTGGGGCTTACTTTTAAAGGGCCCTACAAATGTGGGGAAGTAATTACTGAGTGTGCATGTACTAAGGGTGTATGTATATATATATAAGGAGAAAGAAAGATGTAGAAGCATACATATGTGCAATAGACATGTGCATTCGTTTTCGTTAGAATGCATTTTCGTCCGAAAATCTGGTATTTTCGTTATCGTTTTAATGAACAAAAAGGAAAGCGCAAGAAACGAAAACCGAAAGATCCAACATAAAAAATGCTTTATTTTCGTTTTCGTTCAGATCCGACGATTTTCGATGCTTTGTTGAATTTTCGTCGTTCAATTCGACAAAGCATCCAAAATCGTCGCTCTGAATACAGTGAATAGGTAGAAATTGAACGACGAAAATTAAACGATTTTCAAAGCTTTGTCGAATTTTCGTCGTTCAATTCCTACCTATTCATTGTATTCAGTGAATATAGGTAGGAATTGGACGAAAATTCGACAAAGCATCAAAAATCGTCAAATTTTCGTCGTTCAATTTCTACCTATTCACTGTATTCAGAATGACGATTTTCGATGCTTTGTCGAATTGAACGACAAAAATTTGACAAAGCATCGAAAATCGTCATTTTTGGATGAAAACTTTCCAGACGAAAACGACATAAATCAAAACAATTTTCGGGAGTAATTAAATACATTTATTTTCCAAACGAAAACGAAAAAACATAAAATATTTCAGTCTGCACATGTCTAATGTGCAATTGTGCATTCAAAGAGAGCGCCTAAGTAGAGTAATTTCTTGCAGAAAACGCAGGATATACAGCATATTTTATTTTTTGCTCACTGGTAAGTATCATAGTTTATCCTTTAGTTTTCATCTTCCACTGTGAAGGAATGTTTGACACATGATGAACGGAAAGGAATTTTCTCATTAGTTCACAAAAGAAGAAGCTTTGACATTTCTAATTTAGGCATGCTAAGTTTTGGCTAGCGAGACTGTGGTTGTGGAGTGGTCCCGTACACATACCTAATCTTTTTACATTTTATTATGTGTATGATGGTAATGACTTGGGAGAATTCCATATTATCACAGTGTTTATCTTTTTAACTGAAAATACTTTTTTTTTTATTTTTATTGATTTTGAGGATTATACAACCAGTTTACATGCAATCTGTTTTGGGGGCTGCTAAAGGTGATTTAAATGCTAATAAACCGATTACTTTTGCCATTACATTTACATTCCTTTCGAAGATGCATTTTTTATATTGGGATCAGATTTACTCTCTAATAGCAAATCAACGCTGTATACAAATAATAAATTCCAGCATAACAGATTATTATAATACATCATTACAATTTTGAATTAAACTATTGTGTGAATGATATTTACTGTTTGTAAAAAAAAAAAAAAGAGAAACAATTACCAGTATATTTAAAAATAAAGTGTTCTTCTTCATTGAACATACTTTTATTTTAGAGAATTTTGCCTTAAAATATTAAGTTTTTAACATGAGCTACATGTTCCCCAAGTAAAAGATTAGAGAAAAGCATATTTACAGGTATTGCTTCAGAAGGAAACGAAGAAAAGGAAACCCTGAAGCAATGAGATGGATTCAGAGCATACTTATTAAACATCCAAACCAGTGTAGGAATACAAATGACCTCATAAGCCAGAAAGAACCCAAAGGGTATCTATTCTTGTATAGGAAATAAATATGTCTATATCTGCAGTGGGCCATTCATTCTTTATGATAATGTGATTGTGGAGAGCAGTGAAGCCACAGGCAACATAGAAAACTACCACCGTCCATCTTTTTTTAGACAGAATGGTCAAGTATAGTTATACTAACAGAGGTTTGGTGGAGTAACAAAAGTAAATACAAACACCCAAGCATATCAAGAAAAGGCCAATGCAGTTTTAACCACTTTAGCCCCGGACCATATTGCTGTCCAAAGACCAGAGCACTTTTTGTGATTCGGCACTGCGTCGCTTTAACTGACAATTGCGCAACGTGGCTCCCAAACAAAATTAGCGTCCTTTTTTTCCCACAAATAGAGCTTTCTTTTGGTGGTATTTGATCATCTCTGCGGTTTTTATTTTTTGCGCTATAAACAAAAATAGAGCGACTATTTTGAAAAAAATTCAATATTTTTTACATTTTGCTATTATAAATATCACCAAAAAAGATATAAAAAAACATTTTTTTTCCTCAGTTTAGGCCGATACGTATTCTTCTACATATTTTTCGTAAAAAAAAATCGCAATTAGCGTTTATTGATTGGTTTGCGCAACATTTATAGCGTTTACAAAAAAGGGGGTCGTTTTATGGCATTTTTATTAATATTTATTAATATTTTTTTTTTACTAGTAATGGCGGCGATCAGCGTTTTTTTTCGGTACTGCGATATTATGGCGGACACTTTTGACACATTTTTGGGACCATTGGCATTTTTATAGCGATCAATGCTATAAAAATGCATTGGATTACTATAAAAATGCCATTGGCAATGAAGGGGTTAACACTAGGGGGCGGGGAAGGGGTTAAGTGTGTTCCTATTTTTGTTCTAACTGTATGGGGGGGGTGGACTCACTAGGGGGAATCACTGATCTTCCCCCGCTGACAGGAACGAGCGCTGTGTGTTTACACTCACAGCTCTCGTTCCCCGCTCTCTAACGAACGAGCGCGCATGCCTGGCGGCGATCGCGCCCGCCGGGCACGCGCACGGGACTCGGGGGCAAGCGGGGGGCGCGCGCGCGGGCCGCTGGCGCCGCGCACGCGCCCCTAGCGGCCGCGAAAGTCCCGAAGTAGAGCTACGGGCTCTCGCCGAGGAGAGCCGACCTGCCACCGTAGAACCACGGCGGCTGGTCGGCTAGTGGTTAAGATACTGTATGGAATTATTTTTCAACTGAATTTAAGCTAAACTCCAGGCAAACATAGCTGTACCTGCTGCACCAACACTGAATGGGTTAACTGCTCATTTTAAGGGGTTGTAAAGTTTGTTTATTTTCTAAATAGATTCCTTTAACCGAGTGCATTGTTGGTTCACTTAACTTTTCCTTCCATTTCCCTTCTAAATATTTTTTTTCTTTGTTTTCTTTGATAAAATGTCTCACTTCCTGTTCCTCCTTAGTAAGCTGTTCAGTAAGCTGCTTTCCTTTTGTTTTGTTTTTTGTCTGAATTTCTCACTTCCTGCTCCTTCTCAGTAAGCTGTTCAGTAAGCTGTTCTGGCTGACTATCCACCACTTGGATGATTGTGGAAAGCTTACTGAGAAGAAACAGGAAGTGAGAAATTCAGACAAAGTAAACAAAAACATTTCGAAGCGAAATCAAAGGAAAATGTAAATGAACCAACAATGGACTAGCTTAAAGGAACCTATTTAGAAAATAAAAAACAAACCTTTACAACCCCTTTAATCTAGGGATGTTCACCTTCCAGCAGGACCATACGCTAAACATACAGCCAGAGCTACAATGGAATGGTTTATATCACAGCATATATAAGCTAGAATGTGTGTTAGAATGGCCCAGTTAATGTCCAGACCTAAATCCAATTGAGAATCTGTGGCAAGACTTGAAAATTGCTGTGCACAGACGCTCTCCATCCAATCTGACAGAACTTGAGCTGATTTGCAAGGAAGAATGGGCAAAAATGTCCCTCTCTAGATGTTTGAAGCTGAAAGAGACATACCCAAAAAGATTTGCAGCTCTAATTGCAATGGAAGGTGGTTCTACAAAAGTATTGACTCAAGGGGGCTAAATACAAATGTGCGCTACACTTTTCACATGTTTAGAAGTAAAAAATTCTGAAAACTGTTTATTATTTTTCTTCCACTTCACAATTATGTGTCATTTTGTGTTGGTCTATCACATAAAATCCTAATAAAATACATTGACATTTTTGTTGTAACCTGGCAAAATGTGGGAAAAAAGCACTTTTACTTACCTGATTCTCAGCTTCCCCGCAGGTGGTGCTCCCACATTGGTCTTGATGACGTTAGGACCTTAGACCACTGGAACATGGGGGAGAAGATGCTGTGGGGACTGATCTAGCAGCCTGAGTGGAGGATCTGGTAAGTAAATCATCTTTTCTTGGTCCTCTATACCTAATTAAGTAGCTAACTCTTGCAGTGTGGACACAGCCTCATTGTGAGGAAGAATTTAGCAAATGCAGAATGGCAAATAAGTTCAAATCTTTTTAGTATCAGTGCATGATATATGTAGGTGCATTTGTTGAAAATCATGAGTAAGTCTCCATTTCACAAATTACAAGCAGTGTAAATACAATATAGATTTCACCAATGTAATCATGTTTTACCTTTGTTGTGTATTATACTAAAAATAAGTGCACCAAAGAACAGACCAGCAACCAAGTGACACGCATAGGCACAGGTAGGTCCTTGTCACCATTATTAAACTGGTTCAAGTGCTCCAGAACATCCTGGCTTACACCCCTGTGAAATTGAACTATTAGAGACCCTGATTAATTAATCAATTACTCTTCTTACAGTCTCAGGGAGGCTGGCATTATCTTACTGCAATCAAGAAAAAGGCAGGAGATGTCTTCAGTAGAGAGAAAGGAAATGGAATGGCTGCTGCATAGGCAGCCTCAGTTTTATTAAACAACACAGAGTGTTTTTCATTGGTTAACATGATACAGATACACACCCTCACATGATAAAAACACACCCAGTTCCCTCCCATCCAACCATTGGCACACCCCACGTACGCCCTCATCCACGCCCACCCAGCAACATGTGCTTTTTACTCCTTTGTTCCAAGCAGTCCAACATAGCTTCTATGGGGTTTCCCATGCAAAAACCTTATTTAGCTTCCAGGGGTTCTGACATATGATATAGGACAGTCCAGTAGAGATGGAAGTTTCATGCTTAGAAAAGATGTCCTTGCTTTGAAACAGTTCTTCAGTTGCTGCAATCCATTAACACAGGATGTGAGGGGGAGGTGTAGAGCTGAGCACACAAGCTCCTTTTAGAAGTTCTTCACAGTGGGGGGCATAGGAGAGAGGATCTCTTGCAGGCTCTTAAAAGCACAGACTTTCAATGTCCACTCATATTTTTCATTATCACATCTTATGTAATCATCAAGGAAGATAAAGCACTATTGTGTTCATAATCTCATACATGCATAAATGTACACATAAAAAGGATATACAAAAAAGATTATATAAAAGTATACAAAAACTTAAAGGAATATACACACTTCATTTAAAATGGCAACCCCTTCAAGGCAGTATCTAAATGGCTCTTATTCATAACACAAAAATATTAATTTCTTTACATATTTTCCATCCAGCACAGGCCCCCCTAAATTAATATTTTTAATCAGTACTGTTCCCTATACTCTCTTTGTTCCTGTGTTTTCTTAACAGGCAAGGACTATAACAGAGGACATGGTCAATACAACAAAACATTATCGTAAACCCATATAAGCAGAAACAAAAATTGCTATACCTAAGTACAAATGTATTATCACCCAAAAGTACTGTCCTCAGGTGACATTCTAAAAGGCACCCCCCTAGTTCATTAGGGCCATCTGCTTCATTTCCATTACTAACTTAAATTTCATAAAAGCATCCGTTTCACCAAATTCCTGTATTTGTCTTCTTACTATATTTCCAACTATTTTCCAGAAGAACATTAATTTTATATTGGGCTCTTTCCTAAATATTTTACTCCCTAAAGGAACTTATTCATTACATTACACTAGTTTTCAGAACTGATCATACAGCATGAATGGTCCTGTCACATGACTGTTTAAACAAACATAGCAGCCTTCAGCATAAACGAACATTCAGAAGTTTCATTGTTCCCCTACACGGATCCAAATATAAGGGCCAATATTCCCTCCATTAATACATTCGTCAATCTGAAGCTTGGAAAGTGACATTTTAATCCATAAATATGGCTGTATCATCTGTTCATATCATATCTTTAGTTTTCACTATTTTATCTGACCTTTCTTAACCTATGCAGATTAACTCCATGTTTTATTCTCTTTGAAATGACACCCTTAAAGTAAGATATTCTTCAAAACAAATGGTGCAAAAACCCCATAGCGTAGTGAAATATGAGAGAAAGAGAGAGAAAGTGTGTGTGCGTGAGTGTGTGTGAGAGAGAGTGAGAGAGAGAAAGTGTGAGTGTGAGAGAAAGAGAGAGAGAAAAAGAGAAACATTTCTATCTCTGGCAAAAACTAGTTTTAAAAATAAGGGTTTTCTTTCAGATCTCCAAACGATTGTGTACTAATTACCTTTATTAAAAGAAAGATGTACCATATATTTATAAAAACTTTAAAAGTTTACTTAACATAAACTCAGACCTTCTTTTTCCTTCCTAATTTACAATGAACTCTGAGTCATTTAAAACCCATTCCTAGAAAGTCACACCGTCTTCAAAAACACAGCAGGATAACACAGCATGTGGGTGTAACCTGATCTGATCTCCACCAGCTAAAAGACCTTCAAGGGGGAACATCTGTTCGCCATTACTTGGATTGTAGACAATCTATAAGGAAGAAATACCCCATATACCTTACAATCGAATTGTGCCGTTTTTCTCATTTTTTTACGCTTTCTCAAAATTTTTAAACATATTTAGTTTGTATATATGCCAAAAATTATGTATATTATTTTACAATTTGACATTTCTTACTAAAAACAGTGACAACAGATCGTTTAGAAGAGAAATCTCACGAAACTCACAGATTAGTTCCAGCCTAATGAACTGTGAATTGGCCATTTTCACGAGAAACTCCTCCTTTCAATCAGAATCTCCACTCTGTCAGTAACATCACATTATAAAACTTTTTAACATTTGTTTATTTTTATTCTATTTTTATGTCATTTATTTTTATTCTATTTTTATGTCATTTTTTTTTTATATTTTACTTTTTTATCTAATTTTTTATGTTTACTCTTTTTATTATTTTTTATGTTTACTATTTTTATTATTTTTTATGTTTACTATTTTTATATAATTTTTTGATTGAACATAACTTTCATATTTTAATATTTTTACTATTTTTATATGTATTTTTTAGAATCGGTTGTAAACATTGCTTGCAACCAGATCTGTAGGATTTTTCTGTTTAAATACCAAATACCATGCTGTTTACCATCATTTGAGTTTTTTTATACAATTCTTTACACAACCTTAATCAACAATTCTCTCTTAAACCTTTGTTCTGATCCCATGTTTGTGCTTTTACATATCATAAACATCTACAGACCATATTAAACTCAATTTTCTCATTATAGAACCTCTTTACACTCTAACATTAATTAACTAATTATCCTATGAGATATATCACAGTGATTATGGGACTCAAAACCTGTAGTTACTTCATCTCTTGATTTAAACTTGTCTGGGGCCACTCTATACATCAGGGCATATATCACACATATATCAGCTATATTCCAACCCACAAATTCCCAAATGGTCACAATGACATGTATTTGAAAAAAGATATATAGTTTCATTCAGACGTGGGTGGCACAGTCCATCATATCTCCAGAGAATGTTTTTGTGAAGGAACCTTTTAATCGTCACCCAGGGGATATCGACAATTATCGGTACCTACATCGAAAAATGCAAAAAAAACTCGTACACAGATATTAGTTAATTACTTTTCAAAAGCGGTCACATAATTTTCAAAGTACCAGACTGTAATTGCAACTGTCATTGCCCATAGCAACCTATTTTAGAGACTGTCTTCAAACAAGACTTCAAAAGGGGATAATAAATACTCCCCCCTTGGGGCCATTTACCCACTAACCCTGAAGGTGGCATGTCATGGCATGTGGAATAAAACCGTTTAAACGTTATATGTAAAACCTGTTCTGATGTGATACCCAGAGGCCTTCATCCTTCATTTGTGACTGTGAGCACCAGGACAGTAGCAATGAACGCAAGGATTTATTCACCCTTATTCTACCATCTCGGCCATCCACCAGGCGAGGCCTACGGCCCTGTCAATTCTCTTTTTTCCGTGTTTGTACAATAGAATTGTAGTATCCTACTCCCCCCTTGTACAAACTCAAGGAGAGAAAAAGGCCGGTAGGAGCATCCGGGACAGGCCCATGCACCTCCAGGCACGTAGCGGGTGACACCAACTGCGTTCAGGGATGGGGCAGGACAGGGCAAGATGGGGCAAGGCCTCGAGCATTCGGAGCCGGGCATCGTACAAACATTTGGACAGAACCTAAGGGGAAGCAATGGACAAGAGCAACAGGCTTGGGCATCACATGACAACAGCTAAACTGGCAAAAAGCCCTTTATATATCAGGTCATGCAATGCATACCATCGTCAGGGTGTGTATAGAGGCAACCCAGAGAGATGGGTCCCCACAGATCACACAATGTATGTGATAATATCTAAATCAGTGTGATCCACCAAAACTCCTTCTTATATAACATCGATAGTTGCCATAAACGTGTAACAAGTCGCAAAACAGCAGCCTGTCTTTTAAATGAAAAACAAAATGGAGTATGGAGAAGATGGGCGGGGCAGTCAGAGAGGAGGGGGGGAAGGACAAGATGGAGTACGAAGAAGAAAGGGAGGGGCAAACAAAAAGGCGGCAAAATAGAGAAGGGAGGGGCGATCAGGAAGGAGGGGTGGCAGTCAGAGAGGAGGGGGGGCAAGATGGAGTACGAAGAAGAAAGGGTATGATAGGTGAGGACAAGAGAGAGAGAGAGAGAGGGAAATAAAGAGTTTTATTTCCAGTAATAGAAAAGCAGAGCTCAAGAAAAGAAAATACAAGATGTAAGAACATATAACGTTTTGCACTGTCTAACAATTAGAGCAGAAAGTTCACAATATGCAACACAATGGACCTTAAACACAAGACAAACAACTTACTTTCTACACAGAAAACAGAACATCATGTACACAGGGGGGGGGGGGGGGGAATATGAAGCAAAGGAGTGAGGTGGTTACTTGTGTTTCAGCAGGAGTAGTGCCCACCAGCAGTAAAAAAAAGGAAAATGGTTACAGGCGAAAAGGTAGTAGTTAAAGTTGAGTGAAAGCTGAGGAAAGGGTAATTTTGTGTAATGGTGGGTGAAGGAGAAAGGGGAGGAGCCAAGAAGAGGCATGTATGGACGATGGAGAAGGAGAAGAAAAAGAAGGGATGGGCCAAGAAGAGGCGGGAATAATTTAAAATGGAGGGAGATTCAGGCAACCATTTTTAGTTTTATGTTATTTGTTCAAGCAAGGATTTTGGAAAAAGAATCAATGACGTTATAAAAGGGAGGAGAGGGTGGGAAGAAAAGTTTATCAGGCACAGATGGCATATACTGGAGCAAAGATAGCGATTAAACTTGAGTGTATCAAGAGAAAAGTGTGCAGCTACTGACACAATAGGTTATTTAGGCATAGTCTAATTACTTAAAGCACAGCAGGACGTATTGTGGGCAGCAGGGAAAATCAGGAAAAGGCAAGCTAATCTGTTAGCAAGCAAAGGGTTAAACGTGCAGAAAGGAGGGAGGAGGTGAGCTGCAGGCAAAAAGAAAAACTTTTGAAAGCATGTTACCTTAAACACAGCAGCTAAGGGAAGGGGGGGGTTGGGGTGGTTGCTGCAGGCAAGGACAAAAGTGTAAGAAAAAAAAGTTCAAGCACAGAAGGAACACACAGTTGATACAAGATTACAAACAGAACATGGCCATTCTCAGCAACCCCGTCTGCAGGGCGGTAATATCAAAAACCCTAACCCCCGAGAAAAACCTAACCCCCGCCTTGTACTTCAAACAAGGAAACACCTCAAAAACCCCACAACGAATTATAAAAACAAAAAACGAAAAAAAAAAAATCTGTTATGTATACCACACGCATACACACAACAGATCCGATAAACTGACCAAGATATTACTGCGTTCACTGGACTTTTCGCCATAACGCCCCGTCTTAACAATCAGCTTATTTGCCTCTCAAAAAGAGACCCTCGGCCGTCCAATCTGAGTCAACCTAGACCCCACTCTTCAGCTCAAACATATGTACACGCGTATGTTGCAAAACATACATACAGACGGACATATATTGAATCCCGAGACACGCCAAGTCTGTGCGCCTCCAGCTCAGGAATCCGAAAACGGGGCTATTACACTATTACACTCTACAGACGACCACCGAGTAACATGGCCACATTCATGCAACACAGAACACGATAACACACAAGACAATAGATTGCAGCCTGATAACCCAGCCTCGATGGTTCAAAGTTTTTGAACAAGGAACCGCCTTAGCGAAGCTAGGAATGCGCATACAAACCGAGTGAGAAAAGAGGGGGCTCAGAGGCAGAAGCCGCACAGGCAAGTTAGTCAACAAAAAAACCGACTTACCTGGTGCTTAGAGTTCATGACGCTCTCCTCCGCCTCAGGCTCCCCGCAGCTCTCAAACAGTTTCGTGTGGGCAGCGCTGATGTCCTGCTTCGAATTCAAAAAATCTACGTTGCGCGCCAATTGAAATAGAACTATTAGAGACCCTGATTAATTAATCAATTACTCTTCTTACAGTCTCAGGGAGGCTGGCATTATCTTACTGCAATCAAGAAAAAGGCAGGAGATGTCTTCAGTAGAGAGAAAGGAAATGGAATGGCTGCTGCATAGGCAGCCTCAGTTTTATTAAACAACACAGAGTGTTTTTCATTGGTTAACATGATACAGATACACACCCTCACATGATAAAAACACACCCAGTTCCCTCCCATCCAACCATTGGCACACCCCACGTACGCCCTCATCCACGCCCACCCAGCAACATGTGCTTTTTACTCCTTTGTTCCAAGCAGTCCAACATAGCTTCTATGGGGTTTCCCATGCAAAAACCTTATTTAGCTTCCAGGGGTTCTGACATATAATATAGGACAGTCCAGTAGAGATGGAAGTTTCATGCTTAGAAAAGATGTCCTTGCTTTGAAACAGTTCTTCAGTTGCTGCAATCCATTAACACAGGATGTGAGGGGGAGGTGTAGAGCTGAGCACACAAGCTCCTTTTAGAAGTTCTTCACAGTGGGGGGCATAGGAGAGAGGATCTCTTGCAGGCTCTTAAAAGCACAGACTTTCAATGTCCACTCATATTTTTCATTATCACATCTTATGTAATCATCAAGGAAGATAAAGCACTATTGTGTTCATAATCTCATACATGCATAAATGTACACATAAAAAGGATATACAGAAAAGATTATATAAAAGTATACAAAAACTTAAAGGAATATACACACTTCATTTAAAATGGCAACCCCTTCAAGGCAGTATCTAAATGGCTCTTATTCATAACACAAAAATATTAATTTCTTTACATATTTTCCATCCAGCACACCTGGGGGTGACTGTGCACACCCCAGGTTTGAAACTGCTGCATTAAGGCATTATTGTGTGTTGTGGTGCAGTGCCCTGGAACAAATGGGACATTGGCAGCCCATGCTTTAACACAGGGGTGCTGAGCCCTGTGATGTAGCCCTCGACTTCAAACTGAATGCAGGAGTTTTGATGCGCTTTCAGAAAGTGCACTACACCAACAAGATGCAATAGATGTCTATGGCAAAGTGCAACCCACAGGAAAGCCACAGAGCATCAATGTGGAAGCAGACTTATAAGGAGCTCAGGACAGTAAGAGCTCATTTACATTTGTGGTTTGGGGTCAGTAAACCACCCTAGTTGAGACCTCCTATCACCACACACCCCCAACCACTGGTGTAGTGCCAGGGGTCTCAATTGCGACCCCACCCCTTGTTCCAGGTGGTCTGTGTAGCCTCTCTGTCAAATTCTGTTTTGCGCTTGGACAAAAGGGGTGGCACATACAGGAATGAATCTTCTCCAGTTTTCTTGTGCAACTGCTGAAATCTGGCATTTTCTCCTCTGCCTCCCGTCGGCATTCATCATCTGCAGGAGGAAATTTTCATTATGCTATTAAAAATTAAAAAATTCTGGACCATTTTATTTCATTGTGGCCCGTGACCGGTTGAGAGATCATCTAAATGGCCCTCGCTCTTCAAAAGGTTGAGCACCCCTACTTTAATACAATGATCTGAAGCGGATAAATCAGAATGGGTCCTTAATGCTCAGTGCATCTTTTGTCATGTATTAAATGTTTATTTTGTACAATATATATATATATATATATATATACTGTATATATAGTATATACAGTGTGTGTGTGTGTGTATATATATATATATATATATATATATATATATATATATATATATACTGTATATTCCCAGTATATAGTGAAAAAATATATAATACAGTTAAAAAACAAAACAAAAGAGAGAATAAAACTCACTTCAAACCATTATAATTTCACTTTAACCTCGAATGACAGCTAACAACTGACTAATCCCCAACGTTACACAGAGACAGGTGTACATACTTTGAAATATCTCAGATTATAAAAAGCTTTGACAACATTGATGTATATGCTATTTTGAGCCTTTTTATATAATACATATGTCATGTTTTTATTCTTTAACCACGTCAATACCAGGCACTTCCCACCCTTCCTGCCCAAGCCATTTTTCAGCTTTCAGCATTGTCGCTGTTTAAATGACAATTGCGCCGTCATGCTACACTGTACCCAAACTACATTTTTATAATTGTGTTCCCACAAATAGAGCATTCTTTTGGTGGTATTTGCTAAACAAATTAAAAAAAGGCAGACAATTAAGAATTTTTTTTTTGTTTCTGTTATAAAATGTTGTAAATAAGTTTCCTCTACACTGATGGGCACTAATAAGCTACACTGACGAGCACTGATAAGGCAGCATCGATGAGGTGGCACCAATGAGATGGCACTAATGAGGTTGCACTGATGGGCACTGGCGATGGGCACTGATAGGCGGCACTGATGGGTGACACTAATATGCAGCACTGATGGGCACTCAAAGGTGGCACTGGTGGTCACTGATGGGCGACACTGGGCACTGAAAGGCTGCACCGATGAATACGTATGGGTGGCGCTGATGGCTGGCACTGATAGGCATCACTGGTGGCACTGGCAGGCACTTTTGTTTGCCACTGATTGGCAGCTGCCTGGGCACTGATTGGCAGCTGCCTGGGCACAGATTGGCATTTCTCTGGTGGTCTAAGGTGGCATACCTGGTGGTCCAATGTGGTGGCCTTCCCTGGTTGTCCATTGCAGCATCCTGGTGGTTCTAGACAGGCATCTAAGGGGGAGGCTGCGCTGATAAACAATCAGCGCAGCCCCCCTGTCAGGAGAGCAGCCGATCGGCTCTCCTCTACTCTCGTCTGTCAGACGTGAGTGAGGAAAAGCCAATCAACGGCTCTTCCTGTTTACATCATGATCAGCTATGATTTGACACGGCTGATCACGTGGTAAAGGGCCTTACCACCGTACCACCGATCGCCGCAATGCGAGCCCCCACAGGCACCTGTCGGCTGTTATCCTGCAGGATGTCATAAGATGCCCAGTCAGGATAACTGAACCACCGCCTGGCCGTCATTCTGCTATAGTGGTTAAGCAATATATCAGTGCAACAGTTTGATTTACCTACAAGAAAAACAGAAATGGAAGGTGTGCATTTAGTTTGAGGATCCATATATACCATTTTATCTGACATCTGTTACTCCTCACCTTGGAAGACCTATTAGTGCTGGAAGCGACTGTGTAGTTTTATTTGCCTATTTGTTAACAACAATCTTAAATGAGAACTTTATTTTTTACTGAAATCACTCATAAACATGTAAAATCATGGGTAACATTCACTTACACATCAAGGGAAAAAGACAAGGATTAGTTGGAAACTAACAGTGAAGAATGAATGATCACATACATGGTCATATATATTCATGCCTAAGTACAGCAAGAACACTGTTAAATTGAAGTGGGGAATCCCAGAAGCATTAGGATTTATACATAGATCACACTACCTTCTCTGGGGAAATGTAAATCACTGCACTTTGCCTTAAATGAAATGTATTGTGGCTTTGTATATTATTTATTTCTTTGTTATATATACAGTATATGGTTAGGATTAAACAAAATACAATTTTATGTCTATTCTTTTGATTTTTTAAAGTCATGTAAATATTAAATATTACTATTTAGCATTTTAAGCTTAAAGGTAGATCTTTAAGCCTAATACACTACTACTATTTTTTTCCATTAAACTCAGCAGGGCTGAATGAAAAAAATAAAAATTCTAGACAGCTTTAGAGCTGCTGCAGTACTAACTATGCAATGTTAGTAAGGCAATCTCCTCTCCTGTGCTATAGTGTTCTGACAGGGGGACGCCCCGCCAGAATACTTCAGTCAGTGCTCTCAGCCATTGGCTAAGAACCCTGATTGGTAGGCGATCAGCAGACTTGTTTGGGTCATGCCCCTTTGACAGTTGTCGGACCTGCTGTATACACCCAGGCCACATGTTGGGCGGTTTCTATTGAATCGGATGATGACGCTAGACATTCGGCCTGTAAGTCCTTGGCTTTAGGATCTTTTTTTACAAATGTATCTAGTAGGAGTCGACCAATATTGTTTTTTTTAGGGCCGATAACAATTTTAGGCTGCCTTTCAGACTGATAGCGGTTGACATGTGCTGATGTTCTGATAAGTTTTGAAAAATGAACACAATTTCTACACAAATCAAACGGAACATGTTTAATAAATAATATAATAAAAATAATTACGTATTAAATCCCAAAATATAGAAAACATTGCATATATACATTATGAACTGCACACTTACCAATAGGTAATATTGGTAAGTTTCTGTCCGATTCCGATTATTTGAAAATTTGTGAATATCGGCCCTAATTATTGGCCTATCCGATAACAGGTCATCCCCCAGTATCTACAGTATATTGACGTGCAGCTGTTCAAAAAAAAACAGCAAAAAAAACTTTTGTTCACAGGCTGATAACTAAGGCTGCAATTAACCCATAGAAATTAGTGACTCATCAGTGGGGATCCAATCTTATGCCGCGTACACACGATCATTTTTCAGCATGAAAAAATCTTGTTTTTTTAAAAACATCATTTAAAATGATTGTGTGTGGGCTACACATAATTTTTCAGGTTCTGAAAAACGAAAAAAAAAAAAAATTCGAACATACTGCATTTTTTTAACGTCGGGTTGTAAAAAATGATCGTTTGAAGGCCCTTAAAATTTTCTCCAGACCCACTATTTGAGTTTGATTATAAGGCTGGGTTCACACTTGTGCGGTGCTATTTCAGCTCCTTTATCTCTGCAGATAGATAAGGGAAGTGTTCAGCAGATTATCTCAGTTTTTGCTGCAAATTTGGAGACCTGGGAGAAGTTCCGAGTGAGAGGAGAGTGAGGGAGAAATGTATTGAAATTCCTAAAGAGATCTGAACACATCTGCGAATCAGCTGCGTACCCATAGAAGATAATGGGACTGAATTCGCACCTGAGCCGCACCGCAAGGCCTCCACAACGCATACGGATTTCCGGAAATGCGCAGTGCGAATGCATCGCACATATGTGAACCAGCCTCATTGAAAACAATGTATTTAGAAATGCTCTGCGTTTTGGATGCGGTTTAAACCGCAACCAATTCGCATAGGTGTGAACCCAGCCTAATACCGTATGTATGTTGTTTTCTGAACAAACACCAGATTTAAAGTCAAAATTAGCTCATGATGTTCCATTGATTTTTTTGTCAGTATAGTTGAAAACGAATGTCAATTTTGTGTGAATAACCATTAGAAAGTTGAACAAGCGTTAAAAAAAATTCTGCCAAAATGCTACTAGTGTATATGAGGGTATAGAGACATAATAGTTAACTGATTCCTTTTAAAAACGATTAAAAATAGATAAAAATCAATCATATAATGTACCTGTAGTTTCTAGTTTCGTTTTTGCCTGTTTCCTGCTTCTCTGCTGTACAGAGCCACAGAGCCAAATCAGGGCAGTGATAGTTTGGAAAACAAAACTGATTGGTGCTGTGGGGTTTTAGACACACAGTAATCACGCCTCCTTGAGTAGTGACCACAGAGAGAAAGCTCCCAGTACTGTGGTTATCAGGAAACAGACAACCAGGAAGTGTGGAGATCAGAGAAGAATTACAGCAACTTGAGAGCAAAAACGAACTATGAAGACATGAAAACAGCACTGCATTAAGGTAAAGGAAGTTATTAAGATAAAAAAAAAATCTTTTACAAACCCTTTAAGCTGTTGGTGTATTTATTTTCACACAAATCTATAGGATCAGGGCAGCAATTTTTATGTATTTTTATACACATATGTATTTTCTTTTTTTCACGGTTATAAGAGGGGACCTTGCTCCAGTTAAATAAGACCCCCAGCTAAGAGGGCTGCAGGGGGGCTGATAAGGGGCCCCTACCCAGGAACATAGGAACCCTTTTCATATAAATAATACCCCCAGCTAGGAAGACTGAAGGGGGTCTGATAAGGTGGACCCCCATTCAGAAACATAGGCACCCCCTTCATCTAGTTAAAAGGCCACTAGTTTGGAGGACTGCAGAGGGGTGATAGGAGGGGACCTCCCTCCAGTTAATTAAGACCCCCAGCTAAAAGAGCTGCAGGGGGGCTGATAAGGGGCCCCTATCCAGGAACATAGGAACCCTTTTCAGATAAATAATTCCCCCAGCTAGAAAAACTGAAGTAGGGCTGATAAGGGGACCCCCCATCCGGGAAAATAGGAACCCCCCTTACCCAGTTAAAAGTTTACCAGTTGGGAGGACTGCAGAGGAGTCATAGGAGGGGACCTTGCCACCCCCCCTCTGGAGAAGATGAATTATGTGTAGTGAGTAAAGATATTCAGAGCCATACACACACAGCAGCTCCGGTCACAGTGGGGAGGCTCAGAGTAGCAGAGAGAAAGAAGAAGAAATCCTGCACAGTTCCAATGTCTGTGAGTGAGGTCACTCTCACCACTGCTTCTGATGCTTGCTGTGTTCTCCACACTGTCAAAACCACCCTCCCATCCTTCACTGTACCAGGACAGCCAATTCGATCCCAGGCTCTGCACAAAGGGGAGGCCGGAGGATCTAAAGTGGATATTATATAGTAAATATAATTTAAAACACTGGAAGCCGACAGGAGGGGAGAGGAGGATTGATTCTGCCACTGATGTGTCCGGGTGTCAGGCAGACTGAAGCCGCCACCCCCCCGACACAGGATTCAAAACCTGGACTGTACAGGTGAATCCCGGACAGGAGGTGAATATTAAAAAAAGCAGCAGGAGAGATGCAGAAGACACAGATTCTCAGAATGCATAAAGTAGAAGCAGAGAGCTCCTTGTACTTCAGGTCCACAGGTGCAGTTTATTGCAGTGTTTTCTGATTAGTGATGAGAAACCTTTCCAGAAAACCTTGAGAGATTTTGGCTAAATACAGTGGTGTTATTGTGGAGGGCAATGGGCTTTAAAAGACAAGCTCATTTCAGCTATGATGGATCTGCCCTTTTACCAACAAGAGCTACTCATCAGAACACTATAAAGACTTAGGGCCAGATTCACAGAGCGATTACGCCTGCGCAACAGGAGATGCGCGTGCGTAAGTCTAAATGTGCGTGTGCGTTTCGATGCACGGCATCCCCGAAACGAGATACGCAAGAAATCTACTTTTTTTTGTCCAGCGTAATTTCGTTAGACAGGCGCATTCCGTCCGCGCAAAACTGCGCTAGACAGACCATTGATTTGCTAGTCAAATATGCTAATGAGGGACTTACGGGGATCCACAAAAGAACGTTGGGGCAGCGCAGGCTACGCAGTGTGCGCAACAGCAAAATGTCCTGTCTAAAATTAGACCATATAAAAGCTGGTCTAAAAAGAGAAAAAACGTCTACATGTTAGATAAAGCAACACTGTTAGTGAGGAGCTCAGCAGTCACACGTGTTGCACAACAATCTGTATGCCAACATGCCAGGGGCATCGTCGCGCATAGCTATACTACTGACTTTAGATGAGCAAAGAAGGAGGAGGGCACGGAGGATGGCACGGGAGAGGATATACCGCACACGCATAGACCTCTTTGGCATGAGTGATTCGCATCTTCAGATTCACCCCTCATGCCATCCTGGAATTAACCACAACCCTGCAGGAGGACATCACCAGCCCAACACACCGCTCACATGCAGTGCAGCCACTGGTCAAGGTCATGGCAACACTCCATTTCCTTGCCAGTGGCTCTTTTCAAAGAACAAGTGGAGTGGTGGCTGGGATGTCACAATCCTCCATGAGCAGATGTGTGCACCAGGTTGTCCCAGCAATCCTCAGATGCATGGCCAACCAAATCATCAAACCCACCACTGAGGACCTGCGGCTGAAGGCAATGACAGATTTCTACAGAATTGCCAGATTCCCACGCACCATCGGGGCCATTGATTGCACACATGTGGCACTCCAGCCCCCCCATGAGACAGAGCACATGTACCGCAATCGGAAGCATTGGCATTCTATCAACGTACAGGTGATAGTCGATGCCCAAGGCCTCATACGGCACGTCTGTGCCAAACACCCCAGATCCAGCCATGACAGCTACATATACAATCAGAGCCACATCTGAATGGAATTCGATCAGAACGTGTATAGGGCCACCTGGCTGGTTGGTGAGTGACATGGGTGGCAGGCATGACTGTACCCCCCCATGATGCACACATCACACGGGGCACATGCATGACTAACATCCTCCTGTCTTTTCCCTTACAGGTGACTCTGCATATGCACTGGGACCCCATCTCATGACTTCTATCCGGAACCCCCAAACCCCAGGAGAGGAAAGATACAATCAAGCACATGCCCAAACACGTGCAGTGGTGGAGCGCACCTTTGGCCTCCTGAAGTCACGTTTCCGATGCCTGGATAAGTCTGGGGGTACCCTCTTGTATTCCCCAAACTTCGTGTGCCATATCATCGGTGCATGTTGCATGCTGCACAACTTCGCAGTAAGAAAGGGCCTGCAGATTGACCTACGTGATGACCTGACCCCTGAACCAGACAATCCCCCCCTAACCGAGGGTCCCCCGTCTTCTGAGGGAAGAGCAGCCAGGAGACAGCTCACATTGGGCATCTTTGCACATTAAACACACACATTAATCATGGCACAATGAGAATGCATGCATGCACACCACTGTGGTCCCTAGCACAGACACATCACATCCTCATCAAATTGGATTGGCACCAGTCCACCATGCAGGACTTGTGAGCAGCAACGCCACGCCAAGGCTCCAATTATGTCACTGTACATTCATAAACCATTCACACGGACCTGGGGATCACTTCTCCCTGGTCCTGGGGAACCCTTCTCCACCAAGTTTGAGGGTGACACCCCTTTTCCGGCAGGAATGTCACCCCCACATTCAAACAGCATTCACAACCCAAAAAAAATAAATGACCAGCAAAATCAAAAAATTTCCAGCAAAAAAAAAAAAAAAGGGGGAAAAACAAATGAGTGGCCTTGACGTGAGCTACGCCTGGGGCGCCCCCGGCCATGGCCCCGGCTCCTCAGGGGAGACTCATGGGGGAGGGGGAAAACCGGGGAAGGAGGAGCAGCCCCTGATCTCTGCCCACCTGGCGGCCTGCCCTCCAAGGCCACGGCTATTCTGTGCAGGGCACCACCTAGTGTTGCCTTGTTGGCCTGGATAGCCTGGGTGAGGGCCCTCACATCCTGCCCAATGCCTGCTGATGTAGTCTGCAGGTCGTTAAGGCAGTTTGTGAAAGCCCGGGAGTGGCAGTCCAGGTTCCCCAGCGTATCCTTGATGGAGGACAGGCTCTCCTCCATCCGCACTAATGTCTGGCTGACCTGTCCCAGGTGGCAGGTCTGGAGGAACTGGTCCCTTCTCAGAGTGGCGGGCAGGAGATCGGCCACCCCCTGGTCTTCTGGGTCGCCTTCCTGCCTCCAGCTGATGCTTGTGGCCGGGGAGAAGGGGAGGCCCTTGGGAGAGGAGCCATGTTGGGGGAGGAGGGGGGGGCTCCCCCTTAGGGAGGGCTGGCTGCTGCCAGCCAGAGGGGAACGGTCCTCCAACAACAATAGGCCAGTGCCTGACATGGACTCCTCCTCAAACTCCTCCTCCTCAACCTCCTACTCCTCCTCTTCAACCTCCTCCGCGGACTCCGGCCTTGTTGGGGGGGCCTCATTAGGCTGCTGTCCTGGGGATGGTGCGGTCAGGCCAGATGGCCCTGCACCCTCCTGCACATCTGTGGATGACACAAAACATTCACAGGTTGGAGGATCCACACACTTGCCACATATTCCCTTTCACCCCCTCCCCCACACATGCTACACACCTGATATCAAAACCAGACGCCGGAGGTCATTAATATTTTTATCAATCCCAGGCCGGTTCCATGTCTCCCCCTCCCCCGCTGAATTGACCTGCTCAGTGATGATGTCCAAAATCTCCCTCCTCCTGGCCGGGGTGGTGTTGGCACTGTCCGGGCTGTGGAGGAAACGCCCATAATCGCTAATGGCCCGGGCAAGAATTTGTTTCTCCCCCAAAGTGAAATTTAGTTTTCTCTTTCTCTCTGTCATACTCATACAAAAACTCACTCCCAGTCAACAAAAATCAGTCACAAAAACAAGCACAACCAATCAAGCAAGAACACACACAAAGAGAAAACTAACACCCAAAAAATCACACAAGCACTCAGCAAAAATCAGTCACAAAAACAAACAGCAACAATTAAGCAAGAAAACAAACGACCAGAAATATATCAAACAAACAGTCTCTCAAACACTTATCAAAAAACACTTTCAAAAATCTACTAACAAACACTTGATCACACAGAACACTAATCTGACAAATACAAAACACAACGCAGCTAACAACGGGACAAAAGCACTTTGTTAAATGGGAAGGGACAAAGGGATTTACTTTTGCAATGGAAGTGCGTTTGTGTCTGTCTATTTATGCTGTCTGCGTAGTCCTTAGTCCATTTCCAATTTCACTGATTGCGCCGTTCCCGAGTTGTGAGCATGCGCACAGAGGTGCTGACCATGGTCTCCTTCAAGCGCGCATGCGCGAGCCGGCCGGCCCTTCATTTGCATGGGGTCACGGCTCATTTCAATGTAACACGCCCACGTCCTTCCCAATTTGTATTACTCCGCCTTACGCCTCTGAAATAACTTTACGCATGTGCAATTTTTTTGCGTAAAAGCTACGAGAATAGGGTGATTACGCGGCTACATTGCGCAAGTCTAACGTAAAGGCGTTGCGCTACGCCGGTCCAATAATGTGCAGATGTACGTGAATCTGGCCCTTATTTTTTATTTATTTATTGTTTCCTTTGAAAAATACAATAAAAAATATTTTGAAGAGAACACTATAAAGACTATATATGAAAAATGCTCAATGAAAAAAAATTAAACTACAGAAAATTCCATTCTCTCAAAAAACACACCTGTTAAATAAAGTAAAAAATAAAATTAAAATTAAAACACATTTCACATAAGTAGTTCAGTGAAGGAAATTGATTGGTTCAACTTCCCAAGCATTTGCCAGACTGCAAAACCAGTAATTTCACAGAAACATCAATCCCACCTAAATCATTCAGCTCATCCCTAATTGTGATATATATATATATATTTTTTTTAAACATTTTATTGAGCATTTCAACATTACAGTTACATACATAGCAATACAATAATCAGGAGAAGCTGAAAATCACATGCAGTGCAGTAGGAAATATAACAGTATACACAGTTGTCTATAGTGGCAGCCACATGAGACCTATCTCGAGAAGAGGCTACGGAGAACAGTGAAAACTATAACAAGGTGAGTGCCTGGGTTAAACAACAACAGGAACAAATAATATATCTTGAATACCTTTAATATTCCAGTCCAAACTAGGACACACAGTCTCCTGCCTGGAAATACTAACAGATTTGTTTTGTAATAAAGTTAACAAAATTAAATTCTTCAGCATCTTCTCAATTATTATAATTCTTACATTTTTAGACACTGGCACTATAAATGAATAAATAACTGTTTGTTTTAGATATATAACTATTACTATATATTTTAAATATGCTTTATACTGTATAAGTCATTGTCGTTTTCAGTGCAATGTTTACTGGGTCAGTGAGTTTTTCAAATATCCTTTGGCATAATACCTAGGTGTTAAAACAATGTATTGTAGCACTCTGAAAGGCAATAAAATGCCTGAAGATTAGAAAGTACATTATTTTTACAAATAGGCATTGAGCTGGGGGATGTGTGCATGTTGCCATTTCAGAATGATTTTATTCCTCACAAAACTCTAAGGCAAAGCTTGGAAAAATCTCTGAAATGCTTGTTACAAGCCATTGCATCTGAAGCGATCTATAAAATTCCCCAAAAACTGTCAAAATGCCTAAAAAATAATGGAACATTTTTTGTTGTTGATTTGAATGAACTTGAGTTACATAAACAAAAGACCTGGCATGTCTTGTTGTGCAAACTGTCATTGCTCTCACATGGAAATTCAGGCCACACCTTACCCTCCCTGAATGGCATAAAGTCAAATACCTATTTAAATAATGACACATTACAACGTATTGGCAAAAAAATGGCCATAGCCCATTTATTGGTGTATTCAAATCAATAGATGTGTTGATTTACGACACCTCTTTTTTTTCCTGATGTGTTGTTTTACGACACCTCTTTTTTTTCTATGTATGCTGTAAATCTTAATAAAAATTTAATTGCAATAAATAATAATAACCCCTTACCAAAAAAATGGGATTTTTCCGGATTTGTACAAAAAAATCTTAACTTAATAGAGCACATTTTGCAGTCGGACGATCTGTCGTACGATAATCTGATCGTGTGTACGGGGCATTAGACCTCACTTCATTTAAAAGGTATTATAAAGAGGTCAGCGCCCAATGTTACATGGGTTGGTTTACAGGTGTAGTGATATCTAAGAAGAATACTGTTGTACTATTATTGACTTGCATAAAGAAAAAGCAACAATTTAACTAAACTTCAACGTTCTGGTTTGTAGAAAACTTTGTTAATGAAAGCATACTTCTATTGTTCACATATCTGCTGAACAATAGCAGGGTGTTTTTTTTCCTTTTATATTTGTTTTTTTAGTAAACTCAGTATTACAAATAAAGAAGTTTCTTAAATATTGGAGGAGCAGGAAATTAAAAAAACAGATATATCAGACCTGTAGACACATGAGATTGAATCAAAAGATTTTAATTCAGCTAAAATCTGTTTATCCTGGTTTACGTGAGATCACATAACTTTGCTGTATTGAAGAAGTTGAGTAGAATATTTTATTAGTTTTGTCTTTTTATTTATATTGCTTAACAACTTCAATACCAGGCACTTTCCCCCCTTCCTGCCCAAGCCAATTTTCAGCTTTCAGCGCTGTCACTTTTTAAATGACAATTGCGTAGTCGTGCTACCGTACCCAAACAACATTTTTATAATTTTGCTTCCACAAATAGAGCTTTCTTTTGGTGGTATTTGATCACCTCTGCAGTTTTAATTTTTTCTAAACAAATTTAAAAAGACTGGAGATTTTGAAAAAAAAAGTTTTTCTTTGTTTATGTTATAAAATGTTGTAAATACGTAAGTTTACCACACATTATTCTAGCAGCGCGGTATTTATCCTACTTATCCATCTTTTGCTATCTCTTGAAACATCATTACTGCTGCAGCTATACAGTCCAATCTGTGTCTAGAGGCACACCAAAAATGGATGTCTTTGACTATAGGGCATCCAGGACTGTTAACACTGAGGGCGTTTTTACCAGCATTGGTAACGACACCGAGTTAGAAGGTTTGTTTTTAAGACTCAAAAACATCATGACGTCAGAGTTACATGTTCTATGGGATATAGTTTTTCTGGAACAGTATATCTCCGAAGGTATGGTTCCACGTAGCCTTCGCTGGGATGTACACCCCCAACAGGGTGATCCTGACCTTAGCTCCTGGTTCAAATACTTCAATGAGGCAGGGGTTAATTTTTTGAGTTTTCTTGTCTCTAAGAAAATGAACAGACTGCTTTTCTTTGACACAGAGATTAAGGAGATAAAAGACAAGCTCTCCACACACAAGAACTCGCTTGAGTTCTCTCTCATCCAGTCTCCAGAACCATCTGGAGAAGGAGGACCGTGATTAGCGGATTAAAAAAACATAAAAAATACTCCCGAGATGTAGGGGATTATAAAAACAATTGTGTCTTCGCTTGGCAGAAGTCTATTACACCTGCTACATCCGTTCCATCAATGGATACGACTCCTGCTACTGTGTCCGGATTACCGTCCCTTTCAATTCCATCTATGGTTCCTGGAAGTATGACTGCCCAATTTGGGTATAACCATCTAACACAAGCAGGTTCTGACACTTCAAACACCATACCCCTTTCCCAACCAAGACCCTCACATCCCAGCCCCCGTACCGTTAGAAATCATAATAGAGGGAGTGGAAATAGCAGGGGTAAACGAGGTGGAAGAGGTCAACCTAGGGGAAACTCTCAACATAACCCATCTCGGTTCCAATACGGATGGGACAGCTATGCCTCACCAGGTCCATATAGAGAATATTATGAACCATACCCTCAACATTCCCACCCACAATACGCACCCCCCGTTTCAACTCATAATAGGTTCTCTCCCCTACGGGATCAGACATGTGATCATGATTCTCACAACTATGGGAAGAACGATTATGAGCAAACCCCTTATTATTAAGGTAGATCTGATACATATGGGGAACAGGGTTTCACAAGGACCATTTTTCAAAGAAAGGCCCACACCCAAGAGAGGGTGCCGAGGTGGGCGGAGAATCCAGAAGAGGAAAACGAAGAAGAGTGTAAAATGTCAGGGTGTTTTTAACCTTAGTAATAAGGCACTTACACGTGACAAGCAATCAATACTAGATAGGGGTCTCAAATTTGCTCCTCCTAAAAAATTTAGCAAATTTGGCATCTTTATAGATATACAAAAATACATACGTAAGATCAACATACAAAGATATTTGAGTTCCAATACACAAAGATACATGGACCGGGCAGCAACATCTGGTACGGTGCATTCTGGGCTTTCTAACCCTTCCCTTTACAATCCCCCTGTAACAGTGGCACCAGCTGTTAGGATTTTCAAGGAATGTGTCTTAAGGGATCTTTCTAAATTATCTGTTAAGACACCTCATGCACCCTCCCTATCTAGGGCCGGGCTAAAATCTTTGTGTGATCGGAAGGATCTGGTTATACGCCCTGCCGACAAAGGCGGGGGCATTGTTATTCTAGATAAGTCCCAATATGAGACAGAGATGCACTGGATACTCAATGAACCAGATACCTATAAGGAGATTCCTAGCAACCCTACCAATACATATAAAAAACAACTACAAACCTTAGTCAATAAAGGTTTTGATATGAAAATTCCAAATAAAAAGGAAAAGGCTTTTCTGGTGCCTAGAGCACCCCGCATACCCACTATTTATCTGCCCAAGATACATAAACATCCCACTCACCCCCCTGGGCGGCCAATTGTGAGTGGTATTGACTCCGTCACAGCACGTATAGGTCAATACATAGACCATGATTTACAACCTTTGGTCAGGAAAACTCCATCGTACCTCAAGGATACGGGTGATACCATACGCCTATTGGAGAATCTCGAAGTAAAGGGTGACTACATACTGGCAACTGCAGATGTAGCCTCCCTTTACACATGTATCCCCCACCACCTAGGCATTGCAGCTGTGCAATACTTTTTGAATAAAGAACCCACTCTTGCCTCATTCCAAAGTGATTACATTGTGGAGCTATTAGAGTTTGCAGCCAAACATAACTATTTTTGGTTTAACCAATGCTACTACCTCCAACAAAGAGGTGTAGCAATGGGGGCCAAGTTTCCACCCAGTCTTGCGAACCTGTTTATGGCCAAGTGGGAGGAGGATGTCGTCTATGCACGGGACACTCCATCTTTAGTCCTGTGGGCCAGGTATATAGACGACATCCTCCTCCTATGGAACGGCAGCTCTGATTCATTGAGATCATTCTTTGATGACCTCAATCTGAATGATAGGGGGATATCACTTACGCTCGAGTTCAGTACCAGCAAGATACATTCCCCTGATCTAGAAATAGAACTGGTGAACCGTAAATTCAATTTTAAGACGTACTTTTAACCAACTGATAGGAACGGTTTTATCCCCATGGACAGTTGCCATCACAGTTCGTGGCTCAAATCCATTCCCCGGAGCCAGTTCTTTAGGCTCCGCAGAAACTGCACCGACACTGCATCCTTTTCAACACAAGCCGACATGCTCAAACAGAGGTTCATTGAGAAAGGATACTCAACCGAGGCAGTTAACTCTGAAATCCAAAGAGCACTTACACGTGACAGGTCACTATTAATCGCAGCCAAACCTAAGCTCCCTGTTGATGAGAGCTTTAAATTTGCCAAGACCACCTCGTTTTCTATTTAGCACAAACAGGTGGTGAATATTATTAATAAACACTGGGACATTCTAAGGAATGACAATGTACTTAACTCCATACTTCCTGAACGGGCCAAGGTGGTCTTTAGAGGAGCACCTTCACTACAAAATCGTATCGCCCCCAACATCATAAATCCCCCAGTAAAAAGCTATTTTTTTCACGATCTAGTGTCAACACAAGTCATGCATTTTACATCTACTGTCACACATAAACAGTACAGGATCAAACAGTTCTGCACATGTGAAACAAGTCATATTGTATATCTCATTACGTGCCCTTGTGGGAAACAATATGTCGGCCGTACGATTAGGACTTTTTCGATACGAGTAGGCGAACACATTGCTCTCATTAAGAGTGGTGATGTCAACCATACTGTCCCAAGGCACAACAGACATTGTCACAATAGAGATCCCACTGGAACCCAGTTTGTAATTATTGACAAATATGAGGCTCCGTGGAGGGGTGGAGCCAAAACCAGGGGTGTCTCACGATTGGAGACATTCTGGATCTTCGAACTCCAGTCCCACCGCCCATTAGGCCTGAATGTCGACTGGGACATTAATTCTTTTATTGACAAATCTTAAATGTGTGACATTCACCATCCATATTGATAATTATGACGTAACTAGTTTGGAGACTTTCTCCTGTCCCTTGTAATTTATGAAGCTGCGCCTTTTTCTATCTAATTGATTCTTCTTTTCTTTTTTATATATTGCAAAATTTAATTTTTGTATTAACTTAATCTATATTATCATATTTATTGATTGTATATTTTTAATCTTGTGTATCTATAAACAGATACATTTTCGTTTTAAATTTAGGCATTGTTCATGCTTCTCTCTTTTAAGTTCATCCAATTTCGCATTATAAGATTCATACTCTCATTTCTTTTTATTTGGTATTCATTTATAGTTATGTATATGAGCCATATATTCCTTTCAGAACGGATTTGAGAGTTGTTATTTTTTCCATTTGTAAACCTACACATAGCATCATTGTTTGGCTCTTATTTATCCTGATTTTGTTGCTTCTCACGTCATTATTAGGGATGAGCTTTGTGTTCAATGCGAACACATGTTTGCATCGAACATTGGCCGTTCGATCGTTCGTCGAAAACGAACAAATCGGGTCGTTAGCGCCAAATTCGAATGACCCATAATTCACTGTGGCGTTGCGAGCTGATGATTGGCCAAGCATGCACCATGACCCCGCATGCTTGGCCAATCAAAGCGCCCAAAAAATGAAGAGACCTAATTGGCCAAAGCCTGGGTGCTTTGGCCAATTAGGGCTCAGGGCTTTAGCACACGCCCCACACTATAAAAGGCCGCCTCCCGGGCGGCCTCGTGTAGTGTTTTCCGGCTTGCTTAGAGAAGTGAGACAGAGAGATAGAGACACAGGGGTAGATTCACATAGAGATACGATAGATAGATAGATAGATAGATAGATAGATAGATAGATAGATAGATAGATAGATAGATAGATAGATAGATAGATAGATAGATAGATAGATAGATAGATAGATAGATCTACTAGTTAGTATAGTTAAATGTACAGTTTGTAGAGAATATATTGACATCCCTAGGAGTTGTCAATATATTTATAAACTGTATAGCTTAGCTAGTTCTGCTATTAGTATCTGTCAGGCAGGAGATTGTGCTTGATGCTCTAACGTGTTAGTCAACGTGTGCTAGTTAATTGCACATAGACGCATTAACTGTTACTGCACGTGTGCTATTGAATTGCACAGAAACGCAATCGCTCTGACTGTGCGTGTGCTGTTACATACCACCTGAGCGCAGTTAGTGTCACCGCACCTGTGCTGTTATATACCACCTGAGCGCAGTTAGTGTCACCGCACCTGTGCTGTTATTTACCACCTGAGCGCAGTTAGTGTCACTGTAAGTGTGCTGTTACATACCACCTGAGCGCAGTTAGTTTTACCGCACCTGTGCTATTATATACCACCTGAACGCAGTTGGTGTCACTGTACGTGTGCTGTTATATACCACCTGAACGCATAAATATGTCTGGAAGGACAACAAAGAGAGGCAGATTTTACGAGGGCAAGCAGGCTCTGCATGTAGAGGTAACGCTGGTAGTGAATGTGGTGCATCCTCTTCAGCACGTGGCCATGGCCGCTCGTCCTTCTTTTCGGGAGCTGGCCATGTTGAGCCTCAACATGCAGAGAAATTAGTAGAGTGGATGACCAAGCCGTCCTCATCCTCCTCATCTTCTCTCACACAAGTTTATCTGGCAAAGCAGCTGCCAAGGCGTCCTCTTACCTCTGCACAATGGCTTCACACAATACTTCCCTAGTACCACCATGTCCTCCTGAGGAGTCCCCCGAACTGTTTCAACACAGTGTTGGGTACATGCTGCAGGAAGATGCGCAGCGTTTTGAAGACTCTGATGATGAAACACTGATAGAGGAAGGCATTGATGTGAGCTCAGGGAGAGGGGGTGTCCGAGAGGGACAGCAATTTGTCAGTGATGATGTTCACCCAGCTGGAGCATACTGCCAGGTTGTTGACAGTGATGAGGAGCGAGGGGATGATGAGGTCACTGACTCTACCTGGGTGCCTGATTGGAAAGAGGAGGAGAAGGAGGAGGACGAGGCACAGGCACATCTCCAAAGAGGCAGGATGCCCTCCAGGGGTCAGCTTAAGGTCACACCCACTGAATTACAGCGCACATCTACGGCGCTTGTGCATGGCGCTGCTGTGTCTGACCGGTACAGCAAAAGTTCTTTGGTGTGGGCCTTTGAAACATGTCCACAAGATTGTACCTTTGCTATTTGCAACTTATGTCGCAAGTGTATCTCGCGTGGCCAAAACATCAACCGCCTGGGTACCACATGCTTGTCCAGACATATGTCGACCTGCCATGCAGCTCATTGGCAAGCACACCAAAGACAAACGCTTACCCTCCCTTGCCCTTCTGGGACCTCCAACCCCAGTAGACCCCCAGTCCTCTCTGAAGCCTGCAGTGAAGGTGTAGAAATAGGTGTGTCACAAGCTATTAGTAGCGGTCAATCTACTGATAGTACCAGGCAAATTTCCCTGCCCCAGCTGCTGCAGCGCCGAAAGAAGTACAATCCCAGCCATCCACATGCCCAGCAGTTGAATGCTAGCTTAGCGAAATTGCTAGCACTTCAACTGCTACCTTTTCAGTTGGTAGATTCTGCCCCCTTCCGTGAGTTTGTGCAATGTGCAGTACCTCAGTGGCAAGTACCAAAATGCCACTTTTTCTCACGGAAGGCTATTCCGGCTCTCTACTGGCATGTGGAAGGCAATGTCCATGCCTCGCTGGACAGGGCGGTCAGTGGTAAGGTGCATTTTACCGCTGACTCATGGTCCAGCAGGCATGGACAGAGACGCTACCTGTCTTTTACGGCGCATTAGGTAACTCTGCTGGCAGCTGGGAAGGACGCAGGGCAAGGTCCAGTAGTTTTTGAGGTTGTTCCGCCACCACGCCTCCAAAACAATACTACTGCTTGTGATACACCTCTTTCCTCCACCCCCTCCTCTTCTTCCTCCTCTGTGGCCTCTTCCTGTGGGGATGTTTTCTCCGAACCAGCCGTGCTCCGTAGGCGTACGAGGGGATACGCAGGAATGCAGGCCAAGAGATGCCATGCGGTGCTAGAGCTGGTGTGCTTGGGAGACAGGAGCCACACTGGGGAAGAGGTTTTGTCAGCTCTGCAGGGTCAGGCTGAGAGGTGGTTGACGCCACGCCAGCTTAAGCCTGGAATGGTGGTCAGCGATAATGGCACCAACCTCCTCTCTGCCCTGCGACAAGGAAAACTCACCCACGTGCCCTGTTTTGCGCATGTCCTCAATTTGGTGGTGCAGCGGTTGTTGGGCAGGTACCCAGGCTTTCAGGATGTCCTGAAGCAGGCCAGGAAAGTCTGTGTGCATTTTCGAAGGTCATATAATGCCACTGCTCGGCTGACTGACCTCCAAAGGGAATACAACCTGCCCAAGAACCGCCTAATTTGTGACATGCCCACCAGATGGAACTCAACGTTGGCCATGCTGCAGCGGCTGCACACACAGCAAAGGGCCATCAATGAGTACCTGTGCCAATATGGCAGCAGAACTGGGTCAGGGGAGCTAGTTTTTTTTCCCCATGCCAGTGGGCCTTGATCAGGGATGCATGCACTGTCCTGTCACCATTTGAGGAGGCCACGAGGATGGTGAGCAGTGACAGTGCATGCATCAGTGAGACTGTCCCTCTTATTCACATGTTGGAGCACACGCTACGTGGAATAATGGACAGGGCCCTTGAGGCAGAATAGAGGGAGGAAGAGGAGGACTTCCTTACCTCTCAAGGCCCCCTTTACCCAGACAGTGGTCCTGCTTATCCACCTAGCACACAGGAAGAGGAGGAGGAGGAGGATTGTATCAGCAGCATGGAGGTGGAGCCTAGCACTCAGCAGCAGCAGTCTTCAAGGGATCATTTACAGTCCCAAGGAGCACGTTGAGTTTTACGTGGCTGGGATGAGGTGCCTGTGGATCCTGTGACCCAGAGGACTGTGCCCCGAATGCCTCTGCAAACCTACGCTGCATGGCTTCCCTGATCCTGCAAAGCCTGCGTAAGGTTCCTCGTGTACGTGCTATTAAGGAGAGGGATCATTACTGGCTGGCGACTCTCCTTGATACACGTTACAAGAGTAAGGTTGCGGACCTTATGTTGCCATCGCAGAGGGAGAAGAAGATGAAACTTCTGCGGGAGGCCTTGCAGAAGGGTCTGTGCAATGCGTTCCCAGAACCGGGGGGATTACCAAAACCTGGCTCTGGACAACATCTTGCTGAGGCTTACTGGGTCTTGAGGATGGATCACTGGCCAAAGCTTGCCCAGTACGCAATTCAGCTACTGGCTTGCCCTGCATCCAGTGTTTTTTCAGAACGGACATTCAGTGCTGCTGGAGGCTTTGTGACTGATCACAGGGTGCGCCTCTCCACCGGCTCTGTTGATCGACTGACCTTCATCAAAATGATTCAGGCTTGGATCAACACCAGCTACCAAGCACCTGATGCTGATATCAATGAATAATATCTTTTTGTTGAAATGTCGGATCCCTTTTAGACTGCTGATGCTGAGTGACTGTCCTCTTATGCAGCTGATGGAATATCCTTCTCCTCACTTTTTTTGCTGATAGCTAGTAAGAAATGTTGTGTTTTTGGGCTCCGCCACCAGTGCCTAAGGCACAATTTTTCAGCCCCTGTTTAACAGGGGCGCCTAATAACGATTTTTGATGCAATACTTTGCACGTGGCTCCTTGTTGCACTCCAATTGGAGTTATTGTGAGGGGTTGCAGTGTTGTCTTGTGCCCAAGGCCCAAATGTGTTGCCCCTGTTTAACAGGGGCGCCTAATAACAATTTTTAATGCAATACTTTGCACGTGGCTCCTTGTTGCGCTCCAATTGGGGTTATTGTGAGGGGTTGCAGTATTGTGTTGTGCCCAAAGCCCAATTTTTCTGCCCCTGTTTAACAGGGGCGCCTAATAACAATTTTTGATGCAATAGTTTGCACGTGGCTCCTTGTTGCGCTCCAATTGGGGTTATTGTGAGGGGTTGCAGTGTTGTGTTGTGCCCAAGGCCCAATTTTTCTGCCCCTGTTTAACAGGGGCGCCTAATAACAATTTTTGATGCAATACTTTGCACGTGGCTCCTTGTTGCGCTCCACTTGGAGTTATTGTGAGGGGTTGCAGTGTTGTGTTGTGCCCAAGACCCAATTTTTCTGCCCCCGTTTAACAGGGGCGCCTAATAACAATTTTTGATGCAATAATTTGCACGTGGCTCCTTGTTGCGCTCCAATTGGAGTTATTGGGAGGGGTTGCAGTGTTGTGTTGTGCCCAAGGCACAATTTTTCAGCCCCTGTTTAACAGGGGCGCCTAATAACAATTTTTGATGCAATACTTTGCACGTGGCTCCTTGTTGCGCTCCAATTACAGTATGTTTGAGGGGTGCCCTTTTTTCTAAAAATTTTCTTTCACAAAACAATAATGGCCCCCCACCACCACTAAAATATTCGACATAATGTTGCCACACAGAACTTGCGCAAGTAGCATTAATTACTTTTTTTTATAGTCCTCTCATGTTGTGCAGGGACATTTCTAAACATGTGCCACTACTATAGACACCCAGCAGGTGTGATATTTTTTTTTTCACTTTAAGCATCATTAAAATGGCTGCTCCGGAAAAAACGGCCATTTTTACCAAAAAAATTTCCATTGATACATGTTCCCTGGGGCAAGACCCGGGTTCTGAACGACGTTTTCCAACATTTAGTTGAATTTTGGTCTTTAAAACGACCGTTTTTGAATTCGAACGTTCGGGTCACATAGACTTCAATGGGGTTCGAAATATTCGTGCGAACCCACGGTCTGTTCGAATGTTCTGGTGCGAACCAAACCTGGGGGTGTTCGGCTCATCCCTAGTCATTATACATAGCTACGCCCCTATTGCGACATTGGATTGTGTGTTCCCATGTGACCTGTGGAGTGCATATTCTATCTTGTTTACTGTGGAGCGCATGGTGTACCCACCCTCTGTCATAGACGTAGCCGCGTCGTGACGTTAGCGGGCGTGGCTCTACATGCACGTCCGCCCTGTATTGTCTGTGGAGTGCATGGCGTGACGTGCTCATGTACCGCTCTGCACGCATTTGCGTCACGACGTCTGTGGGCGGGATTGTACGAGTCCCGTCTGAATGTCAGTTATCGGCGGGGCCCTTGTTCATACACACTTTTTGAGACGGTTGCCGTTTCTTAAATGGCATGGATCGTTTAAATCCAACAGTCTAGCGATGTTGACCATTATATGGCCAGGCAGGCGAGCGCCTTTTTTTCGGCGGGCACTTCCTGTTTCCGGCGGTATCATTGATTTCTCATGCAGAGTCTTGGAACGCACGCCTGGGCACCATCATGTGGCAACCCGGAAGACAGCAATGACATCACGTTACACAGGAAATGTGTGACTCTCATCAGGTGACTACACACTATATATATTTGGAGTGGTTATGGTGGAGGAATACCCTTTGACAACGTGTTTGCACGCGAAACACGTCAGGGAAGACTCTACCGTCGCCACGATTCTTTTACAAGCACTTTTATCTTCATTTTACGTAAGTGCAATACTTATTAAATTTTATTTATACCTACGGTATTACACTATATTGCTCCTTCTTTTTTCCAATGCTTCCACACTCATTCATGGAGTGTCAAGCTTTGAACAGTAGAGCCTTTACTTAACCACAGTGTTGGCAAACATCCTGCAATCCGATGAGGTCCTGACCGAGGTTGGCTGGCTTAAAGCTCACACGACTCTAAAATGTATACAACTTTTAGAGTCCACAAGTTCTGGTAAGCCTTCATTTTCAACTGGGTGACGGGCTTTCCTTTTCACTTTCACCAAACAAGACACCTCTTGGGACAACGCTTTTTTACATAGAGCACTCGTTTTTACCAAATATTGGACATAATTTATACTGTCAACTCTCATTGGACATTTTCTACTTGGTGTATATTGACTTTGTTCACGATTTTTTATCATTGATTTAAGTTTAAGGCTTTCTCAATACACTGATGCAATATATTCATTTTTATGTATATTATATGTCTATATTTAGCACTACACATTTTTTTCACCCTACGTGAGTTTACTCCTTCACTGATGGGCACTGAAGAGGCTGCGCTGACAGGCACTGATAAGGCGGCACTGATTAGATGGACATTGACAATGGGCATTGATAGGTGGCACTGATATGCAGCACTGATGGACACTTATAGGTAGCACTGGGGGGCACTGATAGGCAACACTGAGCACTGGAAGGCTGCACTGTTGGGTACTTATGGGTGGCACTGATAGGCGGCACTGTATGGCATTGATAGGCGCTGATAGGTGGCGCTGATTGCACTGCTAGGCATTACTGGTGGCACTGGCAGGCATTGCTGATGGGCACTGATTGTCATCTGCCTGGGCACTGATTGGCATATCCCTGGTAGTCCAGGGTGGCATACCTGGTGAACGTCTTTTATGGGTAGCCCTGATGGTCCTGGGCGGGTATCCACGGGGGCTGCGATGATAAACAATCAACGCATACCCCCCTGTAGGGAGAATCGCCAATTGTCTCTCCTCTACTCGTGTCTCAGACACAAGTGAGGATAAAACAAAAAACGTCTCTTCCTGTTTACACTGTGATCAACCGTGATTGGGCATGACTGATCATGTGGTAAAGAGCTTCCGTCAGAGGCTCTTTACCAAGATCGGTGATGCGGTGTGTTAGACATGTGCAATTTGTTTAGTTGCAAATTCGAAATTTCGGAAATGAAAACATTTCGGAAATCGAAAATCAGAAATTCAGAAAATGGAAATTCGAAAACTCCAAATTTGAATATTCAGAATTTCAAAATTTGAAAACTCGAAATCTTGAAAATTAGGAGATTCGAAAATTCGAAAATCGTAAATTTGAAAATTCAGAATTCAAAATTTTAGAATTTCCGAATTCTGAATTTTAGAATTTCTGATTATTCCAAATTTTCTAATTTCCGAATTCTCAAATTTGAATTTCCTAATTTTCCGAATCTTCTAATTTCTGAATTCTGAATCTTCAAATTTTCTAATTTTCTAATTTTCTAATTTCCAAATTTCCGAATTTCTGAATTTCCGGATTTTTAGAATTTCCCAACAAAAGGTAAAAAATTAATGTAACGAAAACAAAAATGAACACATTTTTCGGCAGTGCACATGTCTGGTATCAGACTGACATGCCACACCACGACTGCCGTGCTACGTGTCCTCCTAGGCAGTCGATTGCAGCTTATCCTGCTGGACATCATATGACGCCCAGTCGAGATAACTGAATCACTGCCTGGCCATAATTTTGCTATAGGCCGGGCGGGAAGTGGTTAAAGGGGCTGTAAAGGTTTTTTTTTTTTTAAATAACAAATATTAATTACCGGTCCTTCTCCTTGGAAATCCCTCAGCAGCGCTTCTGGCTCCTTCCCACATCGAGTGCCCCCTCGGAGACCCGCTTTCCAAGGGGGCACTCATGTGGGCATGTTCCTGAGTCCTGCTGCTGCATCTATTGACACAGACAGCAGGACTCGGCCCTTCCCCCTGGCTTTCGTGTCACTGGATTTGATTGACAGCAGTGGGAGCCAATCTTCCTGCTATTAATCAGTCCAATGAGAACCGGAGACAGTGGCTGGAGCTGCTGGGCTCATTCTCATCACTGGAAAGATCGGGTTCAGGTAAGTAAAAGGGGAGCTGCTGCACTACAGAAGATTTTTCACTCTAATGCATCAAATGCATTAAGGTGAAAAACCTTGAGGGTTTACAACCC
Organism: Rana kukunoris; assembly: GCA_029574335.1. NCBI lineage: Eukaryota > Metazoa > Chordata > Amphibia > Anura > Ranidae > Rana > Rana kukunoris. The sequence continues at coordinate 238,213,438 of CM056053.1, forward strand.
CTTTAAAGGGGTTGTAGAACTAGTTACACCACTTGTACCTACAAGTAAGCCTATAATAAGGCTAACCTGTAGATACTGTAAATATCTCCTAAACCTGCATGGTTTAGGAGATATTTACCATATACACTTGCACCGACATCTTCGGCCGTTTCTTCACTAGCAAGTGCTGTGACTGACGTGCCTCCGGACAGCCACAGATCCAGAGTCCACGGCACCGGAAGGAAGAGGGGCGATGATAAATGAGGTCACTTTATTATTGGCATGACGATACAACTTACCAATAATAAACCAATTTTATTTATAACGATAAAATGTTTATTCATAACCATACATAAGATAATAGCACACCAATGGTCCTTCTATTAAAGCTCAAACCAACAATACTACACCAGTGCACTACTACCCCCTTCTGTAGAAGGGATAACGCCAAATAATGAAGGACTGCAGCAAGGAGAGAGAGGGATTCATCGTCTTTTGCTGCATCCGTTGTTCTGATCATTCTTATTTAATCCTATAGGTTTGTTGAGTCACCTGACAAACTGCAAAATTTTCCAAAAGATTGAAAAATCACCTGACAGGTAAGTAACCTTTCAAATAAATGTACTTTAAACTGCCTATTTGAGCTGTTCCTCATTCCCATAGGTAGGGGGCACTATTGTGTTCCCCCTACTTTCATTACATTTTAAAACTGAAGAGAGGAAAAGATACTTAGCACACAGTTGCACTTGTATCCTACAGTAACCAATCCAAATTATTGTTAATGTTTCCTCAAAATAAAAAATAAATACGTTTATTGGTTTCTATTAGTAACGACTCCAGTGCTTTAACTTTTCTCCACTTCCCTTTTAATGTAATATAATTTATCTAGATCAGATCTGTTTGCACAGTGTCAATATCTGCACTCTTCACATGAATGTAAAACAGTAATAATGGATAAAACATGCAACAAGCAATTTCAAACTGGGAAGTAATAAAACAAGAAAGACTGACGGAGCAGCAATGAGCCTGCCCGACCAGAATCTATAGCTTTCAAGCCCTGTACACACGGCCGAGGTTCTCGGCAGAAACCAGCGAGAACCTCGCTGGGAGCTGCATTCTGCCGAGAACCTCGGCCGTGTGTATGCTCTCGGCGAGCCCCGCCCGTCGGGAAACCCGTCGAGCAAATAGAGAACAGGTTCTCTATTTGCTCAACGGCCCGTCGGGATGAATGACTGGTTGCCTTTCCCGACGGGCGGGTCGCCGATTCTGACGGCCGGCAGAGAACCTCGACGGGCGGAACGATGTGTTCTGCCTGTCGAGTTTCTCTGCCGTGTGTACGCGACCTCAGAGAAGACAGGAGGCTGTGGCCCACTGTGCTAAACTATAGGGAGAGGGAAATAATTGTAATTGGGTTACAGTATATTTCAGTTTTAAGCAGATGTTTGCCAGGAGATGTGGCTTTTAATTTTTTTTAGGGATTTGCTTAGCAAAAACGCTTCACCCCAAGACTGTTTAATTTAGAATTGAATAATGTGACTCTATTGGGTTACTCCTTGATTTAACAAGGCTGTATATAACTTATAGTGGTTAGAACAATATTTTATTTATTTTATCAAATATGAAGTGTTTGCTGTTTTTGCATAGTGTTCATTGATACTGCAAGAGATGTGAGAAGGATATGTATCGACCTAAACTGAGGAAAAAAAAAGTTTTTTTTAATATATTTTTTGGGAAATTTATTATATCAAAAAGTAAAAAATATTGGGACAGATTCACGTACATTGGTGCATATTTTGACCGGCGTAGCGCACCTCCTTTACGTTAGACCGGCACAATGTAGAGGTGCAATCATCGTATCCTTGTAGTATTTGTGCAGAAATTTGCGCCGGTGTAACGTAAATTCCGAGGCGTAAGGCGGAGTAATTCAAATTGGGAAGGACGTGGGCGTGTTTCATTGAAATGAGCCGTGACCCCATGCAAATGAAGGGCCGGCCAGATCGCGCATGCGCGCATGAAGCAGACCATGGTCAGCACCTCTGTGCGCATGCCCACAACTTGGGAACGGCGCAATCAGTGAAATTGGAAGTGGACCCGGGCAACTTAGTGAACTACGCAGAGAGCTTAAATAGACAGACACAAACGCCCTTCCTTTGCAAAAGTACATCCCTTTGTATCCCTTCCTATACAGCAAAGTGCTTTTGTTCTGTTGTTTATTAGCGTTTGTTTGTTTGTTTGTGACGTGTCTTTGAGATATTTGGTGACTGTTTTGCAGAGTGATTTTTGTCTTTTCTGTGTTTTCTTTGTTGTGTTTTTTTTTTAATTATATTTTTGCTGGGCATTTTTTTTTTGCTGGGCATTTTTTTTTTTTTGGTTCTGTTTGTGAATGATTTTGGAATGTGGGGGTGACATTCCTGCCGGAAAAGGGGTGTCACCTTAATTTGTGGTGGAGAAGTGATCCCCAGGACCAGGGAGAAGTGATCCCCAGGTCCGTGTGAATGGTGTATGAATGTATAGTGATATAATTGGAGCCGTGGCATGGCGTCGCTGCTCACAAGTCCTGCATGGTGGGCTTGTGCTAATCCAATTTGATGAGGATGTGATGTGTCTGTGCTAGGGACCACAGTGGTGTGCATGCATGCATTCTCATTGTGCCATGATTAATGTGTGTGTTTAACCTGCAAAGATGCCTAATGTGAGCTGTCTCCTTGCTGCTCTTCCCTCAGAAGACGGGGTAGCCTCGGTTAGGAGGGATTGTCTGGTTCAGGGGTCAGGTCATCACTTATGTCAATCTCCAGGCCCATTCTCACTGCAAAGTTGTGCAGCATGCAACATGCACCGATGATCTGGCATACAAAGTTTGGGGAATACAACAGGGTACCATGGGAGGTTCCGGATAGGAGTCATGAGATGGGGTCCCAGGGCATATGCAGAGTCACCCTGAAGGGATAAGACAGGAGGATGTTAGTAGTGCATGTGCCCCTTGTGATTTCAGCATCATGGGGGGGACAGTCATGCCTGCCACCCATGTCACTCACCAACCAGCCAGCTGTCCCCATACATGTTCTGTTCGAAATCTGTGGGGATGGGGCTAGGATTGTATATGTAGCTGTCATGGGTGTCATGGGTGGTGTCATGTGTTGGGCTGGTGATGTCCTCCTGCAGGGTTGTGGTTAATTCCAGGATGGCATGAGAGGTGAATCTGAAGATGCGAGACACCTCAGAATCACTCATGCCAAAGATGTCTATGCGTGTGTGATATATCAAGTGAAGAGTGAGGGGCTTGTATCAGAGAAGAATATTCTATTAGATTAGATTCTTATATCCATCAAGGTTTTAAAGGGCTATTGAAAGATAGTGAGACCGTGTTTGTAATTTGTATGTATGTTATGTATTGATGTATATATGTATGTATATTTTTTTTTAATGTTTATAAAAGCAATAAAAACGTTTTTGGAAAAAAAAAATCCTCTCCCGTGCCCTCCTCCGTGCCCTCCTCCTTCTTTGCTCATCTAAAGTCTGTAGTATAGCTATGAGCATGGATGCCCCTGGCATGTTGGCATACAGTTTGTTGTGCAGCATGTTTCTTGTGACATGTAGACGGATTGTCTAATTTTATTCCACCTTTTATATGGTCTAATTTTAGACAGGACGTGCAGCTGTTGCGCACAGCGCGTAGCCTGCACTGCACCAACTTACTTTTGTGGATCCCCGTAACTCCCTCATTTGCATATTTGAATAGCAAATCAATGGTGTGTCTAGCGCAGTTTTGCGCGGACGGATACGCCGGTCTATCGAAATTACGCCGGTCCAATATCGTTTTGGGTATGCGGCGCATCGATACGCATACGCAAATTTAGACTTACGCCGCGCATCTCCTGTAACGCCGACGTAATGGCTCTGTGAATCTGGCCCATTGTTTTTTTTCAACATTGTCACTCTATTTTTGTTTAGAGCGCAAAAAAAAAAAAAATGCAGAGGTGATCAAATACTACCAAAAGAAAGCTCTATTTGTGGGAAAAAAAAGGATGCCAATTTTGTTTAGGAGCCATGTCGCACGACCGCGCAATTGTCAGTTAAAGTGAAGCACTACCAAATCGCAAAAAGGGGCCTGGTCTTTTACCTGCATTTTGGTCCGGGTCCGGGTAGGAATCACAATCATGGGAAAGACTGCTGACCTGACAGTTGTGCAGAAAACCATCATTGACACCCTCTATAAGGAGGGAAAGCCTCAAAAGGTAATTGCAAAAGAAGTTGGATGTTCCCAAAGTGCTGTATCAAAGCACAATAATAGAAAGTTATGTGAAAGGGAAAAGTGTGGAAGAGAATGGTGCACAAGCAGCAGGGATGACCGCAGCCTGGAGAGGATTGTCAGAAAAGGGTCATTCAAAAGTGTTGGGAACTGAGGCTGGAGTCAGTGCATCAAGAGCCACCACACACAGACGGATCCAGGACATGGGCTAAAAATGTCGTATTCCCCTTGTCAAGCCACTCCTGAACAACAAACAATGTCAGAAGCGTCTTACCTGGGCTAAAGAAAAACACACCTGGACTGTTGCTCAGTGGTCCAAAGTCCTCTTTTCTGATGAGAGCAAATTTTGCATCTTTTGGAAACCAAGGAGCCGGAGTATGGAGGAAGAATGGAGAGGCACACAATGCAAGATGCTTAAAAGTCCAGTGTCAAGTTTCCAGAGTCTGTGTTGATTTGGGGAGCCATGTCATCTGCTGGTGTTGGTCCAATGTGCTTCATTAAGTCCAGGGTCAACGCAGCCGCCTACCAGGAGATTTTGGAGCACTTCATGCTTCTTTCTGCAGACGAGCTCTATGGGGATGCTGACTTAATTTTCCAGCAGGACTTGGCACTTGGCCACACTGCCAAACGCACCAAAACCTGGTTCAATGACCGTGGGATTACTGTGCTTGATTGGCCAGCAAACTCGCCTAACCTGTACCACATAGAGAATCTATGGGGCATTGCTAAGAGAAAGATGAGAGACATGAGACTGAACAATGCAGAAGAGCTGAAGGCCACTATTGAAACATCCTGGTCTTCCATAAAACCTCAGCAGTGCCACAGGCTGATCGCTTCCATGCCACGCCACATTGAGGCAGTCATTTCTGCAAAAGGGGCCCAAACCAAGTACTGAGTACATATGCATGATTATACTTTTCAGAAGTCCAATATTGTTCTATGTACAATCCTTGTTTTTTTGATTGCATGTAATATTCTAATCTTCTGAGATTGTGGATTTGGCGTTTTCATGAGCTGTAAGCCGTAATCACAATTTTGACAAATCACAGCTTGAACTATCTTACAATGCATGTACTGAGTCTATCTCATATATTAGTTTCACCTTTTAAGTTGCATTAGTGAAATAAATAAACTTTTGCACAATATTCAAATTTTTTGAGTTTCACCTCTATATACACAGTATGTATACTGTATATTGTAAAAAGATCATGCTCCATTCAATTGGTATCAGCAGTGCTAACCAAACAGTTCCTTCACCTTTATTCAGAAAGGCCGCAAACAGTTTCAATGCAGGAGGCCTTTGTAGAGCAAGCCTGTAGCCAGTATATCAGCTTGGGTTAGTTTCTGACTAACTGGGTGCCATCTATAGCTGTTCCTAAAACAAACAGGAAGCTCTGATACTTTGTTAGTGTCAGCATTCAGACGTTTTGTGGGAAAAATGCTCCCACAACAGAGAAAACTAGAGAGAGGGAACCATGAGCATCAGTCAGCTCATATATACTGTATAAAGGCATTTATTCCACCAATGCTCCACAAAACTCCTGGGTTCTAGGAACAAAAGCAGAATTTTATTAAAGTGATTGTAAAGGTGTGTTTTTTTTGTTTTAATTTCAAACCTGTTATACTTTCCTGCTCTGTGCAAGCATTTTGTGCAGAGTAGCCCCAATCCTCTTCTTCTGGGGTATCCCAGGCAATGCTCCTGGCTTCTCCTCTTCATCGGGTGCCCCCTTATAAAGCTGCTTTCTATGGGGGCACTCATGCGGGTGCACTCACAAGTCCTGCTGCTGCTTTCATTGACAGACAGCAGGACTCGTCCCCGCCCCCTGGTCTCGTGTCACTGTATTTGATTGATAGCAGCAGGATCCATTGGTGGCTGCTGCTATCAATCTATCCAATGAGGACAGAGACAGAAGCTGGAGCTGCTGGGCTCATGCTTGTCGCTGGAATGGACGGGTTCAGGTAAGAAAAAAGGAGGGCTCTGGGGGCAGCTGCAACACAGAAGGTTTTTCACCTTAATGCATAGAATGCATTAAGGTGAAAAACCTTGAGACTACAAACCCTTTAAGTTTCTGAGAAAACAAAAATATTTGACTTCTCCTCATCAGCTATAAACCATAATCCTGTATATGTCATAAACCTAGGTGACACATTCACACTGTCCACAATCCTACCCCCAATATATACTTTATTTATTGGCGTATGTACAACGCCTGTGTGTTATACGCAGGGGGCTATAGAAAGTTTTTTCCTGAAACTTCCCTCTTAAAGTTAGGGTGCGTGTTATACATAATAAATACGGTGTGTGCATATATATATATATATATAGTGACAAGACTTGCCCTTGTTTTGTGCTTATTCTTTTTTTCAAAAAATCATAACATACAATCCACAGTGGCAGGAGACATAAACCAGCGGTGGCAAAGAATCACCATAACACCACAGACATTCAAAAGTGACTGGGTAAAGCTGCAAGACCAAATATCTGTTCTTGTTCTCTGCATTATACACAGGTACACAGGTTTTCATAATATCCCAACTGCGATACAGCCAACTGCTATTTCATCTCCTCCTTATTAGGGATGAGCCGAACACCCCCGCGTTCGGTTCGCACCAGAACTGTCGAACAGTCCGATTGTTTGCACGAACATTTAGAACCCCCATTGAAGTCTATGGGACTCAAACGTTCGAATTCAAAAACAATCATTTTAAACACCAATTTTCAAGTTATTGTTGGAAAACGTCTTTCAGAACCCGGGTCTTGCCCCAGGGAACATGTATCAATGGAAAAAAAGTCTTAAAAACTGTCGTTTTGTCAGGAGCAGGACTCCTGAAAAAACTACGGTTTTTAAAACTTTTTTTCCATTGATAGTAGTATCAATGGAAAAAAAGTTTTAAAAACGGTTGTTTCGTTTCACTCGAATTTGCCGCGAACGATCGTTTTTGTTAGAAATTCGACGAACGATCGAACGGATGATGTTCGAGTCGAACATACGTTTGTTTCGAACGCGAAGCTCATCCCTACTCCTTATCACAAATATAGAGTGAAGGCCTACTGTGGCTACAGTAGGTAGGGTGCTAGCAAGCATGCACCAACACCTTTTCTAGCCATTAACAAAAACAAAAATACTATTGCAGCATCGCATCTGGGATATGCATGCCTTACATAATTTTTATTTTTAACATAGTGGTGCAAAGTAATTTTTCTTATTTCTACAGATCCTATGATACTAAAAATAAATACTGTCTGTACAGACCAAACTGGCATCACATTCTCAAGCTTATCTGCAATGTTCTAACTTAATGGAATTGTACCCTGCATACGATTGAGCACTTCTTTAAGATGCACAAAGTAGTCAATACTCACAATAAACCAGAGCGTCAATGCAGAGAACATTAACTTATTTGAGCACAGGCAGCTGACAACTGAACTGGAGCTAATGCCAGCTGCTGAGGCCTTGCAAAGACAATTAGCAGTATGAGCTGTGGCAAAAAATAACATCTTCATTTTAGGGAACACAGCCAATATGTAAGACAGAGAGAAAGAAAACATACTCCATGGTCTAACTCCCCTATGTTGTGTAATAGAGGCCTAAACCTAGGTAAATAATGCAGCACAGGAAGAAGTAGAAGTAAATGAGGAGGGTTAACAGCTGTGTATGGATATCAAGTAGGAGATGAAGCTAGAATTTAGGAGTTAGGATAGACCACATCTATGTTATGTAGAAGTGGTGACAATGTCAAAAAGATTGAGGCTGGGTTCACACTATTGCGAATTGGATGCGGATCCACTGCATCCAGTTTGCAATAGCAGGAGATTTTGACCGGAACTATGGAGCCGATTCACATATCTCCGCTGTTGCACAGGAGCCCTGTGCGTCTTTTGATCCATTTCAGGTCTGAATTCAGCCAAAAATTTAGGCTGAAATCAGACCTGAAACGACCCTTGCTGTGAGCCGCATGCGAAGATAGTGTGAACTCACATAGAAGATAGTGTAAACCCATCCTCAATGAAAGGGTTGGGTGCAAGGAAGATGTGTTGAGGTAATGCTCTTATGTTATGCTCTTTATTTGTTATCTGTCACATGGCGCCTATGGTGAAAACTACACATGGACATTGTGCAGTTGTTGTCTACTGTTCCAGAGAAATAATATTTGTTATGAGTGCAAATAGACAAAAAGTAGATGTAAGAGACTGGATGAGATCAGCAGCACTAAAAGGCAATAAAGCAGTGGTTCTTGCGCTCAGTGATTGCAGTATTCTAGTCTGCATCTCCCCAAGGTAATACTTAAAGGGTCACTAAAGGAAAAAAAAAATTGGGCTGAAATGACTGTTTACAGGGTATAGAGATATAATAGTTAACCGATTCCCTTTAAAAATAATTAAAAAAAGATAAAAATCAATCATATAATTAACCTACAGTTCTAGTTTCGTTTTTGCTGTTGTTTCCTGGCTCTTTGATGTACAGAGCCAGAGAGCCAATAGAGGGCAGTGATGGTTTGTCTAAAACCCCTCAGCCCAATCTAGTTTCAGTTTACACACAGTAATCACACCTCCTTGATTAGTGACCACAGTGAGAAAGCTCCCAGTACTGTGGTTATAAGGAAACAGACAACCAGGAAGTGTCCAGAACCGAGCAGGATTACAACAACATCAAAGAAAAAACGACCAATGAAGACATGAAAACAGCACTGCAGTAAGGTAAAGGAAGCTATTTAGCTAAAAAAAAAAAAAAATTCCTTTAGTGACCCTTTAAGTTAAAATCTGACCTATTAGTGGGTTCTGAGGACGGGAGTTGAGAACAATTGCAATAAAGGTTAATGACGTTGAAAGATCAAGTATATTTCTTATACACTGCAGTTTAGCAAGCTAAAAGAAGTAGTGGGCCAATATCTACTTTAACATCATTCTGTACAGTAAATATATTCAGTGCAAACAAAGTAGGATGTATTTGGAGCAGTAAAAGAGAGTATATTTTTTCATTTTCCTATTAAAAAACACATGTATTGCAATGTTACAAAATACAAGTCATGCATCTTAACTCTTGGTGGATTATTTCTGCCGAAAAGAATAAAGTTGGAACATTCTAAATCCCAAATGGAGCACGCTTTGGAGATTTTCACCTATCTCTACCTGATACTGGAAGCATACAGTATTATATTCCCTATTAAAGCCTTGTGATGTTGTTAAATACAAATGTCTTCTGTTTTCTGACATACTGAAATAATGAGATTAGTGTGCTCTGACAATGCTGGTTTCTGTTAGACTTACCATTTATACTGTTTAATGATTTGACACAGTTTCTTGGGATTTTTATATTTTGCAGTGTACTTTGTTATTTTTTTTCATAAATGTTATTCTTGTACGTTGTTCATTATCTGCATAACATGTCCACCAAATTCTAATGCCGCGTACACACGACCGTTTTTAATGTCATGGAAAAAATTGTGGTTTTCTTGTCAAGCCTGCCTTGCCTACGCACGATCATTAAAAAAACAATGCTTGAGCAAAGCGCGGTGATGTACAACACGTACAACGGCAATATAAAGGGGAGGTTCCATTCGAATGGGTCCACCCTTTGGGCTTGATTATGCAAATTTCCCTTCTCATAACTTGCTTCTGAGCATGCGCGTTTTCCCCCCGTCGTTAAAGCCTACACACGACCATTTTTTACGGCATGAAAATCGAGAAAAATTAGAGCATGTTTTACATTTTTAATGGCCATTTTTCACGTTGAGAAAAATGCTCTGGAGCCCACACACACTAGTTTTTAACCACTTAACCCCCGGACCATATTGCTGCCCAATGACCAGAGCACTTTTTGCGATTCGGCACTGCGTCGCTTTAACTGACAATTGCGCGGTCGTGCGACGTGGCTCCCAAACAAAATTTGCGTCCTTTTTTTCCCACAAATAGAGCTTTCTTTTGGTGGTATTTGATCATCTCTGCGGTTTTTATTTTTTGCGCTTTAAACAAAAATAGAGCGACTATTTTGAAAAAAATTCAATATTTTTTACTTTTTTCGGTAATAAATATACCCCAAAAATATATAAAAAAACGTTTTTTTCCTCAGTTTAGGCCGATACGTATTCTTCTACATATTTTTTATAAAAAAAATTGCAATTAGAGTTTATTGATTGGTTTGCGCAAAAGTTATAGCGTTTACAAAATAGGGAGTAGTTTTATGGCATTTTTTTTTTTTTACTAGTAATGGCGGCGATCAGCATTTTTTTCCAGTACCTCGACCTTATGGCGGACACTTCGGACACTTTTGACACATTTTTGGGACCACTGGCATTTTTTTTTGCGATCAATGCTATAAAAATGCATTGGATTACTATAAAAATGCCATTGGCAGTGAAGGGGTTATCACTAGGGGGCGGGGAAGGGGTTAAGTGTGTTCCTGGGTGTGTTCTAACTGTATGGGGGGGTGGACTGACTGAGGGAAATCACTGATCTTCCGTTCATACATTGTATGAACGGAAGATCAGCGTTTCCCCTGCTGACAGGAACGAGAGCTATGTGTTTACACACATAGCTCCCGTTCCTCGCTCTGTACCAAGCGCGCGGGACTCGGGGGCGAGCGGGGGGCGCGGGCCACCTAGTGGCCGCAGAAGTGCCGATGTAGAGCTACGGGCTCTCGCCCAGGAGAGCCGACCTGCTGCCGTATAACTGCGGCGGCTGGTCGGCAAGCAGTTAATGACCAATTTAAAAAATTGCATTTTTCTTGTCATGAAAAATGCTGGTGTGTACGCGGCATAAGCATGGATAAATGTATTTTAATTATTATTTATATTTTTTTTAAATATATATATACTTATCTGTGATTTATCAAACAAGTTTGTAAGCAGCTTTGTAAACTGCTACAGGTTGGAACACAAATTTTTCTGTGCACATGAAATCTGTAAAGATGAAGGAAGAATAATTTATTTTTCTGCACCATTGAGGCAAATTATTACATCTTTACAATTGCACAGAGATCACTTCTCTGTAATATGCCTACATGAATGTATGTTATGATGCATATCCTCCCAGATTAATAAAGAACACTGCGGAAGTCAGACTAGATCAATGGTTCTCTCAGTTTAACTCTGAGAAGGCAATTAGGAGTTCTGAGGATATATGTTTTTGAGACTGTATTTTCTAATTTACAGTTAGTATATTTAATATCACCTTATCATGAATCATTTATATGACTGCCATTGCATGGCTAATCATATTAATCAGTCATCTTAATTCCATGTTTGGCTCAGAGAGCTGAAACAAAAATAGTTTAAATATGCCGTAAAATTGGCTGTGCTGTTTTTCAACTCAAAGCAGTGTGTTTACTCATGCTTTGCATTACTGGGTTGTTTAGGCTAAATCTTCGCTTTTCCATATATTTCTAAATCAATTATGCAGGGAAAATCCGTTCATTTAAAATGACTTCTGTGACATTGCAGGTAAGGTCAATATGTCTATGTTCAGCAGTAAACAGTGTTTATTAAGGATTATTGTGGATTTGTTAGGCAGCCAGCAAAGTTCTTCCCTACACTAAAACAAACTATAAAAAAACACTACTGTACTAAGCAGTGCCTGCTTTGAAAAAAGTGTGCAGGATAGGAAATTAGAAGCTGTAAACTTGTACTGTATAGTAAGCTGTCCTTTATGTAGCCATCTTTCAGATGAGTATGTGGTCTTGAGCGTTTTATTGTGTGTCTATTGTTGGTCCACTCCTGAGATTTTTGTCAGCTCATTCTAGACTGTTTCATCAATCAAAAGTCTTTCTGTCTGCCTATTTAAGTTGGATGCATAGCTTCCTTTGCTATGGCCTCTTCGAGGTCCTCTTATTCTCCAGTTTTTGTTCCTATGCATGTGTACCTGCCTTCTGTTTACAGTTGCAAGCATGTTATCATTGGTCCATGATCCATTAAAGGGCAACATACTTAGGGGTTGATTTGCTAACAGCAAATAGGATGTTCACTTTGCAGGGAAATATTCACAGAGATACAGAGAACAATAAAAACCTGACAGTGGTTCCAATCCCTCACCACTCAACCCTAAACAAAGTTTTGCCTTTAGTTATATTTTAATGATTCTCCAAAATTTCAACTACTGTTTTATATGTGGGTCGGTTGTCTGTTGTCTGGCTTCAAAAATAGACCTAGAATGGACCAGGGATGCATGCACATGAATGAACTCAGAACTATGCCTTAAGAAGCTTGCTGGTCAGCTTACAACAATGAATTATCGGGATGCTCCCAAGGACATGAATTCCTCTGCTAGAGTTATCTCCAGTCTTGACTCTTCCCATAGATGCTACACCAGTGCAGGTACCTGGACAGCCATAGTCAGGTTTAGTTAGGAAAGAGACATTACAGCATGTTATACATGTTCTACCAACAATTCTGTAAAGTTGTTTCAGTAAAGGGGTGCATGCGGGGTCCTGCCATCTTTCCCAGGAACCAGGGTCTAAAATAGCACATTGGGGTCTGTGAAAGATCACTGTGAGGCAAGGTTAGCTTGTGAGACTAAGAGGAGAAGAAGTTGCTTTGGGTAACCACAGACGGAAACAGCGACCATTGGTTGGCGTGGTATCTGTTTAGGGTTCTGACTCCCTTCCTAGCTGTCGGTCTCCACCGGTCGCTGCGAGTGGGATAACATTATGGAGATCTATGGTCTGGTCACTATGTACATATGGCAAGGATTAAATGAGAGCATGCATGAGGACCACGCTAAGTACTCAGTGGGACCCCATTCTGTTACCAGGAGGGAAGTAACAGAAGTATGCTAACTGGTAGAGTGGGCATGCCCCTCCTAATGCAACACATATGCCTGTACAAGTGTGTAGGACAAGAGATATCTTCTGGATGGGCTCTGCATACAACATTATACACAAGTGGCTCATCTCTGAGTTGGAGGACTGTCTTAATGTTTGATTCTTCACATGGCCGTAGCCCCTGCGTGGTCCTGGGCATTGGAGAGCATAGGTTCAGGTGAAGTATTAGCCCTGTGCTAGCATGGGTGACCCTGGACACGACCTGGCATAGCCCAAAGAACCCATCCCAGGGGTAGTCCCCTCATGTGACCCAGAACATGGCACCTGAATAGTTACTGTAATGGAAAACATGAAGACAAGGTCCATCATCACTTACCTGCCCCCTGCATGCTGGTGCCTTTCTGGGGCAGGTATGGGTACCCCATACCTTGATGACCTCCTTTGCACCCTACTCCCTCATCCATAATCTCCATATGCACAGCATATATTTTTGTTGTGTGTACTTTAAATTTTTGATGCTTTGGGTTGCCTTTAGACATTTTGTCCCTCTAATTGAACATTATATTCTGTATTATGTATAGGCCAATAGAGGGTGCCAGAGGGGAATGTACAGTATCTAATATATGTTTTTATACATGAGGTTTTAAACTTTAAGCTGGATTTGAATAAATAAATTATCTTAATTTTACAGGGATCTTGTAAAATGTCTTTGAGAGAGAGAAATCTATAAAGTGCCACAACTATATATTGTTTTGTCCTGGTGGACATATAAGTTCATTAGATATACATGTTAGTCACTGTGACTCATGGCATATGTTTACTTTCAAAATTAGCTTGTCTTTATTGTGAATTCCCTGATTTGCATACTTCTAAGTGACTTACAAAGTATTGAAACCAGAGGATCAACATAATTGCCAAACCACTAACATTACCAGAATAAGTTTAACAATGGCAAACCACCATATTTTTCTCATGACAGGTTTATTTAAAAAGGGACATTCTGTTAAAGTGCATGTTTAATTAAAATATCCAGAAATCCAGTGAACTCCAAACCTATTGGAATACTGACATAAAATCACACACATAGGTTGGACTTGATGGACTTATTAGAGTTGAGCGAACACCTGGATGTTCGGGTCCGGCGGGTTCGGCCGAACTTCATTGGGGACTACTTTTTTTTTTGACTACTAAAATGTCTCTAAAAAACTAAGGGAAAGGGCTGAAAATTACAGCAACATGTTGGTAAGAGCATGGCAAGCACTGTGCAATCAAATGTGGATAGGAAAATAACTTAAAATGACATAAAATACATAAAAATAAAAAATAAAAATCTTGACAAGCAGGAACCTTCCCCAATGACGGGACACTATTCCTCCCACTGATACCAATGATACCACTATTTCTCCCACTGACACAAATGATGGGGCACTATTCCTCCCAATGATGCCAATGATGGGGCACTATTTATCCCACTGACACAAATGATGGGGCACTATTCCTCCCAATGATACCAATGATGGGACACTATTCCTGCCAATGATACCAATGATGGGACACTATTCTTCCCACTGATACCAATGATGCGGCACTATTTCTCCCACTGACACCAATGATGGGACACTATTCCTGCCAATGATACCAACGATGGGACACTATTCCTCCCACTGATACCAGTGATGTGGCACTATTTTTTCTACTGACACAAATGATGGGACACTATTCCTCCCACTGATACCAATGATGGGGCACTATTTCTCCCACTGACACAAATGATGGGGCACTATTCCTCCCACTGATACAAATGATGCGGCACTATTCCTCCCGCTGACACAAATGATGGGACACTATTCATCTCACTGATACCAATGATGCGGCACTATTTCTGCCACTGACACTAATGATGGGACACTATTCCTGCCAATGATACCAATGATGGGACACTATTTCTCCCACTGATACCAATGATGCGGCACTATTTCTCCCACTGACACAAATGATGGGACACTATTCCTCCCACTGATACCAATGATGGGGCACTATTTCTCCCACTGACACAAATGATGGGAACCTTTCCCTAATGTAGCTAATGCTATGTAGATCGATCGGTGAGTATTGTAATTCGATTTCTAAAGCAGGAAAATCCTATCTAAATCTGTCCCTGAGAGCAGCTGCAGCCTTTCCCTACCCTAGCTAAAGCAGAGTGACCAGCTGTGCTGTGTGCCTCTAGCTTATATAGAGGCTGGGTCACATCCTCGGTCACATGCTGCGCTGGCCAATCACAGCCATGCCATTAGTAGGCATGGCTGTGATGGCTTCTCAGTCACACAAGTAAAAGAAATGCTGCTTGGCTGCCTTGCAGCGTGCAGTTACATAGCCGAACACCGAACCTGAACCCGAACTTTCAGAAAATTGTTCAGGTCCGGGTCAAAAAAAACGAAAGTTCGGGTTCGCTCAACCCTAGTAACTATGTAACTATATATTATTGTTGGCTAACAACACTGTCTTTCAAACATCATTGTCAAGCCTGTATGTGTGCTTCCCTGATGGACTACATAGACATATGACGTCCACAAAGGAGATCTCCCATCCCCGGTGGACGTCATATGACGTCCTGTATTTTGTGCGGTGATATCTGAATGATGCCTGCAGCTAGAGGCATCATTCAGATATCAGTGTGTTCCGGCGGTGATCCTGCGCACCATAAGAACGATCATAGTGGTGGTTCTAATAGGAGGTGGAAGGGGACACCCCCCCCCCCCCGCCGCCATCCAGTGCTTTTCCGGGCTTTCCCGTGCCATCGGGGGTCCGGAGAAAGAATCGCCCAGCGCCGGATAGAAAGCATAGAGATGACTGGTGACCAGATGGTCACCAGTCATCTCTATGACCGTCTGAAGCCTGGGCGCGATGTGATGACGTCACACCCAGGTACCGGAATGTAAACAAAGCCGCAATTTCGGCTATTAAGCATGAGATCGGTGAATTTTTTTTTCATGATCTCATGCTTTCCTGCCAGGAGGAGAGATGTGGGGTCTTATTGACCTCACATCTCTCCTTAAAGAGGACCTGTCACACACCTTTCCTATTACAAGGGATGTTTACATTCCTTGTAATGGGAATAAAAGTGATAAAAAAGTTAAAAAAGTGTAAAAAAAAAAATATATATATATATATATATATATATATATATTTTTTTTTTAAAACGCCCCTGTCCCCGGTAGCTCGCGCTCAGAAGCAAACGCACATGTAAGTCCCGCCCACATATGTAAATGTCGTTCAAACCACATATGTGAGATATCGCCGCGTGCGTTAGAGCATTTGCAACAATTCTAGCACTAGACCTCTTCTGTAACTCTAAACTGGTAACCTGTAATTTTTTTCAAAGTGTCGCCTATGGAGAATTTTAAGTAACAAAGTTTGGCGCCATTTCATGAGTGTGCGCAATTTTAAAGCGTGACATGTTAGGTATCTATTTTCTCGGCGTAACATCATCTTTCATATCTTACAAAAAAAATGGACTAACTTTACTGTTTTGTTATTTTTTAATTAATGAAACCATTTTTTTTCAAAATAAGGCGTTTGAAAAATGATTGCGCAAATACCGTGCCAGATAAAAAGTTGCAAGGACCGCCATTTTATTCCCTAGGGTGTCTGCTAAAAAAATGTATATAATGTTTGGGGGTTCTGAGTAATTTTCTAGCAAAATAATGATAATTTGTACATGTAGGAGAGAAGTGCCAGAATAGGCCCGATATGGAGGTGGGTATAAAAACCCTGTATTGAAGGGGTTAAAACTAAGCCCTCCAAAAGCACACTGTCACCACTACAGAGGCTTTCATTTCAGCCAGTCTTTTTTCCTGGTTTGCTGCCTTCTGACTGGTGGAGCCACAATGACGTCACTCCCTCTCATGTGCGCAGGAGTCTTGGCCATGGCACACAGCTCTGAAGGAACAGCACGGGTATGCTGTTCCTTCAGAGCGCAGGTGCTGGTGATGTCACGACTGCTGCTCGCAAGAATATATCCTAAACGGTGCATGTTTAGGAGATATTAATTTTACCTACAGGTAAGCTTTATTATAAGCTTACCTGTCCTGTAGGCAAAAATGATAAAGCTAAAATTTCCTATCAAATACTTACCGTAGCGGCTGGGTTCCGTCACTAGCCTACTCATGACACTTGGAGGGGACTTCTGCTGCAATGGAGTCCATCAGGAAAGGAAAAGTACTTGATAGGAAATTTTCAGTTTTCCTGACAGACTCCATGGCATCATACATATGGGAACTAACTAGCTGTACACCCTACGGTTGGGCAATGCTGAACCAAAGGCTTTGATTTGTACCATCTACAGACATGACCTTTAATCCAAAATAAACAAAGAATAAGTGACGCAGACTCTAAACATTAATGAGCCATACATTTATTGATTGAGGACCACAAGGCTGCCCTATAGATTACATTGGGTACCAGATTGCCGAGAAGTTGTCCAAGACATAGACACACTCCTGATCGAGTGAGTGTTTACTACCTCCAAAGAAGCCTAGGCCTTTGCTCTGTGAGCCTGTCGGAAAGGCCTAGTCAACCCATGCCACAATTGTCCTAGATGAGGCATGTTTCCCTTTGTTCTTTCCAGGCAAAAAGAATGAACAGACATTCTAAAAGACTGAAGGAAGCTATAGCTTTTGTATATGACTGTCACAATATCTGAGAGATTCCTGGAAGCACAGAAAAGGCAATATTATAGATAGTTCATGTAGTAACACTATTGGTGTATATCAGCAACATCATATATACTTTGACAAGGGTGTTTATTTTTTTTATTTATTTTTTTACACTTGCTAAGTCATGCAGCAGTCTGATTACGGTTTTGTAAAAGAAAAGACACTGCTTAGGGTCAAACTCAGGATTCCCCGTTTACTAGATAGGGGCTTTAACCGACTAAGCCACAATATGGCCTCGTACACACGAGGGGATATGTCCGCTGAAAACGGTCCGATGGACCGTTTCAGCAGACATCTCCGCTCGTGTGTATGGGCTAGCGGACAGATTTCTCCACCAGACAGATTTCAAAGCATGCTTTGAAATCTATCCGGTGGGAATCTGTCCGCCTGACATGTCTGCTGGTTAGTACACTTACCAGCAGACATGTCGTCCCCCACCGCCGCCGCCGAATGGATTCGGCGCATGCGCGGAAGTGTTTAACTTCCTGGTGCGGTGACGTGGCGGCGTCAACGTCACCGCCGCGTCACCGCCACATCACCGCGCCGTCCGGCGGCGGGGAATTTGATCCGATGGTGTGTACACGCCATCGGATCAAACTCCCGATCGGACATAACCGATGGAAATGGTCTGCGGACCGTTTTCATCGGATATGTCCGATCGTGTGTACGAGGCCTATGACTTCTCCCATGTCTAAAGGACGGATGTTAGTACTCCAAGGCCCCGTACACACGGGGAGACATGTCCGCTGAAACATGTCCGACGGACCGTTTCCAGTGGACATGTCTCCTCGGATTTTGGTCCGATGGCGTGTACACACCATCGGACGAAAATCCCCTCGGACTGAGGACGCGGTGACGTGGCGGTGACGTTGACGGCGCCACGTCACTACTCCAGGAAGTAAAATACTTCCATGCATGCGTCAAATCCATTCGACGCATGTGGGAGATTTATGTTCGCTGGTTAGGCGTACTAACCAGCGGACATGTCCGACGGACAGGTTTCCAGCAGACAAATTTCAAAGCATGCTTTGAAATTTGTCCGCTGGAAAAACCTGTCCGCTAGGTCGTACACACGATTGGATATGTCCGCTGAAACTGGTCGGCGGACCAGTTTCAGCAGACATGTTCAATTGTGTGTATGCGGCCTTAAGGTTGGCAGAACAGTTTCTTGGTTTCCATGAAAGACTAATGTATCCTTGGGAATTGGGTCAAGCATAGGTAACAGTACCTCTGAAAAGATCATTAAGAAAGGTTCTCCATGACCGATGCCCCAGTTTCTGAGGCTTTTTATGCCAACATGATAGCCATGAGAAAGGTGAACTTGACAGAAGTCTTAAATGCAGACAGAGCTAGAACACACTGATCCAATTCCTGAGAGGGAGGGTCGAGAACCAGAGGGAGGTTTCATTTGGGAAGCCTCTGCTTACTCAGAGGTCTGAGCCTAGTTGCTCCCTTGAAGAATTGTCAGACAGAGGTATGCTGACAATTGCACTCTAAGGCCACGTACACATGATCAAACATGTCCGCTGGGACATGTTCAATCGTGTGTATGGCCTATCGGACCGTTTTCCAGCGGACAAAAGTTTCAAAACATGCTTAGAAACCTGTCCGTCAGGCATGTTCGATGGTTAGTACACGAAATCATCGGACCAAAATCCCGCGCATGCTCAGAATCAAGTCGACGCATGCTTGGAAGCATTGAACTTTGTTTTTTCATCACGTCGTTGTGTTCTACGTCACTGCGTTCTGGTCCGAGGGGATTTTGGTCCGATGGTGTGTTCGCACATCAGACCAACAGACCACTTCAGCCTGGTCCGATGAAAACGGTCCGTTAGACATGTTTCATCGGACATGTCTGATGGTGTGTACGCGGCCTAAGGAATCTGAACGATAGGGCCAGATCCAAGTAATAAAACTTTTATTAACATAAACATATATCATTTTACATAGTAATATTGTGCACATGTGGAACTATTTCATAGGTGTATAAGTCATCAAAAGTTGCAAGAGAGAGAATTGGAGCAGATGCATCCAAAATTATCTATATGAGATACTAAAAACTACAGTATCTAAAAGGTATAGGCAAGGGAGAAGAATATTCCCTGTCCTAAATTAAATACTCACATAGGGCTAGGATATAGGAGCAGATGGTACTGTAGTATAGAGACCACTGGAAATTATTTTCCCGGGAGCTGAGCTATATGGACCCATATGCGGGTCTGATGTGTGTACAGGGTCCCCAAGAATAACTGACCGTCTCCACGTGGTACTGAGTAATACTAAAAAAATAGAAATATGCAAAGTGTCTATCATATTAAAATAGTGCTTATGTGGATAAGTAGAGACAGTACCCCACGTGAGAAATTTCAGAAAGTGTGAAGAATGAGGAAAAAACATAGAAGTAACCAAATAACAAGAGAGAGATGAGGGTGTAATGCAGAGTATACATAAACCATCATACAATTCACCACTTAAAGCAGAATTGCAATGAGTGAGATTGAGTGATAGAAAAGGACAAGATACTGACAGTCTCAAGATTATTACCTTATATTGTTACTAAATAGCATGGTCCACGTGTGAGTGCGGTGTGCTCAAATTATACCGCCTAAGGGATTGTGGCCAGGTGTCTGAAATATGTCGGACATGAGCACATGACCCAACCAACATCTCGCTGGTGTGATGTGTGCGAGGAGGCATGGCTAAACACTCCCCATTGAATCATACAGAGAATGTGATGAAAGAAAGTGTTGTTACAATTTTTATCTAGCTTCTACCTTATGCCTCATATAATGTACAAAACCCTTTTCCTTTATTATAGATTTAGGGATGGAGGTGCATGACTGCATGTGTTTCATATAAAGTCCCATATTTCCCCCTTTACCTTTCCTTTTAATATTACTAGGGTCAGGTCTAAATGTGACTGAAGGAAGCCAAGAATATTTTGAACTTCAGGATCATGATCCGTCACTAGCAGACATGTATTGCACAAACTTTGACCAGATTCTCCCATAAACATGGGGTTTACTACTCTAGTATTCATGAGAGTGAAGATGACTCTGGAGGAACAGCCGAGGACCCCCAATCTCAAGATTCAGACCAAAGTATACATCACGGCACGACATCCGCCACAACCAAGCGTGGATACAGAAGACGCTACTGCAAGAGCCCAGGGCATTTATGGCCCCCCGATAATAGCTGGGATGTTTGGACGTACTTCCACTTTGCCTGCAAATAGCCAGTCTTAAGCCCTTAATGGCACTGCATCCATTGCTCTTCTCCACCCCGCTAATAGCTGGGGACTGCTGGAGGCTCCACTCGTCTTCCAGGGCACAAATGGGCCTCGATCATGGACACTTTATCCAAGGTAAGACTTCAACCAATCTGGTCCTTAGGAGGAGGACAAAAAAGGAACGCGGTCCCTGGCTCTGAGCAAAAATGTATGAGAGTCGGGTCCAATAGGAGTGGAGAGGAGGAGGGGTTAACCCATATGTATGTTGCCATGGTGTCTGTCAGGAAACCAGAGTTTACTACCACTTTAAACTCAATAAATTATCGTGTAATGTTTAAAATGTAAAACAAACAAACAACAAAAAAATACCTATAGTGTTACATAATATGTGTAGACATGTTACCTTTAGAGTCGGTTCACACTGGGGCGACTTGGGATCCGACTTGAAGTCGTCTCAAGTCGTCCCAAGTCGTGCTGTCCAGAAAAGCAATGTAAGTGAATGGGAGCGGTGTTAATACACACTACTCATGTCGCTCCGACTTCAGAAGAGGTTCCTGTACTACTTCAATCAGACTTCTAGGCGATTTGTACCCATTGATTTCAATGGAAGTCGCTTCCAAGTCTGATCACTGTTTTAATTGAAGCGACCTTTAAGCAAGATAACATACATTTCTCAGGCAAACGCCTCCCTTCCCTTCCCTCTCCCAGAGCTGATTGTTGTTTTATTGGCCACTGAAATGTCTCCTGACCTGAAAAGGACTTCAAGTCGTGTTGTAAATCGCCCCAGATCGCCCTGTGGTTCATGTTCAAGTCGTGTTGAAGTTGCTTCTGAAAGTCGTGCTGGAAGTCGTGTCGCCCCAGTGTGAACCGACTCTTATTTTGTTTAGTTTGAGAGATGGAAAAAATCTGTACCAAATGATTAATATTTATTTGAACACACCTAATATTAGGTAATTTGTTACCTTCTTAGAGTTAAAGAATTAACAAAAAAACACATCTTGCTTCTCTACAAAAAATAATGTATATTTTATAATTCAATAAAATTCATTATTGCTTAACAACTAACACGATGTACAATTGAGAGCATCATATATTTTATTCATGGTTGCATATTATTAGTCAAAAGTAGTTAACAATAAAATCAGTCGTGTTCTAATGTCTCATTGATCATGTGATACTGAGCAAGGCTTAGTAGCAGAACAAATGAGTTCTACTGACAGCCTAACAAATGGGTAGTAACAAATTTGTAAGGCATGACTGTCTCCTGAAACAGCAGAGAAGTAGCATTGCTAGAATCATATCTAACATTAAATAAAACTGACACTTTGGGAACTGTGCTAATGAAAAGAATTTATAGTCAGGAAAGTGAAAGTTCTTCAGCTATAAATCAAAGATAAAGGATCTGATTGGGAAATTAATAGATAATGAATATTGATAGCGTGGAAATGCAGCTCTTTTTTTTTATTATTTGCTCTTATTCACTAAAGGCTTTTTTTCTTTTTTTAATGTCAGTAATTTGGAAACTTCATGACATATTTTTATGGCATATGTAAAGAAATATGTAACATGATCTAGGTAGGTATAAGTGACTTATATATAGCTGATCCATTCAGGGAATGTCAACTAATTGCTAGTGTCACTTAGGGTTACTGAGTGCCTATGGATTGGATCTGCCTCTCAACAATTGCTTCTGCTTCATCAGGGACAGCCACCAGCCAAATCTTCTGACTGGAACAATAAATACAGAGAAGAATGGTTTTGCTGCTAATCCTATGAACTATAAAATCTGCTTGAGTTTTCCATGATAGTATTGTGATTAGATAATAATACATTTGGGTTGGTGGCGGTGCTTTTTTGTGATGGGTCTGTTTTTTTCTGGTCTGATGTTGGTTGACCCCATCCATGTTATTATATCTATTTATTACTACATATAGATGTCTAACAACATTTCACCACCACATAAATTATTTTGCGTATAGGCTGTGAATATGTGCATCCTACATTTCTCTTCTTCCATATACCTACCTAGGTTTACAATGCAAAAGCTTAGCTGATTTTCTGTAAAAAGTGCAAAAGGGAATTAACATAACTAATAAATATTATTAACCATGCAATGCAATAAAAATGCTTAGTGATGATGAAAAAATCCATTTTTAATTGTCTTTTTAGAGCAAAACTGGGAGAACCATCAATCTAGTCAGACTCATCAGTGTTTTATATTAATCTGTGAGGCAATTTTTTTAAGAATGAAATCCTAACAAATCCATCTGAAATGGGGGAATTTACATGAGCAGCTACTGAGAGTGGCCAATTTATTCTCCCTTACTAATACTAAGATATAATGCAAAAAATACCCCTCAGGAGGAATCTACAATTGGGATCCCTGATCATAAATGTTTTAACCCCTTTATGATCAAGGTAAAACAAACCTCAACGCCCAAGCTGCAATTTTGACACTTGTTAGTAAAACTGTACATATCATCACAACTACTTAGTGTATCCAGGTGGAATATACCTTAATTTTTTTAGGACAGATTGGGCTTTAATTTTGTTTAGCTGTATATTTGTATGCCATTACCATTACCACCACCATAAAAACCTGCAAAATAATTTTTGCTACTTCTGATGATTGAGTAGCTACCACAATGTTTGTGCAATTCGTTTTGTTACCATGGTAGGGCCAAAAAACCATAGTGAGTATTTTTGTTTTCTCATAGCTTAGCACACTGATACTAACATTTGCACTGACAGTAAATATAAAACCTTTTTTTTCTTGCTTACATAGTTACATAGCTGGTAAGGTTGAACAAGGACAACAGTCGACACAGTTCAACCTGTGTAGGTGTGTGTGCATAGAAAAATCATTACCCATATTCCCGCATATAGTTTTCGCTAAGATGCCTGCCCAAGAGTCTTTTTAAACTAACCATTCTTTCTGCTGACCCCACCAATTGTGGAAGAGAGTTCCACATCCTTACCGTCCTGACAGTGAAAATCCCCCTACGCAACTTAAGGTTAAACCCGCTTCTCTTCCAGTCTCAGTGTGTGGCTCAGTGTCCTCTTACACCCCCTGGGACATGTCATACGTATGCTGGGATAATCGTTGAGATATTTGTAAATCACTATTATATTGACTCTCAGGCCTCGTACACACGAGGGAATTTATCCTCTGAAAATGGTCCGACGGACCATTTCAGCCGAAAAATCCGCTCGTCTGTAGGGGCAAACAGACAGTTTTGGACGGATTCCTCCGGTGGAAAAGTTTCAAAGCATGCCCGCACATGCGTCGTATCCTGTGAATGGATCCGACGCATGCGCGCGGAAGCGTCAACATCACCGCCGCGTCAACGCGCTGTCCGCCGGCGCGGAATTTGATCCGATGGTGTGTACAGCCACCGGATCAAACAGCCCGGCGGACATATCCGATGGAAACGGTCCGTCGGACCGTTTCCATCGGATAAATGACATTGTGTGTACAAGGCCTCAAAGTGTCTCTTCTCCAGGGAGAATAAATGTATTGCTTGTGTAGTAATTTTTCATAATTGAGGTCCACCAGTTACCATATTAATTTAGTTACCCTTCCCTGGACTCCCTCCTCACATCCCTTCTAAGGATTGGTGACGAGAACTGCATGGAATACTCCAGATATGGCCAAACCAGAGTTTTATAAAGTGGTAGAATTATTGTTTTATCTCAGGAGTAAATTCCCTTTTTAATGCATGCTAATATTCTGCTGTCTTGGGTAGTCGCAGCTTGACACTGCATGCTATTGCTCAGTCTGTCTTCTACTAGGACCGCTAGATCCTTCTCCATCCTGGAAGCCCTTAGGGGCTCTCCCCAATTGAGTAACTTGCGTTTATTTTTTTACCCCCCCTTACATTTTTCAATGTTAAACATCATTAGCCATGTAGTAGCCCACTCCATTAATTTATTCAGGTCCTCTTGTAAAGTTTCTATATACTGCTGTGTTGGTATTGTTCTGCATAAATAAATTAAGCAATTTGGTCCCAGGACAGAGCCTTGGGGTACCCCACTAACCACGCTAGACCATTCTGACTATGCGTTACGTATCTGAACCCTTTGGGCACGTCCTCGTAGCCAGTTTTCTATCCAAGAACAAACCTTATGGTCCATGTATACAGATTTCATCTTGTAGATTAAGCGTTAAAACACGCTAACCCTAATACTGCTACTAACTGGCACTAACACTGCCAGTAACTGCCACTTGCAGTTCACTGACACTAACTTATAGTTACACGGACACTAACTGACACACAGACACTAACTGATGCTTGCACTGCCCTATCTGACACTGATATTTACTCTGCCACTGACAGTAACTAATACACTGACACTAACTGACACACCACCACTAACTAGAATAACCGAACACCCTGCCGCCTGTCCAGGAGGTTTAAATAGCCCGGCTAGGAAGAGAAGCACGCCGAGACACACTTCCGCGTTCCAGCTTGGAACGCAGACGTCCGCGCCCTGGAAGTGACTCGGATGACACCACCCTTGGGGCTGCTTTAGCTGATTTCCCTTTAGTAAAAGACTATTCGCGCTTTTCTGTCTGTTACAGCGTGATGAATGTGCTTACTCCATTACGAATGATAGTTTTACCAGAACGATCGCTCCCGTCTCATAACTTGCTTCTGAGCATGCACAGGTTTTTTAACGTCGTTTTAGCCCACACACGATAATTTTTTACAACCCGGAAAACAACATCATTTAAATTGTTGTTAAAAAATGCAGCATGTTCGAAGAAAAAATTGGTAATTTTTTAGAACCCGAAAAATGACGTGAAGCCCACACACCATCATTTTAAATTATATTTTTTTTAAACTTTATTTTTTTAATGCCGAAAAATTAGTGTGTACACGGCATAACTGTTTGAAACGCGTTGGTTTAGCCACTGTTCGACTGTCTCCAAATCTCTGGAGGTTTTGAATTCTGCCATTGTATTATTTGTTTCACATTTTTCATTTATTTTATGTTTTATGTATTTCATATATGTAATAATCTTTTTTGTATCAATCTTTTTTTTATTTTTCTATATATAATTTGTTATATGTTGCCTATATAATCCCAACGTTTAGAGGTTATTTCACACATTTTGAACTATTAAGGGATGACGGCAACTTCATGTTTTCATGCATGAGTTGATCTAATTTTTTGCTTTAGAGAGGAGGAAAAGATACAATATACCTTCTCCTCGTCGGTAGAGGGACAGTGTGTTGTTTATTCTCTTCACCGAGGAAAAACAATACAGGGGTGGATTACAGATTAAGGCTGGGTTCAAACCTAATGAGGACCTTCACGTCTGCCTGGAGATGTGTGAACTGGCTCCATTGAGAGCCGAGCACACTCTCCTGTCATACGAAATGAATGCAGGTTTCCAATTTGCACTGGTGTGAACCCAGCCTAAATGCTTACTGTGATAGCCAATCACAGCAATCATGTAATTGGAATCTGGTTCCCCCTGGTCCCAACCATTAGCAGAAACTCGGGGTTTGTTATCGGCAACCGAATCTCTGTACTGGTAGTGCACAATCAACCCTAATGCCAGCATAATCACAAGAACACATATATGCAGTGCCTATGTTTAAAGTCCACTTCCTGGATAGCACATACTGTATATGTGTTACTGTGCCATAAATGGTTTAATATTACCCCTAAAAATTACACTCCAGTAGGACAACACATATTTATACCAAGTCACCACAGAGAACACAAAGAGCACATAAGAATGCTTGTTAAAAAAGCAGAAGGAAGAGGACTAGAAAATATAAATGTATTGGAATGTTCAATTAACTAGAGAAAGGCTTGAACTTGGGGCAAAAACTCATAACTCCTAGGTTTCGATTTACTTAAAGCGAGGGTTCTGCGGGAATGTGTTTTTTTTTTGTTATCCTTCTTGCGCTCTTACCTTGCTCCATCTGCTACCCTCGTAAGACATTCTTCTAGCCGCCACGATCGTCATTGTCCAGGAAAGGATGTTTTATAAAAAGGAAAGATGGACGTTTCCATCTTAATTGCGGGCACTCTGAAGCCCTCCTGGATTTGCTTCCGGGATACGGTGAATGCTGATATCCCAGCATTCACTGCTCTATCCCGCGATTGGCTGCATGAGTCATGTGACGTTTAGAAACAACGCGAGAGTTCTTCGGCTGTGACCTAGAGACTCCTCACCTGGGCAGCGTCACGCTGTCATCCCAGGAATCATTGCGATGATTGCAGCTGAAGCGACACACCCAGTCCCGCAGGACTCAGACCAGCAAGTGCCTGCTTCAGAGGACTGATATAAGGTATGGAAGCGTTTTTATTTTTTTCGGATAACGAACTGTTTTAAGAAACACTGAGCCCTTGTGTTTAAAGCGGACTTGCGAAATAGGGTGAACCTCCGCTTTAAGGCAAAAAGACTGTTCACTTTGCAAAGTGCAGTTAAACTCTGCAAGAGCAATTGCTCCAGAGCTTTGTAAATGAGCAGTAGCTCTGCCGATTTCCATTATCCTATCATGTGCAAGCAAAAATGCTGCTTTTTTCTTTTTTTCTTTTTTTTGGGGGGGATTTGATTCACTTTGCAAAGTGAAGCTGTACTTAATTTGTAGAGTGCAACTGCACTTTGCAAACGGTCGTGTGTACACTTTTCGCCGAGCATCATCAATCATTTTTTGCTACACAATTACGCAATTATTTGTTTCTATGTTCTACGTTTAGTTTTGCCTCCTATGTTTTTTTTTTATGTTGCTATTATTTTGTTTTTGACATTGTAATGAAAAATTCTAAGTTAAGGCAACCATATAACTATGTTCAATACAAGGAAAAATAGGATTTTTTATGACAGCTTACCTGTAAAATCCTTTTCTTGGAGTACATCACGGGACACAGAGCGGCAATCCATTACTATGTGGGTTATAGAGTCTACCTTCAGGTGTGGACACTGGTGTAATTAACTACACAGGAAGTTCCCTCCCTATATAACCCCTCCCATACTGGGAGCTCCTCAGTTTTTGTAGCAAAGCAATAAGTGTCCCAATATCCCCAAACAAGAGGGGCGGGAGCTCTGTGTCCCGTGATGTACTCCAAGAAAAGGATTTTACAGGTAAGCTGTCATAAAAAATCCTATTTTCTTTATCGTACATCACGGGACACAGAGCGGCAATCCATTACTATGTGGGATGTCCGAAAGCAATGCTTACTGAGGGGAGGGAGACACAAACAACGCAGGCCGCCATCAGATGTGAGGATCTATAATGCTGCATGCTGCATACTGCGCCAAAAAGCTGCATCCTTTTGCCCTCCTATGTACATCTGACAAGAATCAGTGAACCTAAGCACAGACGCCAAGTTGCAGCCCTGAAAATCTGCGTCATAAAGGCTCGGTAAAGCATCGCGCATAAAGCGCTTACTATCCTGGTACGGAGCACCCCCCCCAAGAAACAGGGGGAGTCCCACTCTCCGAACCACAAGCCTGAATAATACCCTGATGAATCAATCTTGAAAACAGTTGATTTTAGGCGCTGCCTGCCCCTTCCTGAGGCCTCCTGGTAGCGCAACAACAACATCAGCTTTCCGTATCCGAGCAGCCGCTTCAGATAGGCCTTGACCCTTCTACTCCAAAGGAGAGAGAGTGTAACCATTTTAATAGCTGAACTGAACACTGCCTGCCCACATCTAGGGTCTTCTGGCAGCACAAAAAACTTCAGCTTTCTATATCTGAACCTTCAGATAGATATTTAACTGCTCTCATCTCTACTGAGAGAAAGCAATAACCTTTCCTTCCGAAAACAAGGTTTTGAAAAAGGGGAAGGTAAGAATATCTAGATTCAAATGAACACTAGATCCTTCTAGTAAATAAGGCTGGGTGAGGATTAACATCACCCTACTTGTAAGAATAAGTATGGTTTTATACCAAGAGGTTGCCAATACTGAAACTCTCTTGGAGGCTACCACAACCAAGAACACCAATTCCCTTGTTAAAGGCTGAAGGGAAATATGGTGTATCGGCCCACGGAGCTGACCCTGTAAGCCAACAAAACTAGAGCCAATCCTCCGAGCACAAGGGCGACTAAACTGGTGGACTTATGCGCGTCACCCCTTGTATAATGGCTCGGAACAAAGAGTGTGAAGCAAGCGACCTTTGGAGGCAAGGCCGAGATCGGATCCTTGATGTAACTTAAGGCTAGCTCCGTCTCCTTTCCAAATGCAGGAAGGAAGGAATTTTATCTTTGACAAACTTCCAAGGATGCCACCATCTGTTTCATACCAGGAACATGGGCTCTCCCGATCCTGGGATATCTGGTCCTGGAGGCCAGCCTTCCTGTATGAATCAAGGAAGTGCCGTCGATTCTAAAAACCCTGATCCTGAAGAATGTGGGCTAAAATAGCCAGACCATTAATTCACCTGTTGCACGACAGGATGTAATACCCCCTTTCGAAGTAGGCCTGGACAAGATGTAAGGGACCGTGGGTCCTCTACTACCACCCCTACTGTCCCTGCACAGAAAAGGTCGTCAGGGCTATGCCGGAGTAATCAGGCCAGCTTCCGCCATCCTCTAATGTTGCATGGAAGCCACAAACGCCGCGGCACTGGGGGGAGAGACATAACCAGTGACCACTGGTCCCACCAGATTACTAACACATCTGCCCCGCATGCGGGTGGATCCCTTGTCCTTGACCTCAAGCTGTTCAATTTCTTGTTGAGCCTGGACGCCAATACATCTTATGTACAGGGTACCATTTCTGTGGCCCTTGGTCAGGAAAACAGTCGGGGTGTAGAGGTCATTCTCCCGGAGACACTTGTTGACGGCTACAGCGAATCGCCTGCCAATTCTGCATTTCATGAAATGACGAATGTCAATAGGCAAGGCACAAGCTCCTCCTTGGTAAATGAAGTAAATCACTTAATATGGTATAGTCTGATTGAACTCTGACCGAACCAACCAGCCACCTGAACGTTCAGGCCCCCTAAGCCAGATGCTCCATCAGTAGCTCTAGCTGACCGATAAGGCTCCCTTGGAGCTCGACTACTTCCCCTGGGCCAAGGTCTCTTCCTGACCTGGCAAACCCTTTAGTTAAGAACCACCAAGAGGAATTCCAGCATATCTCTGGGACCGGGTTCTTTGGATAATGCTAGGTCAAGATCCACTCCTTCTAGGCCAACACAATACTGTTTATAACAGTCCTGAATACAAGTATAGGGAACTGTCTTGAATGAAGCAGCATCTTCTCTAGTGCCTTAAGCAGAAGGCAAAAAGTAAGGAACTGTTCCTTGCCGTAACCACCTAGACCAGCTTTCTTATAGCGATGGTCTTGTCTTAGGCCAAAAGTACTCTCCTGGTGCAAAACATACCCAGCTTCTTGTCAATGAAGAATGTATCTTTAGACTGGATCCTAACCCAGGAGATCCAGATACCTGACCATGCTGGACACCCTTAGGTCCAGCCATGCTGCTGACTGATCCATCAGCAGGAGTCTGCTTCGGTATGCCATTACTGCTATACCCTGGGCCTACAGACCTGCTAGAGGCGGGCCCTAGCGCCCTGACAACCCAGACATGGAGGCTAACCCAAAAGGGCAAGACCACCAACTGGAGACAGTGCTGTTCCCCTGCGAAACGCAGACAACCTCTGCAGTCCCAAGTAAATAAACACATATGCAACTGGCTCCCCATATGTGTATGTGGCAAGTGTTAAAGCCATATGCCTCAATGGAGGCGTGTGTACATGGCAGTGTGTGTTCATGGAAGCATGAAATCATATAAATATGTCTCACGCCAAACATGCATATAGCATGTGTGTTCTGGAACGAGCATCCTTGCAAGCAAGCAAGCATGTGCTATAAACGTGTTATGCAACAATGTCCAACATGAACCCATGCAGACACGTATCTCTATGCAAACACAAGGCATCCTGTATTGCTTAATTAAGCCACCATGTGCAACTTTAAAGTAACCATGCATGCGATTCAGCATCTTCCATGCGATCAACATCTTATGCATTTTAAGCACTACTGTGCGGACAAGAACCCTTGTGTGACCAAGCACCCCTGTGCGTTCCAACATCCTTATGCACCCAAGCATCTTAATGCGACTTTAGGCATTTCTGTGAAACAAGCCTCTCTATGTGATCAAGTATCCCTGGGTAATCCAGGACTCTGTTGATCCAACAACCATGTGTGATCCAGCTTCTTTTTGCATTCAAGCATCTTTAAGCGATCCCTTTAGGCCTTGAGTAATCCAGGACTTGGGTGATCGGGTAATCCTGTGTGATTCAGCCTTTTTATGCCTTCAGGCCTCTTTATGCGATTCTAGGCATTTCTGTGGGAACAAGCCTCTTTGCGTGACCAAATATCCTTGGGGAATCAAGGACTTGGGTGATCATGTAATCCTGTGTGATTCAACCCCTTTATGCATACAAGCATCCTTTATGCGATTCAGCATTTTTATGCATACAAGCATCTTAATGCGACTTTAGGTACTTTTGAGGAAACAAGCCTATTTGTGTGACCAAACATCCTTGGGTAATCCAGGACGCTGATGATCAGGTAACCATGTGTGATCCAGCATCTTTTTTTTTTTTTGCATCCAAGCAACTTTATGCGATTTTAGGCCTTTCTGTGGAAACAAACCTCTTCTGTGTAACCAAACATCCTTGGGGGAAACAAGGACTTGGGTGATCAGGTAATCGTGTGATTCAGCATTTTTATGCCTACAAACGTCTTTATGCGATTCAGCATTTTTATGCATACAAGCATCTTTTATGCAACCTCTTTTGTGGAAACATGCAGCACCATACAGACAGAAACATGTATGCTTATGCGATCCACAATAGAATCTGCTCTGTTACTTGTTTTTATCCCACATGCATTCCAAACTCATATATGTTATGCAACATGCGGACTGGTAAAGAGGAAATTATCCTCTGCAGATGTGCGTTTCCTCAATTAAGAGACATTAGCAATGTGTGCCCGCAACTGTGCATCCCTCCGATGCATTTGGTTAGCCTGAAGCCGACACCAGGCTGAGGATTATATGGAGGTCTTACTAGCCACCTATAGGAAAACCTCTCTTTACACTCCAAGGAGAAGATAGAGGTGTAATCAGAACCTGTAGGGCTTTTGATAGCTTCTCCTTGTTAGGCTGCAGCTCCTGTCTCCTGTCCTCTGACAGTGAAGCTGTTATCCCCAAGCCTTCTAATCCCTTTGTTTCAGGATTAAAGCAGGAAAAGGGGGGCACCCCCCCCCCTTTTTTTTTCTTGCAAAACACAAAACACATGCAGAGTGATTGCAATGTTGGGGGAAGGCTGCATTGCTTGATAGATCTGATGGCTCAATCTATGAGCTGTTTAAGTCTCTACAGAGGAGAATAAGGGTCCACCAGGTTCAGATGGCGATCCCTCTTTATATTCCTACCCCTGACCTTATTCAATGGGGAGACCAAGTCCTAAGCTATAAGCAGAGGCACTTAACCCAGGTGCATCAAATAGCTGAATTTAGTCTGACACAATGCCTGCTAATCTGCACAGCTAGATGCGAGTAGGCGTCTTAGATGAATCTGTATCCAACTCACACAAGGTGCTTACGCTTGTGTCCCCCTAGCTTTACAGAGCTCTGACGTCCGGGCCCTTTGAAGAGCCTTCTCTGCGACTGCACTGAGCCGGTGAGCCTGAAGCGGAGGAAGTGGGACACAATAGATCAGCTAACACTTAAGCTTCCGTTTTTGGAAAGCATGGTAAGCAAAAACATCAGGCATGTCTTCTACTGCCCATAGTAGTGGAAACACAGATAAGACTTGCAGCTACTCACGGAAGACAATCCTTTGTATAGGATTAAGGGCATATTTTTTATTTATTTTTTTTACGCACCGGCCCCTTCAAGGGGAGATATATAGGTACTGCAGCCATCCTGTCTAACAGACATGGTGGGCCAGGCTGCATGCCGGCTAGGGGAGGTATATGGGTGCCCTGAGCCATCCTGTCTCAGAAGACATAGTGGTTTACATTGCCCATGCATAGAAGCATAATATAGGCGAGACCCAAGTCCCCCACGGAGGACCTACTGTCGAACCAAGTCCCGTAGGCCCTCCTCTTACCTTCTCCACACTGCAGGGTATTGCCAAGCAAGAGGCCCAATCTTCCCCCTTCACCGTGGGTATTGTCCTAGACCTTCAGGGACCGGGGTCCATGGCAGGAACACCAACTCCCCTGGACCTATATAGCATCCTGGCAGCAGAAAAAACATTTGGTCCTTGGAAGGCACAAAGTTCTGGAACCCAGGATCCAGCCCTCCGCAGAGAGGCATTATAGGCTAAACCTCGTTCTTCGTACCGAGGCCCGGGTACCGTCCACTTTGGCTATGAAGCACCTTGGACGGATCCGGATTTATGGAGGTTTTTTACATCCAGCATGGATCCCTCCAGTGGAGCTCCTAAGAGCACATGTTCATTCGTGACCAACACCTTAGACACTGATGAAAAAACTGAGGAGCTCCCAGTATGGGAGGGGTTATATAGGGAGGGAACTTCCTGTGTAGTTAATTACACCAGTGTCCACACCTGAAGGTAGACTCTATAACCCACATAGTAATGGATTGCCGCTCTGTGTCCCGTGATGTACGATAAAGAAATGTAAATGCATGTTTAACTAAAAGGTTAAATACCATAAATAATTTAAAGTGGGGGTAGACCCTAACTGGATGACATTCAGTTTGGTAAAGCACCATGGGAATGGAATTGATCTGAAAGAGGAGTTGCTCCAGAGCTTAGGAAATGAGCAAAAACTCTGCTGATTTCCATCATACAATCATGTGCAAGCAAACATGCTGTTTTTTATGTTATTTTCCTTGCATAGTAAAGCTTCATCTCATCGTCTAAACCTTGGAGCAACTGCACTTGCAGAGTGTAGCATTGCTATGTTTGTTTCTGAAATTCTATTTTCACAATGTTTTCATATTTTCTGCCTCTCTGTGCTCCTGATCACCTCTAGCCTCTTTTCAGCTGTTTCTTGCCTACATGCATGCATATTATTGGTCAAGGCAGGTTCCTAATTGTCAAAAATACACAGCCTCTTGCACTGGGGAGCTTGATCACTTAGTGAACAACCAGAGTCTTCCGTTGGAATAGGGAATGACCAGGGATCTTGCTGCCCTCCTCAGAATATTTGGTATTCTTGAGACTAAAATGTAAAAGGAAAAGGGCGCACTGACCTAGTGCATTACCAATGGCTAGGTTTAACTAAAATTGAAAAGTCGTTAATAATCACAAACCACTCCATCAAACCAAACAGCCGGAGAGTCCAGACTACATATATTACAGCAACAGCTTACGCGTTGCGAGGGCGAACCCTCTTCCTCAGAGCCAAAAGTAATATTACCTGCTATTACTTTTGGCTCTGAGGAAGAGGGTTCGCCCTCGCAACGTGTAAGCCATTTTTTTTTACTTTTTATACAATTTTAATTAAACCTAGCCATTGGTAATGCACTAGGTCGGTGCACCCTTCTTTTCCTTTTACATTTTAAGTTCCTAATTGTAACAATAGTGCAACATGCCTGTGCAATTAAAAAGAATGGCTTATTTTGGTCTTCACTTCAAGCTCATGTGTGACAGGATGATGATAATGTACTGGAGCAAATGGAGGCAGAAGACTGGAAGACAGGGACAATGAGTTGTCATCCTGTAACAGGAAGTGCATTATGGCAGAATTACCATGTATTGTTTTAATGAAAGCTATAGTTGAAAAGAGATGGAACTTGGCTTTTGAAAAGAATTAGCATGCTAATGATTAGATGAGACTTTAGAGATTGAGTTTACATTTACTTTTATATAATCCATACATTCTTTGCCTTTTCAAAAACATGTTTCAAATGTATGTTTAATTCTATTTAAGAAGATTTTATTTTAGGTATAATACACAGATGTCTATTTTTTACTGTTTGCCTCTGTAAGCAAAATTGATATCTGGGACAAATATAACAAATGGATGCAGTATGCAGAGCACAAAGAATACCCAGATGATAAAATGACAGCAAATGCTCTATGCCTAGGCTGAAAATATATGACACATTATCATTTTTTCTTCTCTCTCAGAAAGAACTTGGGTGATTTGGGATATCATTAACTTCCCAGCATGTGTTAGCTTTTGACAGAACGATGCAGACACTTGTCCAGCTTCGACAATAGCAGCCCATTTGGTTTTAGATAGATACGATGCAATATAAAAACCACAAATGCAGAAACATGAAATATGGAGCTTTGAATTTTTTTATGTTCATTAATTAAAAGTCCACATTTAATTAAATTATTTTTGTTGCAGTTTTAAAATTGAAATGTTGTTTTTATTTCAGTATGTAAATGGTGAAGCTAAAAAAGAGTCTTGAGTTTTATTTTCAAGCAGTAAGTATACTCTAAATAAAAATTAATGAGCATACAGTATTCCTCAACCACTGTCATTTTTTAAGGTTCAGTTATTTATAGCAAAATATCCCTTCTCAATAAAAACTGACAAATTTTGAATCAAATTTACAATAATAAAATGTATGATTTTTTTTTTTTGCATTATTTTCCCAGCAACAAATGACATCACGTGTGTGCGCCCCGCCTCCTGCTCCTTACCGTGGCTCTCGCTCTTTCCCGGCCGGGAATGCTGTCACATGCGCCCCACCCCCCTGCTGCTTGTGGCTCCTGACTCCCTGCTCCTGGCTCTCATGCATGTTATATCTCACAGCTTCCACCCAACTGCAGCTCACCAAATGTTCTCCCTCAAGCTATGTTGGGCATAATCTGTTAAGGTGCATACCGGTGGGCAGAATATGTTAAGGTGCACGTTAGAGTGCCTCTTAACATAAAATGTGCCCATCAGGGTGCCCATTAACATGAATTGTGCCCATCAGAGTTTCCCTTAACATAAAATGTGCCCATCAGCATGCTACTTATTTTATGTTAAGGGTTATGCTGATGGGCACATTGTACAGTATGTTAAGGGGCACTCTGATGGGCATATTTTATATTAAGGGGCACTCTGGGCATATTTTATTTTAAGAGCAACACCGATGGGCACATTTTGTGTTAAGGGGCACGCAGATGGGCACGTTTTGTTGTGCTCATCAGAGTGCCCCTTAACATAAATCATGCCCATCAGAGTTCTCCTTAACATACATCGTGCTCCTTATCATAAAGTGTACCCATCAGCAAACCCCTCAATTTATGTTAAGGGACATGTTGATGGGCACATTTTATGTTAAGGGGCACGCAATATACTGTGGTTCACGTGCACTAACATACTGAAATATACTGAGTTAAATGTGCAGTAACGCACTCAAATATACTGTGTTAAAAGTACAGTAATGCAGTGATATATACTGTGTTAAACATGCCGCAACACAGTGATATACAGCGTATTGTGTTAAACATACAGTAACACACTCAAATATACTGCATTAAAAGTGCAGTAACTCACTGATATATACTGCGTTAAACGCGCAGTAACACACCCAAATATACTGTGCCAAACGTGCCGTGACACACTGAGATATACTGCATTAAACATGCAGTAACTCACTAAAATATACTGTGTTAAACATGCAGTAACGCACTGAAATATACTGTGCTAAATGTGCAGTAATGCATTGACATTTACTGTGTTAAATGTGCAGTAATGCACGGATATATTTTGTGTTACAAGTGCAGTAATGCATGGATATATACTGCGTTAACAGTACAGTAACGCACTTATATATACTGTGTTAAACATGCAGTAATGCAGTGATATACAGTATATTGTTTTAAACATACAGTAAAGCACTCAATATATACTGCTTTAATATACTGTGCCAAACGTGCAGTAACGCACTGAGATATACTGCTTTATTAATGCATTGATATATAGGGGCTGATTTACTAATGAATCTGCGCTGCGCCGGTACATGCCTTAATTAGTGCGCTGGATGAATCCCTAATTAGGCGCATGAACCGGCGGCAGCAGCAGCGCGATGTGATTGATAAGTAAAGCCGCCGCCGAACTCCCTGTATAAGTCTATGGGGGGAAATCTTAATAGTGAATTTTAAAGGCTAATCTGCAAGTTTTGTCCTAAAAAGTTTTTGGGGACCTCAGTCCTGCCCCAGGGGACATGTACCAATGCTTTTTTTATTTTTTAAAACGGCCGTTTTTTCGGGAGCAGTGATTTTAATAATGCTAAAAGTGCAATAATAAAAGTGTAATTTTCCTTTAAATTGCGTACTATGGGGGGCTCTAATGTCAGCATGTGAAAAAGCGCATGTTTCCCGTGGTTAGAACTGTCTCTGCACAAAATGTCATTTTTCAAAGGAAAAAAGCCATTTAAAACTGACTCGCGGCAATAATGAATTGTCGGCTCCCGGCAATTGCAGGAGAATTCATTCATTAAAAAAAGGAAAAAAAAAGCGTGGGGGTCCCCCCAAATTCAATAACCAGACCCTTTAGGTCTGGTATGGATATTAAGGGGAACCCCGCCGTCAATTTAAAAAAAAAATGACGTGGGGTTCCCCCCAAATATCCATAACCAGACCCTTCGGGTCTGGTGTGGAATTTAAGGGGAACTCCACTCCAAATTTAAAAAAAAATGGCGTGGAGTCCCCCCTAAAATCCACACCAGACCCCTTATCCGAGCACGTTGACCTGGCCGGCCGCAGAAAAGAGGGGGGGACAGAGCGCGGCCCCCCCCCTCTCCTGAACCGCACCAGGCCACATGCCCTCAACATTGGGAGGGTGTTTTGGGGTGCCCCCCAAAACACCTTGTCCCCATGTTGATGAGGACAAGGGTCTCTTCCCCACAACCCTTGCCCGGTGGTTGTGGGGGTCTGCGGGCGGGAGGCTTATCGAAATCTAGAAGACCCCTTTAACAAAGGGGCCCCCCAGATCCCGGCCCCCCCCCTGTGTGAAATGGTAATGAGGTACCTTGTACCTCTACCATTTCACGAGTAAAAAAAATGTAAAGGGTTAAAAACGACAAGAGCCGGGTTTTGGACAAGTCCTTTATTATCTTCTTTTCTTCGGGTTTCTTCTTCCTCCTCCTTCTTCTTCCTCTGCTTCTGTCTTGGGTCTTCTATGCCCGCATCTTGCCCGGCGTGTTCTTCCATCTTCTGTTCCTCCCGCTGTTCTTCTCGTCCGCATCTTCTTCTCCTTGGTTTTCGCCGGAGGCGCCGCTTCCAATTGAAATCCCCGCTGTCTGCCGGACCACGCCC
This sequence comes from Rana kukunoris, assembly GCA_029574335.1. Lineage (NCBI taxonomy): Eukaryota > Metazoa > Chordata > Amphibia > Anura > Ranidae > Rana > Rana kukunoris. The sequence continues at coordinate 238,251,584 of CM056053.1, forward strand.
CCCCCCTCTGACGCCACGGGCAAGCTCTTAGGAGTGTGCTGCAAGTGCGTCAGAGGGGGGCGTGGTCACAAGTGAGAGGGCGGGCAATTCAATTTGAAGCTCGTGCGCGGCTTTTTCTTTGCCAGAGTCGCCGCTTCCAATTGAATTGCCCGCTTTCTGGAACATGTGACCACGCCCCCCTCTGACGCACAGGCACCACACGGGGACTTTCCTAAGAGCTTGCCCGTGGCGTCAGAGGGGGGGGGGGCGTGGTCCGGCAGACAGCGGGGATTTCAATTGGAAGCGGCGCCTCCGGCGAAGAAGAACAAGAAGAAGATGCGGACGAGAAGGACAGCGGAAGAAGATGGAAGAACACGCCGGGCAAGATGCGGGAATAGAAGACCCAAGACAGAAGCAGAGGAAGAAGAAGGAGGAGGAAGAAGAAACCCGAAGGAAAGAAGAAAGAAGATAATAAAGGACTTGTCAAAAACCGGCTCTTGTCGTTTTTAACCCTTTACATTTTTTTTACTCGTGAAATGGTAGAGGTACAAGGTACCCCATTACCATTTCACACAGGGGGGGGGCCGGGATCTGGGGGGCCCCTTTGTTAAAGGGGTCTTCCAGATTTCGATAAGCCTCCTGCCCGCAGACCCCCACAACCACCGGGCAAGGGTTGTGGGGAAGAGACCCTTGTCCTCATCAACATGGGGACAAGGTGTTTTGGGGGGCACCCCAAAACACCCTCCCAATGTTGAGGGCATGTGGCCTGGTGCGGTTCAGGAGAGGGGGGGGGCCGCGCTCTGTCCCCCCCTCTTTTCTGCGGCCGGCCAGGTCAACGTGCTCGGATAAGGGGTCTGGTGTGGATTTTAGGGGGGACTCCACGCCATTTTTTTTTAAATTTGGGGTGGAGTTCCCCTTAAATTCCACACCAGACCCGAAGGGTCTGGTTATGGATATTTGGGGGGAACCCCACGTCATTTTTTTTTTTTAATTGACGGCGGGGTTCCCCTTAATATCCATATCAGACCTGAAGGGCCTGTAATGGAATTTGGGGGGACCCCCACGTCATTTGAATAATTATTTTAAAATTCGTACCATGGGGGGGGGGGGGGGATGTCAGCAGGTGAATAAAGCGCACTTTTCATGTGGTTAGAAATATGTCTTTGCACAAAATGACATTCTGAAAAAAAAAAAAAAAAAAAAAAAAAAAGCCATTTAAAACTGACTCGCGGCAATAATGAATTGTCGGCTCCCGGAAATTGCAGGAGAATTCATTCATTAAAAAAAGGGAAAAAAAAGCGTGGGGGTCCCCCCAAATTCAATAACCAGACCCTTTAGGTCTGGTATGGATATTAAGGGGAACCCCGCCGTCAATTTAAAAAAAAAATGACGTGGGGTTCCCCCCAAATATCCATAACCAGACCCTTCGGGTCTGGTGTGGAATTTAAGGGGAACTCCACTCCAAATTTTAAAAAAAATGGCGTGGAGTCCCCCCTAAAATCCACACCAGACCCCTTATCCGAGCACGTTGACCTGGCCGGCCGCAGAAAAGAGGGGGGGACAGAGCGCGGCCCCCCCCCTCTCCTGAACCGCACCAGGCCACATGCCCTCAACATTGGGAGGGTGTTTTGGGGTGCCCCCCAAAACACCTTGTCCCCATGTTGATGAGGACAAGGGTCTCTTCCCCACAACCCTTGCCCGGTGGTTGTGGGGGTCTGCGGGCAGAAGGCTTATCGAAATCTGGAAGACCCCTTTAACAAAGGGGCCCCCCAGATCCCGACCCCCCCCTGTGTGAAATGGTAATGGGGTACCTTGTACCTCTACCATTTCACGAGAAAAAAAAAGTGTCAGCGTAAAAAAAGACAAGAGCCGGTTTTTGACAAGTCCTTTATTATCTTCTTTCTTCTTTCCTTCGGGTTTCTTCTTCCTCCATCTTCTTCTTCCTCTGCTTCTGTCTTGGGTCTTCTATTCCCGCATCTTGCCCGGCGTGTTCTTCCATCTTCTTCCGCTGTCCTTCTCGTCCGCATCTTCTTCTCCTTCTTCTTCTTCGCCGGAGCAGCCGCTTCCAATTGAAATCCCCGCTGTCTGCCGGACCACGCCCCCCCCCCCCTCTGACGCCACGGGCAAGCTCTTAGGAAAGTCCCCGTGTGGTGCCTGTGCGTCAGAGGGGGGCGTGGTCACATGTTCCAGAAAGCGGGCAATTCAATTGGAAGCGGCGACTCTGGCAAAGAAAAAGCCGCGCACAAGCTTCAAATTGAATTGCCCGCCCTCTGACTTGTGACCACGCCCCCCTCTGACGCACTTGCAGCACACTCCTAAGAGCTTGCCCGTGGCGTCAGAGGGGGGGGGCGTGGTCCGGCAGACAGCGGGGATTTCAATTGGAAGCGGCGCCTCCGGCGAAGAAGAAGGAGAAGAAGATGCGGACGAGAAGGACAGCGGAAGAAGATGGAAGAACACGCCGGGCAAGATGCGGGAATAGAAGACCCAAGACAGAAGCAGAGGAAGAAGAAGGAGGAGGAAGAAGAAACCCGAAGGAAAGAAGAAAGAAGATAATAAAGGACTTGTCAAAAACCGGCTCTTGTCTTTTTTTACACTGACACTTTTTTTTTCTCGTGAAATGGTAGAGGTACAATGTACCCCATTACCATTTCACACAGGGGGGGGGCCGGGATCTGGGGGGCCCCTTTGTTAAAGGGGTCTTCCAGATTTCGATAAGCCTCCTGCCCGCAGACCCCCACAACCACCGGGCAAGGGTTGTGGGGAAGAGACCCTTGTCCTCATCAACATGGGGACAAGGTGTTTTGGGGGGCACCCCAAAACACCCTCCCAATGTTGAGGGCATGTGGCCTGGTGCGGTTCAGGAGAGGGGGGGGGGCGCGCTCTGTCCCCCCCTCTTTTCTGCGGCCGGCCAGGTCAACGTGCTCGGATAAGGGGTCTGGTGTGGATTTTAGGGGGGACTCCACGCCATTTTTTTTTTTATTTGGGGTGGAGTTCCCCTTAAATTCCACACCAGACCCGAAGGGTCTGGTTATGGATATTTGGGGGGAACCCCACGTCATTTTTTTTTTAAATTGATGGCGGGGTTCCCCTTAATATCCATACCAGACCTAAAGGGTCTGGTTATTGAATTTGGGGGGACCCCCACGCTTTTTTATTGGTGTTTTTAATGAATGAATTCTCCTGCAATTTCCAGGAGCTGACAATTCATTATAGCCGCGAGTCAGTTTTAAATGGCTTTTTTCCTTCAGAATGTCATTTTTCACATGCTGACATTACACCCAGGGCCGCCATCAGGGGGGTACAGGCAGTACACCTGCAGGGCCGCCATTAGGGGGGTACAGGGATTACACCGCCCGGGGGTCCCCAGGGGCCCCCAGGGGCCCGGATGGGAACCACCCTAAAACAAAAAAAAACTTTTTTTTTAGTTTTATTTTTTTAAGGGCTCCGAAGGTCCCCAGGGGCCCGGAGGCCACTAAGGGCCCCAGATGGCAAGCCCTTTTTTTTAAATAAAATATATATATTTAAAAAAATATATATTTTTTTTTAATATATTTGTTTTTTTTTTTTTTATGAAAGGGCCCAGAGGTCCCCAGGGCCCTGGAAGGCAACCCCCTTGTTTTTTTAATTTTTTTCGAAAAATGTTATATTTAAAAAATATATATATATGTATTTTCTCTCTTTTTTATTTTTATTTTATAAAGAGCACAGAGGTCCCCAGGGCCCCGGATGGCTACCCCCCTTTTTATATATTTATTTTTCTTTATTTCTTATTTCTGTCAAAATTTTTGTAAAGGGCCCCCCCGCTCCTCAATTTGCGGCACCACCCCCCCCCCCCGCTTCTCAATTTCATGCGGCAGCACCCCCCCCCCCCGGTTCTCTGCTCCAGGGGGCCCATGCCTGAAGCTGTGTAAGGGGCCCCAAAATTCCTGATGGCGGCCCTGTACACCTGTAAGGGGCCCGGGGGTCCGGAGGTGCCCAGATGCCTGGAGGCCCCCCAGCGCCCCAGATGGTAACCCCCCTCTTTTTTTTTTTGTATATATATTTGGTAGTTGGTTTTTGTAGGATTTTTTATTAAAGGGCCAATTTTTGGAATTTAATATTTTTTAGCAGTCTGGAGGTCCCCAGGGGCCCGGGTGGCAACCCCCCATATTTTTTGTTATTAAAGGGCCAATGTTTTGTTTTAGGGGTCTGGAGGTCCCCAGTGGCCCGGAGATCCCCAGGGCTCCAGATGACAACCCCCCACCTTTAAAAAAATAACAAAAAAAAAAAAAATTATATATTTGTTGGTAATTTTTTTTACATATATATATATAATATAATTATGAAAGCTCCCAGAGGGCCCCAGATGACAACCTTTTTGCTTCTAAAAATGTTATAAACATTTTCCCCAGGTTTGTTATTTTTTACTTTAATTTCTTTTTTAAAGTGTATTTTGTGCGTGAAGTCGAGAGAGAGGAGCTGGACTTGCAATCGCCATCCTTCTCCATGGCCCCGGTGGCAATGGTGGGTGTGAGGGGGGCCTGTCCCCGATGGGACAGAGGGACTCCCCCTATGAAGGAGTGTAGCCCACCCAGCCAGCCCTGTAGGTCCTTCGCCTCCCTTTATTTTAGGAGACCTCATGGCCAAAGTGCGTGCAAGTGTGGTGTTTTTTGTGGGGGGGGGGGGGGTGGGCATACTAAGCACAGGCGTACCTTGCATAGCACACCCATCGGGAGCCGGGCTGACACCACCAAACTCAATTCACATGTAGCCGAGACCGGGATCCGAACCCTTGGCTGCAGAGGTGAACGGCTTGTCAGCGCAGTGCCATTCACGTTGAGCCACCACAGCTCCCACCCAATGTTATTTTTTTTTTTAGATTTTTGGTAGTTATTTTTTATTAAAGGGCCCAGAGCTCCCAAGGCAACCCCCTTTTTTATTATTTTATATATAGATATATATATATAGATATTGTAATTTATTTTTCATTAAAGAGCCCAGAAGTTTATTTTTATTAAAGGGCCCAGTGGTCCCCAGGGCCCCCGGATGGCTACCACCCTTTTTAATATATATTTTTCTATATGTATTTTTTAGTAAAGGAACCCCCCGCTTATCAAATTGCGGCAGCCCCCCCCCCTTCTTAATATCAGGCGGCACCCCCCCCCCCCTATTCTCTGCTCCAGGGGGCCCATGCCTGAAGCTGTGTAAGGGGCCCCATAATTCCTGATGGCGGCCCTAATTGCCCCCCCCCCCCATGGTACGAAATTTCAAGGAATTTTTCACTTTTATTGTTGCACTTTAACCACTTCCATACCGCGCCTATTCTGGCACTTCTCTCCTTCATGTAACAATTATATTTTCTTCCTTGAAACTTACTCAGGACCCCCAAACATTATATATATTTTATTAACAAACACCCTAGGGAATAAAGTGGCGGCCATTTTTTCGGACACATTTCCAACAGTATTTGTGCCAAAAATTTGCAAACGTTTTTTTTTTTTTTTGGCTTTCAAAAAAAAAACTGTTTCATGAATGACAAAATAAGAAAGCAGTAAAGCTAGCCCAATTTTTAGGGATAAGGTAAAAGATGATGTTACACCGAGTAAATAGATACCTAACTTGTCACGCTTTCATATTGCGCACACTCATGGAATGGCGCTAAACTTCGTTATTAAAAATCTCCATAGGCAACGCTTGACTTTTTTTCTCAGGTTACCACTTTTGAGTTACAGAGGAGGTCTAGTGCTAAAATTATTGCTCTCGCTCTAACGCACGCTATGATACCTCACATGTGGGGTTTGAAGGATGTTTACATATGTGGGTGGGACTTGCATGCGTGTTCGCTTCTGAGTGCGAGCTACTAGGGACAGGAGCATTTAAATTCCTTTTTTATTTTATTTTTTAACTTAATATTTTCATTTTTGCACTTGTTTGTCCCTTTTTTGTATTATTTTTCACTTTTCTTCCTATTACAAGGAATGTAAACATCCCTTGTAATAGGACTAGTGTGTGACAGGTCCTCTTTATAGAGAAAGGCGGGGTCAATTAGACCCCACATCTGTCCTCCAGGCTGGAAAGCATGGAATTGGTAAAAAAAAAAACATCTCATGCTTTCAGCTGCGATCATGTTCGTTCAGCACAGTAGTGTAGTGTGTAGCATGTTCACCTAGCAGCAAAAGGGTTGCTGGTTCGAATCCCGCCCGTGACACTATCTGCCTGGAGTTTGCATGTTCTCCCTGTGCGGGTTTCCTCCCACAATCTAAAAACATGCTGTAAATTGGATCCTGTCTAAATAAGCCCTAATATGCAGTAGGATATTTAGGTTTTGTGCTTCCCTAGGCCTGACCAAATTTTGGCACCCCCCTAATAGAAAAATGACCCACCCTTCCTGTCAAGGCCACACCCTGTTTTTTTATGACCCACCCAGGAATTTTCAGGGGACACACACAAGTTCTGTGGGGGGGGGGGGGCACAGGAGACCCTTAATTTGCCTAGTTTTTCGATCACTTCCTGTTTGGCTATGGGGCAGGAAGTGAAGGCCAATCTCCCCAAACGGACAGGGATAATACAAAATAAACTGACAGAGCTTCTAACCCCCCCCCCCCCCCAACTCTATCCAAAATGAAAGAAATCCAAAAAATAAAAGTGATGATTATTGTTCCAGTTTAACCCCAAATTTCAGATCATTTTATTGAGAGGCTTAAGAAAATATAACCATGCCAATAGGCCAGGATCCAGCGTTGCTAATATGTATGAATGTGTGTTAGGGACCCCCACAAACACCACCCAATGTTAAATCAACTATTTTCTTGTTTGTTTTGGGGATGCCTGCACCCCTGATAGGGTAAAGACACCTCACAAATGTTGTCACTTTCTACTTAATTCATTCACTTCCTGCCACACAGCCAAACAGGAAGTGAGGGAAACACCTGAGTAATGTTTTGTTGGGGACACACAGATCAATATAAATAGTTTCCCATTTTGGAAATGGCATTTTGCTGTGTACACCCCAAATTAGTAGGAATCTTGGACTTTGGGGTCCATTTACTAAAGGCAAATCCACTTTGCACTACAAGTGGACAAGCAAGGAAGAAAACTCAAAACTTGGCGGGATTGGAAGTAAAAACCATCAGTGCTTCCCTTCTGATTTTCATTGCCTACGCTTCTACTGCAGAGCGGCTTTGCCTTTACTAAACCCCAAAATAACTAATCATTTGGGGTGTACACTGCAGTGCAATTTGCTTAATGGTGACACTAGTTAGATTGACCTGTGTCCCAAAGAAAAGACCATTGGTAGGGTTTTAACCTCACTTCCTGTTCAGCTGTGTGACAGGAAGTGAAGCCAATTTTAGGAAAAGGGACACAAAGCCCAGCCTAAAAACACTAGCAGGGGTTCTAACACTCAATTGGCTTCCCTCAAACAACCCACAATTAGAATAGGATTGTCTTGTGCTAGTTTCAAGCACAGCGCTGTAAATCAGCACTTCAAGCCTGTCCACCAATACACCACCCCCCCCCCCCCCCTCCAACAGGCCCTGTTTGCAGCTTTTCCTACATCTTGCACATGTGCTTTAAAAAGTCAGTCTGGACATCAGTTCTAGGAAACAATACTTACCGCTTTGTCCTTCCTTTTCTGGTGACTAAACATTTCATGCATACACACCAGGAAAGAGCTTAGAGACAAATCACACTTGATGGTTTAGGCCCAAACTAGTTCAGCTGCAGCGGTTGAAATCCATAGCAGGAAAAAAATATCACAAAACAAACTTCAAAATTTGAAAGTAATTTTATTGGTCCACAAAACAAGGAAAGCAAAAAAAAAATTACAAATAAACACACCAAAAATATATAAAAACACCTAAAAACAAAAAAGACCAACGTTTATTTCACAGTCATTGGAAAATAAATCATGCTTTTGAAATAACAGGATAGACCCACAGGATTAAAACATTAGTCATTAACATCTTGAGAAACATTTAGCAAAATTATGTAGCAGAGAAAACATCAAAAAATACAAAACTTGCTCCAAAACATCTCTGTTTCACTCCGCCATTACTTCCAGCCAGCAAATCTGCCCCCTCTGAGGGGCAGCTGACACGTGCAGTATCCACGCTTTTTATAACATGTGTGCTAATGAACCAATTGGAAACACATGAAGAAATGTCAGCCTCTAGTTTGTGTGCACTTGTAACTGCTTACACCTGTTAAGGATGTCCTTAAATTACTAAGCCAAAAAAACAGCTTTCTGAGCATGCTCAGAAAGATGCAAGTCATTTTCAGGATGAAACTTCCAACTTCTTTTTCTAACTGTTCGAGCATGCCCAGTTCACTCGAAATGCAGTACCAGAATCAAATCTGCAATGGCGGATGAAAGCATTAGAGGTGTTTAATTTTTTTTTGGTCCCCATGAAGTGATGCTTTACAAGCTGAACGGGAGGTCTTATAGAATTTTTACGTAACAAACCTAAATAGTAATAATTTAAAAGCCCCTGTCCCTAGTAGCTCGCAGTCAGAAGCGAACAAGCAGCATTTTTATTGTTTCCGGTTACCAGTTTAGATTTACAGATGAGGTCTAGTGCTATAAATATTCCTCTTGCTGTTACGCACGCTATGATACCTCACATGTGTGGTTTGAAGAATGTTTCCATATGTGGGCGGGCCTTAAATGTGTAAGCCCCGCCCACATATTGAACCCCCGTTCAAACCCCACATGTGAGGTATCATAGCGTACGTTAGAGCGAGAGCAATACTTTTAGCACTAGACCTCCTCTGTAAATCTAAACTGGTAACCTGAAACACATAAAAAAGCGTTGCCTATGGGTATTTTCAAGTACTGAAGTTTGGCGCCATTCCATGAGTGTGTGCAATATTAAAGTGTAACATGTTGGGTATCTATTTACTCGGTGTAACATCATCTTTCACATTATGGCCATAAATTGGGCTAACTTTAGTGTATTCTTAATTTGTAACCACTTGAGCCCCAGAGCATATTACTGGTCACTGACGGGGCCATTTTTTGCATTTCAACACTGCGTCATTTTGACTGACAATTGCGTGGTTGTGCGACGTGGCCCCCAAAAAATTTGGCGTCCTCATCCTCCCCCCCCCCCCCCTAAAAAATTTTTTTTTTTTTTTTGTTGGTGGTATTTGATCACCTCTGCGTTTTTTCTTATTTTTGCTTGACCCAAAAATATAGCGACAATTTGGTAACTAAAAAAACATCTTTTTTACTGTTTGCTATAATAAATCTCCCCCAAAATATATTCAAAAAATGTTTGCCCTCAGTTTAGGCCGATAAGTATTCTTGGACATATTTTTGGTTGCAAAAAATCACAATAAGCGTTTGATTGGTTTGGGCAAAAGTTCTAAGTAGGGGTTGGTCTTATGGGTTTTTTTGGAATAATTTTTTGTTTTACTAGTAATGGTGGCTATCATTGTTTTTTCTGTCTAATGCGACATTGTGGCGGACACATTTTTGTGAGATTTGGCATTTTTGTAGCGAGCAATGGTATAGAAATGCATTGCTTACTATAAAAATGACACTGGCAGGGAAGGGGTTAACACTAGGGGCGCGGAAGGGGTTGAATATGTTACCTGGGTGTGTTCTAACTGTAAAGGGGGTGGGACTGTGTAGGGGAAATGACAGATCGCTGTTCATACATTGTAGGGACAGACGAGCAGGCATTCCCCCCCCCCTGACAGGACCGGGATAAAGGGGAACTCCACCCCAAATTATAAAAAAAAAACGGCGTGGGGGTCCCCCTTCAGGTGCACAACAGGCTCTTAGATTTGATCTGGAACATAAGGGGTTAAACCCACGCCAAAAAACGGCGTGGGGTTCCCCCTCAGATCCAGACCAAACCCTTCTCCCAGGCACGCAGTCTGGCCGGACAGGAATGGGGGTGGGGACGAGCGAGCGCCCCCCCCCTCCTGAGCCGTACCAGACCACATGCCCTCGACATGGGGGAGTGTGTGCTGTGGGGGAGGGGGGCACTGCCCCCCCACCCCAAAGCACTCTTGTCCCCATGTCGATAGGGACAAGAGCCTCTTCCCGACAACCCTGGCCGTTGGTTGTCGGGGTATGCGGGCGGGGGGCTTATCAGAATCTGAGAGCCCCCTATATTAAGGGGGCCCCCAGATTCTGGCCCCCCACCCTATGTGAATGAGTATGGGGTACATCGTACCCCTACCCATTCACCGGGTGGAAAAGTGTAAACACAAAAAAAAAACACACAGAAAAAAATAATTTATTAGTCAGCTCCGGGGGTCTTCTGCCGGGACCCCCCACCACCAGCCCATTGGGCCCCGGGCTTCGCCGTCTTCTGCCGGGGGGGACACCCACCGATGCTCTCCGCCATGTCCAGCCAGGCCCCCACCCCAAAATAAGCTCTTTCACATCCGGGGGGGGCCGGCCGAAAAAAGCAGAGAACAACGGGGGCGGAGCCCCTCGGTCTTCCAGACGTTTTCTGCCGGGGGGGCTCCAGCCCCGCACCGGTCTTCGCCGCCGCCTTCCGCCGGGGGGGGACACCCACCGATGCTCTCGGCCATGTTCGGCCAGGCCCCCTACCCCAAATCAAGCTCTTTTACATCCGGGGGGGGGCCGGCGGAAATGGCGGAGAACAACGGGGGCGAAACCCCTCCTCGGTCTCAGTGCAGCTCCTCCCACTGGCAGTAGTTCCGGCTCCTCCCACAGAGCTCATTCTGCTTCCTGCTGGAGAGGAGAGAAGACCTGTCTTCCAGAGCTCCTGTGTTCCAGCCTACCAGGACCAGCCTCCAGCCCCCAGCCCCCTGCCCCGGAAGAGGGGTGGGATGGCCTCCCTCAGCCCCGGAGGTGGACCGGCTTCCGGCCTCCGGAGGAGTCAACAGCACCTGCCCTCCAGCCAGACCACCGCCACCACCATCAGCAGGGAGGACCGTCTCTTCCTGGAGACCCAGGAGGGTCTCTCAGACTGGACAGCCCCTCAGCCAGGTGAGAATGAAGCAAGAACCAGGAAGAGGCGGGATAAAATCAAATCCCTGCTGGTGAGGATATCTCAGGCCTGCGTGGAAAAGATGACTACTCTCGCAGGCCTGAGGGAAAAGAGGGACAGGTGCTCCAGTAATAAGAGATCTGAATTCAAGGGGGCCATCACCACCCTAGGACTAGAAGTAAAAGAAATATGGGAATACCTGGGGGGCTTTTGCCAACGTGGGGCTGGAGAGATGAACTTCCTAGAGGAGCTCCGGAGGACCCTCCAGCAGGCCAACCGGGAAGGGAGCCAGGCAGCGAGGAGGAGCGGGCGGTCTAAGAAGGGGTCCCAACCCCCCAAGCAGCCAGGAGAGTCAGGGGAGCCTGGGTGCAGTGGGGGGGGGGGGCGAGTGCCGGTGGTGCAGGGCCCAGTATGGCCATAAAACCTGGGGAGGGTTCCCGGGAGCCGATCCCTCGGTCCGTGGAAGGGACTGGGGGGTTGGCGAAGTCCGGGGAGTCCAGTGATCCAGGAGGTCGCCGGGCCCAGGTGCCGCCGGCGGTACCCCCCCGCCATCTTCAGGTCAGCATACCCAGGCTCCCCCAGGATGGTCGCACTGCCACAGCTGAAGCCCGCCATGTGTCGGCTTCCATGACCCCTCAGCTTGCAGTGGAGCGGGAGGATCTGGCCATGGAAAGGCCAGGGACTGCTCCTGCGGCTGCTATGTCATCGGGAGAGAGGCAGACACATGGTGGAGGCATTGTGCTGCGGTCATCTGGAGGGAAACAGCTTGTGTGCAGTGTGGCCAAGATGGCGCCGGCTGTTGGGGGTGGAGTAGACCGGGACCCGGAAGTGACCGCCCAAGAACCGGAAGTGCCCCAGCCGGAACCGGAAGTGCCCCAGCCGGAACCGGAAGTGCCCCAGCCGGAACCGGAAGTGCCCCAGCCGGAACCGGAAGTGCCCCCGCCGGAACCGGAAGTGCCCCAGCCGGAACCGGAAGTGACCAGTCCGAAACCGGAAGTGCCCGTCCCGCGACCGGAAGTGCCCCCCCCGCGAGTTTGCGGTGGTCGGTGGGGGCTCAGGGGACCTGGGGGATGAGAGGCCGGGGGTGCAGGGGTGCCCAGCCCCGGACGCTGCAGCAGGCACCTCCAGGCACCCCCGGCAGGAGATGGACAGAGACGGTGAGGACGGTAAATTGGACGGTAAGCTGCCACCCCCCCAGGTCCCCATGGACACTGCCACAGGCCCCGAGGGGCTCCCTGCAGCACAGGCGGGGTGGGGGGAAAGTCAGGTGGGACCCCTCCCAGTGGACTGTATAGCATACGATTATATCCGGCAGTTGGAGGGGTCCCAGGGGGGCTCCCCCCCAGTACAGGTGGAGTCCCAAGGGGCTGGTGTGGTCGCGGAGGGGTCTGGGTGGGGGAGTTTGGTGGGGGTGGTACCCCCCTCTGCTGTGGTCCCGGGGGGGGGGGAGCCTGTAGTCAGGCCAAAGGTGGTGGGTCAGGGTGGTCAGGGTATATCAGCGGGGGTGGGTGCAACACCACCGGCAGGGATGGGGGCCCCCCCGTCCCCCCCCACTTCTGGGGGTGCTGAGGGGGGTGCCCCACTTCCGGAGAACATCTTTCGGGGGTCTCCGGAGGCCAACTTATTGTCTGCCCTAAGGGGGGGTCGCTCTTTCGCCCAGGTGTTGGGCTCTCGTGCCCCTCTGGACCACCTGTACAGCCGGTTTGGCGCCCAGAATTTCCGCGCCCCCCCTGCTGACCAGGAGAGGACGCAGGGGTCGGCGTGGACGAGGGGTACAGGTGGTCCAGAGAGGAGGCGTAGGAATGTTGTCCAGCTTCGGTACGAGGGTCCGGACCCCTGCCCCGCTCGAGGTGAGGTGGTGGGCCTGGTACTCTCCTTGGGTTTTGGGGTGGATGACCTTTTTGCTGTCATCCATCCCACCAACACACGGGAGTTTGATATAAGTTTTGTCACTCCCGTGTGTATGGAACGCTTTATCACCGGCTTTGGGTTGGTGAGGGGCGTTGACCCTTGGAAGAGGTACAGGCTCATTCCCATCTCCAGGCAGGAGGAGGTTAAGAACATCACCATCCTGGTGAGGAATGAGTCGCTCCCTCCGGAGGACATTGCCACCTGGCTCGGGAGGTACGGGCAGTTGCAGACCCCCCTGAGGAAGAACCTTGATGAGCGCGGGGTCTGGACCGGGGCTTGGTTGACCAGGATCCGGCTCAAGAGGGAGGGCAACAGTGTTGCCCACCTCCCTGGCAGCGCCTTTCTAGGCAGAGACCGGATCCTGGCGTTCTACCCGGGACAGCCCCGTCGTTGCTTCAAGTGCGGCAGCCCGACCCACATGAGCTCGGACTGCACGGTGGTCAGATGTGGCCGGTGCCACGAGTTTGGCCACCAGTCCGAGTCATGTGGGAAGATATGCTGCAACTTGTGTGGTGAGATGGGGCACCCATTTAGCAGGTGTCCCAAAGCATATCGGGGTTCTTCCTCAGGGGGGGACCTCCCGGGCCGGGAGCGGCCGAAGCCCCCCCGGCGAGTGATGGCCGGGGGGGTGGGGATCCTGGAGCCCCTAGTACTACTCCGGAGGGACCAACAGGCCCATTGCCTCAAAGAAGGCGGAGCAGGCGTGGGCGTGGGGCTCCCCCCCCGGGGGACACGGGCTCGGTTGGCCAGGAGGCTCCCGATCCTCCGGAGGGCGGAGCCGGTGGGGAGGAGTCGGGGAGGCCTGGGGGTCCCGGGCCTGAGGGTCCGGGGCCAGGGCCTTCCCCTCCTAATGTTGCAGGGCCGATCCCCATCCCCCTTCCCTCTCCCCCTCCTCACCATTGCCCCTCCCCTCCACCTGGCCCTCCATCTGTTTCCCCATGCCCTCCTCCCTCATCTTCCCCTCCTCGTACCCCCCCCCTCGTCCCCCCCCTCCCAAGTCCCGTCCCCCCCCTCCCCCTTCTTCTTCCCGTCCAGCTAAGTCTGGTCCCCCCCTGTCCTCTCCCCTGTCTCTGGCCCCCCTCCTGCCTCTTCCATTCCCCCCCCTTCTGGACCCAGAGTCTCCTCTGGCCCTGTGGCCATGGAGATGGAAGCTGCTCGAGCCTCATCCAAGAGGGAAATCTCGAGCAGCGGGTCCGAGGAGGGGGGTGGTGTAGTCATCTCGGAGAGGTGGCAGGAGTGGGAGCAGGTGAGACGCAAAAAGAAGAAGGGGAAGGCTGCCAGATCTGGGGGCGGGAAGTCCCCAGTGAAGGGTGGGGTTCCCCCAGGGGCACGAAGTGGGGTGTCCCTGGGGAACCCGTTTGGTATCTTCTCCTCCTCCTCTGGCTCAGAGGAGGAGGAAGTGTAGATATGTAAATATGTTTTTGTGTTTGTAGTATGAAGGAGAACATGACCACTTTCAATCATTCTGATGGCGGTACCCTCTCCAATACGGCTTGCGACCATTAATGTCGCAAGTATTCGTTCTGCGGGAGCTCGTTTTATGGCCTTCGATTTTCTCAGCCGTGTTGAAGCTGACATTTTGTTTTTGCAGGAGACCTGGCTGGCATCTGTGGCAGAGATGCATCTAGCAAAGAGGGAGTGGAGATGTGGGCCCTCCCTCTGGTCTCTTGCGGCCGAGCCCTGCAGTGGGGTTGCGGTCCTTTTTAAGACTGGTCCGGTGGCTTGCCGGCGAGTGATTGAAGTGGAGATCGGTAGATGTCTGGTGGTGGACGCTGTCGTGAGGGGGCAATTCCTCCGGCTCATAAATTTTTATGGGCCTCAAACTAGGAGGGAGAGGAGGAGCCTCCTTACGGCGGTTAAGCCTTATCTTTTTACGTCCCAGCAGGTGATTTTTGGTGGCGATTTCAATATGATCACTAGGCCCAAAGACCGGGCAGGTGCCGCCAACCCTCTGGGATATGATAGTATTTTTTTGAATAACGTAGTGAGGGAGGCCAGGTTGGTGGATGTGCACGTTCGTCACCTCCCCAACCTCACTGGTTTCACATTTTCCCGAGGTAGTAGTAAGAGTAGATTAGATAGGTTTTTTTTAAAGGAGGACTCTGTCTGCTCGGCTCCTGAGCTGCAGTCGGTAGAGTTCTCCGATCACTGTATGGTATCTGTGGCCCTGAATGTCGCTGACACTCCTCAGAAAGGGAGGGGTTTGTGGCGCCTGAATGGGTCGCTACTGGAGGATCCTGAGGTTAGGGAAGCCTATGAGGTTTTCTTCCTGGGCCAGACCTCGCTCCTTGAGGGCAACTGCTCCCGCCTTGAGTGGTGGGAAGTAGTTAAAAAGAGGTCTGGCGACTTTTTCCGGGAAATCTCTGGGTACAGGGCAGCTTCCAAGTACCAGGCTTACCAGAGACTACGCAGGCAGCTTGACCGCCTGGTGTCCTCTGGGGGCTCTCAGGAACAGATATCCGGTCTGAAGGCGCAGATGAAGGAGTGTCAGTACGACCGTCTCGCCTCCCTGGTTTTTGAGAGGGATTATGGGAAGTTTATCTCTCCTGATCCCTACAGGAGCTGTGGTGAGGTGGCGAGGTCGAAGGTCGTACATGGCCTGAAGGATGCCTCAGGATCTCTGGTCCGGTCCAGATCGGGGATCCTGGGTGTCGTCAGAGACCACTTTTCGGACCTCCTGAAGAAGCGGCCTCTAGACATGGAGAAAGTCAGGGAATTCCTTGATGAGACCCCGCTGGAAGTGGGGTCTGACCTTCCTGACTCTCTGACAGAAGAGATCTCGGTAGCTGAAGTTGAGCAGGCTATTAGCTCTTTAGCTTCTAAAAAGTCACCTGGGCCCGATGGGCTCACGGCCGAGTTCTACAAAACCTTTAAGAGCCTCTTGGCTCCTCATCTGAGGGACGTGTTTAGTGAATGTTTGGCCTATGGCCTGCTGCCTCCCTCAATGAGAAGGTCAGCTCTGATCCTACTGTCAAAGGGGAAAGATCCGTCTGTGGTGGAGAATTGGCGTCCGATCGCCCTTCTTACCACAGATAGGAAGATACTGGCAAAGATCTTGTTTACACGTCTGTCTGCTTTGGCGGGCAGGATGCTGTCTCCCTCTCAGCACTGCACAATTCCTGGCCGGGGCACTTTTAGTGCCGTCCTGAGCGTCCGGGAGGCTGTGGAAAGGTGCAGGGCTGATGGCAGCGAGCGGTATCTGCTTGCATTGGATCAGGCTAAGGCGTTTGATCGGGTGAACCACGAGTACCTTTGGCTGCTTCTGAGGAGATACGGTCTGCCTGATCAATTCGTTGATTGGCTGCAGGTATTGTATAGGGGAGCTGAGAGCTTCCCTCTTGTCAACGGTTGGGTGGGCCGGGCCTTTGCCGTGGACTCTGGCGTCCGGCAGGGGTGCCCGCTGAGCCCCCTCCTGTACATCTTTGCGGTCGACCCCTTCGTAAGGAGGCTAGACTGCGGGCGTCTGGGGGGGGTTCCGGTGGGACCTGTCGGGGGTCCGGTTTCGGCGGTGAGGGTTGTGGCCTATGCGGACGACGTCTCGGTGGTGGTATCTGGTCGTGAGGAGGCCCATTATGTGGAGTCCCAGATCGGGTGCTACTCTGAGGCGTCAGGCTCGCTGGTCAATTGGGACAAGAGTGAAGTTTTCTGGTTGGGGAAGGAGGGGGAGCAGTTCCCCCTTCCGGACGTGTTCCCCACGCCCGTACCAGAGATTCGAGTTCTTGGCATTCATTTCGGCCCGGGTGATTATCCCAAGCTAAACTGGGAGCGCAGGCTGGTGAGTGCCACTCGGAAGGTGAAGGCCTGGAAAGGTTGGAAACTTTCCCTGAGGGAAAGGGTAAGCTTGGTCAAGACGTACTTATTGCCTGAGTTTCTCTTTGTAAGCTATGTGTGTCTTTTGCCAGCATCTCTCTATGCTCGGGTCTATGGTCTGTTCTTCCTGCTGTTGTGGGGAAGCAGACTGAACCTGATCAAGAGGGAGGTCACATACCGCCAGCGACGGCAAGGTGGGTTGGACATGGTCAACCCGGTGGTGTTCTTTGTCACCATCTTTGTTAAATACAATTTGCAGTCCATATTTGTGGACGAGCCTTCCTGGTGGGAGTGTTCATGCAAGGACTGGCTCTTGCTGTTCTTGAGGCAGTGGGGGGAGGGGGGGAGGCCCGGCGATCTGAGGAGATCGCATGGGTATCTCCCTTCCTATGTCCCCCTGGCATTAAAGGTACTGAGGCAGTGGCGGATAACTGCCCTGGAGGTGGGCTCTTTGGGTCGGCGGGAGCTGTACCTGAGGGTCATGGCCTCGGACATTTTGAAGCCCCTGTCTTTGAGGGACTGCCCTGAGAGGGTCCTCACGGAGGGGCTAGCCCTCTTGAATTCTTCTAGAATTCCAAGTAAGTTTTGGGATCTCGCATGGAGGTCGTTCCATGGACGACTCTATGTCCGTGCGAATCTCAAATACAGGAACCTGGGGGACAGGGACTGCCCCCGTCAGGAATGTGGTGGGACATTGGAGACCATGGACCATTTTCTGGTCCAATGTCCCTTCAACATGGAGGTTCTTACGAAGGTAGGGGGTGCCATTGGCTACCCCCGCCTTCCGGCCCTGACCTATGCTGAGCGAGTGTATGGTGATTTTGGGGTCCGCAGGGGATTTGAGTTATCGTCACTTTATTTAGTCAGCCTAGTTGTGCTTTATTACACTTGGCACGCTCGGTGTTTGGTGTCCACTAGGGACAAAATCCTGCCTGTGCATGAGGTGGTGGGCGGTATCTTTCGGGAGTTGGTGAAGGTGCGGGATCTGGAAAGGAGCAGGGTCGGGCCTGAGAGGTGTGCCCATTTATGGAGGGGGTTCCTCTTCCAGCCCCCTTAGGTCACGGCTCTGCCCCTCTCCATGGGTAGGGGCATCTATCCTTTTTCACCCCCTTAGATTTTGTTTATGGTATTTTTTTTGAAATAAGGCTACAGACATGTCTGACTATCATGTTCTTGCTCATACGTGGGTTGTAGGTATTTGTTGTTGTGATGGTGGGGTGTGTTGTGGGTTGGCGATGATCTGGACAGTAGTGGTTTCTATGGACTTTAATATCTCCCTACTGTACCAGTGAGCCGTTTTAAGTGGGTTTTTTTGGCAATGATTTGGGCAAGCTTTTCTGATGGACTATAAAGACTTTCTCTTGTACCAGTGAGCCTGTTGTAAATACCTGTTCTGGTGCTATTTTTTTTTTTTTCTTTATAGTTATTTCTTGGTGGGTGGAGGTCGGTGATTTGATGGTTTGTGTTTTGTTGTTTGTTTTTGTGTTATTTGGTTTATTTAGTTATTTTGTTTATTTTATATATTTGTTAACCTTTTGGTCGTAGTTTTATAAATAAAAATTACCCCTCCTCGGTCTCAGTGCAGCTCCTCCCACTGGCAGTAGTTCCGGCTCCTCCCACAGAGCTCATTCTGCTTCCTGCTGGAGAGGAGAGAAGACCTGTCTTCCAGAGCTCCTGTGTTCCAGCCTACCAGGACCAGCCTCCAGCCCCCAGCCCCCTGCCCCGGAAGAGGGGTGGGATGGCCTCCCTCAGCCCCGGAGGTGGACCGGCTTCCGGCCTCCGGAGGAGTCAACAGCACCTGCCCTCCAGCCAGACCACCGCCACCACCATCAGCAGGGAGGACCGTCTCTTCCTGGAGACCCAGGAGGGTCTCTCAGACTGGACAGCCCCTCAGCCAGGTGAGAATGAAGCAAGAACCAGGAAGAGGCGGGATAAAATCAAATCCCTGCTGGTGAGGATATCTCAGGCCTGCGTGGAAAAGATGACTACTCTCGCAGGCCTGAGGGAAAAGAGGGACAGGTGCTCCAGTAATAAGAGATCTGAATTCAAGGGGGCCATCACCACCCTAGGACTAGAAGTAAAAGAAATATGGGAATACCTGGGGGGCTTTTGCCAACGTGGGGCTGGAGAGATGAACTTCCTAGAGGAGCTCCGGAGGACCCTCCAGCAGGCCAACCGGGAAGGGAGCCAGGCAGCGAGGAGGAGCGGGCGGTCTAAGAAGGGGTCCCAACCCCCCAAGCAGCCAGGAGAGTTAGGGGAGCCTGGGTGCAGTGGGGGGGGGGCGAGTGCCGGTGGTGCAGGGCCCAGTATGGCCATAAAACCTGGGGAGGGTTCCCGGGAGCCGATCCCTCGGTCCGTGGAAGGGACTGGGGGGTTGGCGAAGTCCGGGGAGTCCAGTGATCCAGGAGGTCGCCGGGCCCAGGTGCCGCCGGCGGTACCCCCCCGCCATCTTCAGGTCAGCATACCCAGGCTCCCCCAGGATGGTCGCACTGCCACAGCTGAAGCCCGCCATGTGTCGGCTTCCATGACCCCTCAGCTTGCAGTGGAGCGGGAGGATCTGGCCATGGAAAGGCCAGGGACTGCTCCTGCGGCTGCTATGTCATCGGGAGAGAGGCAGACACATGGTGGAGGCATTGTGCTGCGGTCATCTGGAGGGAAACAGCTTGTGTGCAGTGTGGTCAAGATGGCGCCGGCTGTTGGGGGTGGAGTAGACCGGGACCCGGAAGTGACCGCCCAAGAACCGGAAGTGCCCCAGCCGGAACCGGAAGTGCCCCAGCCGGAACCGGAAGTGCCCCAGCCGGAACCGGAAGTGCCCCATCCGGAACCGGAAGTGACCAGCCCGAAACCGGAAGTGCCCGTCCCGCGACCGGAAGTGCCCCCCCGCGAGTTTGCGGTGGTCGGTGGGGGCTCAGGGGACCTGGGGGATGAGAGGCCGGGGGTGCAGGGGTGTCCAGCCCCAGACGCTGCAGCAGGCACCTCCAGGCACCCCCGGCAGGAGATGGACAGAGACGGTGAGGACGGTAAATTGGACGGTAAGCTGCCACCCCCCCAGGTCCTCATGGACACTGCCACAGGCCCCGAGGGGCTCCCTGCAGCACAGGCGGGGTGGGGGGAAAGTCAGGTGGGACCCCTCCCAGTGGACTGTATAGCATATGATTATATCCGGCAGTTGGAGGGGTCCCAGGGGGGCTCCCCCCCAGTACAGGTGGAGTCCCAAGGGGCTGGTGTGGTCGTGGAGGGGTCTGGGTGGGGGAGTTTGGTGGGGGTGGTACCCCCCTCTGCTGTGGTCCCGGGGGGGGGGGAGCCTGTAGTCAGGCCAAAGGTGGTGGGTCAGGGTGGTCAGGGTATATCAGCGGGGGTGGGTGCAACACCACCGGCAGGGATGGGGGCCCCCCCGTCCCCCCCCACTTCTGGGGGTGCTGAGGGGGGTGCCCCACTTCCGGAGAACATCTTTCGGGGGTCTCCGGAGGCCAACTTATTGTCTGCCCTAAGGGGGGGTCGCTCTTTCGCCCAGGTGTTGGGCTCTCGTGCCCCTCTGGACCACCTGTACAGCCGGTTTGGCGCCCAGAATTTCCGCGCCCCCCCTGCTGACCAGGAGAGGACGCAGGGGTCGGCGTGGACGAGGGGTACAGGTGGTCCAGAGAGGAGGCGTAGGAATGTTGTCCAGCTTCGGTACGAGGGTCCGGACCCCTGCCCCGCTCGAAGTGAGGTGGTGGGCCTGGTACTCTCCTTGGGTTTTGGGGTGGATGACCTTTTTGCTGTCATCCATCCCACCAACACACGGGAGTTTGATATAAGTTTTGTCACTCCCGTGTGTATGGAACGCTTCATCACCAGCTTTGGGTTGGTGAGGGGCGTTGACCCTTGGAAGATGTACAGGCTCATTCCCATCTCCAGGCAGGAGGAGGTTAAGAACATCACCATCCTGGTGAGGAATGAGTCGCTCCCTCCGGAGGACATTGCCACCTGGCTCGGGAGGTACGGGCAGTTGCAGACCCCCCTGAGGAAGAACCTTGATGAGCGCGGGGTCTGGACCGGGGCTTGGTTGACCAGGATCCGGCTCAAGAGGGAGGGCAACAGTGTTGCCCACCTCCCTGGCAGCGCCTTTCTAGGCAGAGACCGGATCCTGGCGTTCTACCCGGGACAGCCCCGTCGTTGCTTCAAGTGCGGCAGCCCGACCCACATGAGCTCGGACTGCACGGTGGTCAGATGTGGCCGGTGCCACGAGTTTGGCCACCAGTCCGAGTCATGTGGGAAGATATGCTGCAACTTGTGTGGTGAGATGGGGCACCCATTTAGCAGGTGTCCCAAAGCATATCGGGGTTCTTCCTCAGGGGGGGGACCTCCCGGGCCGGGAGCGGCCGAAGCCCCCCCGGCGAGTGATGGCCGGGGGGGTGGGGATCCTGGAGCCCCTAGTACTACTCCGGAGGGACCAACAGGCCCATTGCCTCAAAGAAGGCGGAGCAGGCGTGGGCGTGGGGCTCCCCCCCCGGGGGACACGGGCTCGGTTGGCCAGGAGGCTCCCGATCCTCCGGAGGGCGGAGCCGGTGGGGAGGAGTCGGGGAGGCCTGGGGGTCCCGGGCCTGAGGGTCCGGGGCCAGGGCCTTCCCCTCCTAATGTTGCAGGGCCGATCCCCATCCCCCTTCCCTCTCCCCCTCCTCACCATTGCCCCTCCCCTCCACCTGGCCCTCCATCTGTTTCCCCATGCCCTCCTCCCTCATCTTCCCCTCCTCGTACCCCCCCCCCTCGTCCCCCCCTCCCAAGTCCCGTCCCCCCCTCCCCCTTCTTCTTCCCGTCCAGCTAAGTCCGGTCCCCCCCCTGTCCTCTCCCCTGTCTCTGGCCCCCCTCCTGCCTCTTCCATTCCCCCCCCTTCTGGACCCAGAGTCTCCTCTGGCCCTGTGGCCATGGAGATGGAAGCTGCTCGAGCCTCATCCAAGAGGGAAATCTCGAGCAGCGGGTCCGAGGAGGGGGGTGGTGTAGTCATCTCGGAGAGGTGGCGGGAGTGGGAGCAGGTGAGACGCAAAAAGAAGAAGGGGAAGGCTGCCAGATCTGGGGGCGGGAAGTCCCCAGTGAAGGGTGGGGTTCCCCCAGGGGCACGAAGTGGGGTGTCCCTGGGGAACCCGTTTGGTATCTTCTCCTCCTCCTCTGGCTCAGAGGAGGAGGAAGTGTAGATATGTAAATATGTTTTTGTGTTTGTAGTATGAAGGAGAACATGACCACTTTCAATCATTCTGATGGCGGTACCCTCTCCAATACGGCTTGCGACCATTAATGTCGCAAGTATTCGTTCTGCGGGAGCTCGTTTTATGGCCTTCGATTTTCTCAGCCGTGTTGAAGCTGACATTTTGTTTTTGCAGGAGACCTGGCTGGCATCTGTGGCAGAGATGCATCTAGCAAAGAGGGAGTGGAGATGTGGGCCCTCCCTCTGGTCTCTTGCGGCCGAGCCCTGCAGTGGGGTTGCGGTCCTTTTTAAGACTGGTCCGGTGGCTTGCCGGCGAGTGATTGAAGTGGAGATCGGTAGATGTCTGGTGGTGGACGCTGTCGTGAGGGGGCAATTCCTCCGGCTCATAAATTTTTATGGGCCTCAAACTAGGAGGGAGAGGAGGAGCCTCCTTACGGCGGTTAAGCCTTATCTTTTTACGTCCCAGCAGGTGATTTTTGGTGGCGATTTCAATATGATCACTAGGCCCAAAGACCGGGCAGGTGCCGCCAACCCTCTGGGATATGATAGTATTTTTTTGAATAACGTAGTGAGGGAGGCCAGGTTGGTGGATGTGCACGTTCGTCACCTCCCCAACCTCACTGGTTTCACATTTTCCCGAGGTAGTAGTAAGAGTAGATTAGATAGGTTTTTTTTAAAGGAGGACTCTGTCTGCTCGGCTCCTGAGCTGCAGTCGGTAGAGTTCTCCGATCACTGTATGGTATCTGTGGCCCTGAATGTCGCTGACACTCCTCAGAAAGGGAGGGGTTTGTGGCGCCTGAATGGGTCGCTACTGGAGGATCCTGAGGTTAGGGAAGCCTATGAGGTTTTCTTCCTGGGCCAGACCTCGCTCCTTGAGGGCAACTGCTCCCGCCTTGAGTGGTGGGAAGTAGTTAAAAAGAGGTCTGGCGACTTTTTCCGGGAAATCTCTGGGTACAGGGCAGCTTCCAAGTACCAGGCTTACCAGAGACTACGCAGGCAGCTTGACCGCCTGGTGTCCTCTGGGGGCTCTCAGGAACAGATATCCGGTCTGAAGGCGCAGATGAAGGAGTGTCAGTACGACCGTCTCGCCTCCCTGGTTTTTGAGAGGGATTATGGGAAGTTTATCTCTCCTGATCCCTACAGGAGCTGTGGTGAGGTGGCGAGGTCGAAGGTCGTACATGGCCTGAAGGATGCCTCAGGATCTCTGGTCCGGTCCAGATCGGGGATCCTGGGTGTCGTCAGAGACCACTTTTCGGACCTCCTGAAGAAGCGGCCTCTAGACATGGAGAAAGTCAGGGAATTCCTTGATGAGACCCCGCTGGAAGTGGGGTCTGACCTTCCTGACTCTCTGACAGAAGAGATCTCGGTAGCTGAAGTTGAGCAGGCTATTAGCTCTTTAGCTTCTAAAAAGTCACCTGGGCCCGATGGGCTCACGGCCGAGTTCTACAAAACCTTTAAGAGCCTCTTGGCTCCTCATCTGAGGGACGTGTTTAGTGAATGTTTGGCCTATGGCCTGCTGCCTCCCTCAATGAGAAGGTCAGCTCTGATCCTACTGTCAAAGGGCAAAGATCCGTCTGTGGTGGAGAATTGGCGTCCGATCGCCCTTCTTACCACAGATAGGAAGATACTGGCAAAGATCTTGTTTACACGTCTGTCTGCTTTGGCGGGCAGGATGCTGTCTCCCTCTCAGCACTGCACAATTCCTGGCCGGGGCACTTTTAGTGCCGTCCTGAGCGTCCGGGAGGCTGTGGAAAGGTGCAGGGCTGATGGCAGCGAGCGGTATCTGCTTGCATTGGATCAGGCTAAGGCGTTTGATCGGGTGAACCACGAGTACCTTTGGCTGCTTCTGAGGAGATACGGTCTGCCCGATCAATTCGTTGATTGGCTGCAGGTATTGTATAGGGGAGCTGAGAGCTTCCCTCTTGTCAACGGTTGGGTGGGCCGGGCCTTTGCCGTGGACTCTGGCGTCCGGCAGGGGTGCCCGCTGAGCCCCCTCCTGTACATCTTTGCGGTCGACCCCTTCGTAAGGAGGCTAGACTGCGGGCGTCTGGGGGGGGTTCCGGTGGGACCTGTCGGGGGTCCGGTTTCGGCGGTGAGGGTTGTGGCCTATGCGGACGACGTCTCGGTGGTGGTATCTGGTCGTGAGGAGGCCCATTATGTGGAGTCCCAGATCGGGTGCTACTCTGAGGCGTCAGGCTCGCTGGTCAATTGGGACAAGAGTGAAGTTTTCTGGTTGGGGAAGGAGGGGGAGCAGTTCCCCCTTCCGGACGTGTTCCCCACGCCCGTACCAGAGATTCGAGTTCTTGGCATTCATTTCGGCCCGGGTGATTATCCCAAGCTAAACTGGGAGCGCAGGCTGGTGAGTGCCACTCGGAAGGTGAAGGCCTGGAAAGGTTGGAAACTTTCCCTGAGGGAAAGGGTAAGCTTGGTCAAGACGTACTTATTGCCTGAGTTTCTCTTTGTAAGCTATGTGTGTCTTTTGCCAGCATCTCTCTATGCTCGGGTCTATGGTCTGTTCTTCCTGCTGTTGTGGGGAAGCAGACTGAACCTGATCAAGAGGGAGGTCACATACCGCCAGCGACGGCAAGGTGGGTTGGACATGGTCAACCCGGTGGTGTTCTTTGTCACCATCTTTGTTAAATACAATTTGCAGTCCATATTTGTGGACGAGCCTTCCTGGTGGGAGTGTTCATGCAAGGACTGGCTCTTGCTGTTCTTGAGGCAGTGGGGGGAGGGGGGGAGGCCCGGCGATCTGAGGAGATCGCATGGGTATCTCCCTTCCTATGTCCCCCTGGCATTAAAGGTACTGAGGCAGTGGCGGATAACTGCCCTGGAGGTGGGCTCTTTGGGTCGGCGGGAGCTGTACCTGAGGGTCATGGCCTCGGACATTTTGAAGCCCCTGTCTTTGAGGGACTGCCCTGAGAGGGTCCTCACGGAGGGGCTAGCCCTCTTGAATTCTTCTAGAATTCCAAGTAAGTTTTGGGATCTCGCATGGAGGTCGTTCCATGGACGACTCTATGTCCGTGCGAATCTCAAATACAGGAACCTGTGGGACAGGGACTGCCCCCGTCAGGAATGTGGTGGGACATTGGAGACCATGGACCATTTTCTGGTCCAATGTCCCTTCAACATGGAGGTTCTTACGAAGGTAGGGGGTGCCATTGGCTACCCCCGCCTTCCGGCCCTGACCTATGCTGAGCGAGTGTATGGTGATTTTGGGGTCCGCAGGGGATTTGAGTTATCGTCACTTTATTTAGTCAGCCTAGTTGTGCTTTATTACACTTGGCACGCTCGGTGTTTGGTGTCCACTAGGGACAAAATCCTGCCTGTGCATGAGGTGGTGGGCGGTATCTTTCGGGAGTTGGTGAAGGTGCGGGATCTGGAAAGGAGCAGGGTCGGGCCTGAGAGGTGTGCCCATTTATGGAGGGGGTTCCTCTTCCAGCCCCCTTAGGTCACGGCTCTGCCCCTCTCCATGGGTAGGGGCATCTATCCTTTTTCACCCCCTTAGATTTTGTTTATGGTATTTTTTTTGAAATAAGGCTACAGACATGTCTGACTATCATGTTCTTGCTCATACGTGGGTTGTAGGTATTTGTTGTTGTGATGGTGGGGTGTGTTGTGGGTTGGCGATGATCTGGACAGTAGTGGTTTCTATGGACTTTAATATCTCCCTACTGTACCAGTGAGCCGTTTTAAGTGGTTTTTTTTTGGCAATGATCTGGGCAAGCTTTTCTGATGGACTATAAAGACTTTCTCTTGTACCAGTGAGCCTGTTGTAAATACCTGTTCTGGTGCTATTTTTTTTTTTTTTTTTTCTTTATAGTTATTTCTTGGTGGGTGGAGGTCGGTGATTTGATGGTTTGTGTTTTGTTGTTTGTTTTTGTGTTATTTGGTTTATTTAGTTATTTTGTTTATTTTATATATTTGTTAACCTTTTGGTCGTAGTTTTATAAATAAAAAAATTACCCCTCCTCGGTCTTCGCCTTCCGCCGGGGGGGTACACCTACCCCCCCCCCGGTCTTCGCCGCCGCCTTCCGCCGGGGAGAGAGACACCCACCGATGCTCTCCGCCATGTTCGGCCAGGCCCCCTACCCCAAATCAAGCTCTTTTACATCCGGGGGGGGGCGGCGGAAATGGCGGAGAACAACGGGGGCGTCGCCACTCCTCGGTCTTCTAGCCGTCTTCTGCCGGGGGGGGGAAACACCCACCCATGCTCTCCGCCATGCTCGACTGTGCCCCCACTCCAAAATGAAGCTCTTTTACCGCCGGAGGGCGCCACTCTCCGGGCTTCTCGTCGTTGTCTTCCGCCGCGGGGGCCAGGCCTTCTTCTTTGCCGCCCCCTTCGAATTTTTCGGCCTGGATGGGGGTCGCACATCCCATCCAGGACTTGGACGTGACGGGCTTCTCGTCGCCGTCTTCTGCCGCTGCCCCCTTCACCACGAAGCTCCGTGCTTGTTTGATGAGGGCAGCGGGCTTCCGTCGTCTTCTCCGGGGCGAGGGTCGTACATCCCACCCCGGATTTCGTCGCCGGCTTCTGCCTGGCTCCAGAGAGCAGCCAGGGCTTCTTGTCGCAGTCTTCCGCCGCGGGGTGACACTCGCGGGCTTCTTCTTCCATTCGATGTTGACACGGCGAGGTCCGGCGCTGAAATGCCTTCTGAGCGGCGGGCAAGGACTTATATTGGCATAGGGCGTGGGCGTGGTTATGCCAACATGTGACCTTAACCCATGTGACAGTGATGTCACATCACATCACTGTCACATGGGTTAAGGTCACGTGTTGGCATAACCACGCCCACGCCCAATGCCAATATAAGTCCTTGCCCGCCGCTCAGAAGGCATTTCAGCGCCGGACCTCGCCGTGTCAACATCGAATGGAAGAAGAAGCCCGCGAGTGTCACCCCGCGGCGGAAGACTGCGACGAGAAGCCCTGGCTGCTCTCTGGAGCCAGGCAGAAGCCGGCGACGAAATCCGGGGTGGGATGTACGACCCTCGCCCCGGAGAAGACGACGGAAGCCCGCTGCCCTCATCAAACAAGCACGGAGCTTCGTGGTGAAGGGGGCAGCGGCAGAAGACGGCGACGAGAAGCCCGCCACGTCCAAGTCCTGGATGGGATGTGCGACCCCCATCCAGGCCGAAAAATTCGAAGGGGGCGGCAAAGAAGAAGGCCTGGCCCCCGCGGCGGAAGACAACGACGAGAAGCCCGGAGAGTGGCGCCCTCCGGCAGAAGACGGCAAAAGAAGCCCTGGCCCCTAGTAGGAGCCAGGCAGAAGCCGGCGACGAAATCCGGGGTGGGATGTACGACCCTCGCCCCGGAGAAGACGACGGAAGCCCGCTGCCCTCATCAAACAAGCACGGAGCTTCGTGGTGAAGGGGGCAGCGGCAGAAGAGAGCGACGAGAAGCCCGCCACGTCCAAGTCCTGGATGGGATGTGCGACCCCCGTCCAGGCCGAAAAATTCGAAGGGGGCGGCGGCAGAAGACCCTCAAAGTTAAAACCACGTTCACCAGGTGAATGGGTAGGGGTACGATGTACCCCATACTCATTCACATAGGGTGGGGGCCCGAAATCTGGGGGCCACCTTATTAAACGGGGCTCCCAGATTCTGATTGGCTCCCGCCCGCATACCCCGACAACCAATGGCTAGGGTTGTCGGGAAGAGGCTCTTGTCCCGATCGACATGGGGACAAGAGTGCTTTGGGGTGGGGGGGCAGCGCCCCCCTACCCCAAAGCACACACTCCCCCATGTCGAGGGCATGTGGTCTGGTACGGCTCAGGAGGGGGGGGGCGCTCGCTCGTCCCCACCCCCATTCCTGTCCGGCCAGACTGCATGCCTGGGATGAGGGCTTGGTACGGATCTGGGGGGGAACCCCACGCCGATTTTGGCGTGGGTTAACCCCTCACGTTCCGGACCAAGCCGGAGAGCCTATTGTACCCCTGGGGGGGAAGCCGCGCCGGTTTCACATTTGAAATTTGGCGCGGAGTTCCCCTTCAGTGTCAGCGCAGCCCGAGAACAGCTCGGAGCTTGCCGTGCGCCGCTCCAGGCAGTGCAAACACTGCTACGCCGCCTGGTATTTACCAAGGATTTCCCGGCGTACTGAAGAGGCGCGCGGTAAGCTCCGATTTTTCCCTCTGCGCATGCCCAGTATGCAAGTGAACCTTCCGAGGTTCTAGCGTACTTTGCAAGGGCACGGGGATCGGGTCCCAAAAGTCACTTTCCCTTTCAAATCGGCCCGCCACACAAGTTTAAACACATGTCACTACACTTCCCCTGCATCACCCCCCTCCCTCCCCTCATAAACTCCCGCCCGAATCCCCGATGTTTACATTACTAAATGCCGCACGCCAGCTCTGTACTGGCGTGCTGTGCGCCCTCTCCTGGGCGCATTAGGCACTTTAGTAAATGAGGAAACACGCTGCACTGGCAGCGTGTTTCTTTTGTAAATCTCAAAAACAGGTTTACTCCTGCTTGTGCACCATGAGTCTTGGCGCACAGGCTTGGTAAATCAGCCCCACACTGTGTTAAATGTGCAATAATGCACAGATATATTTTGCATTACAAGTGCAGTAATGCTCGAATATATAGTGTGTTAAACGTACAGTAACACACTGATATTCTGTGTGTCTGTGTCATAACAATTTCCCAATTTCCCTTTGGGTTTGATAAAGTATTCTGTATACTGCGTTAAACATGTAGTAATGCTCTCAAATACAGTATACTGCGTGAAACATGCAGTAATGTTCTGTACCGTGTTAAACGCACAGCAACACACTGATATATACTGTGTTAATTGTGCAGTAAAGTACGGATATATACTTTGTTAAACTGCAGTAATGAACTGATATGTAACAAAAGCCAGTATGCTGGCCTGAATTTATGGGAGGAGCCCGGGGGTATTTAACCAGCCCACTCACCTGTGGTCTTTGTTGGTTTCCTGTGTGCGATAACACACGTCATTGGGCCGGCTCTTCCCAGCTCACCTCACATTTGTGAGTCCTGGCATTTCGATCGCAGGTGCATTTCAGCTTCTTTGTTCGTGCTCTTCGTCGGCGGTTCCCGCACACTGTCGCAGGTACTTCCCGAATCTTCCGCATCATGTGCGATCTTGCAATTTTTTATGCTACCTGTCTCGCATCCTTTTGTAAAAAAATAAAAATAAATAAATAACAAGCCTGCTTCTGAGTTGTGGTCTGCATAACATACGTTTAATTGATAATTCCAATCCTGTACAGGTTTCTGTGGCTGATTGAGCTGATAATTAGACCCACCTGGTGCTTTCTCTGCACTGGCTTAGCCTGGGGGAGGGGTGGTTGGTTGGCCTTCAGTTTCAGAGTAAAGCCCTGTACACACGATCAGACTTTTGCCCAACCAACATCAAAATCCAACACTTTTCGCATTTGTCCGACCTTGTGTACGTTCCATCGGACCAACTTTTTTGGCTTTCATCGGACTAAAAGTTTGGTCTGCGAACGGACCGACTTTCCGGCCACAAAAGTCCGATGGTACAAAGTCCAACCGTGTGTACAGAAAACCATCAGACTTTTGTACAAAGTTAAAATGCGCATGCTCCGAAGTAAAGAGCAGCCGGAAGCCTTCTGTCTAGTAAAACTAGCGTTTGTATTAGAAAAAGAACATCCGTGACGCGGCAAGTTTCGAAATCTGAAAAGCAGCACATATTATCATTTTCTTTATAATGCCATAATCTTAAAACCTACTTTGCTGGTGATACGGACGGATTAAAAACAAATGTATTTACTTTTGATTAGTGTATTTTGTTTATATGAATCAAGCAAATTTCAAGATTCTTTTGTGTGTCAACTTCTAACAACCCCATTATCCCTTATTATTTATGATGGTCAAAGTACCAACTACTGTGGTGGACTTTGCAAAGCCTCTGTACCCCAGGGCATACATAAATATTTTTTTTTTAATCTCATAACTTGGTGACCTGAGAATTACATTAACTATAGGGAGCACCAGAAGATCATGGACTCAAAAAGATGGGGAGCAGCAGCAGAAGACATGTCTGTCCCCAGGCTGTGGTACTTCAACAGGCTGATATTTTTTGCCTACCAAACTGAACCACGCACAACACTATCCACACTTCTATCCCCATCAGCTGAGGCCATTTTTTTTCTTTGTCACTCCCATCACAATAATACAATCCACAAAAATATTAAAGATACATATTTTCGCCCATTTCTCGTTCAATTTTTGAAACCAAACATAAAATTATCCCTAAAATGGATCTAAATGGATAAAATTTTCCACACAAATTAACAACCCATCCAAATATGGTCCAAAGCATTATCTTGGTGCTCAAATTAGTAGCCCCTAAAATCTGGGCTCTGAGTTGGCCACTGACCCCCATGCTGCTGGGGTGGGTGGGCTTGCTGGGGTGGGTGGGTTGGCTGTTGTGGGTAGGATGGCTGTTGTGGGTAGGTTGGCTGGTGTGGGTAGGCTGGGTTGGCTTGTTAACTAGTCTGGGTTTGGTAGGCTGGCTGTGGTTGGTAGGCCTGTTGTTGAGTAGCTGGAGGTGTGTGATCTAAATCACAGACATGGGAATTAGGGTTTAGCTCACATTTCCTGGCCTTGCTAAGGAGCTGTACCATGATCCCCTCACATAGCTCCCTTTGATCTGCCTCTATTTCTCTCAACTTGTTGGCAATGAAACAGCCAAACCCTTCTGCACTATCGGGTGCTGAGGTGATGACCGATGTGGCCCTACTTAGAATTTCAGCAGTGGCGTCATCTAGCTGTTGCCTCTTCTTGGCCCTTTTTCTAGGAGGGTTTAGTGTAGGGATTCGGCATTGTGTTGACAGGCTGCTGGGCCCAGCCTCTTCTTGGCTGCCAAGGTCCTGTGTGTGAAAAAGGAGCATCATTTGAGTTTTGTTGCCATCATAACAAAACATTAACATCATAGTATATTTGAATGGCCAGTTTTGGAATAATACTAGACCTCGGTAAAGCTGAGCTCCTCCTCCTCCTCCTCCTCCTCCTCCTCATCATCATCATCCTGTGTTGGTTCTGCCTCAGTATCTGTGGCCTCTGCTGATAGGGAGGGTAGTGTGGATAGATGTTTTCTTGGCTCAGTTTGGTCCTTTAAAAACATCAGGCTGTTGAAGTATCACAGTTTGGGTACATAAACGTCATCTGCTGCAGCTCCCGATCTTTTCGATCCCTCGACCTTCTTTAGCTCCCTGAGAAACGTGCTCCTCAGGCTCCCAATTTTAGCTTTAATTTGTGTTGCGTTGGCCCTGGGGTACATAGTCTTCGCTTCTGCCACCAATGTATCTATTGCTGCCTGTCTTTTATTTTTATTAGAATAATCTTTATGTTTGGACTGCCACAGACAGGTTTGCGATCTGTAGAGTTTGATAAAAGCAGTGACGAATGGACGTGAATTTAGTTTTCCACCCTTAGCTTTTGGCATGATTTTGACCTGATCTCTGCAATAAAGGTTACAATACAACCAATAAGAGCTTGCTTTGAGTTCCTAACATGCTTATACAATGTATGTTTGGTTCTCTAAGCTAAATCATGCAGTAACCACTAGTGTCACAATGTATTCACCTACCTTCGTTCAGTGTATTCCTTTGGCTTGACGTGGAGTCGCAACGATGGATTCGTTCATGTGTCCGGGACCTCGACAGCTCGTTATTGATTCATATAGCCTGCGCATGCGTGAAGCTCCGCTCTACGTACGTCATGATGCTGGGGCTTGACCACATTCTTTTTTATTCCTGCGACATTCTGTGAGGTACATGTGTGAGGGAGAAGATGATGGCACAGTGAACGAATACGAACAGGCCCCGCAGTGGAGGAGTTTATATTAAGAACAAGGCCACCCCCATGAGCAAGGGGGAGATGGTGGAGATGGTGCGCATCTTTGAGAAATACGATTACGATTGCAAAATGGAGAACTATGATAGACCCAACAGCCATAAAGACTGGGTTCTGGAGAAGGTCCTCGCAGTATTGGAAGGAGATTATGGGGTAAAACTAACGAAAGACCAAATCAGAAAACAATGATCAGGTTTGAAGCACAGAGAGCAAGAACATTTGGACTCCATTCACCGCACCATTATCAAAAAAAGTAAGTACATGTAATTATCTAAATATGTGTCTGTACATTAGAGATGGATTTAATTTAATGGGGATTTGTTATTGTGAGGGCTCCAGAAGAAGATAATGCAAGTTTTAATGTAGTTCATTATAATTTGAAAGTTGTTCTTTCTGTCTTGGCTACTTTTCTGGAATAATTAATATACTGTATTCTAATGTTTTCCACAGAAAAAAGGCAAAGAGAAAAACACCACAGGGGACAAAGGGAGGCTTCCCTTGGCCGGGCTCCAACAGGGGAGACAACATGCCCAAAATCACCCCCAAAACATAAGCACAAAATTATATAATTAGCATTTTCACAGCGACAGGGGTGTTTCTAGGTAGGACAAAGACCATGGGCTCAGGCCATATCTTAAGTGGTAAAATCAACTTTATGTTAGATGTGTGGCTCATCACTGACCATTAATGATTCATTTGAATGCTAGACATGGGTAGAGGAGAGGCCCTGGGGATCAGAGTCACAGAGAGTCACGCCTGCTAGATTTCACATCATATATCCCATCTTGCCATTGCAAACAAGAGTGATGCGTGTCATCTGCCTGTTTTTTTTTTAATGTGGCCAATATAGAGATTTGTACCCACTTTTTAAATCACATCATACTCCTGTTCCATAACATTTTGTATATTATAATAATGCATAGTGTAGTGCACTAGTCTCAAGCAAACTTTGTCACCAGGGCAAGGTTGGTATACTTAAAAAGCAGCAAATGTGATTCTGGTAATATAATGTAATTTAGGGGTGGCTTCATGTTTGATTCTTTAATTTTAGAGGATCAGGAGTGTGGTCAGCACCAACCTTTGCAGGATAATGATGATAGTGCCGGACCCAGCAAAGAGCCACCAGTGGACAGCACATCCCCAGACACCAGATATGCTGAGGGTGAAGGAGTGCAAGAAATCCAAGATGAGCCTTTGGAGGCTGTTGTTTGCCCCAGTAAGTTTTTTTAACATGTGCTTTCCAATATCAATACATGGTTACTGATTATATGTCCACTACAAACACGCCCACAACACAGTAGCAAATTATGTAGTGGATTCAACATTTGAGCATGTAGAAGGGAGAGGTGGCAGTGTTGTTTAGGTAGCTGCATGTGAAGACACATGGATATGCATCTGGTCCAAGATTTTCTGAGTATATCTGTAGTGTGTACATTACCTAGTAGTGTAGCTGTATTTAGAAGAGCAAGCAGTTTACAAGCACCAATTGAGTGTCTATGTTTAGGTAAGTATTTTCATAAAGTAGCCCTGATTAATAATGTGTCCCTATGTTTTTTGCCTCAGTCACTTGACCATCAAACCCATTCTAATTTATTATCTTCTTCCAAGGCCACCAACTACCAGGATGCACTATTGGTCGGATCAGTGCTGATATGCTGCAGGCAATGACAGAGCTTGAAAATCTAAAGGAGGCTGCCACTGGTGTTCAGAGACGAATCAGGGATTATTACGACCTGTTAGCTAAATTTTAGCTGTTTTTTTGACGTAGGTTTATAGTTAACATTTTTCCCTCCTGTTATTTAACTTTTCAGGGAACTTGATGCAACTAGACTTGGTAGCACAGGCTGAGTTTTTTTATTTGTTTAGAAATGGCACTAATTCACTTTGCAATACGCAGATGTTAGCAAATGTGACTTTTTAGGCTATTTCAATACTGTAATCGCTTGTTATTTTCCCAAAAATTGTTTTTGTTTTGGTGTTATTTAAGTGTCTCAGCTGAGTTTTTATCCACTCCTCTTCTTCTGGTGCTTTAAAAAAACAGTATTGCAATTTTGAAGGGCTATACCTGAAAAAATGTTGACATATGCACATCCAAAAAAACACAATGTACCTAGGACAAAAGTGAAACATCTTGTCAATATGACCCTGGGAATGCACCAGGAGAAGGAGAGTTGAGAAAGATTGTGCTAAGGGGCATTTTGCATCAAACGCAGTTCCGTTCATTTTGGGGTTAATTTTTGTATGCGACAAGGATGCAGGCACAGTGTTTGACATGCACTCCATTAAGGTTCTGGTCGGCTCTAGCTCACAACATGGTAGTCCGTTTCAGGTGCTAAGGATGACTGCATGTTGTGAGCTACAACCAACCAGAACCCACGGAGCGCATGGATGCATTTTTGCCCCACAAAAAAGGCTACAACGAATGAACAGAACTGCATCTGGTCATACATTGTGTGTCTATAATAATATTTTGTGACGAGGATTAAGCCAAAAATGTTTGAATTTCTGCTGTAAACACTTGGCAAGGTATATTGCTCTGTTGGAAACGATGCATGTTTATCGCAAAAATAATAACAACCTAATTATTGTGTTCTTCATGACCTACCACTGTTTTGTACTTTTGTAAAATGGCACATTGGATTGTGCTGGTTTAAAAAAGAATGCTTTTGCAAAAAAAGTGTGGCTTCTTATTTATATGATCAGTACTACCAGTATATTTTGAATTTAGGGTAAGAACATTGACAGTGTATTATTCTAAAAGGGGCGTAGCAGAGCCCTAAAACATAATAATACTCAACATAGATGTATTGAAGTTTAGAAAGGTGATTTCTTGTTTTCCTAAATTTTAGGCAATTCTCTCAAAACTTCAAAGGACATAAAAAAATTAAAAAAAGAACAGTAGCTCAAATTTTTAATTTTTAAGAGGAAAATAAACTATATAGAACAAACTCTACAGGACATTTTGCTGCCAAGGCACTGCCCCTCTACCAACGAAGTAGTCCATTAGACGTGCATTCTGGGAGGAGACAGCAGGTCGGGTAAGTTGCAGGGCTGGCATTACTGTGTCTTCAGCTGCCCGTCCACCTGAGGGGTCATCAGTATTGCCAGACCCAATGTAGTTGGTAGCATTCCTCCGTAGAAAATTGTGGAGGATGCAGCAGCACAACACCATGTGGTTCAGCTTGTATTCAGCCAAGTGAATGGCAGTAAGAAATAGCCAAAAACTAATTGACATAATGCCAAGGGCGTTTTCAACTACCCTTCTGGCACGTGACAGTCTGTAGTTATAGATGCGTTGCTCAGGGGTGAGGTTCCTCATCGGAAAGGGCTTCAACAGATGTTCCCCAAGAGCAAGGGTATCATCTGCCACAAAGACAAAGTTGAGGCCCTCCACGTTGTCCTGCGCAGGTGGCAAACTTAAGGTGCCATTGGTAAGACGCTGGTAGAATTCGGTATGAGACATCACACCTCCATCAGAATGACGCCCATTCATACCAACATCAACATAAAGAAACTCATAGTTTGCAGAAACGATAGCAAGAAGAACTATGCTGTTAAAGCCCTTGTAGTTATAAAAATAAGAGCCAGAGGCCGGCGGAGGAACAATTCTGACATGTTTGCCATCAATGGCACCCCCACAATTGGGAAAATTCCACAGATTGGCAAACTGGGCCGCAACATCCTGCCATTGCTCAGGGTTGGAAGGAAACTGTGGAGTCAAACAAAGAACAATTAGTTACTACTTGAGCATAATAAATTGCAAGCTATTTTTACACATACATTATAGGGGCAACATAACAAGGAAACAATTCAAGCAGTTTGTGGACTAAAAAAAAGATATAACTCTCATTTATATGCTTCATGACTCCCTCTGGTGGCACATTCCAAAAATGTTAGGGAGATGAGGTTGAATGTTTAGAGTTTGGGGAGTGGTAAAAAATATCTCCTTTTCAATGTGACCAATATGGTGAACAAATGAAGGTTCATGTTGCAAGCCATTCTGTTTTTTGGGATTGGCACACCAGAGGCAACTGGAAAAACATAACATATACAAAACCACACAAAACAAAAAACATATAATTCTCAAAAAATGAGTACACAAATAGTTGGATCAGGTGATTCAGGATTTTTGGAAGGGGAAGGTTAATAAACAGTTTGTGCACCCCAAAAAATTAACTCTGCCACTCTGCTGGCAGTTAAGGATAACAATTTGAAGATGCCCTAGTTTATAAGGGTTGTTAAGGGAAGGCCAATATCAAATTGGGGTCCCAGGGTAGCTTGCTAGGGAGGTAAGTGAAGGCAAATATCTATTTAGGGCAAGGAAAATTAGTCAGCATGCCACCAAATTAAAAATGTATTGGACAGATTATAACAAGAATGGGACAGAAAAATCTGGAAATGGATACAATGGGATATCAAATAAAATAACTTACCCGAATATAGTCCTGCTGCAGGACTTGAATAATGGCACAGCAAGTATCAGGAATTATGTGTCCCAGAGCCTGGGGAGAGATCCCAGTCGTAAATTTGATGTCCTGGAGGCTTCTCCCTGTCGCCAAATAGCGCAAAGTGGCTATGAGCCGTTGCTCTGCAGGAATAGCAGGCCTCATACAGGTGCCCTTCTTGGTGATATACGGGGACAGCAAGTTTAAAAGATGCTGGAAGCAGGAATCTGACATCCTAAGATAGTTCCTAAAATCATTAGGATTGTTTTCTTGCAGCTCCCTGAGCAATGGCATATGGGAAAATTCTTCCCGGCGAAGGAACCAATTTTTGGTCCAAACAGTCCTCCTCCTACTCCTGGACCTGGACCGGGCTTGAGCAATAGCCAGAACTCCAAGACCATAAACAGCACGCTCTCTCGCAGGATCGCGCAACATCTCGGAATTTGGCGAACGAACACAAACGATCAGTAACGCACGAAACAGGAAATGTTGAAAGCTGAAGGAACGCAATGGGTGATGTCGGAGAATTTCACTTCCTCTTTTAAACGCTCGACATTACGTTGAAACGTCACTACGTTCGTGTTGGTTGCCGGAAAAAAGTCTGAGTGTGTGTATGCTATGGGTGTGATCGGACAAATTAATTAGGACAAAAATCCAAGGGAAATTTTGTTGGATGTCCGACCGTGTGTACGGGGCTTAAGGGGAGACATACACTCTACAACCAATTCATATCAGATTAATTTAATCCTTCTGATTCGTATCAGATTCATTTCATACAATTAAGAACTGATTCGGGTCACACACATTGCATACTTTCTACTGTTGCCATTCATTGTTTTCCCCCATGCCATGTGTTTTGGCTCCTGCAGCAGAACTTACAAATCGTTTGCACATGTTTCTCTCTTTGTTTACCAAACCAATATCATTTTTTGTGCGTCATCCACGGGCAACACCATGCTCTTCAGATGTTGTTTAATGCACCGTTTTTCCAGATAACCCGTGCCATCAAAACCCCACTGTGGAACTGGTGAGTCGTTTGTTAAGTCTCCATATGCAGCCTTATTTGATCCTTGTCATGAGCACATGCCACGTAGTAGGCCCATGTCACAGAAATGCACTGCCTATCATTTCAGTTATTTTACTTTACATTACCCTCCGGTCGAATTTAGTCACATCAGTGACTCGCCGGTTCATTCCTGCTAGTTTTTTTTTTCTTTCCATCTCATTCACTGAGCCCTGGTTCACACTGATGCTACTTTGAAATCGCACTACTTCACTTGAAATAGCAAGTAGCAAGGTCAGTGCGATTTCAGGTGCTACGTGAGAGACATCTTTGTGGCTTCATGCTCAGATGACTATTGAAGTCGCACCGGATAACGGCATACGTAATGCAGAAACTACTTTTGCAAATCGGTGCGGTGCCTCAAAATCTGTGTCAAACTGATTGGATCAGTGCCATTGCCTCCAATAGGCTGCGACTTGTCATGCGAGCGATTTGATCTCTCAAATCGCATTACAGATCGCTCCAATGTGAACCTAGGCTGACCGTAATTTAATTTGTCACACTTTGTTTTCCCTTTCACTCCAATTCTAATCCAGTCGCGTCTGAGATCCACTGATTCATGTCAACTCGTGCTAGTCATTCTGGCTCATGCATCTCACGCTTCACTGTCAGGTCCGTTATCGGTCGGAAATTGCAGCACACCTGTTAGCACCACTGTTATGGCAAACATTTCAGTTGTTCGATTCACTTACCCTTCAATCTGATTCGAATCCAAGTCGCATCCGGTGCACTGATTTGTCCCGGCGTGCCCCAGTTGTTTGTTGGCCTTATTTCAGTACATGCTCCAGAGTTCGCTCATTGTTAGTTGCACCCGCAGTGCACTGACTCGCACCTCTGTCATGGGAAATTTCTGTCACGCATTTGATTTGAATCCACACGCATTCTCATATGCAGGTTTATCTCAAGTGTGCCCTAGTTGTTGTTGGCCTTATTTCAGTACATGCTCCAGAATTGCTTGTTGTCAGTCGCATCCACAGCACAGCGATTCGTGCCTCTGTCATGAAAACTTCTTCTGTTACTCATTTTACTGTCACGCATCTGTTTTGAATCCACACGCATTCTCATGTGCAGGGTTATCTCAAGTGTGCACTAGTTGTTGTTGGCCTCATTTCAGTACATACTCCAGAATTGCTCGCTGTCAGTCGCATCCGCTGTGCAGCGATTCGTGCCTCTGTCATCCAATTTCACCGAAACGCATCCAAATTGAAACCACGCACAATATCACGTGCTCCAATCGCATCCTCATGCACCAATTTGTCTTGGCGTGCCCCAGTTGCTTTTCGGCCTCATTTCAGTACATGCACCAGAGTCCGGTTCATTCTCAGTCCTAACCACGGCCTGACCAATTTGCGCCTCTGTCATAGCAATAATTTCATTAAACTGTCACATACCGCACTCCGATTTGAATCTAGTCGCATCCGTGATGCACCGATTCGTCCCGGTGTGCCCCAGTTGTTTGGCCTCATTTCAGTACATGCTCCAGCATCCGGTCGTTGTCAGTCGCACGCGTGGCACACCGATTCATGCCTCTGTCATGGCAAAACATTTTACTGTCATGTATCATGTTCCGATTCTAATCCGGTTGCATCCTCATTCACCGATTCGTCTCAGCATATCCCCCCAAAAAAAAACAAGCACTCACCAACAGCCGATCTGAATCTAGTCGCAACGTCGCCCCTATGATTCGGATCCTCAATAACCACAAACCCCTTCAACCACTAACACCATCAGCCGATCCGAGTCTAGTCAAATTATCAGTGCAACGACTCGGATCCGGCACACAACCCCCCCCCCCCGTCACCTTTACATCCACAGCCGATCCGAATCAAATCGCATCATCGGCGCAACAATTCGGATCCTCAGCAATACAAACTTCACCAACCGATCTGAGTACAGTCCCAGCACCGGCCCAATGTTTCAGATTCTTCACAAAACAAACCCCACCGATGATCACACCTCGAACTATTCGCATCAGCGATACAAATACAGTGGTACAGTTGTCAAGCATAAACATTTGCATCTCACTCTATCTGAATGTACAATGTTGTGCACGGTCATTCCTACACACTCAAATTTCCGCTAAACTTTGTTTTCACCTTTCTAATAAAGCTGCTTAATTGCAATTGTGGCTCAAATCGGTCACTCATCTCCAGTAGCAACTCGGCTGCTCACCTATTTTCTGTCGCGCTCAAACGCTAACTAGCTTTTACTACACCTATCGTTTCTTCAAGTTGACCCGCATCAGGTCAGTTCTCCAAGACTTCACCCGCACAAGGGGTGTACTAAGAAGCAGCTTCAATCTCTCCCGGGATGCTCAGGGTCGACCTTTTGTATCATGCCTCCTGGTTCTTCTCTCCTAGACACAGGACCCCGATCAGATCCTTAACTTAGACACCACAGCAGTAGCGGACCTGCCAATATGGGAGGAGTTCCTTACTACGTGAAACGGTATCAACGTTATACCATCAATATCGCCCCCATCACCGCAGGTAGTGACAAATGCCGCAGCCTCCACAGGCTTCTCTGCAATTTTTGGCCATTATTGGTTTGCATGACCATGGCCTCCAGAAACACTCTTAATCCCAGGGTTTACCCGGACTTCCTCCGTGTTTGAACAATTCCTGATCATGGCAGCCGCTCAGCTCTAGGGTCATATCTGGAAAGGACGTACGGTGGCCTTCACCACCGACAACCAGGCCACGGCTGATATTATTAGTAAAGGCAAGTCCAAGTTATGTCCTTCCTACGCAGGCCCATACAACTATCCCCACAGCACCAGTTAATGTCCACTATATTGGCTAGTTCCCCATTTGGCTTTCTCCCCAGCCTGGTCATTCAAGCAACCATCTACTCGTCGTCGTTATCGTATTGGAGCAGCCTCGGCCACATCCCGGTGTGGGATCCCAGATCATGACAATTAAGAGTTAAACAAGAAAGGAAGGGGGAGAAGAGACGGGATAATCGGCCCACCTGGGACCTAAAGGGGTTACCTTGAGCAGCACAAAAATGATCTGAAATGTAATAATGATACACCATATATTTTTTTTTTTTTTATAGTATCAAAATTTTAAAATATTTAAGCACAATAGTATAAAAATTAGACTGACCATATGGTAATCAAACAATTATTGGTTACCATCTATGCAAACAAAAAAAGAGAAAAACACATGTAACATTTAGACAAAACAGGAACGCACACAGACAAAGACAGAAAACATGGTCCGGACACTTTTGTATTCAGCCTGCACAATGGAAGCACTTGAATCTATGGTATGCGACTAACCATATAATAATGGCAAGCGGGATCTATGGTTCCCACTTCCAATAGCCGCGATTGATCAATTGGTGTTAGCAAAATGTGGGGGCTGGATACAAGCTCGTAGTGGGGTGGAGGGGAGGGGAAAGGGGAAGGGAAAATTGAAGGGAGGAATATGCTTGGTCGTGATAATGGATCCACTGTTCCTTAACCAAGGTGTGTAATATTTGGGTGTTTGCTAGCATTGATGACTTGGATATATATTGAGCACTGACAAAGTCCGGGCAGCAACAAACAAAAATGGTAAATAGTCAATCCTGATTGTCCCGGTAATGAGATACGTATCTCAATGAGATTAGTTGGTGATGGTTAGTACTAGATTCACGTTGTTTGATATGTTGAATTGGTTAGATATCTAGACTAGAGTCCATGGTCATTTGCATATAGTGATGGGACCATGTAATCAGCACATAACAAGCCTTGGTGCTAACTAGTAAGTGAGAGCTAAGTTCCGTTTAAGGCTCTCTATGTAGTATCGATAGAAAATAAGACACCCTTTAAGTAGATATACGTTACCACCTTGGTAGCCGTCGTATGGGATGTGGGTCTTTATTCACTGCTGGTCAGATGGTGCGCGCTGTTCTGTTGCCCCGTTGTAGCGCTGTCAAATATGACATAAATTTCCGCTTTAAGGTCCAATATAGGACAAGGGCTGGTTTCAGTGCGCTGGTATGAATAACATCATCCATCAATGATTGTAGATTGTTTGACCATCCTGCATGTTCCTCGCTATAGTCGTATTTGAATTTGGGCGTCTGTTGCCGCTATCCCTTCATCCTCCACACGAGCTGCTGGTGTCACGGAATCACGTTAGGGTGATGACGTCAACGCGTTTCGCCTGGCACATTGGCGTAGCTTCGTCTCGGACAATTAAGAGACTTGATGGGTGGAAGTCTGCCTGCTTCCCCCAGCACATCCCCCAATCCCCAGGTTGAAATGGCACAAGCATTCACCAAACTTGCTCAATGAATAAAGCTAAAACCAATAAAACTACACCCCCTACCTGAATGTTTTTGCCCCCTTATTTTGGCATACCGTCCGTCAGATCAGGGCACACTTCAGGTCTATTTCATGTGGTAAGTTTTATGTTAAGTCTATCTATCTTGTTCATAGCCGTATCGGACATAGGGCTTCAACCATAAATACTGCGTTAAATGTACCAGTAACACACGGATATATATTGAGTTAAATGTGCAGTAACGCATGGAACTGTACTTTTTTAAATGGGCAGTAACGCACAGATATATACTGCATTAAATGTGCAATAACGCAGTGATATATATTGTCTTAAACATAGAGTAACACACTCAAATATACTGTGTTAAAAGTGCAGCAGTAATGTACTGATATATACTGCAGGAATGGGAGAGGGGAAACAATTAGTTTCCCATCAATATGGGAAGGAGACAGAATTACAAGTTGAGGTAGTAAAGTTAATTTAATAAGAAAAAAAAAAGTGTGAATTTATAGAAAAGATTTTGATTGGTTAGTTGCCAAAGCACGAGCAGGTAGCCGTTGGTGATGGAGAGCCTATAAATAGGAGTGAACGTCAAGAATCTTCAGCAGAGCGGCGGTGACAGAGTGAAGACACGACCCCCCCCCCCAATTTGTCGTAGCTCTGATTGTGTGGTTGGTTGAGTTCCTTCTTAAGAAGGGGATGTTTTCTTAAAAGTATGTGGTATTTAGTTCGGGCTGTTATGGCTGAATTAAATTAATGGAGTTTTGGTATGTTATAAAGGTATTGTAAAGTAAGGCTTTGGTTTTAATATAGTTCAGTTTAATATACCAACAATTATAGAGCTACGGCCACTTATACCAAAATAAATTTTAAATAATTAATAAACAATTTTATTAAATATATAACTTTGTTCTCATTATTAATTAATTGGTGAGTTTATATATTATTGTATTCATTCCCATAATTATTACTGTTGTTTGTGCTTATCCCACCATTACCGCAGCCTTTTATATATATTTTTATTTTTAAATTTATTTTTATGTTTAAAGTTTTGTTAGGATAGCATGGTTTTTCTTTTGCAATATACTGCAGGAAACTTGCTATAACAAATTTATCTGACACTAAAGTAAAAATTAATGATCACACTACACTCACACTGAACTATCACTAGATTCACACTACACTGATATTCTTCAATGACAATAGAAGCACAACAGCACACTAACTCGCTAGCAGTACTGAACAGAGCTCTTTTCTATCTCTCTCCTCTCCATGCATGATGCCAATATTACACTGCAAATGGCCGCTCTAGGGAGAACATTTTGATAGTGGGGGCAGCACTAAGAGCATTGAGCCATGATTGGATAAATTTATCATTACTTTCTCCAATCACAGCTCTGACAATGCTCTGTGCCCTGATTGGGCAAAGCTTTCATTGCTGCAGCCAATCAGGGCTTCCAATGTGTGGTGGCACAGTGCATTGTGGTCATTCGGAATGTCCTGATAAGTCGGGTGTTTGTCAAACTGGTGAACCGTTCACCCAACTCTATTGAGTTCCACTTTAGTCCATGATTCCATAGCAGCTGTCTGTTATCCTGACCCCAAAAGTAAGTAGGCACCTGGTCCTGCATTATACATTGATGTAAGCACGTGGACCAGTGACATGACTGAAAGCAAAAGCAGCATTCAAATTGATATTGCTTCTGGAATTGAGAGAGTGAGAAGGCAGCCTCTGTGACCTGATTAATGTAAATATACCTTCTAGAAAGTATCGACTTTATTTCTGCATATGCTAAATAGACTTGATGTGAAAGACAGATTATAGGTTTTTGGGCCAGCAAGTTGGGTTTTAAGTATTCTTTAATCAAAGTTATTTGTATATAATATCTACAGTGCTACCATATGGTAGTGACAAACTGTTACAATTACTGCTTATTTTAAAAACATGTCATTTAAAGACTTTATTAACCAGAAAGAGGTCAGTAGTGGGTAGGATAGTGTACAGATGTCAGTCAGTAGTAGTTAGGACAGTGTACAGAATTCAGTAGTTGGTAGGACAATGTACAGAGGGCAGTAGTAGGGGTCATGAGGGCACAATACTAGAGGATCAGGAGGGTACAGTACTGGGGGGGGTCAGGATAGCATGGTACTGGAGGGTTAGGGGGCATAGTACTGGGGATTATGAAACACATGGTCCTGGGGGGTCAGGAGGGCACAGTACAGGGGGGTATGAAAGGAATGGTATGAGTAGTCTGGAGGGCATGATGCAGGGAGCTCTAAAGGTCATGATACTGGGAGGGTCTGGAAGGCATGGTACTGGGGGAAAGGGTGGGGGGGGTCAGGAGGGCATGGTACAGGGGATCAGGAGGGTACACGGAGGCGTCAGGAGGATGGATAAATGGTTTCCTGATGCACAGAAGCGCAAGGAAGCTACTGTGGCAGAGCTACCTGTTCTGGTGCTGACCTTGACAATTCTCCTCTCTCATCACACAATGTCACTCACAAACAAACCCACTT
Source organism: Rana kukunoris (assembly GCA_029574335.1). NCBI lineage: Eukaryota > Metazoa > Chordata > Amphibia > Anura > Ranidae > Rana > Rana kukunoris. Next base: position 238,295,554 of record CM056053.1, read on the forward strand.
GAATGAACTGGAGAGGGGGGCCAGTGTGGATCAGCACATTAAACTCATGGAGAGATGGCCCATAGCAAATCCTAGGCAGCAGAGGCATTACAGGCCCTGCAGTTGCACAAGAAAGGGGCATATCGCCAGGCAGGGTACGCCCCTTCCTATAATTGGCTTTGTCTGCTACCCGGCTTGAGATCTCAGGAGACAAGACATCTGAGCTCACCCATGCTCTGTACTGCTCTGCCAATTGGGGGGAACACTTATGGGTCAGCAGGGCAGAGACTCTATCGCAATCCACCTGTCACCTGCCTGTGGTCGACAAGTAGATTGGGTTGCTGACCCCAGCTCTAAGCTTTATAATCCTCCTTAGCTATACAAATATAAAGCCTTGTAGTCAATATATTTAATTATTGTAGTGACTTGGACACCTTGTGGTCATAGGTAAAAAATATATATAATGTAATGTATAAACCTATACCTACATTCACCTTAAAAGGAATACCCCCTTGGAAAACCTCTAGTGTAAAGTGCTTATTCTGACCATGCAGCATGCTATTTCTAACAAAGTTGCTTTAATGATAAATGCTGTTCTACAGCATACTGCTGCAGCTGCTGCAATAATAGAATACAAAACAATGTTTTCTTTATATGAGAAAGGGCCATATGTCTTGCTCTCAGGAGTCTGCCTACTTGCTTGCCATTGTTTTAGACAAACTAAATTAATGTGTTGGTAAACCCAGAAATTAAAAGTGCACTATTTGCTCACTATTTACAACTGCAATGGTAATACATTTGTCAAAATGGCATGTTGATCCTGGCAGTTTAAGCCAGAGCTTCCTGTAATAAGGGGACAATGGTATCTACTGTATTTGTTCTTACAGCTGTGGTAACATTGCCAGCCCAACGTGTGCACTCCTGGTAATAATTTAAAAGTCCCTGGCTCCTAAATGACACCCTACTCTGAAAATACTCCAATGAACTATACTGCATCCCTTATATAAATTTGCAACAGAAAAAAAATGAATCAATCAGTGGGACTTTTGTGTACATAAATAATAACATTTGAAAAAAATCTAATTCAAGATTTCTATTCAGTACAAAGAAAAATGTTTTTGAGTTATAAAAAACACCCTAAAATAGGAAAATAAAACAAAGTAAACCACCTCTAAATCGCGTCCACAAATTTTACAAATCCAAACAGTGTAGTTGCAATACAGTTATAGTTGCAGTATAGTTATATGGACCTCTGTTGTGCCATGAAAACCTTGACACATTTTGTGGATAATTGACTTCTTCAGGAGAAATATTGAGGGGAAATCGACTCTACAGCATATAATATACAGTTATTTACAATATTAACACAATGTGCTCACCAAGTTCATTTAGTCAAAGGATCAAATCAATGCAAGCTGTACCTACCAGGCAGTCCAGAGAAGCATGATTAATAGTATCTCCCTCTCCAATCCTGATATTTCTGGGTTTTCTTTTGGCTCGTGTCCCTACAAAACCAATTATTTTGTGGACAGTGTTAGTCTGCTCATGACAGACCCATTAACTTCTCTCTCCTGTGCCCACAATCTCCTTAATCACTCCAGTAAGCTGTCATACTTCAAGGCTAACTTTACCAAATCACTGATATTAGGCCTTGGAATTGACCCTACTATGAAAAAAGCTTTATTAAAGTAGCTCTCGTATACCTGGAGCGACGCAGGGATACCTTATCTAGGCACCAAGCTTACATCAAGCACGACCTCCCTTGCTTTTGATAGTTGTCTTGGGTGGGCAGGTTAGCCTCCTTCAAGAAGACAATATATATCTTATAAATATTTTGCACCCTTCGTATTCCAAATAAAGCAAAATATCTGCACTCCCTACCTAAGCTCCTCAAAAATAGACCTGGAAATGTAAAAGTGCTAGATGTTCACACCCTACTAATTAATTAGTTGACACAAGTTGCGGGAATGTGACAAACTGATTTTTTTTGCACAAAGTTGTCACTAAATGATATATTTCTCCCACATGCCATGGTTATATGTGAAATTGCACCCCAAAATACATTCTGCTGCTTCTCCTGAGTACGGGGATACCCGATGTGTGGGACTTTTTGGGAGCCTAGCGCCGTACGGGACCCCGAAAACCAATCACCGCCTTCAAGATTTCTACGGGCATACAATTTTGAATTCACTCCTCACTACCTATCACAGTTTTGAAGGCCATAAAATGCCAAGATGGCACACAACCCCCCCAAATGACCCCATTTTGGAAAGAAGACACCCCAAGATATTTGCTGAGAGGCATGTTGAGTCCATGGAATATTTTTTTTTTTGCCCCAAGTGATTGAATAATGACCAAAAAATTAAATTAAATTAAATTTACAAAACGTTGTCACTAAATGATATATTTCTCACACATGCCATAGTTATATGTGGAATTGCACCCCAAAATACATTCTGCTGCTTCTCCTGAGTATGGGGATACCACATGTGTGGGACTTTTTGGGAGTTTAGCCACGTACGGGACCCCGAAAACCAATCACCGCCTTCAAGATTTGTGTGAGTGAAATCAAAAATGTATGTCATTAGAAATCTTGAAGGTGGTGATTGATTTTTGGGGTCCCGTACGCGGCTAAGCTCCCAAAAAGTCCCACGCATGTGGTATCCCCATACTCAGGAGAAGCAGCAGAATGTATTTTGGGGTGTAATTCCACATATGGGGGGTGTATGCTTTGCACGTGGGTGTAAGTATTACTGGCACTAACTAGCTACCTAGCGGCACCAGCGACAATAATACAGCGATCAGAAAAAACTATTGCTTAGTGACGCTGGCAATAGGGGGTGAAAGGTTTAACTCTAGGGGCAATCAGGTGTTAAAACCTTAATCTGAAAATGTATGGGGGTACCTAATAAAGGTTTTAACCCCTGATTGCCCCATAGAGTTAACCCTTTCACCCCCTATTGCCAGCGTCACTAAGCAATCGTTTTTCTTAACGCTGTATTAGTGTCGCTGGTGCCGCTAGGTAGCTAGTTATTTTTTGAGGTTTGCCACCATGTTTTTATAGCGTTAGTACCCCCATACATTTTCTAACACTATAAAACCATGGTGGCGAACCCCAAAAAATAACTAGCTACCTAGCGGCACCAGCGACACTAATACAGCGATCAGAAAAACTATTGCTTAGTGACGCTGGCAAAAGGGGGGTGAAAGGGTTAACTAGGGGGTGATCAAGGGGTTAAAACCTTTATTGGGGGGGTAGGGGGCTACCCTGGACCTGACACTAACTACCTGTCACACTGACACTAAATGCAGTGATCAGTAAATAAATGATCACTGCTATTTAGTGACATTGTGACAGGGGGCTGGGGGGTGATCAGGGGGTGACGGGGGGATTTGTGTGCCTATGTGTACTGGTGTCTGTCACGTACCTTACCCGAGGCCGAAGTGCTGAGAGGGCTTCCCGTACGACCAAGTGCAGAGCGCCCCCTGGAGGTAACGCAGGGGGTGCTCGGCCCAAAGATGCAAGGGTTGCCAGCTGAGACTTGGTGAGTGATGTTGAGGATCAGCTGTACACCAGGATACGTAGTCAGACCACGGGTACCACGGAAGTACCAGATGAAGAAGACTGGCAGGAAAACCCAGGGGCGGAGTCAGGAGCCAAGCCGGTAGTCATGCACGGGGGAGCAGGAGGAGACTGGAACAGGTCCGAAGGTTAGCTGCAGGTTATCTGCTGGAACAAGCAGACCGGGACAAGACAAAAGGATAAGCCGAGAGACAAGCCAGGGGTCATGCACGGAGAAGTCTGGTCAGGCAAGCCGGGTCGTCAATAGGAACAGGAACACCAAGAAACAGGAGAAAGGAACTTAGGATCATAACAAAGGCTGAAGATCATGCAGCAGTTGGTCGCTGCTGCAGCAAGCCTTAAATAGGGCACTGACGCCAGGAGTCCCGCCCGCATTGCGTGCGTACCGGTGCGCGCGCATGCGTGGTGAAGAATACTGAATTCACAGCGTTGTTGCTCGTGTGCGCGCGCGTGTGCGTACTTGCGTGCGTGTGCGTACTTGCGTGCGTGTGCGCGTGTGCGCGTGTGCGCGCGTCTGCGCGCGCATGCGCAACATGCTTGTTGGTCCGTGCATGACAAGTCTGTTAGTTCTTCCACGTTTGGTTCTCTGACAGTGTCAGTGTAGTGCTTGTGCTACTCACTGTGTGATGTCTCCTCTCCCCTGCCGGATGAAAATACCGGCAGGAGGAGAGGTGACATCACTTCCTCCTCTGCCTGTGTTTACAGTTCAGGCAGAGGAGGAAGCGGATTGGCTGGGAGTGATCGCGAGGGGGCGGACAAAAACGAACAGTCGCCCCTCGTCCCGGATCGCTCCCAGGCACTTAGCAACCGCCGCACGCAGCGGAGGGGATCCCTATCGGACCCCCGACCCGCTAGAAGGCAGGGACATACATGTATGCCCATCTGACTGTACGTACCATTCTGTGGATGTACATAGTCGTGCGGCGGTCCTTAAGTGGTTAAAATATATACATATACATACATAAGCTAAAAACCGCTGGAACAGCCGCTAGCAGTGTGGTATTAACCCCCGCTAGCGGCCATGAAAGGGTTAATACGGCCCGCAATGCGCCTCTATAGAGGCGCATTGCGGGCGGTATTTCCGCGGTCTCCCATTTTTTTCAATGGGAGGAGCAGTATACATGCCGCTCCAAAGATGCTGCTGACAGGAGATTTTTTTTATCTCCCGCCAGCGCATCGCCTCTGGCTTTCACATTGAGGTTGCTGGGGCAGGAGTTTTTCAGGCGGTATAGCAGCGCTATTTTTAGCACTGTACCGCCTGAAAAACTCCTCAATGTGAAAGGGGTCTTATAGATAATCACATGGGGGCACCTAATTTCTGAGCACGGATCAATGCCCAGCCTTATACAGACTATAGAGTTATCTGTGTGTTGTGTAGGTCACCCACGTGGTTTCAGCCCTCCTTGTAACATATGCTTCCAATGAAGTCTAGCAGTGACCATGTCAACCCACATAATGTAGAGTTGCAGACATGGTCCATTGTTTTTAATATAAAGGAAAATGTCCTGAGAAATGCCATAAAAATATTACTACAGTGCATAAATATAGGCTGAAAGTGACTGCAAAGAGCCTGCAAGTTATCAGAAGCACTGAGACGCAAAAACAAAGTTAAAACAGTATATACTAACACTAACTAACAGTGATGGTTGGTGCTCTGTATTTTATTTTGGGCATGGGGGGGGGGGCAGCAAACAAACCTCCCCCTTCCTTGCATTGGCCTTTGTCTTTCAAAATATGCTTTTGTGTTCCTCAAATCTCACTTACAAGATGTATGGCTCACATATAATAAATCGCAAGGGCTTATTAAACCATATAGGACATACTTGTGCCACAATTTATGGACTGCCTAATAGCATTAAACCTGCTGTTTAATCATGTGTAATTTTTTCTATGTCACATAAACTTTACAGGTACCAAAATTCCTAACACCACATTTATAGCTGCCCTTTTGGTCTAAAAAAATAAACCAACCAAAGGGTACTGCTACTATTCCTAAGGGTTGAACAAGGCAAGTGCTAGCCAGTATGAGGTTTGTGAAAAACAAAAGGAATATTTTATCCACTTTTTAGGCAGTTTTAGGATAGAAACCCACATGTAGTTTTGTGCATTTGTAGTTCCCCATGTAATTGTGCCCAAGTGCACATGCATGCAAAGGCATGTGTACACACATATTGTCAGGTTTATCCCACACGCATCCTCACTGAGCTTGTAAAAGTGTGTACAGGCACATGTGTATTCAGGGGCGGCCAAAACTTTAAGGGTGCATGGATGCCACCCTCTCTCTCCAGCCTCCCCTTCTCTCCAGCCAGCCCCTCTATGACTAATGGATAGATTCATGTATAGCACAACCCCCTTTTCTGGCATCCTGCCCCGGGCACATGAATTCCAGCAGCAGGAGTGTTTTTTGAAGCACCTGATTAGAAGTCTCTAACAAGCTTAAAAAAAGGTGGTAACAAAAGTGACCTGGGGAATGCCCAGGGAAAAACCATGCCTACTTTCTGACCAGCTTGCAAAACAACCAATTAACCTGTCTAACAGTATGCATTAAGAACAGGGGTTTTGTCCGCCCGCATTTGCAAACGCATGCGTGAGCCACAGAGCCGCGCCAAGGCACCCCTTAATCTGTGGTCATAACACTAAACAATGAGCGTCCCCACAATGGAGGCACATGCATTTTAATGGATAGAAAGGGGCAGGTGAACTGAAGGGGAGCCACCCCTCCTTAAAGGTACAGAAGCACACCAAGCACCCAGCATGTAGTTCAATGGCTGCAAAGGTGTTGGTGTATTTCGGGACCAATATAAAAACCACAGGTGAAGCATAAACCTGTCCACTACCCCCATCTATAGCTGGCCATAGGAGTAAGTAGCAATGGAAGGCTAAAGCAGATAACAAAAGTGACCTGGGGAATTACCAGGGAATAACCAAGCCTACTTACCGACCAGCTTGCAAAACAACCAATTAACCTGTCTAACAGTATGCGTTAAAAACAGGGGTTTTGTCCGCACGCATTTGCAAACGCATGCGTGAGCCACAGAGCCGCGCCAAGACACCCCTCAATCTGTGGTCCTAACACTAAACAATGAGCGTCCCCACAATGGAGGCACATGCATTTTAATGTATAGAAAGGGGCAGGTGAACTGAAGGGGAGCCACCCCTCCTTAAAGGTACAGGAGCATACCAAGCACCCAGCATGTAGGTCAATGGCTGCAAAGGTGTTTGTGCATTTCTGGACCAATATTAACACCACAGGTGAAGCATAAACCTTAAAAAAGGTGGACTTGGAGCGCAAAGCATTGTGTTCGCAGTCCACCCAGCATCCTTCTATATTGAGTTGTAAATACCAATCAGAACACCTGAACGCAACCCAAGGTGACCATGTCTGATAAAATTTTTCTAATGATTCCCTGGCAATGGCTATGGTTTCTTCCATTTGGTAAATGTTCCCTATGGAGCTAAGCCATTCAGGAATAGAAGGAATATCCTTTGATTTCCAATGCCTGGGAATCAAGACTTTTGCTGCATTTAGAAGATATCTGGTCAATGATTTTTTGTAATGCTGCATGGAGCAGTCCGCCATATGGAATAAGCAACATGCAGGAGAGAGAGAGAGTGTGGTATCCGTAATGGCTTGATCAGTTCGCACACCTTGTCCCAGAAGGGTCTCAGACGAGGACACTTCCACCAAATATGAACAATGGTGCCCTGGTCTTGCTCACATCTCCAACATGAATTCGATGTCAGCGAGTACCATTTTTAAATTTTATCTGGAGTGGCATACCATTGTGTTAGAAGCTCATACGACATTTCCTGCAATCTCGTGCCAATCGAGCACTTATGGGCAAAAACGCAGGCACGTTTCCATTGCTTATCAATAAAGAATACGGCCGCCAGACTTGTGACTGGGAAAAAACCCTGGGAATCCATCTCACCTTCACTGAGAGCCCTTCATTGGCTGCCAGTTAAAGACAGAATTGCTTTTAAAGCTCTCTGTCTTACACATAGATGTGTCCATGGGAATGCCCCCCTTTATTTATGCGAAATAATAAAAGCGCATAACCCCAATCGCGTTTTGCGATCCACGAATCAGAACCTGCTCCAGGTTCCGAAAGCCAACTTCAAGTCCAAAGGAGAAAGAAGATTCGCGATCCAAGGTCCCAGACTATGGAACGCTTTACCAACCAGCATTCGGTTGGAGGAGAACCACCTAGCATTTAGGAAAAATGTCAAGACTTTTCTCTTTTGATATCAAAGGAGACAGGAACAACAAGCGCCCAGAGGCGATTCAGTTCGCATGTGCCGCGCTATACAAGTTTTCATTCATTCATTCATTCATTCAAAGCTTGTTTTGAGCGCCTTTTCCCATTGTGGTCGTATTCCGGGGGCTATCTCCCTCTGTCTAGTTGGAGCCAGGAACACGTAAGAGAAGTAGATCTAGAGACCGGAGCTCCAGCCAGGCAAATTTGTTCAAATGGAGTTATTGGTCTAAAAAACTGTTTTTTATTCTGGGAGACCTGTGTGTAGTTATGCAGCTGGCGGTAGGTCCAGAATGAAAGGGAACTCTGAGGGTTTAAATCTCGTTTTAGGGAATCAAAGGGTTTTAAAGTATTAGCTTCTACACAATGTATCATTAAAAGGGGCATCGATTGGTCAGTGGGTGCAGAAAAGTGAAGGTCCATCACGGGCAGAAAATCTAGGTTGTGTATAATAGGAGTAAGTGGGCCGGGATATGAGGACAGTTTTATGGTGATTTGTCATTGTATAAAATGCTCTTAGCGTAGTCCCCACCAACGGATGCTGCTGCAGACTCTGCGGCAGTTTCCCCCATGGAATCCAAGTTAGGAATCTAAGATGTAAGGTGGAAAATGCTTCCTCCAATATGACCCAATCCTTCTCCCCCTGTGACAGTTCCAATACAAGATTTTGGCTAAGTGTATGGTAAAGTTTAATATCAGGGAGGCCTATACCCCACTCTTCCTTAGGTTTTGTAAGTGTGTCAAGCTTTATCCAAGGTTTTTGCCCCTTCGAGATAAAAGTGCGTAAGATGGCCTGGAGTCGTTTGAAAAAGAGACCTGGGAGTAGAATAGGCAAAGTGTGGAAGTGTTAAAGTATTCTGGGCAGAATTACCATCTTCAGTATTGCAGCTCTGCCAAACCAGGAAAAGGGTCTAAAGGTCCAACCTTTAAGATCTACTTGGATTTTGTTTAGCAAAGGGGGGAAATTAATATTATAAATATCCCCAAAGTTGGCCGCAAGTTTGATTCCTAAATATGTGATAGATGAAGTTACCCATTTAAAGGAGAAAGAAGAACATAAGGAGTCAGATGACAATGTAAGATTAAGGGCTTCCGATTTAGAATGATTAATTTTCATATTGGAAATATAACTGAAAATGTTAAAGGCTTTGGAGAGATTAGGAAACATGAGGTCGTGTTAGAAAAAATAAAAGATCATCCGCATATGCTGCCATTTTAAAGTCGTGCTGGCCAATCTAAAAGCCATATACCTCAGAGTTTGCATTAACTGTGCGAATAAAAGGTTCTAAAGATAGAATAAATAAAAGAGGGGAAAGAGGGCAACCCTGCCTTGTGCCATTGTTTATGTCCACAGCTTCTGAAAGAGTACTGTTAATTTTAAGCTGTGCCCGTGGTTTGTGATATAGGGCTGATATCCATGCCATCATGTGCGGTCCCAACCCTATATGTCTGCAGGTACCAAACATATAGTCCCAAGCCACATGATTGAAGGCCTTCTCCGTGTCGGTTGACAGGAGAAGACCTTTGATTCCCCGGATATGTGCGTAATGAACCAGATTAAGGGCTTTTATGACATGATCCCATGCTTCCCTCCCCGGCATGAATCATACCTGTTAAGGACCTATAAGCTTTGGGAGAAAGGATGTCAGTCTAGATGCCAATAATTTTGCCAGTATTTTTAAATCCAAATTCAGCAATGAAATCGGCCTGTAACTTGTACAGTCAGTAGGGTCTTTAGCTGGTTTAGGAACCAAAGTTACATATGCCGTCCTGAAAGAGCTTGTAGCTGATGATGAGGTTTGGATATATTCAAGGGCCTGGAGAAGGGGAAACTTCAATATGTCTGTAAAAGTTTTATACTAATGGGCCGTAAACCCATCCAGGCCAGGGCTCTTACCCGGTTTTAGAGTCTTAATTGCCACGACAAGTTCTTCTTCTGAGATTGGTGATTCCAAAGATTCACTCTTGGCCGGAATTAAAGTGGGCATGCCACTCTCCACGATATACTCTTGCAAAACAAATTCTCTATTTCCCAGAACCTCCGTGGGTCTAAGGGAGGTTATAAAGCTTAGTATAAAATGCATGAAATTTTGACGCAATCTGGTCCGTTTTTTGAGTAAGTTGGCCTATAGATGTCTTACTGTAGTTGAAAGAATAGAGTGCGCATGAAAAATAGTTTTAGGGGCTTTTGCAAGACATTTACCACATTTATCCCCCTGTTCATAATGTTCTTAAAATAGAGAATAGAGAATAGGAATTAAAGCGGAGCTCCACCCAGGAAAACAACATTTTCCCATGTTGTTTAAAAAAATAAAAATAAAAAAACCTGAAAAAAAAAAATACTCACCCGAAATACCGGTTGCTATGCGGAAGTCCGTAATCTGCCTCACCTGCACCGCGGTCCGATTTCTTCTTCTCCTTCTCCTTGTGAATGGGGCGCGCTGCTTTCTGGGAACTGTGTGTGTTCTCAGAGAGCAGCGCGCCCATTCACAAGCCAGCGTGAGACTCACGCAGGCGCAGTAGGAAATGGGCAGTGAAGCCGTACGGCTTCACTGCCTGTTTCCCATAGTGTGGATGGCGGCGCGGGACCCGGAGCGATCGTGGGACCGGCATCGGGGGGCCCATCAGCGCGGGCAAGTAGGACAAGGTAAGTGTCCTTATTTAAAGTCAGCAGCTACACTGTTAGTAGCTGCTGACTTTAAAAAAAAAAAAAAATTGCGGCTGGATCTCCGCTTTAAGTTTTTCCCACGTCTTTGATAATTCCAACAAAAGCGCCTCCATATGTGACTGCTTATGTTGGCTTTCCAGGGACGCAATTTTTTTCGCCAATGTCAAAGTAACTTTTTCAGCTTCGCCACGTAGGACGCACTTATGGGCCTCCCAGATCGTCAGCGATGACATCTCCTCCGTAACATTAAGCTGAATATATAATTTGAGCGCCTTGCGAATTTGTTGACAGGTAGTGGGATCCGTCAATAAGGTAGTATTCAGCCGCCAGCTGCATGGTCTAGGGGGCCTATTTGAATGTGAAAGAGATATTGAAACTGGGCAATGATCCGAGAGGGATTGTATGCCTATATTGGCTGCCTGGAGCAAAGGTAAGTCGCGTTGCGAAATGAACACATAATCAATATGGGAATGCTTTATGTGCAACGCATAATAATACGTATAATTTCTATCCGTCGGGTACACCAAGTGCCAGGCATCTACCAAGGCCAGGGAATTCAGCTGTGATTTAATTTTCTGTATAATATAGTATGAAATGCTAGACCTGCCATTAGATGTATCCTGTAGAGATAACAAAGGGATATTAAAATCCCCGCCCAGAATAATACAGCCGGTAGCAAAGCCCTTTAATTCATCTATTGGGTGGCGACAAAATGGAAGATGGCCTGAGTTAGGGAAATAGGCATTTGCCAAAGTAACCTCTCTGTTATGCCACATTCCCTTAAGGAACAGGTATCGTCCCATGGGGTCCATGAATTACTGGGTCACTTTAAAACAGACGATCAGATATAGGTATAAACAACAGGCAGAGAATGGTCAGAGTACAGGCAAGTTCGGCAACAGGATATCAAGCAGTCTAGAGCTGAGCGTGCTTACAAGGCAGGCCAGGGATCAGGATAACAGAGATCAATCGTAGTCAAACAAACCGGGTCAAACACAGGAAACAGATCAGATCACAGGAACAGGAAGTCACAAGAACAGGTATGAACTGCAGATCAGGCAGCGAAGACACAGTGTTGCTGAGGTGTTTATATAAGGCAGCCTGTTGCCAATCGCTGAAATCAGTCTGCACTATTAACCGATAGGTGGCAGGTCCATGACACTTGCGTAAAAGGAAATTGAACCCACAATCCAAAGACTACACCCAATTTTTGGCTCTGCATCAAACCTATTCCAGGATTGATCACATTTTTGTCCCCTCTGCAGTGATCACACTTTTGACCAGATCCCTTATCAGAAACACTGCTCTCTTAGACCATGCCATTGTCCTACTCTTGCTTACATGTTCACAGGACCCCAAAGGCCCATTTTAATGGCAACTTAATGAGTATGACTAATGATAGTGACCCAGTCCAATGCACTTCTTAGAGTATATATCTCCGGAAACCCTTTGTGCAGCCCATAAGGCTGTGATCAGAAGAAAATTGATACAGATCTCCGCCAAACCTAAGAGAGAGAGAGAGAGAGAGAGAGAGAGAGAGGAGATCTGAGATAAACAAGCTAGTCATGGAATTTTCAAAGACTGAGCAAATCACATAAACAAAACCGCACAAATGCTTGATCTGGCGCTCACTATTATTGCCAAAAAGACAGGATTGGCTCAAAATCCAGATTACTACCCTAACCACATTCTTTCTCATTACCCAAAATCCATACTCCTTCTGGAGTCATATTCCAGAAGCCCCAAAAAGTAATGCAAACCTTCCAGAATTTTTATTCAAAACTATATAAAGTGAATGACCCAGCCACCTCCAAATGCCTTGCAGAGTTTCTCCAGGATATCCCTCTTCTGAAATTGGCCTCTCAACATTGTTCTAGCGTAGAGAAACCAATATCAGAACTGGAAGTTTTGGAAGTAATTCAATTTTTTTAGGAAGGGCTCTGCCCCAGAACCGGATGGATTTTCCATCTGTTATTATAAAGCCTTTGCCCTAAACCTTGCCCCGTATCTGACCAGGTTATTTTTAACTCCCTCAGGCAACTCTATTGATAGAACCTTAAACTTAGGATACGTATCAGTCATTCCCAAACCAGGGAAAGATACCAGTGATGTAAGCAACTATAGACCAATATCATTAATCAACAATAAATTAAATTCAACTAAAAACAGATTGTCTGTATTTATAGCTAAATATGTACATAAGGACAAGGCAGGCTTCATCCTGGGAAGACAGGACCCTGTCACTACTTCACTCACAGATGGATGGGCATCCTCCTCAAGAAGGCTTACTGCTATCAATACTTACAGAAAGGGTTTGACACAGTGGCATGGCCATACCTCTTTTATGTTGTGGAGAGATGGGGTTTTGGCCCAGGTTTCCTAGAAATTATTCAAGCTCTCTACTCTACTCCCAGTGCACAAGTATGTCTTCTAGGGCTTTACTCTGACACCTTCACTATATCAAAATGCAAAAGTTGTCAGTCCAGGCCATTGAATCCAAAAATTATACAAAAGGGCACTAAAAAAGGAGACAAAGGCAAATTGCTAATACAACCCCATGTCCAGGGTCATGACTCATAAATATCCATTTACAACTACAGCACATTCACCACATGTAAACATACCTAAGAAAATGTATGTTTGAGAAATGTTTAAGTTCCAGTGACAAGGATGGTCTACAAAGGTGTCTTAGTCGGGAATGACATAAAGGAGATGGCACTCATTCCCACTCCAAAAGACACCCGCAATGCCCTATGTCACTAAAAGTAACTCAAACCTTAAAATTTGCCCTTGTCTCCTTTTTTAGTGCCTTTTTTGTATAATTTTTAGATTTAATGGCCTGGACTGCCAACTGGTTGAGGCTCCTCTGTCTGGTATGTGTGTCTGTCCGGCATGTGTCACTAGGCATCCAGTCTGTGTTTAATCGTTCTGACAGGAATGTTTAACACCTTCAGTGGTTCTCCTAAAGTCAATACATACTCATTGTAATTGATTACAGTCATATGTATATGAAGTGTATATCATGATATAAATCATTGACTGTAAATACAGGTAATTTTCATATATTTTGGATCTATATTATGTGTACCTATTTCTTTTTCAGCAACTCTATTGTGTCATTCCCCACCAAGCCCCTGAAGAAGCCAACAAGGCAAAATGTGTTCGTTTGTGTATTTCCTCCCTTATGTAATATTTTGCCTTTTAATTTTTGTATCTCTTTACTTGAGGATGTAGTGCTAATTTTTAACTGAAGACTGAAAGACTGAAGAGTATGGCCCAGATTCACAGAGCGATTACGCCTGCGCAACAGGAGATGCGCGTGCGTAAGTCGAAATGTGCGCGTGCGTTTCCTTGCGCGGCATCCACAGAACGAGATACGCAAAAAAGCGACTTTTTTTTGTCCCGCGTAATTTCGTTAGACTGGCACATCCTTCCGCGCAAAAGTGCGCTAGACACACCATTGATTTGCTAGTCAAATATGCTAATGAGGGACGTACGGGTTCCACAAAACAACGTTGGGGCAGCGCAGGCGACGCAGTGTGCGCAACAGCAAAATGTCCTGTCTAAAATTAGAGCATATAAAAGCTGGTCTAAAAAGAGAAAAAAAGTCTACTTGTTAGATAAAGCAACACTGTTAGTGAGCAGCTCAGCAGTCACATGTGTTGCACAACAATCTGTATGCCAACATGCCAGGGGCATCGTCGCACATAGCTATACTACTGACTTTAGATGAACAAAGAAGGATGAGGGCACGGAGGATGGCACGGGAGAGGATATACCGCACTCGCATAGACCTGTTTGGCATGAGTGATTCTGAGGTGTTTCGCATCTTCAGATTCACCCCTCATGTCATCCTGGAATTACCACAACCCTGCAGGAGGACATCACCAGCCCAACACAACGCTCACATGCAGTGCAGCCACTGGTCAAGGTCATGGCAACACTCCATTTCCTTGCCAATGGCTCTTTTCAGCGTACAAGTGGAGAGGTGGCTGGGATGTCACAATCCTCCATGAGCAGATGTGTGCACCAGGTTGTCCCTGCAATTCTCAGACGCATGGCCAACCAAATCATCAAACCCACCACTGAGGAGCTGCGGCTGAAGGCAATGACAGATTTCTACAGAATTGCCAGATTCCCACGCACTGTGGGGGCCATTGATTGCACACATGTGGCACTCCAGCCCCCCCAGGAGACAGAGCACATGTACCGCAATTGGAAGCATTGGCATTCCATCAATGTACAGGTGATAGTCGATGCCCAAGGCCTCATATGGCACGTCCGTGCTAAACACCCTGGGTCCAGCCATGACAGCTACATATACAATCAATGCCACATCCGAATGGAATTCGATCAGAACGTGTATGGGGACACCTGGCTGGTTGGTGAGTGACATGGGTGGCAGGCATGACTATCCCCTCCCATTATGCACATCACAAGGGGCACATGCATGACTAACATTCTCCTGTCTTTTCCCTTACAGGTGACTCTGCATATCCACTGGGACCCCATCTCATGACTCCTATCCGGAACCCCCAAACCCCAGGAGAGAAAAGATACAAGCACATGCCCAAACACGAGCAGTGGTGGAGCGCACCTTTGGCCTCCTAAAGTCACGTTTCCGATGCCTGGATAAGTCTGGGGCTACCCTCTTGTATTCCCCAAACTTTGTGTGCCAGATCATCGGTGCATGTTGCATGCTGCACAACTTCGCAGAAAGAAAGGGCCTGCAGATTGACCTACGTGATGACCTGACCCCTGAACCAGACAATCCCCCCCTAACCGAGGCTACCCCGTCTTCTGAGGGAAGAGCAGCCAGGAGACAGCTCACATTGGGCATCTTTGCACGTTAAACACACACATTAATCATGGCACAATGAGAATGCATGCATGCACACCACTGTAGTCCCTAGCACACACACCCCACATCCACATCAAATTGGATTGGCACCAGTCCACCATGCAGGACTTGTGAGCAGCAACGCCACGCCAAGGCTCCAATTATGTCACTGTACATTCATACACCATTCACACGGACCTGGGGATCACTTCTCCCTGGTCCTGGGGAACCCTTCTCCACCAAAATAGAGGGTGACACCCCTTTTCCGGCAGGAATGTCACCCCCACATTCACACAGCATTCACAACCCCAAAAAAAAAATGACCTGCAAAAGCAAAAAATTTCCAGCAAAAAAAAAAAAAAATGGGGAAAAAACAAATTATTGCCCTCTGCGTGAGCCACGCCTGGGGCGCCCCCGGCCACGGCCCCGGCTTCTCAGGGGAGACTCATGGGGAAGGGGTAAAACCGGGGAAGGAGGAGCAGCCAATGATCTCTGCACACCTGGCGGCCTGCCCTCCAAGGCCACGGCTATTCTGTCCAGGGCAGCACCAAGTGTTGCCGTGTTGGCCTGGATAGCCAGGGTAAGGGCCCTCACATCCTGCCCAACGCCTGCTGATATCATCTGCAGTTCATTTAGGCAGGTTGTGAAAGCCCGGGAGTGGGAGTCCAGGTTCCCCAGCGTATCCTTGATGGAGGACAGGCTCTCCTCCATCCACACCAATGTCTGGCTGACCTGTCCCAGATGGCGGGTCTGGAGGAACTGGTCCCTTCTCAGAGTGGCGGGCAGGAGATCGGCCACCCCCCTGGTGGTCTTTGATGACATCCTGCCTCCAGCTGATGCTTGTGGCCGGGGAGAAGGGGAGGCCCTTGTGAGGGGAGCCATGTTGGGGGAGAAGGGGGGGGGCTCCCCCTTAGGGAGGCCTGCCTGCTGCCAGCCAGAGGGGAAGAGTCCTCAAAACCCAAACGTCCAGTGCCTGACATGGACTCCTCCTCCTCATGATTCTCCTCCTTCTCATGATTCTCCTCCTCCTCATGTTTCTCCTGCTCCTCTTGAACCTCCTCCGCGGACTCCGGCCTTGTTGGGGGGGCCTCATTAGGCTGCTGTCCTGGGGTTGGTGCGGTCAGGCCAGATGGCCCTGCACCCTCCTGCACATCTGTGGATGACACAAAACATTCACAGGTTGGAGGATCCACACACTTGCCACATATTCCCTTTCACCCCCTCCCCCACACATGCTACACACCTGATATTAAACAAAAAAAACTTACCTGGCACCACGGGCTCCGGACTTGAGTCAAAGCCGGGCAGGCCCGCAACTTCATGCCGATGAAAGGTCAGGGCCACCGCACGCTCCTCCGCTGTCAGGCTAATACGGTATGGTGGGCCCCCTCCTGTGCCCCTGGCATGGGCATGCATTCTGGCCAGCTTCTTTTTGACCAGACGCCGGAGGTCATTGATTTTTTTGTCAATCCCAGACCGGGTCCGTGTCTCCCCCTGCCCCGCTGAATTCACCTGGTCAGTGATCCTATCCAAAATCTCCCTCCTCCTGGCCGGGGTGGTGTTGGCACTCTGTGGGCCGTGGAGGTAACGCCCATACTCGCTAATGGCCCGGGCAAGAATCTGTTTTTCCACAACTGTAAAATTCAGCTTTCGTTTTCTCTCAGTCATCCTTCCAAAAAAAAACAGTCCCAGTCAACAAAATTCATGCACACAAACAAGCACAACCAATCAAAAAAAACACACACACAGAGATAAAACTACTGAGCAAGAAACAGTCACCAAAAAACAAACCAAAAATACAGCAGGAAAAGAAACAAACACAAATATATCAATCAAACAAACAGTCTCTCAAACACTTATCAAAAACCACTTTCAAAAATCTACTAGCAAACACTTGATCACACAGAACACTAATCTGACAACTACAAAACACACCGCAATGAACAACAGGACAAAAGCACTTGGTTAAATGGGAAGGGACAAAGGGATGTACTTTTGCAATGCAAGTGCGTTTGTGTGTGCCTATTTATGCTGTTTGCGTAGTTCACAACGTTGCCCTAGTCCATTTCCAATTTCACTGATTGCGCCACTCCCGAGTTGTGAGCATGCGCACAGCGGAGCTGACATTGTCTCCTTCAAGCGCGCATGCGCGAGCCGGCCAGCCCTTCATTTGCATGGGGTCACGGCTCATTTCAATGTAACACGCCCACGTCCTTCCCAATTTGTATTACTCCTCCTTACGCCTCTGAAAAAAGTTACGTATGCGCAATTTTCTGCGCAAAAGCTACGAGAATAGGGTGATTACGCGACAAAATTGCGCAAGTCTAACGAAAAGGCGGTGCGCTACGCCGGTCCAATAATGCGCAGATGTACCTGAATCTGGGCCTATGTTTTTTGTTTGTTTTTTCACCATTTTAGCTATCACCGAGCATATGCCAGTAGCACACACAATAGTAAAAAAAATGCCCTGGTAATGAAGAAGGTAAAATCTTCTGGAAGTCAAGTGGTTAAACAGTTATTGCCCAAATGAGCTAGGGAAAAAATGCCTACTTAAAACGTTAACTTTGTTGTTGTTTTTAGCCTGATGGAAAGTGCTAGAATCTTTTTTGTATGTCTTTATATACAATTTTTTAGTTTAGTTTTCTTATGAACCTAAAGGATTCTGCTGCTGAACATTTTATTCCAATGCATCAAAAGCAGACACAGGCAAATAGCTTTTTTACATAGTACATTTATTATTGCATTTGTATAGCATTTCTTTAAAAAAGAAAAGTTGTGAATGTGAACGTGTGTAATAGATGCAGCTTCCAAAGAAAATAAACATAAATACATTTAAACTTTATACAGTGTGCTGAGTTGTTGCTAAGATTTAAGTTAATGCTTTTCATCTTAAGTTTAAATCTTCAAATGTGTCTTCCTTTGTCAGGTGCTTAAAAAGCAGAACTAGATAATGCACTGATGAATGTTTTCCTGATACAGTTATCTCAAAGGGATAAATATTTGTGTTAGAAAAAACGTAAGGCTTTGTTCAAGTTACATTTGAGGAATAATTACAAATATATTATATCCATATAAACATTGCATTAAACATGAATTTGGAAATTGAAAAAAAGCGTATATTGTGATTTTGTAAAAAGTAAGAGAAGTGTGTGTGTGTGTGTGTATATCTATATATAGATATCTATATATCATTTTTTATACGGTACAAAATGTACTACAGCAAAAGTGATATTTACAAGGGGAAAAAAAATACACGGTTTAAATCTCCAGTAAATACTGTAATACTTCTTGGACGGCCCCTTTTAAAGAAAAGAAAAAATGGTATACATTTTTCCAAAGGTCTCCCACAATTCATACAAACCCTTTGGGGTCTGCTATGTATTTTTGGTGACCTTTGTAATCTGTGTACCATTTTTTTCAAGCAAGGAGATGTAGTTTGCCAGAAATTTAAAACACATTTTTCTTTGTAAATTTCCTAGCTTTAAAATTGACACTAAACATGACCAATTACAGGTTTCCAGCAAGGATAGATAACCCACATATAAAGGCCACCTGGAGGGTCTGTGCTTCACAAAGATATCCCCCCTGCCCTTCCAGGAAGTGAAGCCAGGGATAAAACACAACCACTAAAAGCAGCAAATATCCAACATGGAAAGAAGAAATCCATATAGGGGACAGTACCATCTTGTGAATTAGACCTAAGGAGCCCCAATTTTAAGCACCCCTCTACACAAATACAGGAGTCAAATCTTATAACATCAGTGTCACTGAAGGTAGTAATCTAACAAAAAAGCAGAGAACAGTAAGGTCTGCAGAAGACCATGGTTACCTCCAGGTTCAGAGTTCTCTAGCAAATGGTCAATAAACTGCACAGATCCAGAAGTTGACATGGGTTGTTCACAAAGAAACTTTGTGTAACCAGATGGTCAGTCAAAAGGGGTAGCCCCAGGTATAGGTGCCCCCAAAATCACTGACCCTTTTTCAGCAGGGGGCGTTAATGACACCGCATATCCAGGGTCTGACGAGACAAATCAGGAAGGAGCTGTATGGTTACACCATCAAACTTAAAAGAGCCCCAGTTCCATGCTTATGGTCTCTTCCTTGACTGTGAAAAAATGTAATTGACATCTCAAAGGTTGAGATCCTTCAGCACCCCCTAGCACATTAACTGGGTGTGCCTGGTTAAATTCTAGGGGTGAAGAGGAAGGCTTGCACAGCAATTCATTAAATATACCTGTAACAGTGGCACATAGGTCTACTGTTGCAGTGGCCTCTGCTATATCCCAGATCTTGATATTATTAGGCCTGTAGTAATTTTACAAATCATCTTGGTGGAGGCGGAGAAGAAATAAAAGATCCCTCTTATAAGCATAGAGGGATTCAAGGTCACCCAGCCTCTGTAACATAGAGTCCCTTTCTATTTGAAAAGTGGAGACAGTACTCTCGAGGATAGTCAAAGACTGTTTATCCACTGCAATGTCTTCACTGAGAGATGTTTCTATTCTAGTGGCAATAGCTTCCTTGTCCTGGTATGTAGGGAGTGAGAGCAAGATGGCTGACATTTCAGCTAGTGAGAGTATGGAGCCAGCATCAGATGCACCCATGCCACCAAACTTTGCATGTAGAGTAGGCAGGCTATGATGTTCGTTACTAACAGAAGATCTTTCTCGCAATATCAGCGGAGTGTCATTTATTTGGAAGTCCTGAGGAAACTGGGCTCCGAGAGAGGCAGTGAGTGGGGAAGGTCGCCCTACTATATTGCAAGCAGCAGGGAGAATCGCACTGTCTCTGGAGGTACACACCGGTTTAATGCTGCCTGAGAGGATGATCTCATACACCAAACTGTAGGGAGGAAAAAGCTTTGTCAGCAGTTTCTGGTCTGTTGTTATCTCCCTTCGGTATGCCATGCTTAGTTAAGAGGTGAGCGGGTGGCAGATGATGAGTATGTCAAGCCATTAGCCAATGTGGTAATTTTTAGGCTGTGATGTAACCCTCTCCATTTACCACCCATTTGCTTACATTGCTACTGCTTCCTTAGACAGATGGAAGCTGTCCATCGTCAGATGGAGGCTGTCACATTTGCCCATGCCAAATACCATAAAAGTTTGGAAAAAAATTCCGAACAGCTAGTCTTCTCTCCAAATCTACTGTTCTGACTGAACAGTAAGCTCACCCCTATTAAAGATGACTATAATGAAACTATGAACTTCAGGAATGTTCTTATTTTTTTTTTTACGTATATTGACCCAGCTTGGTTAAATCTAATTCCTCATATTTTAATCAAATCATTTTTATTGAAAAATATTTTTACAATTTACAACAAAACCAAAACAAACAAAAACATTCCCACTAAACAATTAAACAAAAACAATTGTATTGAACTCAGATAGATTATGCGACTTACAGGTTGTGCAATCACTGTTACTTGAGAACTTTTAGCATAACTATAAATTGACAGTTATATTCTTCATATATAAAATTGGCAACAATATAAAACAACTAGGGATGAGCTTTATGTTCTGGTCGAAAATGAGTTTGACTCGAACATTGGCTGTTCGCCAGTTCGTCTAAATTCGAACAATATGGGGCATTCACGCCAAATTTGTGCAGCGCGTCACGCCCCCTAATGCAGTGCGACATAGCAGTGCATTGCTGTCTGATGATTTGCCAAGAATGCACTATGACCCTCATGTTTTGGCCAATCACATCGTCGTCAGCAAAGAGAGCTATAATTGGCTCAGGGGGTCCACGCTCCACACTATATAAGGCCGCCTGCAGGTTGGCCCTGTGTAGTGTGTTGCTGCCATTAAACGAGAGAGAGCGTGTCATTTAGATTGAACAGGCAGGCAGATTTTCCACAGAGCTGCAGTGTATTTAGTGTATATATGTATATACTGTATATATATATATATATATATATATATATACATTGTATCCAGTTTAGCTGGATCTGACTGCAGGCTGTTGCTGGTGTACTTTTTCTAATATACTGTCAGGCACGCAGGTTACACGCAGTGCATTTAATTATATATATATATATATATATATATATATATTAGTCTTTTGTGTATATATGTGTGTGTGTGTGTGTGTATATATATATATATATATATATATATATATATATATATATATATATATCGCCACTGCATTGTAGTCTAGTCAAGCATATATCTGACTGCAGGCCATTCCTGGTATACATTTTCAAATGCACTTTCAGGCTGGTAGGTGACTCAGTGAGCTGCAGTGCATTTAATATATATACAGGCTGGTTGCATTTTTAGTATATTCTTTTTAGCACATATCTATATAGTAATTAGCGCTACTTCGATATTTTACACGATACTATGGGTGTTGGCAACACTACAGAAGTTGACTGCTGTTTACACTTTTCACTTTAACACACTTAGCACTTTGTTATTAATAACTATTGTTGAACACGTTGGTAGCTCATTAGTACTTTGTTGTTTATTCATATCAATTTACCATTTATCACTTGTGCTGCTACCATGCAAGTGTTTGACTACTTAGAAAGTAGATCCATTAATTTGAATGATGTCTTTGCCATATGAGATGAAAAATCAAAATGAGATATAGAAGGAATTTTCAGAAAGATGGGAGATCTTATGTAGAAGAAAATGAACTCATGGTGGGACATAGTTACGCATGAAAAATACATAAAGGACAAAATAGTCAATAGATGAATGATTCTCTTTTTTCAATGGGAAAGGGGTAGATGTTCTGCACTTCCTGATTAAAAGAAAAATCAAGAAAATTGATGAACAGATAGTGGAACTAAAAGAAAAACTTGATCCAATGCAGGAATTGCCAGAATTTATCACCCTGTCAAAACAGCTGAATAAAGACATGGTGCAAAAAGACAAGGACACTGCAGCAAGGAAAAAGAGAACATTTCTCAGAGATATTAAAGATTACCAAGAAGAGACAGCTTATAAGTGGCAAGTTAATGCCGTAACTACTTCATCTACTTTTTCTACTACAGAGAGGGAAAGTAAAAACGCACATATAAATACGAATGTGGAGCATCCCATGAATTCTAAACAATAGGAAGATCATCCTAGGACCCCACAAATCCACCTAAAAACCATCCATCAACATACAGAACACTGAATGGTCAAGGATGGAAAAAGTGGAAAAAAAAGCACACTGGAAAAACAATTGGAAAAAAAACTCCACATAAAGGTCCTTATCACCAACAACCTCAGCCTCAGCACGAGCCATGCTATGAAATAAGATCTTTAGACCGAGATCTAAAGAGAGAAAGAAGAAGTCCAGCCCCATATTGGCAGGATCACTGACAATACCCTGAGCGTGGGGAAGGGTCCGATTTCCACTATTACCTAAATAGGAGGAGCCCAATATCAACTTCCAATAGGTATAATGCCTTTAGAGGGGATGATGGACAGTATAGAGCTCCGTATTCTCAACAATACCAAGATGGGAGAAATTATGGGAACCATGAACATAACTCTCAACGTTTCTTTAGAGGAGCACCATCAGAGGCCCCTAAGAAAACTAGATGAGGAAACGGAGGAAGTGTGTTTTTTTTCTTAAATAAATTTACTTTAGAGCATTGAGATCATTAAAACCTAGCTCAAGACAATATTATTATTATTATTTATTCTAATTGTGGGCATTTGAGTGAAGGTGTGTGAGTGTTAGCACTCCTGTTTGTCATTTTAGATTGGGTTATTTGTGTCCCTTTTTTGAAAATTAACTTAATTTCCTGTCCCATACCCAAACAGTAAGGGAGGGTAAAACCCTACCAATGTCTTTCCTTGGGAAGACACAGGAAAATATAGATAATGTCCTCCTTAGGCAAATTACACTCTAGCACTTTGCTGGGGACACCCTGATAGGAAAGCCGGGTTACCCCTTTATAGGAAAGCAGGGTTTCTTTATGATATCATATCAGCTTTATATTAAAAGATATGTTCTCATTTTGCTAAGTACATATAAACTCTTATCAACTTTTAAATCGCATGCAAAAGCTTGAACTGCTTATATTACAGGACACTTAAAGCTTGCGGCTAAGCTACTGTTCTGCATTATATGTGAAATATTCTTTACAAAGAAGAGTATATGGTCAATTCTGCAGACATTTGTGAAGTTTTATTGACAGTTATATACATAAGATAGACTGTACTAATATAATTAAAATATATATTTTTATCTGTCATGTACATGTATCTCCAGGCAAACTTTGTACAAAAATATACTGTAAGATGCTGTAATATGATTGGTTGTTCCACGAAGGGGTGCCTCCCATGTGCCTCCCATGCACGGACAACAAATAAAACCAGTCGATGCCTAAAAATAAATTGTAATCTTGCTACGTGATACTCGTGTTAGTGTCTTGCTGATTACCCGATCGATCGTAGGACTCCTCACACCCAGAGCAAAGATCGCAAAACAGAATAGGAACTTACAGGTGATCACAGGTATATAAAAGAAAAAGAACAAGGTGGATAGCAATGTTTCCCCAATCGATTGACCAAAACTCACAATCCCGTTAATAGTATAAAAGAAAAAAGCAAAGAGCATATAAGGTTGAGGAAATCCTCTTCCAGATATAGGGATTTTTACGTGAGATGTCAAACGTTATATTAAGGTAAGCACACCAAAGACAAGAATTGTAAATATATCAAAAAGAGTTTAATTTACATATAAAAATTATACACATAAAATAATTTCATTAAAGGTTGACCACAGTATTTACAGAAAACAAGAAAAAAGTGTAAGTTATGCAGGTTGCCGACTAGTTTCACATTCTTATGTTTCATCAGGGCTTTGCAACTTTAGTCTTTCTGAGTTTTAGTGGTCTGTGTGTGACATAAAAATGCCATTAGTACAACATAAAATAGTACAACATAATCCATTATTGTTTTTCACATTAAAAATAAAACAAAATAAAGCAGAGTATCTGTGTGCTTACCAATCCCATCAGCCACTGTGACAGGATAAAATATCAAGACGCCTTTCAGAGAAAAAACCCGGTAGCACAAATGGCAATGAGGATGGACATGGGCCGGTGGAGGTCAGATCCAGCCAACTCTTTGATGTGCGGATATTAAGGTGATGAGATATCCAACCCACAATAAAGTTGATTCTGCAAATTGTTCAAAGTACAAATAAAGAATAGTATATAGAGCTACTTAAGAAATGGCTTTCAGCAAGTCAGATATGGGAGGTATCAAAAAGACAAACCATCCCATATTTTTACTAGTCAATAGGTTCCATAGCAATCCCCATAGCAAATAAGTCAAGGGTTTTCGGATGACGCCGCCATGATATACCTCCGCCACATTCTCTTGTGGCGAAGGTACATCAATGATGTGCTGGTCATCTGGACAGGGTCTACAGGACTACTATCTGAATTCATGCAGTACCTATCTGTTAATGAATTCAATTTAAAATTCACTATTCAGTCAGATACCAAAAGTATTCCCTTTCTGGATATAAGATTATTTCTAAATGAGGATGGAACACTATATAGCAACCTATATAGAAAAGAGACAGCAGGCAACACCATCTTACATTATTCAAGCTCACATCCACGACCTCTAGTACAAAGCATTCCATACAGCCAGTACCTCAGATTACGTCGTAATTGTTCAAGAGAAGAGGACTTTGAACAGGAGGCACATGCCTTATACCTACGTCTGCTTAAAAGAGGTTATAGCAAAAAAAATTTGAAGAAGGCATATGCCAGAAGCAAAATAAGTACACGGGAGATGTTACTATTTAAGAATAAGAAAATAGAAACTAAGTCAACTACCAAACTTATTACAACTTTTAGTACCCATCAAGATGTATTCTGTCAATTAATTAATAACAACTGGCACTTTCTTTCAGAGGACCCCATAATCTCTAAATACGTATCAGATAGACCGCAAATTGTTTATAGAAAATCAAAATCTATAAAAGATGGTCTAATACACAGCCATTTTACCCCCGATATGGTAGCTACAGAAGCATCAGGGGGGTGTGGAACGTATAAATGTGGGAAATGTGACCAATGCCCCTGGATACAGGAGGGTGATGGTTGTTCACTACCAAGAGGAGGCTTTTTAAAATCTAAAAGATTTGCCGATTGTACCACTATCGGCATTGTCTATCTAGCTAAATGCCGATGTGGAGCGTTTTACATCGGCAAAACTAAACGACCATTTGCCAAAAGGATCCAGGATCATCTATACTACTTGGATGCTGGCCTCCTATATACGCCAATTTGTAAACATGTGGGTCTCAATCACAGCTATGATCCATCATATATATCATTTTTTGCCCTAGAAGTCATCCCCCTCCCAGAAAGAGGGGGTGATTTCGATAAGAAAATATTACAGCGTGAGGCACGCTGGATTTTTGATCAAAGGGCCACCTATCCCCCAGGTTTAAATACCTCACTGTCTTTTAGACCATTTCTTTAAATCTAAATTAAGTATTAATACATAAACATTTTTGGAGTGTCTATATGAAATGCAGTGAATGAGTCTGGGCACTAGCATTGCCTCCTGCCCTATCAACTCACAAAATTCTCTATTATGGCCTCTAGGGGTTTACACACAGTCTTCTGTTGTAATCAACATTATTAGATTTCGATCTATTGCTGTTGTTGTGGTGTATATATGGTTTGTTATACAGTATGTCCCAGAAAACCGCCCCCTTTTTTGTCTTCCCTCCCTCCCCCCTTCCCTTCTTCCCTTTTTCCTTCCCCCCCCCCCCTTTCCCCCCCCCCCCCCCCCCCCCCCTCCCTCCCTCCTCTTTTTTTTTTTCCCTTGATGATAAATGTCTTATCTGTTGTTCTATTGATAGATTTACAAATTATTTTGATTTTCTCTTGAGCCCATCTAATGTAAATGCTATTTTTTTTTGGCATACATTCTGATTTGTTGGATATAAGTATATATGTACTATTTTATGATATAGATTTATAACAATGTAACAAAGTAAAAAAATGCAATTTTTTATTCCATTATGGTCCCTGTGTAAAGCGCCTGTTTATAGTCTTTCCCGCTGGCGAGGTGGCATTTTGAGACTGGACATTTAATTGTGTGGATATTTGTGAGTCCCACAATGGAGGTGAACCTATACGGAACACCTCAATATATCCGTCATATTTATATGGCGGAATGCGCGCGCTGCATTCGGCGATTTGTTTGGCTCACTGAGCCAACCAATGTCCATTGAGAGGTGGAGCGCGCTGCGCTTCACGTGCGTTCCACGTCAGTGGAGGCACGCATTGGACGCGACATGTGCGCGCGCATAAGCTGGGACACACGGACCGGAAGTGAAGTCAGGGGTCATTTATGGCCATTCACTTACGGTGAAGGTGAATACTTAAGACGGCGCTGACGGATCATATGTCAGACGCCGTCTTGGGTATAAGGAGATTACACAACCAGCAGCGGAGTGGGACTGGACGCATGAGAGGACTACTTATCTGCCCTTATAGACTACGGTCGTGTACCGTGCTCTATCTACAGGTAATAGATATGTGTATAACTAACTAGGTAATATGGTCTTTGGCCTTTGAATTTATTTGCTATTTACCTTTATTATATAACATTCCCCTTATACCTTACCCCACTTTGCCTGTTCTGAACAATTTGTAATTATATAGCTATACATAGAACTCCTTTAAGTACAACTTTATTACCATAGCATCCCTTGACTTATTTGCTATGGGGATTGCTATGGAACCTATTGACTAGTAAAAATATGGGATGGTTTGTCTTTTTGATACCTCCCATATCTGACTTGCTGAAAGCCATTTCTTAAGTAGCTCTATATACTATTCTTTATTTGTACTTTGAACAATTTGCAGAATCAACTTTATTGTGGGTTGGATATCTCATCACCTTAATATCCGCACATCAAAGAGTTGGCTGGATCTGACCTCCACCGGCCCATGTCCATCCTCATTGCCATTTGTGCTACCGGGTTTTTTCTCTGAAAGGCGTCTTGATATTTTATCCTGTCACAGTGGCTGATGGGATTGGTAAGCACACAGATACTCTGCTTTATTTTGTTTTATTTTTAATGTGAAAAACAATAATGGATTATGTTGTACTATTTTATGTTGTACTAATGGCATTTTTATGTCACACACAGACCACTAAAACTCAGAAAGACTAAAGTTGCAAAGCCCTGATGAAACATAAGAATGTGAAACTAGTCGGCAACCTGCATAACTTACACTTTTTTCTTGTTTTCTGTAAATACTGTGGTCAACCTTTAATGAAATTATTTTATGTGTATAATTTTTATATGTAAATTAAACTCTTTTTGATATATTTACAATTCTTGTCTTTGGTGTGCTTACCTTAATATAACGTTTGACATCTCACGTAAAAATCCCTATATCTGGAAGAGGATTTCCTCAACCTTATATGCTATTTGCTTTTTTCTTTTATACTATTAACGGGATTGTGAGTTTTGGTCAATCGATTGGGGAAACATTGCTATCCACCTTGTTCTTTTTCTTTTATATGTCAACCCTGGGTGTAAAACCCGCTATTTGGTGGTGGACTGTTTCCCAATTTAAGGTTATACCAAACTAACTATTAAATGAAAATTTGTACTGTATAAACTTTTTAACTATCTGTGGTGCTCAAATAATTTTGTATAGACAAGATAGGCATTATTATATCTCCCCTTTGGTGAATTTTTTTTTTTTTTTCTCCCTCCCAAGATGTCACAATTCTCGGGCCCAGATTGGGAAAAATTCCTAGATTCCATCCAAAGTTCTTGTACATCTCAAACTAAAACTGAGGTTGGACTTGATGTATTCTTCTTTAAACTTAAGAGACTTATGGAAAAGAAATCCAACTTGGGATGGCACATCAGATTTTTTGATCGCTACCTCAGGGAGCGAATTAACCCTCAAGGACTTCGAGTCCAAATATTTCCAACCTTCGAAATAGTGGAACCTGCACTCAAGGAAAGGTGGGAAGCCAATTTAAATCAGTGCTCTGCCAACATGATGGTGATCCTGCGGGATAAACATCTTGTAGATATGGCAGAGCTAGATAAAGAAATTGAAGATCTACGAACTTCTGGTAATCACCTCTCATCGAGTGCCGATTTCAAAAAGAAGGAAATGGAATTAATACAATACTTGGAAAAATATAACAAAACTGTTATCCTGAGAAAGGATCAAAAGTTTTATAAAGATCAACTAGCCTTCTCAGGAGGCTATGCATATAAGTGGTTAAAAAATGCCCATAACAAAGGGAATAAAACATTTAGACGAAATGATTATCAAGACAATACTACATATAAATCTGACTCTGATGCATCCATCTCATCTTCTTCCATTTCTTCTCAGAAATTTGTAACCAAACCCTCACGAGGACCATCAGGAAGAGGACATTCACTGAAACGCGGTAATGGTGGTGGGCAGAATGCACAGGGGGGGACAAATAAGAAACGTATAATCTCACCCCTTTTACAGAGTAATCAGTCTAACACAAGTCAAGAACAAGGTTTGGACACACATGGTGACCTGGTGGTGGGAAGCACTCCTCTCCCAATGTTTACTATCGATCGGGAACCCATTAATCAAAGAGAGCTAGGAGCAACCCCAAAAACAAATACTAGATCTACAAACCTGGGTCCCGCCCCTTTAGGCCCATGCTTGGTCCCATCAACACCCATTCCCCAGATGAAAATGGGAAAAATGGATCCCTTTGTAGTGAAGCAAATGCAGACAAACCAGGATTAGATGTAGTGAACCTGTCGTCCTATACCGTCTCACCTACAGAGATTGAGGTCCTAAGATTGGGACTGAGTTTTTGTCCATCACAGAAAATAGATAAATTTACACTTGCTAAAGACCTACATCTCTTTGCAAGAAATCTTACGTACAAATATATATTTGATACTGATAAAGGACGAGCTGTCAGGAGAGAGGAAGAACTTTATAAGGACTTTAAAGTACAGGATTTCAGGGCACTCAAAATCCTCATTCAATTATTGGATAAAAATGAGGGATCAGGTGAATCCATTGATTATGTAAATGACGAGGATGAAGTAGAAATTGAAGAAGCACCTGAACCATGCAAATTCAAACCTAAATCCCAAAAATTTCCTAACCTGCAGACTTCGCCTGCAGTCTGGGCTTTTCTAAAACAGACCAAAAAACAGATTGAGAACTTGGTTCTCCCACAAACAGTGACTAATAATCTATCCCGCATTCAACAACAGGCACTAATCCATCTAAAGGCCAATGACGAACTAATTATAAAACCCTCCGATAAGGGGGGGAATGTGGTAGTGATGGATAGAGCACAATATGTTAAAATGTGTAATAAGATAATAAATAATAAAGATTGGTACAGAGCAATAACTGAGGATGATGTCCCAAAAGCCAGATCTAATTATTTGTCAATTATCACAGAAGCATATCAACGTAACCTTATAGACAAGGATTTACGGGAATACCTTGAAATAAAATGGCCTATTACCCCAACTTTCTACGCATTGCCAAAAGTGCATAAAAACATGAAGGATCCACCTGGTCGTCCAATTATATCCGGAATAGGGAGTCATACCGAGACAGCAAGTAAATATATAGATACCCAGTTAAGACCCCATGTGATGGGCCTACCCTCCTACCTTAAGGACACTCTCGAGCTGCTGAGAGTCATTGAAGGCATGGTGGTACCACCAGGTGCCATTATGGCAGCAATTGACATCGAAGCACTGTATTCGAGTATCCCCCATGAAAAAGGCATTGAAGTAGTATCCTGTTTCCTTTGTGAACAGGATCACAATAACTGGAAATTATGCAGCTTTGTTACCACATTGCTGGAACACATTTTGACGAACAACATGTTTGTATTTAATGGCTCCACTTACCTCCAGGTACAGGGGGTTGCGATGGGGACTTCTTGTGCCCCATCGTATGCCAACCTGTACCTGGGGGGGTGGGAAAGGGCCGTGTTTTCGGATGACGCCGCCATGATATACCTCCGCCACATTCTCTTGTGGCGAAGGTACATCGATGATGTGCTGGTCATCTGGACAGGGTCTACAGGACTACTATCTGAATTCATGCAGTACCTATCTGTTAATGAATTCAATTTAAAATTCACTATTCAGTCAGATACCAAAAGTATTCCCTTTCTGGATATAAGATTATTTCTAAATGAGGATGGAACACTATATAGCAACCTATATAGAAAAGAGACAGCAGGCAACACCATCTTACATTATTCAAGCTCACATCCACGACCTCTAGTACAAAGCATTCCATACAGCCAGTACCTCAGATTACGTCGTAATTGTTCAAGAGAAGAGGACTTTGAACAGGAGGCACATGCCTTATACCTACGTCTGCTTAAAAGAGGTTATAGCAAAAAAAATTTGAAGAAGGCATATGCCAGAAGCAAAATAAGTACACGGAGATGTTACTATTTAAGAATAAGAAAATAGAAACTAAGTCAACTACCAAACTTATTACAACTTTTAGTACCCATCAAGATGTATTCCGTCAATTAATTAATAACAACTGGCACTTTCTTTCAGAGGACCCCATAATCTCTAAATACGTATCAGATAGACCGCAAATTGTTTATAGAAAATCAAAATCTATAAAAGATGGTCTAATACACAGCCATTTTACCCCCGATATGGTAGCTATAGAAGCATCAGGGGGGTGTGGAACGTATAAATGTGGGAAATGTGACCAATGCCCCTGGATACAGGAGGGTGATGGTTGTTCACTACCAAGAGGAGGCTTTTTAAAATCTAAAAGATTTGCCGATTGTACCACTATCGGCATTGTCTATCT
Source organism: Rana kukunoris (assembly GCA_029574335.1). Taxonomy (NCBI): domain Eukaryota; kingdom Metazoa; phylum Chordata; class Amphibia; order Anura; family Ranidae; genus Rana; species Rana kukunoris. Next base: position 238,326,697 of record CM056053.1, read on the forward strand.
AGCTAAATGCCGATGTGGAGCGTTTTACATCGGCAAAACTAAACGACCATTTGCCAAAAGGATCCAGGATCATCTATACTACTTGGATGCTGGCCTCCTATATACGCCAATTTGTAAACATGTGGGTCTCAATCACAGCTATGATCCATCATATATATCATTTTTTGCCCTAGAAGTCATCCCCCTCCCAGAAAGAGGGGGTGATTTCGATAAGAAAATATTACAGCGTGAGGCACGCTGGATTTTTGATCAAAGGGCCACCTATCCCCCAGGTTTAAATACCTCACTGTCTTTTAGACCATTTCTTTAAATCTAAATTAAGTATTAATACATAAACATTTTTGGAGTGTCTATATGAAATGCAGTGAATGAGTCTGGGCACTAGCATTGCCTCCTGCCCTATCAACTCACAAAATGTTCTATTATGGCCTCTAGGGGTTTACACACAGTCTTCTGTTGTAATCAACATTATTAGATTTCGATCTATTGCTGTTGTTGTGGTGTATATATGGTTTGTTATACGGTATGTCCCAGAAAACCGCCCCCTTTTTTGTCTTCCCTCCCTCCCCCCTTCCCTTCTTCCCTTTTTCCTTCCCCCCCCCCCCCTTCCCCCCCCCCCTCCCTCCCTCCTCTTTTTTTTTTTTCCCTTGATGATAAATGTCTTATCTGTTGTTCTATTGATAGATTTACAAATTATTTTGATTTTCTCTTGAGCCCATCTAATGTAAATGCTATTTTTTTTTGGCATACATTCTGATTTGTTGGATATAAGTATATATGTACTATTTTATGATATAGATTTATAACAATGTAACAAAGTAAAAAAATGCAATTTTTTATTCCATTATGGTCCTTGTGTAAAGCGCCTGTTTATAGTCTTTCCCGCTGGCGAGGTGGCATTTTGAGACTGGACATTGAATTGTGTGGATATTTGTGAGTCCCACAATGGAGGTGAACCTATACGGAACACCTCAATATATCCGTCATATTTATATGGCGGAATGCGCGCGCTGCATTCGGCGATTTGTTTGGCTCACTGAGCCAACCAATGTCCATTGAGAGGTGGAGCGCGCTGCGCTTCACGTGCGTTCCACGTCAGTGGAGGCACGCATTGGACGCGACATGTGCGCGCGCATAAGCTGGGACACACGGACCGGAAGTGAAGTCAGGGGTCATTTATGGCCATTCACTTCCGGTGAAGGTGAATACTTAAGACGGCGCTGACGGATCATATGTCAGACGCCGTCTTGGGTATAAGGAGATTACACAACCAGCAGCGGAGTGGGACTGGACGCATGAGAGGACTACTTATCTGCCCTTATAGACTACGGTCGTGTACCGTGCTCTATCTACAGGTAATAGATATGTGTATAACTAACTAGGTAATATGGTCTTTGGCCTTTGAATTTATTTGCTATTTACCTTTATTATATAACATTCCCCTTATACCTTACCCCACTTTGCCTGTTCTGAACAATTTGTAATTATATAGCTATACATAGAACTCCTTTAAGTACAACTTTATTACCATAGCATCCCTTGACTTATTTTCTATGGGGATTGCTATGGAACCTATTGACTAGTAAAAATATGGGATGGTTTGTCTTTTTGATACCTCCCATATCTGACTTGCTGAAAGCCATTTCTTAAGTAGCTCTATATACTATTCTTTATTTGTACTTTGAACAATTTGCAGAATCAACTTTATTGTGGGTTGGATATCTCATCACCTTAATATCCGCACATCAAAGAGTTGGCTGGATCTGACCTCCACCGGCCCATGTCCATCCTCATTGCCATTTGTGCTACCGGGTTTTTTCTCTGAAAGGCGTCTTGATATTTTATCCTGTCACAGTGGCTGATGGGATTGGTAAGCACACAGATACTCTGCTTTATTTTGTTTTATTTTTAATGTGAAAAACAATAATGGATTATGTTGTACTATTTTATGTTGTACTAATGGCATTTTTATGTCACACACAGACCACTAAAACTCAGAAAGACTAAAGTTGCAAAGCCCTGATGAAACATAAGAATGTGAAACTAGTCGGCAACCTGCATAACTTACACTTTTTTCTTGTTTTCTGTAAATACTGTGGTCAACCTTTAATGAAATTATTTTATGTGTATAATTTTTATATGTAAATTAAACTCTTTTTGATATATTTACAATTCTTGTCTTTGGTGTGCTTACCTTAATATAACGTTTGACATCTCACGTAAAAATCCCTATATCTGGAAGAGGATTTCCTCAACCTTATATGCTCTTTGCTTTTTTCTTTTATAGGTGATCACAGGTAATCAAAGGTGACTTCTCACCTGACACACCCCCCAAATTTTAAGGTAGCTTTAACTTTGTAAATTTTAGGGTGAAACCAGACAAATGGGGAGATTCCTTCTCCCTATTAGGCCTGCAGACACACCCAAAAAGTGACAAGCCTTCAAATCTCTCTGCTCTCTATCCATAAGCAAAATTTATAAAGGATTCCCTTTAGTTTGACTTTGCAAAGACACATATTCCTGAGTTTAGCTGTGATGCATGTCAATGGCCATTTAGGCTTTGTTTAATGGAAACATTTGGGATTCCAGTCCAGGAAATCTGCATTCCTATTTTTCGCCAAAAAACTTCTGGTCCTGCCAATATTTGCACGAACGATCAAAGGGGTGCCTCCCATGCACAGACAACAAATAAAACCAGTCGATGCCTAAAAATAAATTGTAATCTTGCTACATGATATTCGTGTTAGTGTCTTGCTGATTACCCGATCGATCACAGGGCTCCTCGCACGCAGAGCAAAGATAGCAAAACAGAATAGGAACTTACAGGTGATCACAGGTAATCACAGGTGACTTCTCACCTGACAAATGGTACCAGAAGTGGGGTATCGTTTCCAGGTAAGGTGTGAAACCTCTACAATTTATTTTCTTATACTGTAAGTGAATATTTGTATGGAGGTCGCACTTGCTTTGATCCGGTACTCCGAACTAGGCAGGTGATATAGCATACTATACTTGCATATTATACTTGACTGAAGTATTCTTAACTTTTGAGTATGTCTTGAGGAAGCTAGGTTGGCTTACCTGGGGCTGGTTTTTAGGAAGCCAAGTTGGCTTGCTGGGGGTAATTAATATTAGAAAAGGGTAGGATATTGTTTCACAGAAGCTAGGCGGGCTTGCCAGGGCTAAATAGGAAATTAGGGACCTCCTGTAATAGAGAGGACCGTACGGGACCCTCTGTTGTTCAGGGGATGAACAAGGGTGCGAGGATATCCAAACCTAAACATATGAAAAACGGTTTATCTGATTACATTATTTACCTGTGCACAATATGTATGGTTATCCTGTTGATGTTGTTGATTAGTTTGGTTTGAATTGGTGCTTTGTATTGTTATACTTATTCTGAGATAGAGAGAATTATCATATTGTGTGAAATACTTTATGATTTATGCCGCTATTTTCTTTACTAAAAAATTGTCCGCATTGCTGGGATTGTTATTTCTATGTACTAAAACATTTATCCATTTTCTGGCCACTGTTCCAGGGGGTTATCACAGCAAATTGGGAAGGGGTCCGTATTTCAGAAACAGACACCTAGGGCCAGATTCAGGTACATCTGCGCATTATTGGACCGGCGTAGCGCACCGCCTTTACGTTAGACTGGCGCAATGTAGCAGCGCAATCACCCTATTCTCGTCGCTTTTATGCAGAAATTAGCGCCTGCGCAACGTTATTTCTGAGACGCAAGGCGGAATAATCAAAATTGGGAAGGACGTGGGCGTGTTACATTGAAATGAGCCGTAACCCCATGCAAATGAAGGGCCGGCCGGCTCGCACATGCGCGCTTGAATCAGACCATGTCGGCACCTCTGTGCGCATGCTCACAACTCGGGAACAGCGCAATCAGTGAAATTGGAAGTGGACTAGGGCAAAATCATGAACTACGCAGACAGCATAAATAGACAGACACAAACGCACTTCCTCTGCAAAAGTACATCCCTTTGTATCCCTCCCTATACAGCAAGGTGCTTTTGTTCTGTTGTTGCGTTGTGGTTTGTCTTTGTGATATTTGTGGACTGTGTGATCTTGTGTTTGTTAGAAGATATTTGTAAGTGATTTTTGGTGACTGCTTGTGAGAGTTTTTGGTTGTTAGTTTTTTGTTCGTTTGTTTTCTTGCTTGATTTTTCCTGCTTGTTATCTTGCTTGATTGTTGCTGCTTGTTTTTGTGAGTGATTTTTCCTGCTTGTTTTTGTGCGTGATTTTTGCTGACTGTTTGGGAGTGAGTTTTTGTCTGAGTATGACGGAGAGAAAGAGGAAGCTAAATTTTACTTTGGGGGAGAAACGAATTCTTGCCGGACCATTTCCGATTATGGGCGTTACCTCCACGGCCCGGACAGTGCCAACACCACCCCGGCCAGGAGAAGAGAGATTTTGGACAGGATTACTGACCAGGTGAATGCATCGGGGGGGGGGGAGACCCTGACACGGTCGGAGATTGAAAAGAAAATCAATGACCTCCGGCGTCTGGTCAAAAAGAAGCTGGCCAAAATGCTAGCCCATGCCAGGGGCACAGGAGGGGGCCCACCATGCCCTGTTAGGCTGACAGTGGAGGAGCGTGCAGTGGCCCAGACCTTTCATAGGCAAGAAGTGGAGGGCCTGCCCGGCTATGACTCAAGTCATGAAGGCGTGATGCCAGGTAAGGTTTTTTGGCCCTATCAGGTGTGTAGCATGTGTGGAGGAGGGGGTGAAAGGGAATATGTGGCAAGTGTGTGGATCCTCCAACCTGTGAATGTTTTGTGTCATCCACAGATGAGCAGGAGGGTGCTGGGCCATCTGGGCTGACTGCACCATTCCAGGTGCATTCCAGGTTCCAGGACAAGGCCGGAGTCCTCGGAGGAGGTTGAGGAGGAGGAGTTGGAGGAGGAGGAGTCCATGTCAGACACTGGACTTTTGTTTTTGGAGGACTCTTCCCCTCTGGCTGGCAGCAGCCAGCCCTCCATAAGGGGTAGCCCCCCACTCCTCCCCCAACAGGGCTCCTCTCCCAAGGGCCTCCCCTTCTCCCCGGCCACAAGCCTCAGCTGGAGGCAGGAAGGCGACCCAGAAGACCAGGGGGCTGGCCGATCTCCTGCCCGCCACTCTGAGAAAGGACCAGTTCCTTCAGACCCGCCATCTGGGAGAGGTCAGCCAGACCTTAGGGGCGGGTGGAGGAGAGCCTGTCCTCCATAAAGGATAAATCACTCACAAAAACAAGCAGGAAAAATCAAGCAAGAAAACAAGCAGGAAAAATCAAGCAAGAAAACAAACAAAAAACTAACAACCAAAAACTCTCACAAGCAGTCACCAAAAATCACTTACAAATATTTTCTAACACACACAGGATCACACAGTCCACAAATATCACAAAGACAAACCACAACGCAACAACAGAACAAAAGCACCTTGCTGTATAGGGAGGGATACAAAGGGATGTACTTTTGCAGAGGAAGTGCGTTTGTGTCTGTCTATTTATGCTGTCTGCGTAGTTCATGATTTTGCCCTAGTCCACTTCCAATTTCACTGATTGCGCTGTTCCCGAGTTGTGAGCATGCGTACAGAGGTGCTGACATGGTCTGCTTCAAGCGCGCATGCGCGAGCCGGCCGGCCCTTCCTTCCCAATTTGGATTACTCCGCCTTGCGCCTCAGAAATAACGTTGTGCAGGCGCTAATTTCTGCGTAAAAGCGACAAGAATAGGATGATTGTGCCGCTACATTGCGCCAGTCTAGCGTAAAGGTGGTGCGCTACGCCGGCCCAATAATGCGCAGATGTACCTGAATCTGGCCCCATATGTTTTAACACTACACTTGCAGTTCAGACCTTGTTTTCACAAACAATACCCACTTACAGGAAAAAAAAAAGAAAGGGATAGAACCCTTAATTCAGGAATACATAGGGGAGGGTATTTTAAGGCCCACAGTTAGCCCATGGGACACACCAATTATCCCAGTGAAAAAGGCAAACAGTACCTTGAGATTAGTACAGGATCTCAAGGCAGTTATACCCCTACCTCCCCTGGTGGCAGATATCACTGAATTTTTGTAGCAATACCCCCAACTTCACAGTGTTACACAGTCAGGGGCAATTAACATGGACTAGGCTTTTTCAAGGCTTTAGGGACAGTCCAGCCGCTTTCTTAATGGTTTTGAAAAGGTCATTAGATGACTGGGAACCTAAAGAGGGTTCCACTTTGTTGCAATATGGATGAGATGAGAGATGACCTACTACTGGTGTGTAGTGAGAGCAAGGAAAATTGTGAGGTAGACCCTAGGCACATGTTAGACAACCTCGCCTCGAAAGGTCACTTGGCATCTCGGAAAAAGATGCAGTGGTGCAGGATTGAGTTGAAATACTTGGGGTGTATCATTGCACAAGGAAAAAGAAAGGTATCACCCGCCAGAGTCAGAGCATTAGCCTCCCTCACATCCACAACAATGACAGCACTCCTGTCATTCCTTGGCTCTATTGTCTACTGTCGACAATGGATCCCCAATTGTTCCCACTTTGACTCCATTTTGAGGCAGGCCACTTTAATGACCTCCCCTAAGACTGTAGAATGGACCAAATCTATGTTAGAGGCTTTTAATTGTCTAATTATGGCTCTAGCCTCTGCTCCAGCATTAGATTTGCCTTCATAAAAAAAAAAAGTTGTTACTGTGTAGTCTCTGGGATGCTTTTGCTGTTTTAGCACAAGATCATGCTGGGAGCAGTGGCATACTTGTCAAAGAAATTGCCCAATCAGGGATGAGAGAGCCAAAAGTCCAGTATTGGCCAATCAGGTGCAGGGGATGCCCAGTTGTTTTCAGGCCTTGGCAGCTAGTGCCATGGCAGTAAAAGAAGCGAACACCTCTTACTCTGTACACAACACATTCAGTCATCTCCACCCAACACATGACAGCTCAGAGAATGATCCTGATGAACACAACCAACCTCACAGTAAAATCTTATTTAGAAACCACCCCAGCATTAAGGATGTTACACTCCCTATTAAGAATGACAGGGGACATGCAAACACTACCCGTACAACATGATTGTAGTCAGACACTGCATGATACCACATCACCCAGAAACAATCTCACTGATAAATAATGTTCAAGGAAAAGCACACGGGAGACATGGACATTTACCCCCACCTAAAACTTACAAATCGATTTTACCCATATGCCAAAACAAATATAAAATATCTTTTAGTAATAGTGGACAAGTTTACAGGATGAACAGGGGTAATTCCCACAACAGGAGAAACAGCAGGGATCACAGCCAGGGCTTTGACGAATCATAGGATTTGTAGGTATGGTCCACAGGTCATATCCATAATCAGGCATTTAAAAAATAATAATTAGATGCACTTCCTACCGGTAGTGCTCTTTCAAATCCGTACCACCCCTAACCCAAAAACAGGCTTACCCCCCTACAAAATTCTTATAAACTCTTATGGGAAGACCTGCCCAGAATTATGATAAGGTTGCTGTCACCTTTCTTCCTCTTTCCACAGATCCCACACATCCCTTCCTATCGGGAGAACACGTGTTGATCAAACAACTCGCTGCCAGGCGACAGACGGGACCAATCTTCCAGGGACCCTTTGAAGTTCTCAAAGTAACAAGGACAGCTGTACTCACTGACCAGAGCCCACAATCGATCCATGCATCACGTCTAAAGAGAGAAATTATCCAGAACCCCCCTGTTTGCAAGATCCCCAAAATGACACAGATCTGGAAAGAGCTGAAAATGTATTTTCTAGCAAACGGTCAGAACTTTCCCCTATTGAAAAGGACTTGAATTTCCTAAAACATTGGCGCCGGTCCGATTTGGTTGCAGGCCCAGTGGGTCCAGGTACTTTACCTCCCTTATCCCTTTCCATTCCATACACCGCCCCCTGAACTACCACCTCATTATTCCCTCATTACTCCCCAGAATAGGAACCCCCACCCCAAACAGCCCATAAGCCATGGTATATGTATGTGTTTAGGGTGATATTGTTACATTATTTTACAATGACTATTTTTATTGCAGCCTTACTTGGGGGATTGGTGGTTTATGCAAAGTAAGGTAGAGAGTGGAAGAATTAGGAAGACTAGGGCAGCACCCATTTTTAAGGCTTCCAAGATTATCAAAATGTTACATCCCTGCTGTACTGGTGTAGCCACCAAAATCACAGACAAAGCTTTAAAAAACGGTGTATTGATATATTGCAAAAGAAGGATTCCCGTTGGTCCATTGATGCCCTTATCCTGATGGCTACCCATCAAGGGAAAAATGTTTCATGGTGCTATTATCCAGATCTTGAAAAAGCTAAGGAATATGTTAGGGCACAATGGAATGCTGGGAAACAACCAATTTATGTAAATGAAATTGTCAAAACATCAGTCCAGAGAAATAATCCCAGGAAAATGATCTCCACTGTAGACCCAAAAGACATACAAATAATTAATATAAGGACAAAGGTGATCCAGAAACATACACATCATTAGAAAACTTCCCCCATTCATGGTTATTAATGCATGCTTTAAAAAAAAAAAGAAAAAGGAAACAAATGTTGGGTATGTTCACATTTAACTGCAGGAGAACATATTTTTCCTATGATAGGGAAACCAGTTTCTGTTTTAGCCTTAAACAATACTACCCAATTCCCAGAAGTACAACTTATTACCACCCAAAACAAGCCTTTCCTAATTCAAGGTTTCTTAGAACCACCCAGGATATGTTTTCTAAATGGTGCATTTAAAACCTGAGTAGAAGATGAGGATCTCCCAATGCAAAATATTGCAGAAATGCTACTGTGAATTTTGCTTGATAAAGAATAAAGAAATTAATATTGAGGGTCTTAACACAACCATAGTAGAAGATTGTGATGAGAGGGCCGATCTATTAACCACATATAATACCACTAAATGTGCTAGGTATAAGGAAAAGTTTCGCTCTAGAGAATAGGTAGTTACAAACTGCTTACAGGATGCACATTTCTCAGGGCCTTGGGTTACTTCTGAGACAAATCAGCCACCTCCATCCTTAAGGGACTGGATTTGTCTGATGGGTCTCAGAACTGGCTCGCCTATTCCAGACAGGGTTTCAGCTCCACATATGGAGTGGAATCTTGGGTTTCTTTAACCACTTCAATACAGGGCTGTTATACATCCTTCCTTACCAGACCAATTTTTAGCTTTCAGCGCTCTGACATTTTGAATGACAATTATTCAGTCATGCTACACTGTACCAAATTTGTATCATTTTTTTTCTCTCACAAACAGAGCTTTATTTTGGTGGTATTTAATCACTGCTGGGTTTTTTATTTTTTGCAATATAAGCAGAAAAAAAAAAAATTTGAAAAAAAAAAAAACGTTTTTAGTTTGTATTGTAAAATTTTGCAATACGTATTTTATTCTTCATAAAATTTGGGCCAAAATGTATACTGCTACATATCTTTAGTAAAAATAACCAAAAAAGTGTATATTATTTGGTCTCTGTGAAAGTTATAGGGCCAGATTCAGGTAGAGTTAGGCTGGAGTATCTGTGATACTCCAGCCTAACTGTCGCTTTAAGCCGGCGTTTTTGTTTTCTGTAACCAGAAAACAAGAAACGCCGGGTTGGAGTTCCGATGCGAGCAGCGTAATTGAATTTCGCCATCGCATCGTTACTTCAACTTAAAAATGGCGCCGGGGGCGTTCCCGCTGATTAACGCTGAAAAAATATGTTAATCAGCGGGAGTCGGAAATTCACGATCTTTTTCGGGCGCGACGCAGTGACTTTACGACGTTTCCGGAAGCGATACGCGACGTAAAGATAAAGCAGCCCCCTAGTGGAGTATCCTATGTTAAGTATAGGCGTCGTCATCGCGTCGGAAAAAAAAATAATCACGTCCCTTGCGTAAAACGTTCATGAATGGGGATGTGACATCATTGACGTTCACTGACAGAATTTGGAGCATGCGCACTGGGATGCATTGACACTCGACGCATGCGCAGTACGTTCGCCGCGGGATCGCGCATAGTTTAAATAATACACACCCCGTACCCGCCCAATTTGAATTCCGCCGGCTCATTTGCGATGCGCTGCCGCAACTTTAGGAGCAAGTGCTTCATGAATAACAGCACTTGCTCCTAAAATTTCGGCAGAGTAACGTAAATGAGAAGCGTTACTCCAGAGCAAAGATGCTCTCATCTACCTGAACCTGGCCCATAGAGTCTACAAGCTATGGTGCAAATCATTGAAAAATTATCACATCTGATCACGCCTGATGTACTGACGGCCTATCTCATTTCTTGAGACCCTAACAAGCCAGGAAAGTACAATTACCCCCCAAATGACCCATTTTTGGAAAGGAGACATTTCAATGAATTTTGTAAGAGGCATGGTGAGTTTTTTGAAGTTGTATTTTTTCCCAAAAGTCTTGGGGGGAAAAAAATGTTTTTTTTGCACACAATTGTCATAACAAGTTATTTCTCTCACACAGCACATGCATACTTGCAATGACACCCCAAGATACATTCTGCTACTCCTACTGAGTATAGTGATACCACGTGTGAGACTTTTACACAGCCTGGCGACATAGAGTCCCAACATTGAAGTAGCACCGTCAGGCGTTATAATCTCATTTCTCAACCACCTATTACAGTTTTGAAAACAGATTCTCTGGTGGCAGGTACTCCTGATGGACTAGTGGCGGGTACTCTGGTGGCGGGTACTCTGGTGGCGGGTACTCCTGATGGACTGGTGGCGGGTACTCTGGTGGCGGGTACTCCTGATGGACAGGTACTCTGGTGAGGTGGCGGGTACTCTGGTGGACTGGTGGTGGGTACTTCTGATGGGCAGGTACTCTGGTGAGGTGGCAGGTACTCTTTTTTTTTTTATATCATTCTATTTTTATTGAATTTTACAGCATTGACACAGACCAGCAGACAAATATACAATCAATTTACATACAAGGTAAAAGAAAAGAAAACATAGAAAGCAAAATAGCCCAGATCTCTATTAGAATCTAAGTGGGCCAGGCTAAGTAACACTAGATCTTATTCACTGGCTTGTTGGCTATGTGCAACACCCTCTACTCCCCCCCCCTTCCCCTCCTCCCTACCCCTTCCCCTTGAGAGCCTACAACCTCGGTATCGACTAGCGCAGATTTGTCGCAATTCGTATTGTTTAATATCAAGAACTAATAGGAGCCGACAAAAAAAAGCTATCTCGTGGTGGTGTTCCCACCGGAGCCTCCTCAAGAATTTGTCCTTGTTGGTCGAAATCTAGATAGTCCTGGAAGTTATGTCATCAAGTGTCATTAAGTACCGCTATCTGGGGTACCCAGCCTCCTATTTCCATGGGCCCCATAGTTTGACAAACTTAGCATATTTCCCCAGCTTGGTGAAATGCACATTTTCATTGGAGATTGTTTGTTTCATGGCTACTAGCCAGTTGTCTACCGACGGAGGGGCCTGTGCCTGCCATTTTTGAGCAATAATCTTGCGAGCCTGGAATAGGCAACTTAGAATAGCTTCCTGGGTGCCCTGTGGTACCCTAGTGTCATCCATACATCCCAAGAGACAGATCCTAGCTGTTGGATCAAGTAAGGATCCGAATATTTCATTAATCTGTTCTATAACTCCCACCCAGTAGCTAAATAATTTAGGGCACTTCCAGACCATATGTATGAGGTCCCCTTTGTTTTTACATCTTGGGCATTTGTTGTCTTGCCTTCACCCTAACTTAAACATTTTATGAGGGGTGTGGTAGACCCTGTGTAGAAGGAATAGGTGAGACAACCTTTGGGCCTGGGCTATGGACACCGAAGTGCCTTGTTGGAGAATCCTATCCCACTGTTGTTGGGATATTGTTCCCAAATCGCTCTCCCACGCCGTTCTACTCCTGCTCGGACCTACTTTACTTAGTGCCATGGCGCCCAGACTGTTGTACGCACCCGATATTAAGCCCTTAGCCACTGTTGCCCTAATTACAGTGAGCAGAGCAGGAATCTGTGTCCATACAACCACCTGGGAGCCAAACTGCGCCTGTATAGCATGGTGAACCTGTAGATATTTAAAAAAGGTTTTATTTGAAATTTTGAATTCTTTTACTAATTCTTCAAATGACTTCATAGTATTGCCTTCGAACAGGTGTTTAAGCCGACATATGCCTTTACTCGTCCAATCGGTCGATACCTCGATGCTTAATGTCTCCTGTAAATTGTTGTTGTTCCAGAGGGGGGAGAATTCTGTCAGACCTGCACACCCCAATATTGCTTTTGTTGTATGCCACGATTTAGTCACTAATTTAGTAACCGGGTGGTTATGGCAAAAAAAATCTGCCTCTAAAGCTTCCACTAATAGTTTATGGGGATTGTCTGTTAGCACAAGTCGGTTGTTTGAGCCACCTCCTTCGGCGGTTCCACATCCTACCAGATGTTGCAGTTGTGCTGCTAAAAAGTATAGCCTTGGGTGTGGAACCGCCATTCCCCCCTCTTTTACAGAAAGTTGTAATGTTTGTATGCTTATTCTGGGTTGACCTCCCCTCCATATAAGTTCTCTAAATAGTGAATCTATCTTTTTATACCACTTGTATCCTATCCATACCGGAGAGTTATGGAGCATATATAATAACTGCGGCTGCCAGATCATTTTTATTAGGTTACAGCGACCTGCAACGGACAGAGGGAGTCTTTTCCAAATTTCACTTTTGTTTTTCCACTTCAATAATAGTGGGGCCATATTTAGGTTAATGTATTGGGTAGGGTCCTTTGAGATCCAGATTCCTAAATACTTAAATTTAGTGCTTACGATTATTTGGGAGGCGCCTAGCGACAGTTGAAGGTCCACCTGGTCCAGCAGCAGCAGAGCTGACTTTGTCCAGTTGATAGTGAGGCCTGAAAGGTTACCAAATTCCTCCATTAATTGAATCACTTTGTCCAGTGTACCTCCAACGTCCCCCAGAAAAAACAGAACATCATCTGCAAAGAGAGCTATCTTGTCTTCTCCATGGCATCTTCTAAACCCTGTTATGTTCGACCTCGCCCTGGCCATGATTGCTAGTGGTTCCATTGCGAGGGCGAACAGAAGGGGGGATAGAGGACACCCCTGCCTCGTCCCTCTCTCCAGCTGGAAGGTCTCAGAGGTCTCGTTATTGATTCTAACCTTGGCTCTTGGTTCAACATACAGCAATTTGACCCAATTAATGTAGAGAGGGTCAAAGCCGAAGCTGTCAAGAGCCCTCCAGAGATATGCCCACTCGAGACTGTCAAAGGCCTTGGCGGCATTTAGTGACAATACCGCTCTAGACCCTTCATTGTCTGTTGGTGTATATATGTTTAAAAAGGTTCTCCTAATGTTATTGCTTGTTGCCCTACCTGGTATAAACCCAGACTGGTCTGGATGGATAAGGTAACTAATGAATCTATTTAAGCGGGTTGCAAGAATTTTGGCTAGGATCTTTACATCAGAGGATAGAAGGGAGATTGGGCGGTAAGATGAGGGTTCCAGATGGTCCTTCCCCTCCTTGTGTATTACTGTAATAGTTGCTTCCGTCATTGAACGAGGTAGCGTCCCCACGGTTGCAGCCCACTCCAAAGCCTTCAATAACTCTGGGAGCAAGATCTCGCCAAACTTCTTATATACCTCAATGGGGAGCCCATCCGGACGCGGTGATTTCTGATTTGGCATGTCTAATACCGCTTGCTGGATTTCTTTTAGGCCCCATACACACGATCGGATATATCCGATGAAAACGGTCCGCGGACCATTTCCATCGGATATGTCCGATCGGGAGTTTGATCCGATGGCGTGTACACACCATCGGATCAAATTCCCCGCCGCCGGACGGCGCGGTGACGTGGCGATGACGCGGAGGTGACGTTGACGCCGCCGCGTCACCGCTACGTCACCGCACCAGGAAGTAAAACACTTCCGCGCATGCGCCGAATCCATTCGGCAGCGGCGCGGCGGCGGTGGGAGCCGACATGTCTGCTGGTAAGTGTACTAACCAGCAGACATGTCGGGCGGACAGATTCCCACCGGATAGATTTCAAAGCTTGCTTTGAAATCTGTCGGGTGGACAAATCTGTCCGCTAGCCCATACACACGAGCGGAGATGTCTGCTGAAACGGTCCATCGGACCGTTTTCAGCGGACATATCCCCTCGTGTGTACGCGGTCTTAGAGTAATCGGTGCTTCTAGCTCCTGTCTATCCTTGTCCAACAGCGTAGGGACTGCTATCTTCTGGAAGAAAGTTTCCATGGCTCCTTTCTCTGACCCCCCTTTAGTCTTGTAGAGTTCTTTATAATATGTAGAGAATGTTTTTAGTATGGTCTGACCATCAGTCGAGGTTTCACCCGTCTTTATCCTTATTGCAGGGACATTTGACAGGGGAAGAGTTAGTCCTACTCAGGAGAGCTAACATGCGCCCTATCTTCTTTTTTGTAGTATTCTCTTATCCTCCGCAGTTTTTAAAACAAACATTCTATGCTCTTCTTGTTTAGCCATCCATGCAATCCGCAAGGATGGGATGGGCTCCTCAATGAATCTTAGTTCCGCCTGGATAGTCTCACTAGCCAGCCTGCCCTCTTCCGCTCTACCTGTTTTTTTTATCCTAGCGGCCTGTTGAATTAAGAGGCCCCTCAGGAAAGCTTTCAGGGAATCCCAGACCACCCCTGCAGACATTCCAATGAATTTTGTAAGAGGCATGGTGAGTTTTTTGAAGTTGTATTTTTTCCCATAAGTCTTGGGGGGAAAATTATTGTTTTTTTTTTTTTTGCACACAATTGTCATAACAAGTTATTTCTCTCACACAGCACATGCATGCATACTTGCAATGACACCCCAAGATACATTCTGCTACTCCTACTGAGTATAGTGATACCACATGTGTGAGACTTTTACACTGCCTGGCGACATAGAGGCCCAACATTGAAGTAGCACCGTCAGGCGTTATAATCTCATTTCTCAACCACCTTTTACAGTTTTGAAAACAGATTCTCTGGTGGCAGGTACTCCTGGTGGACTGGTGGCGGGTACTCTGGTGGCGGGTACTTTGGTGGGGGTACTCCTGATGGACTGGTGGCAGGTACTCTGGTGGCGGGTACTCCTGATGGACAAGTACTCTGGTGAGGTGGCGGGTACTCTGGTGGACTGGTGGTGGGTACTCCTGATGGACAGGTACTCTGGTGAGGTGGCAGGTACTCTGATGAGGTGGCTTGTACTCTGGTGGCGGAAAACTCTGGAAAGCCGAGGACGTCATATGACGTCCACCCAGGATGGGAGATCCCATCTGTGGACGTCATATGACAATGGCTGGGTATTGAAGTGGTTAAAAAGGCAGGAATGGTAATTTTGATGATAATCATATTGTTTTTCTTCTGTTACATTGCTGTTAAAATCATAATGTGCATAATTTTAAAAATAACCCCAGCAAAAATACATAAGGAAGAAAGTGAAAGTGAAACTGAAATGACCTCAATATCTCCAAATAGATGGTATAGTGAGTTGATTAGTGTTCTTAACAGAACATTATTCAAAAGGAGGGGTTGATAGGAAAGCAGGGTTACCCCTTCATAGGAAAGCAGGGTTACTTTATGATATCATATCAGCTTTATATTAAAATATGGGCTGGATTCAAATTAAATCGGCGCACATTTATGCCGCCGTAGCGTATCTCTTTTATGCTACGCCGGGGCAAGCATGGAATACACAAACAAATGCTCCCAACTATGCGCCGGCGTAGTATATATTTCGTAGGCGTAAGCCGGTGGAAGTGGGCTGGAAGAATGTTAATGAAGTGTGACCCCATGCAAATGATGGGCCGGGCGCCAGACAAGTACTTAAAATGAACTGCATATGCATACAACCACGTCGGAACAACTGCCTAAGATATACCGGATCACTGTGTATGCCGTGAACGTAACTTATGCCCAGTCAGACTCACGTCGGCCCATATTCACAGACGTCCTATGTACAATACGTATGCTTGTGTTCCCTGGTTCATACCTTTGCATGGGTTGCGCCTCATCTATGGGGGATAACTTTACCCCGAAAGTAAAACTTACGCAAACCGATTAAAGCATGCGCCGGGCGCAAGTACGTTCGTGAATCGGCGTATCTCCCTCATTTGCATATTTGAATAGAAAACCAATGGGAAAGCCACATGCGTCCAGCGTAAATATACGCCCAATCTAGGCCGGCGTAGGCAAGTTACGTTGGTGGGATGAAGTCAGTTTTTAGGTGTATCTAAGTTTGTGGGTTCGGCGCACAGACACAACGGCGCATATTTGTACTTACGCGGCGTATCTGGAGATACGTCGGCGTAAGTGCTTTGTGAATCCGGGCCTATATGTTCTCATTTTGCTTAGTACAGATAAACTCTTATCAACTTTTACATTGCATGCACAGGCTTGCACTGCTTATATTACAGGAAACTTAAAGCTTGCGGCTAAGCTACTGTTCTGCAGAGTGTGTGAAATATTCTTTACAAAGAAGAGTATATGGTCAATTATGCAGACATGTGTGAAGTTTTATTGACAGTTATAGACATAAGATAGACTGTACTAATATAATTAAAATATATATATATTTTTATCTGTCACGTACATTTATCTCCAGGCAAACTTTGTACAAAAATATGCTGTAATATGATTGGTTGTTCCACAAAGGGGTGCCTCCCATGTGCCTCCCATGCACAAACAACAAATAAAACCAGTTGATGCCTAAAATGAAATTGTAATCTTGCTACGTGATACTCGTGTTGGTGTCTTGCTGATTACCTGATCGATCATAGGACTCCTCGCACCCAGAGCAAAGATAGCAAAACAGAATAGGAACTTACAGGTGATCACAGGTAATCACAGGTGACTTCTCACCTGACACACCCCAAATTTTAAGGTAGCTTGAACTTTGTAAATTTTAAGGTGAAACCAGCCAAATGGGGAGATTCCTTCTCCCTAACAGGGCCGCAGACACACCCAAAAACTGACGAGCCTTAAAATCTCTCTGCTCTCTATCCATAAGCAAAATTTATAAAGGATTCCCTTTAGTTTGACTTTGCAAAGACACATATTCCTGGGTTTAGCTGTGATGCATGTCAATGGCCATTTAGGCTTTGTTTAATGGAAACATTTGGGATTTCAGTCCAGGAAATCTGCATCTGTATTCCTATTGTTCTCCAAGAAACTTCTGGTCCTGCCAATATTTGCACACATGATAGATACGTATATATAGGTGGCCGCGGCACATAGGTTTACTGGAAGTGACGGCCAGCACGCAGGAATTACATCACGCCCCTCCAGAAAGTTGGTTGTAATGCTGCTAATTCCTTCCCACCACCATGACCGGCTCACTGTTCTCTGAGGAAGAGATGATCCTCATTTGCAAATGAAGTTATTTTCTAGTTTTTTTTACATGGGGTGGTGTTTGTGTGGGAAAAGGATGTAGAAATGATTTGGGGTAAAAACACACACCTACTTCCTGTGTTCAGATTCACTTCTGGGATAATGTATATTGCTTCCTGTTTCAGCATATCTACATGTCCAATTCTCCCTTTAGCTTAATATATACATAATGTAGAAAAGAAGAGGGGAAAAAACTGGGCTAAGAAAATGAACAAGCTTGACAAACTACAAGAATGTATTCAAAAAAATCAATGAATGGTTGGAAGCAGCAAACCTTCTGTAAACAACATCAACATACATTGGACAAAAAATAGAAAAAAGGTTGGTCACAGTAAACCTATAATAAAGTGAATAAGTGTAACACTTCCATAAAATAAAGTGCTGTAACAGACAAAAATGAATTGACAAACAACTAAGGCCGCGTACACACGACCGAGAACCTCGTCGGGCTAAACTCATCGTTCCACCCGACGAGGTTCTCGGCCGGCCGTCGAGTTTGTCGACCAGGCTGTCCAAAAAGGCGTCGAGCCATTAGTCCCGATTGCCCGTCAAGCAAATAGAGAACCTGCTCTCTATTTTGGCTCGACGAGCTTCCCGACGGGACGCTCGACGAAAGTGTACACACGATCGAGCTTCTCGGCAGAATATGGATCCCAGCGAGCTTCTCGCTGGATTCTGCCGAGAAACTCGGTCGTGTGTACGGGGCCTTAACCGATGAAGCTGACTGATGGTCTGATGTGCCTACACACCATCGGTTTAAAAAAACGATTGTGTCAGAACACAGTGATGTAAAACACAACGACGTGCTGAAAAAAACGAAGTTCAATGCTTCCAAGCATGCGTCGACTTGAT
Source organism: Rana kukunoris (assembly GCA_029574335.1). Lineage (NCBI taxonomy): Eukaryota > Metazoa > Chordata > Amphibia > Anura > Ranidae > Rana > Rana kukunoris. The sequence goes on from CM056053.1 coordinate 238,344,939, forward strand.
TCTGAGCATGCGCAGCTTTTTAACCAATGCTTTTGCATACTAACGATCGGTTTTGACCTATCGGTTAGGCGTCCATTGGTTACATTTTAAAGCAAGTTCTCTTTCTTTTTACTGAAGGATAACTGACCGATGGGGCCCACACACGATCGGTTTGGACCGATGAAAACGGACCATCAGTCCGTTTTAATCGGTTGTGACCAATTGTGTGTTCGCGGCAAGATCTCTTAATTTAGCCCTGGATAAATCCGGAAAAAAAACAATGTATCAAATTGTGATGTGAAAACCTCATACAAAGTAGAAGATAAATAAACCATCAATGAAATTGGACAAATGAGTGAATAGAAGGTTCATAAATGTTAAAAAATGGGTATAAATGAAACCCGTGCAAAAAAGATAGATTAAATAATTCAACTGTGAAAGAAATCCTCAAATGTTGAAAAGAAGCTACTGTAAAAATCCACCACTGAATTAAAAGAAATGCCTGCTCGCCAGAGCCCCGTGATCCCCCGCAACAGCGTATCCCTACAAAGACTATTGATATGTTTGCACTATCCGGAGTGTTCCATTTCACAGGTAATAGATTGCAGTCAGTGGGCCAGATTCTCAAAAAATGGCGCATCTGGCGGCGTTGCGTATCGTATCGCAGTTACACTACGTCTACGCAAATTACTGGAGCAAGTGCCGTATTCTCAAAGCACTTGCTCCGTAATTTTCGGCGGCGTATCGTAAATGCGGCGTCGTAAGGCCGTGTAATTCAAATACTGAAGGAGGGGGCGTCAAAAGAAGTGCGCATGTGCTGGCCAGGAAAAAAGCCCAGTGCGCATGCTCCAGCTCACGTCGGAAAGCGTCGTTGAAACCGACGTCAAAACGACGTGATCGTCACTTACACAATTCCCTATTCGCGAACGACTTAGTAAAACGACGTAACCGACGGAAAGAGATGACGCTGACTCGACGCCATACTTAACATGGCAACGACGGCACTTCGGAAACATACCCCTCATACAGCAGGGGTAACCTTACACGTACGCAACCTACGTAAGCGACGACGGGGCGGCGTAAAAACGCTCGGGAATCGGCGTATTAGGCTCATTTGCATAGGCAAATGAGAAAACAACGTAAAGGCCACCTAGCGGCCGGCGCTGTCATTACATCTAAGATCCGACGGTGTAATTGCTTTACACCTGTCAGATCTTTAGTGTATCTATGCGTAAGTGCTTCTAAGAATCACTCGCATAGATACCCATTGAAAAAAACTGCGATACGACGGTGTATCTGAGATACACCGTCGTATCTCTTTTGAGAATCTGGCCCAATGTGTTTTGTAGCTAGTCCAACTTCATCAGGGCTGGCACTGAAAGGGCTTCAATACATCCATGCAATTCCATTATATAACAAATACAAAGTACAATGTATTTTTACTAAACAAACACACACTTCACTGACCCCTCCACATACAGTATCTCACAAATATGAGTACACCTGTGAGGGGTTAGCTCGGTAGCGGGTGTGTGTGACCCCCTGGATGGGTTCACTACACGCTGAACTATACAGAAAGGCACTTGAGGATGGTTGAAAAGAAAGGATATGGTTTATTCTTCCATATTGCTGGATACAAGTGCAAGCATCAAAACAGCATAAACAAAACATAAAATAAACCCTGGCCACTTGGGGCGTCTATCTTCACAACACAGGAACCTACCTATGGAGTCTGGCACAGCCTACTGCTGGGCAGACACTGCTGGTCATACAGCAGAAAAACAATAGTCTTTTTTTGATTTTTATCGCACAGAAAAATCAACAACCACCTCACCTCTTAAGAAGTCTTTCTGACCACTCCTCAACTCAAAAAGCCTCAGGATGCAGCAATCAGTATTCATCCTTTGGATGTCTTATAGAGGCCTTAATTTGCTTCTGTCTGAACAGCTGAAGTTTTCCAACGCCCTAAACCTTTCTGGGTATTTCTGCAGCCGACACCTAATAGTAATTGGTGAATTGTCTAAACAAGGCAGAAATGTATCTCCCGTCTGTGACAACACCCACAGATTTACCTGACTTCCTGTCACAACCCCTCACATTTTTGTAAATATTTTATTATATCTTTACATGTGACAACACTGAAGAAATTAAACTTTGCTACAATGTAAAGTAGTGAGTGTTCAGCTTGTATTACAATGCAACTTTGCTGTCCCCTTAAAATAACTCAACCCACAGCCATTAATGTCTAAACCGCTGGCAACAAAAGTGAGTACACCCCTAAGTGAAACTGTCCAAATTGGGTCTAATTAGCTATTTTCCCACGCCCTGGTGTCATGTGACTCATTAGTGTTACAAGGTCTCAGGTGTGAATGGGAAGCAGGTGTGTTAAATTTGGTGTTATCGCTCTCACTCTCTCATACTGGTCATTGGACGTTCAACATGGCACCTCATGGAAAAGAACTCTTTGAGGATCTTAAAAAAAGAATTGTTGCTCTACATAAAGATAGCCTAGGCTATAAGAAGATTGCCAAGACCCTGAAACTGAGCTGCAGCACAGTGGCCAAGACCATACAGTTATTAACAGGACAGATTTCGCTCAGAACAGGCCTCACCATGGTTGACCAAAGAAGTTGAGTGCACGTGCTCAGCGTCATATCCAGAGGTTGTCTTTGGGAAATAGATGTATATGTGCTGCCAGCATTGCCAGTCAGTGCTCAGACCATATGCTACACACTGCATCAAATTGGTCTGTATGGCTATCATTCCAGAAGGAAGCCTCTTCTAAAGATGATGCAAAAGAAAGCCTGCAATCAGTTTGCTGAAAACAAGCAGACTGAGGACATGGATTACTGGAACCATGTCCTGTGGTCTAATGAGACCAAGATAAACATATTTGGTTCAGATGGTGCCAAGCGTGTGTGGCGGCAATCAGGTGAAGAGTACAAAGATGACTTTGTCTTGCTTACAGTCAAGTATGGTGGTGGAGTGTCATGGCCTGGGGCTGCATGAGTGCTGCTGGAACTGGGGAGCTACAGTTAATTGAGGGAATTATGAATGCCAACATCTACGGTGACATACTAAAGCAGAGCATGATCCCCTCCCTCCAGATTCGCAGGGCAGTATTCCAACATGATAACGACCACAAACACACCTCCAAGATGACCACTGCCTTGCTAAAGAAGCTAATGCTAAAGGTGATGGACTGGCCAAGCATTTCTACAGACCTAAACCCTATTGAGCATCTGTGGGGCATCCTGAAAAGGTGGAGGAGTGCAAGGTCTCTAACATCCACCAGCTTCTGTAATGTCATCATGGAGGAGTGGAAGTGGACTCCAGAGGCAACCGGTGAAGCTCTGGGGGACTCCATGTCCAAGAGGGTTAAGGCAATGCTGGAAAAAAATGATGTCCGCCCAAAATATTGTCACTTTGGGCCAAATTTGGACGATTTCACTTAGCAGTGCACATTAATGGCTGTGTGTGTTTATTTTGAGGGGACAGCAAATGTACACTGTTATACAAGCTGTACACTGACTATTTTATATTGTAGCAAAGCATAATTTCTTCAGTGTTGTCACATGAATGTATATAATAAAATATTACAAAAATGACAGGGGGTGTACTTACTTTTGTGAGATACCGTATAACAGGGATATGCAATTAGCGGAACTCTAGCTGTTTCAAAACTACATGTCCCATCATGCCTCTACCTCTGGGTGTCAAGCTTTTGGCTGTCAGAGTCTTGCAATGCCTCATGGGACTTGTAGTTCTACAACAGCTGGAGGTCCGCTAATTGCATATCCCTGCCGTATAAGATAACACGCACTGTAAGAGGTATCGCCCAACTCAAAAACACTCCACAAGTACTCACTTTTGGCCCACTCTTCTCAGTATAGTGGTCAAAATGATCTTGATTGATTCTTTAAAAATACCATGAGGCATTTTCATAATGAAAAAAAAAATAGATTTGTTTAATTTCTGATGGTGTCAGAAGTCAGCAGCTGGGAGATGACTAGATATATGTATCTAACAAAAAAACTGTACAATGTAGCAAGATTTATGTACAGTGAACAATATCCACACACCACAGCAATAAACATGATAATGGATGTTCCATTACCTTCTCCACAATTTACTTCAAGCCAAAAGAGCAAGAAAATTGTCCTTGAACTATGTTTAGGGAACAGCCATATGATCCATGTGTGGTCCAAAGTTGGAACAGCCTTCTGGTATGATATTTGCCCATTTTCTTGCTTTTTTAACATACTTTCTACATATCACTTTTTAAAATCATTTTCAAGGGATTGAAGGATTTAAACAAATTATTATCATTATACAAACACAGATCATACAATGAAATTCAAATATACCTTTACACAGAACATAACACTCACATATACAGTAAATAGTAATATAAGAATACTGTTTATATGAAAAACAATACACACTTACAAATAAGTCACATTACTGTATCCCAACTATTTAACTTACTGAATGTAAAATCTGCACTGCCTAAGGAAAAAAAAAAAACATTTTAATTTATTTGTAGGAGCCTCAGTGCTCCTATAACCCTTCCCTGAAGCAGGGGCGGATCCAGAGTCTATTCTCAGGAGGGGCACTACCAGAATTTTTTTTTGAGGGGCAATTTATCAGGGAAATGGCTAGTGTTAGCGCTTCAACGATCACGGCACCATGGTTGTTTTGGTGTCAGAATGATTGAAATGCATTATTTCTATTATTACATTGTAATATAAAATTAAATAGTGTGTCACTTGCTACGTCACCTGCCACCAGATGCAGCTTGTCACTTGCCACGTCACCTGCCACATGTTGCGGATTGTCACTTGCCACGTCACCTGCCACATGTTTCGGATTGTCACTTGCCACACATTGCAGATTGTCACATCACCTGCCACAAGTTGCAGAATGTCACTTGCCTGCCACCAGATGAAGATTGTCACTTGCCACGCCACCTGCCACATGTTGCAGATTGTTTCTTGCCATGCCACCTGGCACCAGATGTAGATTGTCACTTGCCACGCCACCTGCCACAAGTTGCAGATTGTCACTTGTTACGTCACCTGCCACATGTCGCAGATTGTCACTTGCCATGCCACCTGCCACAAGTTGCGGATTGTCACTTTCCACGTCACCTGCCTCATGTTGCGGATTGTCACTTGCCACAAGTTGCAGATTGTCACTTGCTATGCCACCTGCCACAAGTTGCGGATTGTTACTTGGCACGTCACGTGTCACAAGTTGCGGATTGCCACGCCACCTGCCACAAGTTGCGGATTGTCACTTCTGCAACTACCGCCGGCTCAGACTCCCGGAGCCTGAGAATTCCGCAACTAACACAAATTTCTTGGGGTGGCAATTACCCTATTGCCCCCCCTGGATCCGCCCCTGGTCTGAAGGTAGCTCTCAAAATATTCAAAATTTAGATGAGTATTATACCTCGTACACACGACCATTTTTCTCGGCAGGAAAAAAAAAGTTTTTCCTGACATGATTCCTCTCCAGCCTGACTTGCACACACACGTTCATGCAAAAAAACTACCAAAGTGCGGTAATGTACAACATGTACGACGGGACTATAAAGGGGAAGTTCCTTTCAAATGGTGCCACCCTTTGGGCTGCTTTTGGGCTGCATACTTGATTCTGAGCATGCACGTTTTTTTCCCCTCGGGAATGCATACACACGACAGTTTTTCGTGACGAGAAAAAGACTGAGGGAAACGCGACGAGAAAAAAAAAAGAGAGCTGGTTTAAAAAAAATTGCGGGCAGTTTTTTTGCTAGAGAGCATACACAAGACCGTTTTTTACGACAGCAGTTTTCTCGTCATGTACAAGGCATTACTCTCTGAAATGTTGTGCTCCCTATGAATGCATCTCTGCTCTTTGCTATGCTTAATATCTGCAACTCAATTTTTGTGCAGTCTTTATTACCCTCTGCAATTCTACTGCTTGTAAAAGTAGTCAATGACTACTTCAACAAAGTAAAAAGTACAAAATCTGACTTCTGGTGGTTGTGTTGTCACGAATCAAATTGATGAGCCTGCAACTATTGTGACAATTAACAATTTCAATGTCTAATTTTTGTTATGTGTAAAAAAACTTACCAAGAATTAGCAAGAAAGACATTTGCCTTCCATTCACATACTCACCTCTGTTGCACATCATTTATTTGTGTACCTTTTTGAAGTATGGACACTGCACAACTAAAGAAAGCCCATATTATTATCAGGATACAGAGGGTCCACATTACTCCTTAACACTTGTATAAAATAATACATGGTATAAGCAACCTATATCACATGTTTATTTTTATATACATATGCCTCTCTTTTATTGTTATATGCATATTATTTCAAAGTTATGGACAAATTCCTTTTTTTTTTAAATAAATAACAATGAATTATTGTTCCAACAACTTTTCAAACATGACAGATATATTAATCATTGCTCCTAAATGTGTGTTTTTGTTGTATTATACTAGCTTTGGCCTGCTATCGTTACTACTATATGTTACAAAGGATATATAATGGTGTTGTACTTCAGGTATCAATTGTGTGTTTTATGTTGGTACAGCTATACAAAAAGGTATTGTACATAGGCAAAATGCCAAGTTCCATTTTATTTCTGAAAGCTTCCTTCTACAGTCTTTGCCTTCGTTTGACATTCACAAGTTGCAAGGAAATTGGGTATAATTAATACCTGGATTTTCTTTTGGCCTCAGTTTGTAATTCTTAAATGAGCTGCTTCTTTAGTGTTACACATGATTAGCAAATGCTACTGGGAATTTAATATGCACATGCTCCAAGATTTTTATACCTAAACCTTTAAGGATCATGTAAATGAGGGAAGTTCTAATTAGGCTTATGACTGGCATAATTAAACAGAAACAGTGTGATACATAAAGTCCTACTGAAACACTGTAAAAGTTTCTGTAGAACATAACAGCTTTTAAAAAAAAAAAAAAAAATGTATATAATTATCACAGAATTTAAACATGTGAATAACTCACTAAAGAATATTCTTTTGATTTTAAATTCTAAGTTATTTTATGTTTTTGGAATCCTAAATGCATGGTAAAATATTTCTTAGGCCGCATACACACGATCAAATCTATCTGCTGAAAACGGTCTGACAGACCATCTCAGCAGACAGATTCGATCGTGTGTACAGGCGAGCCGACGGATTTGTCCAGCAGACAGATTTTAAAGCATGCTTTAAAATCTGTCTGCTGGGAACCCGTCGGACCGATATCTTTGCTGGTTAGTACGCTAACCAGCAGACATATCTGCCCGCACATGCGTCGAATGGATTAGACACATGCGCGGAAGTGTTTTACTTCCTGGTGCGGTGAGGTGGCGGCGTCAACGTCACCGCCACGTCACTGCGCTGTCTGCCGGCGGGGATTTTGGTTTGATCGTGTGTACAGCGATCAAACCAAAACAGCCAGCAGACATATCTGTTCAAATCGGTCTGTCAGACCGATTTGAACAGATATATTTGGTCGTGTGTACGCGGCCTTAGACTGCTGATCTCTTATTGACCAGAATAGCTTTATTTTTTTGGCTATATATATTTTTGTTTCCAAAATGTTAGGTTGTCCCTCTAAAGAGCTTCTGTACTGGTATATTGATTGGAGTAGATCCAATCAGTGTACCAAGAAACCATTACAGCATCCACGATCACAGTCACATAAACACTTGTTCCAGTTGGCAACCACCAAGCTTTATAGGTTGCAACTTATACTTGCCATTAAGAACTTTGAGGGATGATCCACACATTTAGAGGTCACGCCAATTGGAGTTAAGCCACCATTCTTTTTACCAAGATATGTTAAAAAAAAAAACACCAAAAGATATATGAATAGCCTAATAATGACTGATAAACCTGGGAGATGTATGTATAGGCAGCATGGGATTGAAATGCTCACTAATAGTCGGGCAGGAGGTGGAGAGGTACAAGTATTAGCCAATAATATAGCAAGGGCTTGACAAAGGAATACGTATTACTGGCCGGTAGCTAATGGGAGTCCCCTGGCAACATTTTGATTTCTATGAAGAGCTGCACCAAATGTTGCAGAAGACCAACCAGCTGATCTGAGTGGGTTACTGTTCACAAATGGTGCAGTAATGCAGGCGAATGGGACAAATGTTGAGAGCACAACTCATGAAAGCTTATAATTTTTTGGATGCAGTTCCTTATCTGTGGATAGGTGCACATAGGTAGGAAGAGCACAGAAGATACACGTATACAGAGTTTTGATTTATAAAATGTTTAAATGGTCATTAAAAACAATCGTGTGTAGGCTCCAGAGCATTTTTCTCGACGTGAAAAATGGGCATTGAAAATTTAGAACCCCCTTTAAATTTTCGCATTGTTTTTCATGTGTAGACTTTAACAACGTGAAAAAATGTGCATGCTCAAAAGAAAGTTATGAGACGGGAGCATTCGTTCGGGTAAAACTAGCGTTTGGAATGGAGATATCACATTCGTCAGGTTGTAACAGACTGAAAAGCACGAAGACTCAAAAGCATGAATCGTCTCTCACCAAACTTACACTAACACAAAATCGGCAAAAGCAACCCAAAGGGTGGCACCATCTGAATGGAACTTCCCCTTTATAGTGCTGTCTTACATGTTGTACATCACCGTGCTTTGCTTTGCATTTTTTTTTTCACGGTCGTGTGTATGCAAGGCATGCTTGACAAGAATCACGTAGAAAAAAAACTTGTTTTTTCTAGGACATTGAAAATGGTCATGTGTATGTGGCTTTAGACTTGGTTGATTGGTCATAATTATAGCTACAGTGTTGGAAAAAACAAAGCTCTGAAATGAAAGATTGTCCGAATAAATTGCTCTTACTACTTGCGACAGCACTATTTTTAGTACTAATTAATTTTAAATAAACATTTTTAAATACATACATATTAAAGAGTCTACATTTGTTGCATGACTAAAATGTGCACTTTAAAAAGGGAAATACAAATAAAAACTTCTCTGAAGGACAGAAATTAAATTTGGTAATTTAGTTATTGCTGTGGCTCACAATCAAAGCACAAAGAAGTGTTTAATGCAAAATACTGTACAAAAACAATATACAGTTTACTAGCTGAATATGCCCAGGTTTTAATGAGAGTATAAAACCCATGTTGCTGAACACATCATGCTCTTATTGCTCGGTGGAAGTTTCTGACAGCACAGCAATTTCACATAATACACACTTTGTAGTGCTGACATATTTTGCAGTGGTTTACAGAGATCATTATACCACTTGAATTAGTATATACTTCTCTTGGACTTTACAGTCTAGTGTCATATATACTAGGGTCACTTACTCTGGGGGCTAATAAGCCTACATGTTTGATTTCTGGAAGAAATCCATACATGAGAATCCATAATTTTCTTTTAAGGCTGCTCGCAGTGCAGTGAAAGGGACAGTGGCTTCCCAAGAGCACAAGGCACACTTCCAAATGCTGTTTACGCCAACTTCTCCAAATAGTAATGACAAATCAATAACCAAGGGGACACTTCAAGGTGACCCCCCCCCCCTCAGGTGTGCTCTCGCCTTGTTTAGTGTGACCTCACAACTAAGTTTGGTTTTATATATATATATATATATATATATATATCAGTTTAGCCTCTCCTGGGCTGAATCATGCGATCTGGATCTCCTGGATTCCTCTGCTTCAATGATGCAACCCCACCATGAGCCTTTAACCTTTGTGTGTGTATATGCAGATAAGGTAGACTCCTACATTTTGTTATAGTTCATTCGGTTATATATTCCCTTTGCCTATTAACCCAGTGTTGAATGTATGTAAACAAAATTTATGGATCAATAAAGCTTGTCCTAATATTTTCAAGGTGATATTCTCTGTAATGTTGCCTGTGCCATGCACAACGCAGGAAAGGCAGGGGAGATTAGAGAGCTGAATGCATGGCTAAGATCTGGTGTAAAAAGGAAGGGTTTGGGTTTCTAGAGCATTGGGCTGACTTTTCATTGGGGTGCATCCTATATGCTAAAGATGGTTTGCACGTGAATGGAAGGGGGTCTGATATGCTAGGGGAGAGGTTTATGTGAAGGTTGGAGGAGTATTTAAACTAGAATTGAGGGGGAGGGTGAACTAAAATTCAATTAGGCAGACAGGTCAGTTAGGGGTCAGACTGGGGGTAGAATGGGGATAGACTTCACAAATCAAATTGCAGCAGCACTGCATATGTTCCTGTGAGATACTCTGCATATTACACCAGCACTGCATATGTTCCTCTGACATAATCTGCATATTGCAGCAGCACTGAATATTTTCCTGTGAGATACTCTGCATATTACACCAGCACTGCATATGTTCCTGTCAGATACTCTGCATTAGATAATTTAGGTAAAGGTTCCTGATTGTGCTTATAGGGAGAGAAATATATAGGAGTCAGTCCTACTTCACAAATCAAAGTGCAGTAGCACTGCATATATAAAAGTGAGCTACACCCTTTATATACTTTTCTTCTATTGTGCTATTCAAACAACCATTTAGGGAAAAAATAAAAATTTTGCAGTATCTGTAGGTGTGAGATAAACACTTTAGCTAGTGTTCTTATATTGTTGTATTAAAAAAAACACCCGTTTAGGGCAAAAATATATATTTTACATCCAGTGTTTGCAGTCTTGCCTGCATACCTGTACGTGTGAGATACACACTTTACATACTGTTTTCTATTGTGCTATTCAAAAAAAGAATTATTTTAGGCACATTATTTTTTTTTGGTGTGTTTCCTGCATATCTGTAGGTGTGAGATAAACACTTTAGCTAGTGTTCTTGTATTGTTCTATTCAAAAAACACTAATTTAGGGCAAGATCCTACATTTGAGAAATATGAGGAGAATGTCATATAAGGGACGTGGCCGAGGTCATGGTGCTGCTGGTGGAGCTCCTGTTACAGGGAGAGGACGTGGTCGATCTGTGCCAGCTACATGCACAAGTGAAATACTTTTCTCAGGTGCGAGTAGGCGACAGAGCCTGCAGCGGTATTTGGTGGGGCCTAATCCGGCTCTACGAATTTTGAGGCCAGGAGAAGAACAGGCGATAGTAGATTAGGTTGCTGACAGTGCCTCTAGTTCCTTCACATTTGTCTCTCAACCAGTCTTGTGCTGAAAGATCGGAGTTGGCACCTTCAGCCGATGTCCATCAGTCTTTCACCTCACCCCCTTGCAAATCAGCCAATCAGTCTGAGCCCCAAATCATGCAGCAGTCTCTTCTGCTTTTTGATGACTCTGTTAGCATGTTTTCCTAGGGCCATTCACCTAGCCCTGCCCCAGAAGTGGAAGAGATTAAGTGCACCGATGCCCAACCACTTATGTTTCAAGATGAGTACATGGGGGAACCATCACAGCATGTCTCGGATGATGAAGAAACACAGTTGCCAACTGCTGCTGCTTTTGCAATTGCGCAGACCGACAAGGAGGGCAGGGCTGAAGACTGGGTGGTACATAATGTGGTGGACGATGAGGTCCTCGACCCCACATGGAATTAACCTCATGCAGGTGACCCATGTAGTTTGGAGGAAGAGGAGGTGGTCACACAGAGCCACCAGCACAGCAGAAGATGGAACAGGGTGCCAAAGCGGTACATTGTCCTTGTAACGGGATCCAGCAGCGTGACCACCCAGTAATCAGCACCTGTTAAAATGTGAGCAACTCGGCTGCTGTTGCGGAGACACTGCAGCATGTAATTGCTCATGTGTGCCAGGCTGCCCAGAGGCAACAAAAAGCTGTCCTCTGTGGGAGGTGTATCGTCTGTGTCCATTGTATCCCCCCAGCCACGCACCAGTGATGGCCACAAGCTGGTCTGGGTGCCACCCTGCTGTAAACATGGTTCCTCCTCCTCCTCCATCTCCTCCTCCATCTCCTCCTCCTCATCTTCCACCTCGTCATCCTCCAGAACTGTGCCCTTGCTGGACAATTCTGTACCTGGCGTTTGTTGGTGCAGGAACCCACCCTCGGAGCCACTTGTGACGGACTGCCCTGAAAGCCTTTGAAATGATCATGATTCCTTCTCCTCCTCCTGTGCCACATCCTCTTCCATCATCGCCCGAAGCATTTTTTCAAGGAGGCATAGAACTGGGATAGTAACGCTGAGAACGGCGTCATCGGCACTGGCCATGTTGGTGGAGTACTCGAAACAAGGCACACAGGTCTCGCATGGAGGCCCAGTTATTGGTGGTGAAGTGGTTCTGTTCCGCAGAGCGACTCACGTGTGCGTGCTGCAGCTGTAACTCCACTATCGCCTGCTGCTGCTCGCACAGTCTGGCCAGCATTTGCAAGGTAGAGTTCCACCTTGTGGGCATGTCACATATAAGGCGGTGAACGGGAAGGCCGAAGTTAAGCTGCAGCGCTGACAGGTGAGCAGCAGCAGGGTGAGAACGCTGAAAGTGCGCACAGGCGGCCCGCACTTTCTGGAGCAGCTGTGGCATATTCGGTTAATTTATAAGGAACCACCAAATTCAGCACATGCGCCAGGCAAGTGATGTGCGTCAAACTGGCTAGGCTCAGAGCTACTACGAGATTTTGCCAATTATAGCACACCACCAGGCCCGGCTTGAGGCTCACTGCCACCAACCACTCATCGGTCTGTTGTTCGATGTCCCTCCACAACTCCTGCGCGGTGTGGGGTTTTTCCCCCCAAACAGGAACGTTTTAAAACTGCCTGCTGTCGTTTACCTGTGGCTGTGCTGAAGTTGGTGGTGAATGTGTTACGCTGACCGGATGAGGAGGCGGTAGAAGATGAGGAAACGGAGTAGGAGGAGTTAGCAACAGGAGGAAAACTGAAGCACCCTGTAATCCTTGGTGGTGGAATGACATGCGCCAGACTGCTATACGCCACAAGTCCAGCCGCCACTGCATTTACCCAGTGTGCTGTTAGGGAGATATAACGTCCCTGACCGCGCTTACTGGTCCATGTATCCGTAGTTAGGTGGACCTTGCCACAGATGGCATTGCACAGTGCACACCTGATTTTGTCCCCCACTTGGTTGTGCAGGGAAGGGATGGCTTGCCTGGAAAAGTAGTGGCGGCTGGGCATGATGTACTGTGGGACAGCCAATGCCATCAGGCTTTTAAAACTCTGTGTCTCCACCAGACGGAATGACAGCAGTTCGAAGGCCAGGAATTTTGAAATGCTGGCATTCAGGGCCAGGGATCGTGGGTGGGTAGGGGGGTACTTCCTCTTCTGCTCCAGTGTTTGGGAGATACCCACGTGGAAGAAAAATATATTTTAAATATATTTAAAAAAAACATTCTAAATATATTTTTCCCAAATATATTGCAATATATTTGAAATGCTACAATTTTGGCCAGATTCAATATATTTCAAAAATATATTTCAATATATTTGTGAATATATTATTGAATATATTGGGAAATGCATTGTGAAATATGTTGCAAATATACTCATAAATATATGTTAAATGTACTTCTGAATGCATTTAGCAATATATTTATGCAGCCATAAATATATTGCAACATGCATTTTGGAATGCATTGTGAATATATTCAGACATATATTGCTAAATGCATTCAGAAGTACATTTAACATATATTTCAGAATACATTCACAATGCATTCCAAAATGCACTTTGCAATATATTTATGGCTGCATAAATATATTGCTAAATGCATTTAACATATATTTATGAATATATTTGCAACATATTTCACAATGCATTACCCAATATATTCACAAATATATTGAAATATATTTTTGAAATATATTGAATCTGGCCAAAATTGTAGCATTTCAAATATATGGCAATATATTTGGGAAAAAATATATTAAGAATGTTTTTTAAAATATATTTTAAATATAAATGTACTGAATGTAAAAAAAAAAAAATACATTCCTATTACATTTTGAAATGCTGTGCATTTATATATTGTATTTTATATATTGTAGGCCTATAAAACCAGCAAATATTTGGAAATAAAAACGATAACACAGTACAATACACACAACTTTATTATCATGTAAATATACAAACACTACAACACAGAGAATAGAAAGTGGTGTTAACTGTGGTAAATGACATACAAGTTTATTTGTGGTATTCTGATGGTTCCCGATGTTTCCCTTCAGGTGATATTTCAACACCGGAATTGTTCTCGTAAGAGCGTCACTGATCACACCGTTTGAAGTCCCAGGAAACTTTGCCAAAGTGGCAGCTTTAAAAAGTAAATGGAAAATATTAGACTTATTAGATTTTCCCTGTGAATCAAAAGCCATATAAGACCCTTTTCACACTGTAGCGCTGCTAAAGCTCCGGCGGTTTTTGCAACACTTTTTTTAGGCGTTTTTTTTTTTTTTTTTAAAGGGAAAAAGTACAGTTTTTAATGCGCTTTTAAAGTGCTTTGGAAGTGCTGCCCATTAATTTCAATAGGCAGGTGTGTTTTAGGAGCACTATTTATAGCGCTCCCAACCCGCCCCAGATGCTGCTTGCAGGACTCTTTCTAAAGTTCCGCAAGCGCATCGCCCCAGTGTGAAAGTACTCATTGCACTGAAAGGGATGCAGTTTCATGAGCTTTTTAGAGGCTATTTCTAGTGCTAAAACACCTGAATACTGGCTCAGTGTGAAAGGGGTCTAATAGATGCAGCTGAGTAAATAAAACGAACAAAATTAAGCATGTAAAAAAAAAATATTGTAGACTTTTAAAAAATCTGTATAAAAATCAACATCTTGCCTACAACTTGCCTTTTTAGTTCAGACTACTACCAGACTGAGCAAGATATCTTATTTTGACACAACAGTCAAATTGGCTTACAGTCTACATGTCAAAGCTGATGTTTTCATAGGGTCTAACTGTACTTGCTTCTCTCCATCTGTCAGCCGCTTGGAGGCACCTCCTTAAAGGTTACTTTTTATTGAAGTGGTTGTAAAGGTACAAGGGTTTTGTATTCAATGCATGAAGGTAAAAAAAACTTCTGTGTGCAGCCCCCCTATACTTACATGAGCCCTCTCTCAATCCAGTGATGTCCACGAGAGCCTTGTCTCTCCAGGGACTTGCACTGCTGATTGGCTTTCTGTAGCGGTGGGAGCTATTGGCTCACGGTGCTGTCAATCACAGCCAGTGAGCTAATTAGGAGATGGGGTCAAGGCAAGGCTCAGTGTGTGATTGGACACACAGAGCTCTGGTTCAGGAGCACCGGCATGGGACCTGAGAAGAGAAGGATCTGAGCTGCTCTGTACAAAAACCCTTACACAGAGCAGGTAAATAGGAGTAGGATATGTTTGATATTTAAAAAAAAAAGACAACCATTTAATGTTTCGATACCAAAAGAAAACCTACCTGTTTAGGCCTTGAGTACGACGCTTGACAAGGAGATGAGCTCAAGTCTTCAGATGGGACAAAAGGTGATGCACACGATACACCCACACAGGATGAACTTCCACCATCATTCTTCAGTGCTATTAGCTGCGCTCTTGTTGTTTTCAAAAGATCCATTACACCAGGCAACTCTATGGAAAAGCATAACAACTTTTTAAGTAACATAATGGCCTATTTTCTCACTATATCCATTCATTTCATTTGTTAGAAATTGATGACTTGTGGAAAAATTTACTTAAATGATTAGAGGGTTTCCTCCAGTCTGCTGCTGACCCCCCCAAGAGGGTTTCTCCCAAGGTAAAAGTAAGGATGTTCCACAAAACAAAAATCCTACTTGTGCATATAGTATGTAGTTACCTCAGTGCACTCACTGATACTATAATGAATGTAGTACAGTAAACTTCTAGTTACTCAACGATCCCCATTGGTACTGTTATTTCTGGTTGCTTGAGATCTAATAGTAACTCTCAAGCATCCACCTCCCATGGCACCCTGACCCCCTCCCACTTAGCAGCTAAAGGGGGTAGGGATTGGGGGCAGGGTTTTACCACCCCCAAATTCACATGTGAATGAGCCTTAAAAGTGCTATTGCCAAATGCAACTTAGGGCTCATTCACAAGTGCGGTATGCAATGCTCCAATGCGCCTCTGAGAAATTCTGCAAGGTGGTGAGGAGGCAAAATGTTTACACCAAAAATTGCAGTGAAAGGCACACAATTGCAGCGCGGTAGTCAGGTGTGAGGAGGCAACATTGGAGGAGACTGTGCCCTGTGATCTTTGACTTCTCCCATGTTGTTCAGGTAGATCTCCAACTCTCTAAGGTTGCCTACCTCTGCCTTAAAACACTGTAGAATGAAAGGGCAAATGATTGGTCAAACAGAAAATAAAAATAAAAATAACAAAGGCAGCAGAACTGGTGGAATAACACACAATAAATAGATAACAAAAATAAAAGACTGTGCCAAAAAAAAAGATTCAATGAAAATTAAAATTGAAAAAATTTCACCAATACCAATTCCATTGAAAGATTGGCATCCAGGGGCTGATATGCCAAAAACGGTGCACAATAATTAACCAAAACAAAAAAATCAGGGGCGTGGCTACGACGGACATGAGAGCAGACGTGTTGTACTGAAGCTCCCTACCCGGCCTGTCTGCATAGCTAAAATATCGGCTCTCACTGCTGTGAACATGGGCAAACCCAAGAAGACTAAGGACTCCGCTCTCCAGGGATGCTCCACGAGGTCTTCCTCCGCACCTCCGCCGCTGATTACAGCTTATTTTAGCCCCGAGGATGCCGCGGGACATCATGCGGCCAAGATGGCGCCATCCTTGTCTTCTGCGACCCTTTCGCCTGCACATCTCTCCCGAGGAGCTGGATCGCACAGGTATGGCTCGCAGGGGGATATTGCGGCAGCGACTCCCCCGATCCTCCCCCCTGACAGCTCACATGCTGGAGCTGCTGCTCCGCCGGCCAGCCTTGTTATAGGTAGCCTCTCGCAGCCATTTCCTCCCTGCCTCGTGGAGCCGCCGCCGTCCGCTCCGGTCCTCACCGCTCAGCCGTCTCCATCCTGGGACCCCTCTACCAATGCTGACTGGGACTCGAACTCACTTCCACAGCGGTCCCAGTCTCAACGGAGCAATATGCTTTCTCCCTCAACACAACAGGGAGTATTACCCCCCGCCAGGCAGCCGTCTCATATGCAACATGTTTCTGCTCAGCTGGGGTTCCATCCTCATACAGGGCACTCACATGGCTCCTCTGGACAGTCCACTGCCATGCCCTCTATCCCCCATCAACTGTTCCGGGCTGGGCATCCCCTGACTTCACCCTACCCAGCCCATGCAATGGCCCCTTCTGACCATACTATGCCGGAACATGAGATGGACCCGGATGAATGTACCTCTTGGCGGGACTATGTCCGCTGTATGCCCACTAAACAGGACTTTCGCATGCTCATTCAAGAGGTCCGTGAAGCCTGTAGGTCAGAGATCAATATGCTCCGCACTGATCTCCATCATCTCTCTGACAGAGTTACATCCATAGAGGAGGAAGTAGAAGGCACCAGTCAAGACGTCTCGCAGATTCACGCCCAGCTAGCCTCTCAGGCTGCCACTCTCCGGGACTTCCAACGCCACCTTGAGGACCTAGATAATAGGGGGAGGCGAAATAATATCAGGGTCCGCGGCCTCCCGGAGGCCACCCAGGATGAGGACTTGCCCGCCACTTTGCAAGCTATCTTCAACTCTGTGCTAGGGCGGCCGGAACATCAAAAAGTTAAACTGGATCGGGCCCATCGGGCCCTCCGCCCCCGGGGGCCGGGGCCTAGACCTCGGGATGTGGTATGCAGAGTTCACAACTATACCCTCAAGGAGGAGATCATGAGGAAAGCGCGTAATATGCGTACTATTGACTTTGATGGCGCCCCCATACAACTCTTCCCGGATCTGTCCTGGATTACACTCCAGCAACAGCACTCCTTGCAGCCTCTCCTCTCCTTACTGAGGGAACGAGACTTCCGCTATCATTGGGGATTTCCCTTTAGCCTTACAGCAAAAAGAGATGGACGGTCCACCACGCTGAGGTACCCGGAAGATCTTCAGTCTTTTTGTAGGGACTTGGACATTCCTGTTCCACCTACTCCCGGCTGGGAGCCCCTCCGAGCCCCTCCACTCCGCCCAGATTCCTGGATCCAGGTCCCCGGAAGAAAGCGCCCACGGCCTCGCCCCTTCGGTCCACCCTCACCACCGCCTCGCGGTTGAACCTCTTCCTTCGTGGTGTTCTTCCATTCCTCGACATTGCATTGACTGGCCCCTCGCTATATTATACCTAGATGGTGTCTAGATCCTTCTACACGGAACAGATAACTATGTTTTGTGTTTTGTTCTGTTTTTTGTTTTGTTTTTTCATTTATCCATCTGCTCCTATTTTTGAAAGTCCATTCTTTTTTGGATCTAACCCTTTTTCTTTTTATTACCGAGATTCCTACTGTGGACTGGATAGTTTATCTTGGTTGGAAGTGGCCTCTCCCCTCTGAGGCTCCTCTTTGGGGTCTCGGCCCGGGAGACGCAAATGTGTTATCTTTTGATGTGCCTCATTTACATTCCCCCCTCTTGTGTATCCCCAGAAGTTTAGCCCGTTAAGATGTCCTTGGGCTTTGGTAATAGTTCTGGGTATCCGTTATGCCTAGGTTTATTTCTAACTATACTTGCAGACAGGCCTGGGAGCGATCCGCCCTGCCCTTGGTCCTACAGCCTCCCCCCCCAGGGGATCTCCGAAGGGCCCCTTGCCTACTCAGGCTCCTTTTTCTTTTTTACTGGCAGGGTTTTTTTTCTGCCCCTGCCAGGCGGAGCCCCTCGGAGATTTCCACCCTACCACCTCTTTACGGTGGATTATATTGTGAGACGTTAATCTTGCTTATTTCTATGTTGTCTGTTTTATTATTTTTTTGTCTTTTCTCTTTCTCTTTCCTCTGCTCTCCCTTTTCTCCCTTTCCTCTACCCCCTGGTCTATTGGACACCCCCGGCCTGAGAAGACTCGGCCCCGCCCGTCGGACTCCGACCCACCGACCCGGAATTGCCTTTGGGATCGTACCGCTAGATCTTCCGACTGTCTGGCCGAAGTTCCGCCTGTTTGGTAAGCAGATGCTCCTTCTTCTTCTGTATCCACCATGATTGACATATTGTCGCTCAATGTGAAGGGCCTTAACTCTAATATTAAGCGAAGTTTGGCCCTACGCGAGTTCAAACGGTCTAAGGCAGACATTATCCTTGTTCAGGAGACCCACCTCAACAAGTCTGGTAACATGGCTTTTGCCCTCAAACACTTTCCCCAAATATATCTTGCTTCTAACTCTCGAAAGCGTGCAGGCGTTGCAATCCTTTTTAAGCAGGGTTCCCCCTTCCAGTTACATTCCCTGTATGCAGACCCTACTGGTCACTTCATCGTCCTTCGTGGCACTTGGAAGGGTTCTAACTTAACTCTATGTAATGTCTACGCCCCAAATGTCAATCAGAACTCTTTTCTATCTAAGGTCTATAGACGTGTCTTTGCGGCCCCTCATCAATACCTGGTCATAGGAGGAGACTTTAATTCGACCTACTCCCCAGGGCTAGATAGGCTTACTGTGGGGGGTGGACAACCCTCCCCAGTCGTCAACAGGAAGGCTACACTTTTTCGTCAGTTGACCAGAAAATACGCTTTGTTTGACCCCTGGCGTGCTGCATACCCTTCCGCTAGACAGTTTACCTTTTATTCCCATCCCCACAAATCCCATTCCCGCATTGATTATTTTTTTGTTAATGCCCCAACTCTGAAAGCTTGTACTGATTCAGATATTCAAGCAATATCATGGTCTGATCATGCCCCGATAAAACTCTCTCTGGCACTCTCCCCGGGCTCCTCTAGATCCTGTCACTGGCGCTTGAATGAATTCCTGCTTAAGCACGACCCCTCCAGAATAGACCTAGAGCAGACTTTGAGGAATTACTTTGCGGAGAATGGTTCTTCTGAAGTCTCCCTCGCCTCTCTTTGGGAAGGACATAAGGCGGTCTTCCGTGGTCAGTGTATCTCACTGTCCTCTGCCATGAAACGTAATGCTAATGCCACTCGCCGGCAGTTGCTAGACAGGCTCCGACAATTGGAGTCCCGCCTTTTGCCCTCTCCGACCCTTGCCACGCTTCGGGCACTAGTAAGCACTAGGGCCGCGCTCCGAGACATTGAGTTAGGGAAGACTGAGAAGGCTCTCCTCCGACTCCGACAGACATATTATGACAAAGCCAACAAACCACACACGCTCCTGGCTAGACAACTTCAGGAACGGGCGGCTGCCGCCTCGCCTGCTGCTCTCAAGGATGCGACTGGCACCCTACAATCCCATCCTTCTAAAATTGCTCAGTTATTTCATGACTACTACTCGACTCTCTATAATGACCCGAGTGTCCCACATAATCCTCCGCCTCCCGACTTACAGCAGAATATTCACTCTTATCTAGCAGACTGCGATCTCCCTACTCTCACCCCTTCTGCCCTACTCAGCCTCAACTCCTCCATAACTGAGGAGGAAGTAACTGAGACGATTAAGTCCCTCCCGAATAACAAAGCCCCCGGCCCTGATGGTCTACCGTATCTGTACTATAAAACTTTCCTACCTATTATCCTCCCCCATATCACTCTTCTGTTTAACGCTTTTATGACTAACTCGCCTATCCCGAGAGATATGCAAACCTCCTTCCTTACGCTGATCCCCAAGCCGGGAAAAGATCATACCCTATGTTCCAATTACAGACCGATAGCACTTCTTAATTCTGATTTGAAAATCTTTACCAAACTATTAGCGACCAGGCTAAATGACTTCATGCCGTCACTCATTCATAAGGACCAGGTTGGGTTTATTCCCCTACGCCAGGCGGGGGATAACACCAGACGAGTCATTGACCTTGTGGAGGTAGCAAACAGGACTAGGACAGAGGCTTTGCTTCTCAGCCTAGACGCGGAAAAGGCCTTTGATAGGCTGGGTTGGCCTTTCCTGTTTGCGACACTCCGGCGCGTTGGCATGAAGGGCCCATTCTTGCAAGCTATCGCCCATTTGTACTCGTCCCCCTCGGCCCTAGTCAGGACTCAATTTGCCTCTTCCCCCACTTTTCCTATCACTAACGGAACCCGTCAGGGCTGCCCACTTTCCCCTCTTCTATACGCTCTTTGTATTGAACCCCTGGCAGCGCATGTCAGACAAAATCCAAATATCCGCGGTATTTCAGTCCATGCTAGGGACTTTAAGATTTCCCTCTTTGCGGATGATGTTCTACTCACCCTTACACAACCTCAACTCTCCCTCCCAAATTTGCATGTAGAATTGGACCGATATAGCGCACTTTCTGGGTACAAAATTAATAATTCCAAGACGGAAGCCCTTCCCCTCAACTTACCTCAGAGGACTTTATCGGTCCTCTCCCAATCCTTTAGTTATGCGTGGAGGACTTCGACCTTGAAGTACCTCGGTGTCTATCTCACCCCCACCTATAACACTCTATACAAGGCCAACTTCCCCCAACTGTACGCCTCTATCAGGACTTCTCTGGCCAAATGGAAGAACCTGAAGCTCTCCATGTTTGGCCGTTTAGCGACTATCAAGATGGCGGTCTTGCCTAAGCTTCTCTATCTTTTTGAAACGCTCCCTATCCCGATCCCGGCCCCACACTTTAGAGCCATTCAGAGTGATTTGATAAAATTTTTCTGGAACTATAAAAGGCACCGGATAGCTAGGTCAGTCCTCTACGCTCCTCGGGATCAGGGCGGCCTCGCTTTCCCAAACGTTGCCAAATATTACCTAGCAGCCCAGTTGCGCCCTATAGCTTCTTGGTGCTCCCTCCGTGCCTATAATCGATGGACACAAGTTGAGAAGTTGTGGCTAGCTCCTACCCACCCCAATTCCATGCTGTGGAGTTCTGATGTAGTGCTTGATTCAGCACAGCTGCTAGGCCCGATGTTGCTATTGCGATCACTATGGCGGCGCGCTAAAAAACAATACCCCCTCGCTTCTACTGCCTCATTGGCCACCTCTTTTTTGTTTACGCCTGCTATTCCAGACAGTTTGACCTCGCAAATGTCCAACTTTTGGATGGATAGGGCCCTATTTCGCTTTGGCCAGTTGGTGGATGCTAGAACAAGAACTCTGAGATCCTATCAGGACTTACAAAATGCTTACGATTTACCCAGACAGGCTTTTTTTAGTTACCTGCAAATCCGCCATTTTGCTCAATCTCTAGTGCCGACCCTCCAATTTTCCCCTCTAACTGAGTTTGAACAAATCTGCTTGGAAGGCTCGTCCCCTAAAGGTATGATCTCGCGGACCTATCGGCTCCTGATAGTAGATGCCTCTTCAACGGGGCCCCGACATGTTTACATGCGCAAATGGGAGCAGGCCTTGGGCGAGGAGATTCCCCTACAGGTGTGGAAGCTTATATGGTCACAGGCCTCTAAGAGCTCCATTTGCACACTCTATAAAGAAAATCAATATAAAATTTTGTTTCACTGGTACCAGACTCCAGACTTGCTTCACTCTATCTATCCCTCAGCTGATCGCCGCTGTTGGCGCTGTTCCGATGGAGTGGGTACGCTGTATCATACCTATTGGACCTGCTCCCTGATTGTCCCCTACTGGCAGACAGTTCACTCCCTACTCCACTCCATTTTCAGTACCTGGGTGCCGTTTTGCCCTAAGCTTTTCCTCTTAGGCCTCCCACCCTCTTCTTTTTCTAAATCCTCTAAAAAACTCCTAGCGCAGGTCCTTACAGCCGCTAGATGCTTGGTTGCCTTGAAATGGAAATGTAAGGAACCTCCCTCCCTGTTTGAATTGCATGCTAGAATCAGAGACGTTAAGAGGATGGAGTACATGACGGCTTCTTTGAATAACTCTCTCGATTCTCATAACCAGGTTTGGGAACTGTGGAATGTGTTGGAGGCCCCGATCACATGATCCACCTTCGTGGTGGGGGGGTGGGCCGGGTCGGCCTCTCCAGTTACTGGGGGGGGTCTGAGGTGGGTGGTTGTCCTTTCCCTCCTTCTTCTGTCTTATCTTTGCCTCTTTACTCTTTTCCCCTCTTTCCTTGCTCTTCCTCCCTTTATTAACTTGTCTCTTCTTTTGCTCGCTAGAACGCACCTTGACAAGCGGCGCATTGTGCCGGTGAAGGCATTCGGCCTTCTCTTTGACTACTTAAGGATGTTTTTGCTTTGTACTGCCCTTTATGACTTGCCCTGCATGTCTTGCACCCAGCTTTACTGTTGGCAATACTGGTTATCTTGTCAAGTGCTAATCCCTTGCAGTGATTTATACCCTTTTATGTTCTTTTGTCTCTTTTCTTTCTTTTTGTTTGGAAAATTCTGAAAATTAATAAAATGTCAGTTTTCAAAAAAACAAAAAAATCAGAGTGCAAGGAAAAATTTGTATATAAATTCACAAAATGAATGTCAAATTATATGTATAAACAATGAGAGGTTAATACGCCAAATCGGTGATCCCAAAATTGTATGCCAACAGCACACAATTGGCAAACCAAACCTCAAAAATTCTTAATGATATCACCACAAAACTCAAACGCTGATGACCAAATGAATAATGAAGGATGATGCAGATATGATGATCAGATACAGTGCCAGTTTAATGCAGTGATATAAACCGCAATTAAGTTGTCCGCTTACCAAAGGCAAGTTGTCTCAGTTGTTGGTTTTCTTCTTCCAAGTGCTTATTCTGGTTTTATATTCACCAGTTGTCAGTTAGTCTTGGTCAGGTGCTTTGACAGCGGCTGGCGGCCCATCTGTCAGAATCTGCCAAAAATAAAAAAAATAAAAATTATCTTTCCACCTCCACACCCCCCATCCACTCCCCCCCACCCCCCCCCACACACACACACACACCCATCTTTCAAACCCCCCGCCCACACACACACCCCAGACACCGCTAACCTCCTTCTGCACAATTTATTTGATGGTAGCTGAATGTAAACAGCAGGCAGTGGGGGAACCATAGCCAGACGGCCATTGGCTGTTTCAAATTTTAAAATTAGGCTGACTATTGTGCCCCCTTTCCACTGCCTGCTGTCAATCAGCAGAGGAAGAAGAATGTTCTCCTTCAAATCCTCTCCTTTGCTGATTGACAGCAGGCTATTGATTTCCCTGCTATCTGCTCTTTTTTCCTGCATTCTGACAGTGGCCAGTGGCTGTTAGAATACAAAAAAAGGCCTAGATGTCAACTGATATCAGGCTACTTCTGGGGCAGCTGGATGTAAACATAATATCATTACCTCATATTGTTATCGGCCTGAAAGGTGGCCCATAATTGGTATCTGTATGGAAAAATCCATATCTAATGGCACCTAGTAGCAGGGCAGATAATAATATGCAAAAGGGGAGGGAGACATAAACATTGGTAGCACTGTGCCCTGACATTATGGGGTATATTTACTAAAGGCAAATCCGCTTTGCACTACAAGCACACTTGGAAGTGCAGTCACTATAAATCTGAAGGGGACAAAAAAAAATCATTTTTGCCTGTACATGATTGGATGATAAAATCAGCAGGGCTTCCCCTCATTTCAGATCTACCCCTCAGATCTACAGCGACTGCATGTCCAAGTGCACTTGTAGTGCAAAATGGATTTTCCTTTAGTAAATCAACTCCTATGCTGCATGGCGAGTGGATATAGAATAGAAGCCATATAATATTGTATGCAGCAAAGTACACTGAAAGTAAGTTACACAGTTACTGGATATAACATGGAAGCCATACATATTATATACAGCAATGTGCACTGACAGTATGTTACACAGTTACTGGATATAACATGGAAGCCATACATATTATATGCAGCAATGTACACTGACAGTAAGTTACACAGTTACTGGATATAACATGGAAGCCATACATATTATATGCAGCAATGTGCACTGACAGTATGTTACACAGTTACTGGATATAACATGGAAGCCATACATATTATATGCAGCAATGTACACTGACAGTATGTTACACAGTTACTGGATATAACATGGAAGCCATACATATTATATGCAGCAATGTACACTGACAGTATGTTACACAGTTACTGGATATAACATGGAAGCCATACGTATTATATGCAGCAATGTACACTGAAAGTAAGTTACACAGTTACTGGATATAACATGGAAGCCATACATATTATATACAGCAATGTGCACTGACAGTATGTTACACAGTTACTGGATATAACATGGAAGCCATACATATTATATACAGCAATGTGCACTGACAGTATGTTACACAGTTACTGGATATAACATGGAAGCCATACATATTATATACAGCAATGTGCACTGACAGTAAGTTACACAGTTACTGGATATAACATGGAAGCCATACATATTATATACAGCAATGTGCACTGACAGTATGTTACACAGTTACTGGATATAACATGGAAGCCATACATATTATATGCAGCAATGTGCACTGACAGTATGTTACACAGTTACTGGATATAACATGGAAGCCATACATATTATATGCAGCAATGTACACTGACAGTATGTTACACAGTTACTGGATATAACATGGAAGCCATACATATTATATGCAGCAATGTACACTGACAGTATGTTACACAGTTACTGGATATAACATGGAAGCCATACATATTATATGCAGCAATGTACACTGAAAGTAAGTTACACAGTTACTGGATATAACATGGAAGCCATACATATTATATACAGCAATGTGCACTGACAGTATGTTACACAGTTACTGGATATAACATGGAAGCCATACATATTATATACAGCAATGTGCACTGACAGTATGTTACACAGTTACTGGATATAACATGGAAGCCATACATATTATTTGCAGCAATGTGCACTGACAGTATGTTACACAGTTACTGGATATAACATGGAAGCCATACATATTATTTGCAGCAATGTGCACTGACAGTATGTTACACAGTTACTGGATATAACATGGAAGCCATACATATTATATGCAGCAATGTGCACTGACAGTATGTTACACAGTTACTGGATATAACATGGAAGCCATACATATTATATGCAGCAATGTGCACTGACAGTATGTTACACAGTTACTGGATATAACATGGAAGCCATACATATTATTTGCAGCAATGTGCACTGACAGTATGTTACACAGTTACTGGATATAACATGGAAGCCATACATATTATATACAGCAATGTGCACTGACAGTATGTTACACAGTTACTGGATATAACATGGAAGCCATACATATTATATACAGCAATGTGCACTGACTGTATGTTACACAGTTACTGGATATAACATGGAAGCCATACATATTATATACAGCAATGTACACTGACAGTATGTTACACAGTTACTGGATATAACATGGAAGCCATACATATTATATGCAGCAATGTGCACTGACAGTATGTTACACAGTTACTGGATATAACATGGAAGCCATACATATTATATACAGCAATGTGCACTGACAGTATGTTACACAGTTACTGGATATAACATGGAAGCCATACATATTATATACAGCAATGTGCACTGACAGTAAGTTACACAGTTACTGGATATAACATGGAAGCCATACATATTGTATGCAGCAATGTACACTGAAAGTAAGTTACACAGTTACTGGATATAACATGGAAGCCATACATATTATATACAGCAATGTGCACTGACAGTAAGTTACACAGTTACTGGATATAACATGGAAGCCATACATATTATATGCAGCAATGTACACTGAAAGTAAGTTACACAGTTACTGGATATAACATGGAAGCCATACATATTATATGCAGCAATGTGCACTGACAGTATGTTACACAGTTACTGGATATAACATGGAAGCCATACATATTATATGCAGCAATGTGCACTGACAGTAAGTTACACAGTTACTGGATATAACATGGAAGCCATACATATTATATGCAGCAATGTGCACTGACAGTATGTTACACAGTTACTGGATATAACATGGAAGCCATACATATTATATACAGCAATGTGCACTGACAGTATGTTACACAGTTACTGGATATAACATGGAAGCCATACATATTATATACAGCAATGTGCACTGACAGTATGTTACACAGTTACTGGATATAACATGGAAGCCATACATATTATATACAGCAATGTGCACTGACAGTAAGTTACACAGTTACTGGATATAACATGGAAGCCATACATATTATTTTTTTTTTTTTTCACAAAAAGGTTTTATTAGGTGGAAAGTAGTACATATTACATCGTATACTCACAAAAGTACAATAGCGGTAGAGAATTGTATACAACCAAAGATATACAATGAAGTATTTCCATGGAGAGGAAAAACTAAACAAAACAATCGTATAGATAATCCAAACATAAACATTTATGTAAGCATACATGTATCAACACTTATGTCATTTTTGAAATAGAGGGGAGGAATAATGTCGGTGCTTGAACAGTTCTAAATGGATGGGGAGAGATGGGGAGGGGAGAGGAGGGGGGGAGGAAGGAAAAAAAAAGGGGGGTGGGGGATGCCAGGGACTCTGAGCGAAAGTCGAATAGTGAATCCTATTTTCAGGTTCATTTTATAATAGATTTGTATTGCTGAGATTCTTTAAATGTTGTCCAATCGTACCACGTAGCATAGAACTTAGTGATCCTTTCTTGGGAAATACTAATCAGTTCCTCGACTCTTTCCATGCAATTTATTCTTCTGAACCATTCTGCTTTCGTTGGGGTATTTGTAGACTGCCAGTGAGAGGGGATACAATGCCTTGCTGCGTTAACCATTATCATGGGAAGTGACTTCAAGTATTGACTTTTGGGCAGATCACTAAAATGCAGTAAGTATTGTGCCGGGGTGAAACTCAGATTTGATGATGTCACTGTTTGGATAGTTTCGTGTACCGATGTCCAGAAGGGCTGAAGTAAGGGGCAGGACCACCAAATGTGTAACATAGAGCCCTCCTCCCTTTTACATCTCCAACATCTGTTAGAGGCATTCAATGAGATTTTGTGCAGAGTTGTGGGGGTCCTATACCATCTGGTTATGATCTTGTAGCCACTTTCTTGCGTGGCTACATTTAACGATCCTTTGTGTGCATAGAGATATATGGTTTCCCAGTCATCCTCAGACAGATCTACACCTAGGTCTCTTTCCCAGGCTTTACAAGAAGAGCTGGAAAAGTCGGTATCGTCTTCAAAGAGCGAATTGTATACTGTCGAGATAATATGTCTGCGTGGGGAAGTTTTTGTACATATAGTTTCTAGTGTGGTAAGGGGTCTTGTCCAGTGGTGGGCCTTGTCTTTGTTGGATAGAAAGTGTCTGATCTGAATGTAGTTCCAATGAGACAGTAGAGACGGTTCTATGTCCTTCAGTATGTCCTCCCTAGGTAAGAATTTGCCATTCTTAAAGAATTGTTTTGAGAGCATGTCTTTGGATGGCCAATGATGTGCCGGGAACGATTTATCCATACCTGGAGGGAAGTCAGGGTTATTTTGCAGTGGGGTGAGAGGGCTTAGCCATGGAGAAGGATGCTTTTGTCTAAAAGTGTTACGGAGGCTTTCAAGTGTAGGTCCAATAAGGGGGTGCGTTTTAATGAAGTTGGGATGAAATTTAGGATTGATCCACGGCAAATTTTTTAGTTCGTGAGGATATTGCGCTTTTTCAAGGGTTACCCAGTCTTTCACTGATTGGTGAATATTCCAATCCACAATTCTCGTTAGAAGAGCGGCTTGGTGGTATTTTCTGAGATCAGGTAGGGCTATACCTCCTCTACTCTTGGGTAACGTTAGTCTAGAAAATTTGATTCTGGGGGGTTTACCTCTCCAGATAAATGAGGAGCAAGCCTTTCTGAATGCGGCAAAGAACGATAAGGGAATTTTGATTGGGATGGTCTGCATGATGTAGAGGAACCTTGGCAAGATGGTCATTTTAATTAGAGCGGCACGACCGGACCAAGACACATTTAAGGTGTTCCATCTCTTCAGGTCGTCCAGTGTTTCTCTCATAACGGGTTTGAAGTTGAGATGAAAAAGATCACCCAGGTTGGCTGAGATTTCAATACCCAAATAAGTGATACTGTGGGTAGCCCACCTGAAAGAGAAATTTTTCTTGCACAACTCCACCGTATCAGTGGGTAGGGAGACATTGAGGGCATTGGATTTGGAGTGGTTAATTTTCAGGTTGGATAGTAAATGGAAGTGGTCTAAGTCTTTAAGGAGGTTAGGGATTGAGATCAGGGGGTTCGACAGGAAGAGGAGCATGTCATCAGCAAAGGCTGCTATTTTGTATGTTTTGTCATGGATCTCGATTCCAACAATATCTTTATTTGATCTGATTTTATTGAGTAGGGGTTCCAATGTAAGGACGAATAAGAGCGGAGATAAGGGGCATCCCTGTCTTGTACCGTTACGAAGGTTAAAGGCGCTCGATAGGTGGCCGTTGACCCTAACTCTTGCTGTTGGGTTGGAATATAGGACTTTGATATATGATCTCATTTGAGATAGGAGGCCAATGTGCTTCAGAACCGCATCAATGAAGTCCCAGGCCACTCTATCGAACGCCTTTTCAGCATCCAGGGACAAGAAGAAACCCTGTTTTTGTTTAGAGGTCAGCCAATGGTTTATGTTGAGAGCTTTTATTGTGTTGTCTCGCCCTTCTCTTCCCGGGATGAAGCCAACTTGATCCAAGGAAACCAAGGACGTCAACAAGGGGAGGATCCTATTTGCCAGGATTTTAGCGTAAATTTTTACATCTACGTTTATTAGGGAAATAGGTCTGTAATTGGTAACTTGGGTCAAATCCTTCCCCTCTTTGGGTATTACTGTTATGTGTGCTTCTAAAAGCTGTTTGGGGGGATGTTGTTCTGAATGAAGCGACTGGAAAGTTTTTAGGAATCTCGGTTTTAGTAAATCTGTGAAAGTCTTATAGTATTGTAAGGGTAGACCGTCTGGGCCTGGGGCCTTTCCTATCTTCATCTCCTTGAGGGCTCTATCGAATTCTGCGCCTGAGATGGGTTTTTCTAGCTCTTTGGCAGCATTCTCTGATATTCGGGGTGGGCCATGTTGTTCTAGGAATTCCTGTATAAGTTTCGCTCTCTCACTTGAATTCTGCGGGCATTTAGGGTTGGAGGGAATATTATAGAGATTTTGGTAGTATAGCTCAAATTGTTTTGCAATCTCGTCATTTGAGGAACACATACCACCTTGTTTGTTGCCTATCTGATGAATGGTGTGAGCGGTTTTCTTGGTTTGGACTGCTTTCGCAAGTAGCCTGCCACATTTATTCCCCTGTTCATAGTATATTTTGTGTCTTAATATATATTGTCGTTTGATTTTCATGTTTAACTCGTCAGATAGGAGTGTTCTGGTGCGTGTTAGCTCCTCAAGTGTTGAGGCCGCAAACGTTCGCTTGTGAGTGCGTTCTAGCTGGTGGATGCGTTCTAGCAGGGATCTTATTTTGGATTGTTGTTCCTTTTTAATTCTAGCCAATTTTTTGATAAACTCGCCTCTTATGACACATTTGTGAGTCTCCCATTGTGTAGTCAGCGAGGTTTCGTCATTTTCATTGCGCAGAAAATAGTCGTTTAATACTTCTTTAAACTCAAGAATGTCAGAGGGGTTTTTCAGTACCGTGGTGTTGAGTCTCCATGTCTTAGTTATGTTATTTTTTTCTGGGAGTGTCAGAGTCATGGTTATTGAATGATGATCAGAGAAAGTCATGGACCCAATTTTGGAGTCTGTCAGAAGTGAAAGGTCGGGCTGTGAGAGGAGGAGATAGTCAATCCTCGAATACTTTTGGTGGATTTTAGAAAAATAAGTGTAATCTCTGGTCTGAGGATTTAAGATTCTCCAGGTGTCATGTAGCATAAGGTCTTGTAGTTGGATCTTGATTTGTTTCAGGGCCTTAAACGGAAGAGTCGATGAACCATTGGAGGTATCTAATAGGGGATTAAGAGGAGTGTTAAAGTCCCCCCAAAGATGAGGTTGCCTGAGGTGAAAGTCGTCAAAAGGTCTTTGATTTTGCGGAAGAAGGCGACCTGTCTCACATTTGGGGCATAGACATTTGCGATAGTAATGGGGTGCTGTTTTAGCTTCCCTTTCAGGAAAATATAGCGACCTTCGGGGTCTATTAAGGTGTCGTCAATCTGGAGTGGGGTCCCCCTGGACATCAGTACCGAAACACCTTTCGTTTTGCCAGCTGGGTTGGTGGCGTGGAATGAAGTTGGATATCTATTGTCTCTTAATTTTGGAATTTTATCTGACCTAAAATGTGTTTCTTGTATAAGAACAATATTCGCATGTTGCTTGGATGCTTCGTTAATAAGTTTAGTTCTCTTTTCAGGGATATTGAGTCCTTTTGCATTTATGGAAAGAATTTTTAATGATAAAGGCACGGAGCGTGTCTTGTCTGGGGACATCTTGTCCACTTATGTGTAACTGGCTCGGTTGTCTTGAGTGAAGGGGAAAAGGAAAAAAAAAAAAAAAAAAAAAAATTGGGCTCGGGCAAGGGGGAGGGGTTAGAAGTGAAGGGGTAGAATGTGAGGGGAAGAACCGGGGATAGATATAGAAACACTAACCTATCCTATTTGTCTAGGGACCGGTATGTTCAAGGGGTGATGAGTCGGACACCCCTTGTGTGGGTGCGGGGCTCGTACAGAACTCGATGGGGTTATACGAAGGAGTGAAACAGATTCAGTTTTACCCTATCTATCTCTCCCTCACTTCAACTTCTATCTAAATTGACTGTGTGTACCAGCACAGCGGAGCTGTAAATATAAAATGAACGCAATTGGCCATGAGTTAAATGACTGAGGTGTATATTTAAACATTGCATCAGTAGATATTCTCGCTATCCATCCTTTTACTAAGTAATAAAAGTGGATCTTGTATATAATACATGCTGAAGACTTTAAGGTATAAATGCATCTTACTATTAATCAAGTAGTATGGTAACTTATCAGAAGGTCAAAATTAACATGTCAGTGAGGTAATAAACTTCCGCCGCTAGATGGCAGTATAACAGTACAAACCGTAAATCATTGTAACCATAACTGAGAGAATGACAAGGCTTACCCTGAGAACTATAGAAATAAAACCTATTATCTATTATGCAAATATACCAAACTTATGGTGATCTACTATACCCGGTGTGGAAGAGTCTTCCCACATGACTTAACGGACGGGGTTCTTGCCGGATATGCATAATCACTAGTCTTTTCACCCCTTGATCCTCCTCCAGTACATATGAATGTAATGCAAAGTTCCAGTTGTTAAAACAATAAAAACATCAAAGCATACTACCTGGTAGGGTGGTGCGGAGGAGGGAGGGGTCTAGTTCACTCGGCTAAGTGCCAAGCTAAGGCGCTAGTGTGAATACATCTTGAATAGTAGGATAGTTATATGGCGAAAAACGCAGCAATGACCGTGTTACGGACAAGCTGAACAGCTGCAAAGGAAAGTCAAGTAGCATCTTGTAATGTTATTCGGGTATTCAAGAATTAAGTGTCCATATGGTCCTGTCGATCCATGCGATCCTTGCGTCTGGATGGGGATGGGGATCTGCGTCTGCGGTCTCCGGTTTTTTGTGCTCTTGGCGTGTTGTTGCCTGCGACTGTTAACCAGGTGTCATTCATCATAAAGGAATCGTACCATTCAGGAACTTCGATCAGTGGGATATTCAACATTTCACAGAATGGTCTGATATCCTCAGGCGTGCGCAAGAGTGCGGTGTGGCCCCTCCATGTTGCTGAAAGGCAGAAAGGGAATTTCCATCGGTATGGAATTCCCCTGGTGCGTAGCTGGTCTGTCAATGGGCGTAGAGCTCTGCGCTGCCTTAGTGTGATATTTGACAAGTCCTGGAACAGCTTTATTTCAATGCCATTATAGATGATTCTGTTCTTTTCTCTTGCCTTCTTGAGGATAGCTTCTTTCAGGGGGAAGTTCACTAAGCAACAAATTATGTCTCTTGGCGGGTCATTGTCTCTTCCCCTAGGTCTGAGAGCTCTGTGGACCCTCTCATATTCAATGGGGGATTCTAGGGGTCTATCTAGCACATTATTGAAAATTGCTGAAGCTGTCTGTTCCACAGGGTTCTGATCCGCCATTTCGGGGACCCCCCCAATTCTAATATTATGGCGACGCCCCCTATTGTCCAAATCTTCCAAATGACGGGTGATTTCTATCAGGTGGGTAAGATGCATGTCAGAGTGCCTTTGTATTTGCTTTATGGCCTCAGCATGTCTCATTGTGGCTTGTTCATTCGCCCCTGTCCTTGCAGCAATGCCCTGGATGTCTGCCCTGATCTCTGTGATGGCAGCTGTAAAAGAGGCTTTAATGTCTGTTGCCATGGCTTGCAGGTTTGCCTGCAGGTCAGTGAGGCTGAGGGCTTGTGGGGGCTGCATGGATGGCTGATAGGAGCCCTGGGATCCGCTGGCGGCGATCGCGCCGCTCGCCGTGAGGCCTGGTCCCCCGTGCGGGCCGGGAGGTTTAGGCGAGGCCGCGGCTTTGGGGCCTTCTCCTGGTTGTGTCCGGAACATCGCCGGAATAGTGGCTACAGACGGATGAATGGTCTCCATCTGATGCTAGGGTGATGGGGAGTCAGTCTCACCTCTTTTCAGGTGCGTTGGTGGACTTTAAAGCGGCCGATGGGTGCAGATTGTAGCTCCTTGTGCTGGAGGAAAGAGCTCAGGCATCCATCACGGTCCGGTACCAGGCCACGCCCCCCGCCATACATATTATATGCAGCAATGTGCACTGACAGTATGTTACAGTTACTGGATATAACATGGAAGCCATACATATTATTTGCAGCAATGTGCACTGACAGTATGTTACACAGTTACTGGATATAACATGGAAGCCATACATATTATTTGCAGCAATGTGCACTGACAGTATGTTACACAGTTACTGGATATAACATGGAAGCCATACATATTATATGCAGCAATGTGCACTGACAGTATGTTACACAGTTACTGGATATAACATGGAAGCCATACATATTATTTGCAGCAATGTGCACTAACAGTATGTTACACAGTTACTGGATATAACATGGAAGCCATACATATTATATACAGCAATGTGCACTGACAGTATGTTACACAGTTACTGGATATAACATGGAAGCCATACATATTATATACAGCAATGTGCACTGACAGTATGTTACACAGTTACTGGATATAACATGGAAGCCATACATATTATATACAGCAATGTGCACTGACTGTATGTTACACAGTTACTGGATATAACATGGAAGCCATACATATTATATACAGCAATGTACACTGACAGTATGTTACACAGTTACTGGATATAACATGGAAGCCATACATATTATATGCAGCAATGTGCACTGACAGTATGTTACACAGTTACTGGATATAACATGGAAGCCATACATATTATATACAGCAATGTGCACTGACAGTATGTTACACAGTTACTGGATATAACATGGAAGCCATACATATTATATACAGCAACGTGCACTGACAGTATGTTACACAGTTACTGGATATAACATGGAAGCCATACATATTATATACAGCAATGTGCACTGACAGTAAGTTACACAGTTACTGGATATAACATGGAAGCCATACATATTATATACAGCAATGTGCACTGACAGTATGTTACACAGTTACTGGATATAACATGGATGCCATACATATTATATGCAGCAATGTACACTGACAGTATGTTACACAGTTACTGGATATAACATGGAAGCCATACATATTATATGCAGCAATGTACACTGACAGTATGTTACACAGTTACTGGATATAACATGGAAGCCATACATATTATATGCAGCAATGTGCACTGACAGTATGTTACACAGTTACTGGATATAACATGGAAGCCATACATATTATATGCAGCAATGTGCACTGACAGTATGTTACACAGTTACTGGATATAACATGGAAGCCATACATATTATATACAGCAATGTGCACTAACAGTATGTTACACAGTTACTGGATATAACATGGAAGCCATACATATTATATGCAGCAATGTGCACTGACAGTAAGTTACACAGTTACTGGATATAACATGGAAGCCATACATATTGTATGCAGCAATGTACACTGAAAGTAAGTTACACAGTTACTGGATATAACATGGAAGCCATACATATTATATACAGCAATGTGCACTGACAGTATGTTACACAGTTACTGGATATAACATGGAAGCCATACATATTATATACAGCAATGTGCACTGACAGTATGTTACACAGTTACTGAATATAACATGGAAGCCATACATATTATATACAGCAATGTGCACTGACAGTAAGTTACACAGTTACTGGATATAACATGGAAGCCATACATATTATATGCAGCAATGTACACTGAAAGTAAGTTACACAGTTACTGGATATAACATGGAAGCCATACATATTATATGCAGCAATGTGCACTGACAGTATGTTACACAGTTACTGGATATAACATGGATGCCATACATATTATATGCAGCAGGGTGACATGCTGTGGAAGAGGAGCTCTATAATATTACATTACTGTGCACATGCTGTATGGTAACTGGGAAGGTGAATGTACACAGAATGAGAACTATTCAGCAGGAAATAGACAAATACAACTTAACTCATACACCAAACTTTCACAATTCTAATATTATTACATAGAAGGCTCACCTTTCATCCAGGAGAATACATCCAGGGGAATACAGAGAGCGTCTCCACCATGCTGCCATGCTTTCCTTTTCAGACTAGGCCTTACCAGGAACAGGAAGTGAGAGGTGAAAGTTCACCCCTCTGGTTCCCACTGCTCACTTCCTGTCACACACCTCCTGTATTGTTTCCTGTATTATCATTGCAGTCTCATTTAAAGAGTTTTCCCCCAGGGCTGAATTCACATATTATAAGATCACATATTATAAGATCTGATATTATAAGATCAGATTATAAGAACTGAAATGAGGGGAAGCTCTGCTGATTTTATCATCCAATCATGTGCAAGCTAAAATGCTGTTTTTTTTATTTTCCATGCCCCCCTCAGATCTACAGCGACTGCACTTCCAAGTGCACTTTCCTTGCAATTTCAAGTGCACTTTGAATTTGTAGTTTGAACTTGTAGTGCAACGTGGATTTGCCTTTAGTAAATAACCCCCTTTGTGCAGCTGCTGAGTTTTAATTTTGTGCTGGGGGGAACTTTTTGCTGCTGGAATTACCCTTCGGCAGGTACGAAGTCCAAACAATGGACTGGACTTAGTATAAAAAGAATATACAGTATATATACAATATATATTATATTGCCAAAAGTTTTGGGACGCCTGCCTTTACACGCACATGAGTTTTAATAGCATGCCAGTCTATAACAGCTTCAATTCCTCTGAGAAGGCTGTCTTATGGGAATGTTTGACCATTCTTCCAGAAGCACATTTTTGAGTTCAGGCACTGATGTTGGATGAGAAGGCCTGGCTCACAGTCTCCACACAAATTCATCCCAAAGGTGTTCTATCAGGTTGAGGTCAGGACTCTGTGTAGGCCAGTCAAGTTTCTCCACCCCAACCCACTCATCCATGTCTTTATGGACCTTGCTTTGTGCACTGGTCCAAATCATTTGGTGGATTATGGTGTGTGTGTGTGTGGGGGGGGGGGGTTATGGTGTGGGGCTGTTTTTCAGGGGTTGGGTTTGGCTCCTTAGTTCCAGTGAAGGGAACTCTTAAGGCGTCAGCATACCAAGACATTTTGGGAAAATGTTATGCCCCCAACTTTGTGCGAACAGTTTGGGGATGGCCCCTTCCTGTTCCAACATGACTGCCCACCAGTGCACAAAGCAAGGTCCATAAAGACACTGATGAGCGAGTTTGGTAATAATAGTGCAACTTCTGATTCATGGATTAAACAGAACATTGAAGATTTATATCCAGAGTTTCTCTCTGTACTCTGTAAGCAGACAAGACCCTTGGACTGTGGAGGTGGGTGTCTGTGAAGGTTCTCATTCATTCAGGTCAATCAATAAATCAATATAACTGGACTTGCTGGTCCGCCGACAAGCGTTCTCAATTCAGAATGACTTATACAAAAATTCTTTGGGAATGGAAAGTGGATGCGAGAGGTTTATCTGCTTTGTATTGAATGGATTATGTGCTTAAAATCTTATAAAAAAAATATATTTTATTTGAATCTTTTTTTTTTTTTATTTATTTTAAAAGAGTAAAACAAGCCATTTTAAAATGGTAGTGGGTCTCTTATAAATGTATTCAGAATGTTATCTATGACATAGTTACAAAAATATCAGACAAAATATATGTTGAAATGTCTTTATTAGACATTAAATATTTTCAGAAAAACATATTTTAAAAATATATTTTCTAATATATAGCTTTGTAAAATATATTTAAATTATATTTTTGGAATGCATTTACAAGTATATTTAAAGATATATGTTTGAATGCATTTTTTTATATGTTCAAAAACATCTGGACAATATATTTTCAAACATATATTTTCACATATATGCCTTTGGAAAATATATTAAAATTATATTTTTGGAACACATTTACAAATATATGTAAAAATATATGTTGAAAAAAATCTGAAGAATATATTTAAAAAATATATTTTTCAATATATGTCTTTGGAAAATGCATTTAAATTATATTTTGGAATGCCTTTACAAGTATATTTAAAAATATATGTTTAAATGCATTTTTTTAGATGCTCAAAAATATATGTCAAATATATTGAAAAAAATATATTTTAAAATATATGCCTTTGGAAAATATATTTGAATTTACATTTTTGGAATAGATGTAAAAATATATTCGCGTAGGCCAATATATTGTAAATATATTTAAAATATATAATTTTTTTAAATAAATATATTGGAAATATATTTTTCTTCCATATGGGTAGAGAGCTGAATGCTTCCATGGGACATTGTGGAGATGTTTGGTGTTTGGTGACCCAGGTGGGAGTGTTGCTTGCCCATCCTCTAATTGTGGGGTGGCAGGTGGCACTGTCACTACAGAGGTGGATGAAGGGGCCAAGAGACCCGAGACTGAAGCAGAAGAGGAAGCAGGAGGAGCCAGAGACCTTTCTTGGTTTTTGAGGTGTCTACTCCACTGCAGCTCGCGCTTTGCACTTAGATGCCTGGTCATGCAGGTTGTGCTCAGGTTGAGAACGTTTATGCCTCGCTTCAGGCTCTGATTGCACAGCATGCAAACCACTCGTGTCTTGTCATCAGCACATTGTGTGAAGAACTGCCACACTAGGGAACTTCTTGGACCTGGCTTTGGTGTGCTCGGTCCCTTGCTGCGTTGGGCAGTAGCAGTCGTACTGTCTAGAGGACAGACGCTCTGCTTTTGCACCCTGCTCCCTCTTCTGCTGTGCTGGTGGCTCTGTGCGACCACCGCTGCTTCCTCCGAACTACACAGGTCACCTGCATGACGTTGATTATATGTGGGGTCGAAGACCTCATCGTCCTCCACATCATCTTCCACCCAGTCTTCACCCCTGCCCTCCTTTCGGTCTGCACAATTGCAAAAGCAGCAGCAGTTGGCAACTGTGTTTCTTCATCATCCGAGACGTGCTGCGATGGTCCTCCCATGTACAAATCTTGAAACATAAGTGGTTGGGCATTGGTGCACTCAATCTCTTCCACTTCTGGGGCAGGGCTAGGTGAATGGCCCTGGGAAAACATGCTAACAGAGTCATCAAAAAGCAGAAGAGACTGCTGCATGATTTGGGGCTCAGACTGCTTGGCTGATTTGCAACACTGCAAAATATATATATTTTTTGCCCTAAATGGGTGTTTTTGGAATAGCACAATAGAAGAACACTAGCTAAAGTGTTTATCTCACACGTACAGAAATGGAGGAAACACGGCAAATAAAGGAAACACTGCAAAATATATATTTTTTTCACCAAAATGGATGTTTTTTGAATAGAACAATAGAAGAACACTAGCTAGAGTGTTTATCTCACACGTACAGATATGGAGGAAACACTGCATTTTTTTAATAAATTTTTTGCCCTAAATTGATGTTTTTTGAGTAGCACAATATAAGAAAAGTATCTTGCAGAGTATCTCACAGTAACATATGCAGTGTTGGTGTAATTAGATTTTAGAAGCAGGACAGACTCCTATATATTTCTCTCCCTACAAGCACAAGCAGGAACCTTCCCCTAAAGTATCTTGCAGAGTATCTCACAGTAACATATGCAGTCCTGGTGTAATTCGATTTTAGAAGCAGGACAGACTTCTATATATTTCTCTCCCTACAAGCACAAGCAGGAACCTTCCCCTAAAGTATCTTGCAGAGTATCTCACAGTAACATATGCAGTGCTGGTGTAATTAGATTTCTGAAGCAGGACAGACTCCTATATATTTATCTCCCTACAAGCAGGAACCTTTTCCTAAAGTAACTATCTAATGCTATGTAGATCGCTGAGTAATGTGATTTCTGAAGCAGGACAGTCTCCCTCAGAAGAGCAGCAGCAGCAGCCTTTCCCTACCCTAACTAAAGCAGAGTGACGAGCTGTGCTATGTGCTTCTAGCTTATATAGAGGCTGGGTCACATGCTGGGTCACATGCTGCACTGGCCAATCACAGCCATGCCATAAGTAGGCATGGCTGTGATGGCTTCAAGGTCACACGAGTAAAACAAATGGTGATTGGCTGCCCTGCAACGCGCCATTACATTGCTGAACACCGAACCCGAACTTACAGTAAATTGTTCGGGTCCGGGTACAAAAGAAAACAAAAGTCCGGTACGAACCCGAACTTTACAGTTCGGGTTTGCTCAACCCTATTTGCCCTAAATGGGTGTTTTTTGCACAATAGAAGAACAGGATCAAAAGTGTTTATCTCACACGTACAGATATGAAGGAAATACTGCAAAATATATTTTTTTGCCCTAAATGGGTGTTTTTTGAATAGCACAATAGAAGAACAGTATCTAAAGTAGTGGTTCTTAACCTTGTTGGAGGTACTGAACCCCACCAGTTTCATATGCGCATTCACCGAACCCTTCTTAATTGAAAAAATGCCCACACTGGCGGCAATTGATGGCACAGTGGCTGCGTGTGTTGCACAGTGGCTGTGTGTGATGGCACAGCGGCTGTGTTTGATGGGCACAGTGGCTGCATCAGGCAGGCTCCTCGAAACTAGTCCTTGCCTCTCTAGCTCGTCACAGGCAGCACCGACACACAGCTGTCTGCGCAGCGCTCCGAGTCCCCCCCTTCCGGCCGTGAGTCGAGTGACGTCACGCCACTGGAAGGGACCAAGAGACTACAGCCCCCTAATCCCCCACTACACCCTAGAAGTGAAAAAAGGTATTGTTTCACGTTAAGTACATTTTCGTTTTACATACATGCTCTGGTCCCATTGTGTACTTAAAAGTGGGGTATGCCTGTACACAAAATTGCTAAATTATCTTAGTATCCATTTATATAGAGTGTACCATGTATTATATACTGCATTATGTCCTATTTTCTGGTATCTGTATTGTTATTAGTTTTCTATTTGTATAGTTCATTGGTATATATTTTTATATATTGTGACAGTAGGCAGGTTAAATCCCCTGGTTTGCGTCCAAGATGTATATGTATATGTATGTATGTATATATTTCTCCTAGGTTCACGCTTTATGCCAGTTTGTACCTCTAGGGGGAATGCTGGGAGTCCTGCTGGGAGGACTTCATGAGCCCAGCTGTATCAGGTGGGCTCATTAGGTCCTCTACAAAAATTCCCAGCATGCTAAGAGATATGCCCCAACCTGGAACCAGACCTGTGTGAATAGTCTGGGGAGTGATCTTTGTGCGGTGAGACAAAGCCTGTGTAGCCACTATTACAAAAACTCTAACCAGCAGGGAGTTAGAGACAAAGCCTTGTGTGGCTACTATTACCAAAACTCTAACCAGCAGGGAGTTAGGGACTGGGGCAGCACTAGGCTGTACCCAGGCGTTAGTTAGGGACATCAATGTGTTTAGTAAGCGGTCAAGTGACCAGGGTTTATTTTTGTATTTCTTTTGTTTCTGTCACATTTGTTTTGTATATAGTTCAAATAAAATCCACACCTTTTTGTTTTCCTCCTACCACCGACTGCTGTGCCTAATTGTGTTTGTGTGCTGAACCCGTCCAGGGGGTCACACACACCCGCTGATGGGCTAACCCCCTCACAGTGTGTATATTTTAGTATTATCTTTTGGTATCCTCATCTCTGTGAATTTATTCCGTCCCGGGAGCCTATATAAGATTGACGCCCCTACTACCAATCAGATCTGAGGAAAAAGTGGAAGCTTTGAAACGCATCATCTGACGTGCACTGACATCACTTCCGGATCGCATCAAGTCCATTCCATGCTGACACGCACGCTGTTGTTGAGCAAGACACAGGCAGGCAGGTCCCATTACAGGCCGGCTGACACTCCCACCACTGCTGAGCAGAACACAGGTAGGCTGGCTCCATCCTCTGCATCCCCCGGCATCATCTAAGATCACTTCAGCTTACTGGGAGCAGTATGTATCCCCAGATTACAGAGTGACCGCACACTTCATATTGAGACACCCATGCTTGTTTCTGACTACTGTCATGTGATTAAGCATTTGACTGATTTTAATACTAATAAATACTGCACTTAGTAGGAGCACCTTTTTGTTTCTCACCTTTTCTGAAAGTTTGATAGGGCTTGGGTAGTCTCGCTGAAGAATCCCACCTGAGTCTTGTTAGGGCTATAGATAAAAGGCATTAGTAAATGGCTTGTCCCAAAGGGAGTCTTTCAGGACGATATAACATCTGTCTTTGTCGGTCATGGAATTCGTTATCTGTATTGGTAGGTGTTTGGATAGAAATGCCCTTGGTTCTTGCCAATAGATTTGTAGCATGGTGAACCACAGAGTAATGATAAATACTGAGTTTGTAATGTAATGCGTAATGTAAGGTTTCTCCTGTATGAGAATTGTGTCTGCTTTGATATTACACATATAGCTGAGCAATTGGGATAATTTTTCTGGTATATTAAGACCTTTAGCATTAGTGGATACCACTTTAAGGGTGTATGGCTTGTGATGTTGATGCTTGCATAGTGGTGTTTTGGACAAATGTCTGTGTTGAGAATCTGCACCTGACCTAATTGGAGGTGTGAATCATACTGCACATAGAAGAAGAAAACACAGTGACACTTTGTTCAGCTAAATTAATTTTCTTGTTTTATGCTTGGACATATAGCCCTTCTTATAGTGAAGCATGAGTCATTGTTTGCATAAGCATCACAGTTGTAGCTTTGTGTTGTCATTCATGGATTGGAGATCTCTTATCTTATCTTATCTTCTGGTCAGATCTATCCAGTCTTTTGGACGTCTCAGTAATCCTTGTTTTCCTTGATGGGAGGGGGTGTCTAGTCAGCATTTTGAGTAAGGAGATTTAAGCATGTATATGGTACATAATAGAAATAGCCATTTAATTCAAGTATTAATCAATCCATAACAGCCCCCCCTTGAAATGTCTATTTCCTATTCTGTCCCTAGTAGGAAGTCTAAGGCCGCGTACACACGATCAAATCTGTCTGCTGGAAACGGTCTGCTAGACCGTCCCAGCAGACAGATTCGATCGTGTGTACGGGCGAGCCGACGGATTTGGCCACCCGACAGATTTCAAAGCATGCTTTGAAATCCATCGGATGGGAACCCGTCCGCCCGACATGTCTGCTGGTTAGTACACTTACCAGCAGACATGTCGTCTCGCACCGGCGCCGAATGGATTTGGCGCATGCACGGAAGTGTTTTACTTCCTGGTGCGGTGACGTGACGGCGTCAACGTCACCGCCACGTCACCGACACGTCAGCGCACCGTCTGCTGGCGGG
Source organism: Rana kukunoris (assembly GCA_029574335.1). Lineage (NCBI taxonomy): Eukaryota > Metazoa > Chordata > Amphibia > Anura > Ranidae > Rana > Rana kukunoris. The sequence goes on from CM056053.1 coordinate 238,387,708, forward strand.
GATTTTGGTTTGCTCGTGTGTACACGCGAGCAAACCAAAATCCAAACAGACAGATTTGTTCAAATCGGTCGGTCCGACCGATTTGAACAAGTGAATTGCCTCGTGTGTACGAGGCCTTACTCATCTGTCCTCATGTGTCTAGGAACTCTTTTCTTGCTGTACGAGTGTTTGTTTGCCCATAACCCCTCTTGCCACAGTCTTAGGTCACCTGGGGTCAGGTGACATATGCACTCCGTAGGAATCAGAAGTACACCGCTAAGGTAGTGGACCCTAGGACTGACTACTGCAGGAGGTTCAGGAAGGCAGCACCTCTGGAGCACCAGCACAGATCCCACTGGGAGCTAGAGCATAGATTCCCCAGGGCGTGGAGTCTAAAAGCCAGCAGGTGTTCACCAGAGCCTCTAGTGGTGAGGATGAACTGCGCTGCAACTGACTCCAGGTCGCGGCCCCCAGGGTCTCCTAACTCACGCTCACGGTAGACTACAGGGAGATAGAGTGGAAGCAGCAGACTGAGAAAAGGTATGAAGCAGATGTAGGACACAGAGTAATGAGCACACAGTCTGTGCACTTTCCAGATGCTATCCCTATGACTAAATGATCTTATACGTTGTAGATATGGGGAGAAGACTGTAATGGGGCATAGGGCTTTTCATAGACCTCATCTTCTATGTCCTGGTGTATCATCACTGGGGCTGCTTGGTCAACTATTTTGCCTAGGAATTTCTTTACACACAGGATAACACAACATAATATAATAGCTAGAAAGATCAGAATAACTAGTATTGCAGTACCTATTGGAGTCAAGATCTTCCACTCAACCATCCAAACCACTGGTCCCATGGCTGATCTATACCCCAATTCTTCTTCAGCTCTACTGATAGGCTTTCCAACTTTTGTATGGCCAGGGTGACTTTACCATTTGGACCGGTGTTGTCAGGGATGTATGTACAGCATGTCCTTGTACCTTCTATCATTTTACAAACACCCCCCTTCTCCGCTAAAATCAGGTCTAAGGCCATCCTATCTCTTTTTTTCTTTTTTTTATTCTTTTTTATTAGGAAAAATTTTGAATACAAATGTTATACAGAAGTATAAAAAAGGAAACAAACAGGCGTTACCGTGAAAATACATCGAACAATTAAACACTTAACCTTCCAACATACCCAATAAGAAAGTACAATACTAAAACAGGGAATCAATCCATGTAACATCATTAAACATCAGTCAACAGGTATTGTCGCACTGTTTGCATGTGGGAAAGTTGTAGGGGAGGGAAGTAGGGGAGAGGGAAAAAGAAGGACAGGTAGAGGAGAAGAGAGAAGAGGAAGAAGGAGGTGTGCATGCTAGGTAACCATTTCTAAGCAAATCAATCATCAATAAATGAATACATGAAGCCATTTTACGCTTTATACCAGTTAGTCCAAATTTTTCAAACCGAGTCGAACCTGTCTCCATCGCCCCGACGATAGGCTAGTAAGGACTCATGAACATAGTTCACCTGAGTCAACCTTAGAACCTCGGACACGTTGGCAGCTCTGTTTGCTTTCCAATGTTGGGCGATGAGTGTCCTGGCCGCTAGGAGGACATGTGTGACAACAACTCTGAAGTCAGGGGGGAACAAGTCAATGCCAATATGTAGGACTGCTAATCCAGGGTTAGGTCGTATCAGAATACCAGTCATCCCTGAGATGTAAGAGAACACTGAGTTCCAAAAACTGGTCAGGGTTTTGCATGACCAGAACATATGCAGTAGATTCCCCACCGCACCACATTGGGCCAGATTCACGTATTCCAGAGCATCTTTGCTCTGGAGTAACGCTTCTGATTTGCGTTGCGCTGCCGAAATTTTAGGAGCAAGTGCTGTCATTCACGAAGCACTTGCTCCTAAAGTTGCGGCAGCGCATCACAAATGAGCCGGCGGAATTCAAATGTAGCGGGTACGGGGCGTGTAGTATGCTAACTACGCGCGATCCCGCCGCCAACGTACTGCGCATGCGTCGAGTGTCAAAACATCCCCGTGCGCATGCTCCAAAATCTGTGAATGAACGTCAATGACGTCACATTCCCATTCATGACCGTTTTACGCAAGCGACGTTTTTTTTTTTTTTACGACGCGATGACGACGCCTATACCTAACATAGGATACTCCAACCCCATGTAGGTATATCTATGCGCCGCGTATCCCGTCCGGAAACGTCGTATCGTCATTGCGTCGCGCCGGATTTCGATCGTGAATTGCCGATTTCCGCTCATTAACATATTTTTTGAGCGTAAATCGGCGGGAACGCCCCCGGCGCCATTTTTAAGTTGAAGTAACGATGCGATGGCGAAACTCAGTTACGCTGCTCGCATCGGAACTTCAACCCGGCGTTTCTTGTTTTCTGGTTACAGAAAACAGAAACGCCGGCTCAAAGCCACAGTTAGGCTGGCGGATCACTCGATCCGCCAGCGTAACCTTTCCTGAATCTGGCCCATTGTCTCCAGCATAGGGGGGAGCTGTCGGACCCGAACTTTGAGATTCTATAGGACGTGAGATACCATCTGAGAGCTATCTTCTGAGACAGCTCCCAGTGGTTGACACACCTAGAGGCCCCATAGATTGCTTGAAACGCCCGCACCCACCGGTCCTCAGCAAAGGTTGTCTCCAAGTCTCTTTCCCATTTGATAAAGGGTTGAGATTTCACGAATGTCAGCTTATCTTGAAAAAGATTATAAAAAAGGGCGATACCTTTCCGGGGAGAAGGGGTAAGCGAATAAAAGCGCCAAATACTTTTTGATAGAAAAATGCGATGTGTAGCGAGAGAGCTGAGGAAATGGGAGATTCTCAGGTAGTTAAAGTGTTCGGAGGAAGTTAGGGCAAACTTTTCCTGTAGGGATTTGAAGGGCTGAATTGAACCATCCTGAAACAGATTGGTAGTGGAGAGGTCGGGAACGGCCTGGGAAAGGATGCTAATAGGGACAGGCACCTCCACAAGGTCAGAACAAGGGGACATTGCTCTGCGAAGATCCCTCCATGCAAGGATGGAGGCCCGGAGAGTGGGAGGGAGGTCTCGCAAGGGGAAGGGCTTCCAGATGTCTATAAGGAGGAAGTTGCGGAGGTTAGGTGTGGGACACAGTTGCTGCTCAATTCCCTTCCATATCGGGTTGGACCTCGGGTCTAGCCAGCACTTCAGTTGTGTTAGAATGGAGGCACGCAGGTAGTCCTGGATATCCACTAACCCCATGCCCCTGGCCTGTCTATGTTTAAGTAGCAATAGTCTGGAACACCTGTGCCTACCGGTTTTCCAAATAAATTTAGTGAGTAGTGACTTCAGGGTTTTAATGTGAATGGGCGGGACGGGGACTGGGAGGGTCCTAAAGACATTAAGGATCTGTCGGAGGAGTAGCATTTTAAAGGTAGCCAGGCGGCCGGACCATGAAAGCTCCACGGTGGTGTATCTAGCAACCTCCCTGCGGAGCCTGTCAATCAGTGGGATGTAGTTAACGTCAGCTAAGCAATTCGGGTTCACTCGTGAGTTTCAGTCCTAAATACGTGATGGTGGATTTACTCCATGAGTATGGAAAGGCCGCATGCAGTTGGGATTTCAATGAGGGTGGGATCCCAAGGTCTAAAATAATAGATTTCGAGGAGTTGGCTTTATAATATGACACCTGGCTGAATTCTGTCAAAGTGAGGTGGGCAGAATGTAGGGAGGTTGCTGGGGAAGTCAAAAAAATAATTATGTCGTCTGCAAATAGGTTGACAGAGTGGGCCTCGCAATGAATGTTAAATCCCTCAATACTCGGGTGGGACCTGATCCCCTCTGCCAGAGGCTCAATCAATAGGTTGAAAATAGAGGGGGACAAGGGACACCCCTGTATAGTGCCATTTGAAATTGTGAACGTACTAGAAAGCAAATTAGAGGTAAAGACTTGGGCACAAGGGGAGGAGTAGAGAGCCAGCACGGCAGAGAGGATAGGCCCGGTAAACCCACATTTCTGAAGAGTATTCCTCATGTAGCCCCAATGTACCCTGTCGAACGCCTTCTCCGCATCCAAAGATAGGAGCAGAGAAGGCGTCCGAGAGGCCCTAGCCTGCTGTATCACCCCAACCACCCGTCCCATAGCATCCGAGGCCTGTCTCCCAGGAGTAAAGCCAGACTGATCAGCACCAACAAGAGAGGGCAGAATAGGCAGAAGCCTGTGGGCCAATATCTTCGCGTACAACTTAACATCAGAATTCAACAGCGATATTGGCCGGAAATTTGCTGGGCTATCAGGAGTCCTAACCGGCTTGGGGATAGTAATTACATAAGCCTTGAGCATCTCAGAGGGAAATGAGGCGGAGGACACTGCGGCTTTAAACACATCCCCTAAAGCTGGTATTAGTTTGTCCTGAAAGGACTTGTAGTAGTCATTGGGTAGACCATCAGGTCCAGGGGATTTACCCAGTGGTAGTAGTTTAATCACTCGTCTGATCTCTGACTCCGATATAGGTGCGTTTAGCAGATCTAATTGGGATTGTGATAGAGAAGGGAGCTTAATCTTGGAGAGGAATGCCTGAATGCTTTCCTCAGAGGGCTGAGGCATGTTGGGATCTGTTTTCAGGTTGTATAAATCAGAGTAATAGTGGGCGAAGGAATCTGCAATTTCTTTAGGATTTATAATTTTGTGCTTATCTACAGGATGAAGGAGATAGGGGATCCTGGACCTAATTTTGCAGATTTGAGTCTTTGGGCCAAAAATGTACCTGCTCTGTTCCCTGCAGAATAGTGAGTGAGCTTCAGATTTTGGATATACCTATCGTGCTGCTCAATCAGCAGGAGCCTGAGATCAAATCGATACTTAGAAAGTTTCTGAGCTAGGAGTGTAGTAGGATTAGATTTGTTCTGAGTTTCTATTGCTTTGATGTCGTCAAGTAGCCGATCAATTTTTTGTGTCCTCCGCCTCTTCTCCCTTGCACATATTTGTAGGATAATACCTCTAATAAATGCCTTATGGGCACACCATAACATGGCAGGGTCCGAGACCGAGCCCTCATTTTCAGCAAAAAAGTTTGATAGGGAATCATTAATAGTAGCAGCATGTGCAGGCATATAGAACACATGAGAGTTTGCCCTCCATATATAGGCGGCACTGGGGGTGTGACCCTCCACCACCGTAACTGACACAGGAGCATGGTCAGACCATGAGATATTATGGATGGTGGAGGATGACACTGCCTGAAGCAAACCTTTGTCAACAAAAATGAAATCAATCCTTGAATAAGAGTTATGTCTGGCAGAGTGTAAGGTATAGTCTCATTCCCCAGCATGTTGGCACCTCCATACATCATAGACATCCTCGGAATGTAGCAAGTGTTGAAGTTGGGGAACAGGGCTTTTCGACATGGATGAGGAGTCCAGAGAATGATCCACCGTCACGTTATGATCACCATAACCATGAAGGGTTTGTTGTTAAATTCTCCTACTAAAATAATATATCTCTCTCCCGGGTCCGTGTGAGCTTGCGTTAACTTAAATGCAACCGAGTCCCTTATTGCAATCAAGACTCCCTTACACTTAATTGGGGCAGAGGCCATGAAGATGTGGGGGAAGCGCTTCTTCTGGAACCTGGGCGGGCTATCCGCCAAGAAATGTGTCTCTTGGATACAAAGGATGTCCGCCTGGAGGGTCGTAGCCTCTCTCCAGACCAGTTTCATGGCGTCGGGTGTACAAAGCAGGGCGACTTATCATCACAATGGAAGGGGCGCAAGACCCCGAAGGTGGTCAAAGAAGCATGCACAAGAGTAAGGCCATCCTATTCTGAAATGTTATGTAAGATATGGAGGCTAACTGGTCAGCAATCCCCTGTAGGGCACCTTTGCTGGTTGGAATATATGTAATTTATCCAGTCTACATTTTTATTGACAATGATTATGGGAATCAGAGTCTCAAAACCTGCCTTTACTTGGTCTTAGGCTTTAAACTCATCCGGGATCCCCCCCTTGGGACCCCTATGGCATCTATATACACATGTGGGTCAAAACTTCCTTCTGGAGCACTCCTCTTTTTCCTGAGGGTGTGGGGAAGATGGGTCATATGGGAGGATGTGGAGGAGCATGTACCTGGGTTTTGACAGGGTCATTCATTTTAACAAGGATTTCCCATTCTTATCTTTTCTATCCAATGAAAAGATGATTTTGGTGACAGTTAAAGCTGTGTAGGGCCTGACTGGATGTGAATATTTATTTTTCCAGTTCTTATTCCTCTTAAAATATATAGTTTGTGAAACAGAGACATTGCTAAAACAGAAAGAACATGCTTCAGGACTCTAGGGAGAAAAAGGCTTGATCACATTATATTTATATATATATATACACTATCTCACAAAAATGAGTACATCCCTCACATTTTTGTAAATATTTTATTATATCTTTTCATGTGACAACACTGAAGAAATTACAATTTGCAACAATGTAAAGTAGTGAGTGTACAGCTTGTATAACAGTGTACATTTGCTGTCCCCTCAAATTTCCTCAAACACAGCCATTAATGTCTAAACAAAAGTGAGTATATCCCTAAGTGAAAATGTTCAAATTGACCCCAATTAGCCATTTTCCCTTCCTGTTGTCATTTGACTTGTTAGTGTTACTAGGTCTCAGGTGTGAATGGGGAGCAGGTGTATTACATTTGGTGTGATCAATCTCACTCTCTCATACTGGTCACTGGAAGTACAACATGGCACCTCATGGCAAAGAACTCTCTGAGGATCTGATAAAAAAATACTGCTCTTCATAAAGATGGCCTAGGCTATAAGAAGATTGCCAAGACCCTGAAACTGAGCTTCAGTGGCCAAAACCATACAGCAGTTTAACAGGACAGGTTCCACTCAAAACAGACCCTGCCATGGTCGACCAAAGAGATTGAGTGTGTGTGTACAGCGTCATATCGAGGGGTTGTCTTTGGGAAATAGACTTATGAGTGCTGCCGGCATTACTCTAGAGGTTGAAGGGACCATAAGCCGCTCACTGCATCAAATTGGTCTGCATGGTTGTCGTCCCAGAAGGAAGCCTCTTCTAAAGATGATGCACAAGAAAGTCTGCAAACACTTTGCTGAAGACAAGCAGACTAAGGACATGGATTACTGGAACCATGTCCTGTGGTCTGATGAGACCAAGATAAATTTACATGGTTCAGATGGTGTCAAGCGTGTGTGGCGGCAACCAGGTGAGGAGTACAAAGACAAGTATTTTGTCTACAGTCAAGCATGCTGGTGAGAGTGACATGGTCTGGGGCTGCATGAGTGCTGCCAGCACTGTTGAGCTATAGTTCATTGAGGGAACCATGAATGCCAACATGTACTGTGACATACTGAAGCAGATCATGACCCCCCCCCTTTCGAAAACTGGATGACAAGGCAGCATTCCAACATGATAACTACCTCAAACACACCTCCAAGATGACTTCTGCCTGAGCTGTAAACCACCGGAGGGCTCTTAAGCTGGCATCTAGCCTCATCTCCTCCCGGACCAATCTTCCGAGCTCCGTCTTCCTCTCATCTCGTGGTCATTGCCTCAGGAACACCTCTCGCACACAGTACTGCGTCCAGTACATCTCTGTGGAGCAGGAAAGGATCTTCCCCTGATGGTGCCACTCGTGGCTTAGCGTCTCATGCCTGAGTTGCCGTCAGATCACATCCCCCCAGCCAAGCATGTTGCGCTCTGTCGCTGGTCCTCGATGTTGCTTCTGCATGCCTTGAAGCCTCCTCCTGAACTCCGCTCTCATGCTGGCCGGTCCACGTATTGCTCCTCGGATCTTGAATCCTGGTGGTGGTTTGGATGTCCGGTGACTGCAGGAGACATCCCACTGCTGCCACCACTGTGACAGATATCGAATACCCCTGCTGGGCATCTCTGTCAGACCTGTGTCTCCTGTCCTCCAAACTCACCCACAGCCTATAGACTCGCCATTACCAGCCCTTAACCCCTCAATCACGAGACAAGCCACAAAGGCGTTGAGGATTAAACATCCAAAGCATAAACTGTTTTATTAGGTACAAAACATACACCTTTAAAAACAGTTAGGGACACTCTCCTTAGCCTCATCATAGAGGGGGTAGGGGACAAGAAAGAACCAATGGGAACGCAACACTTGTACATTGAAACAGAAACTTCCGTTGAAACATAAAGATATTTAAAAAAGCAGGCAGCCCCTCCGTACACATCCCCTGTTGAGAGATGTCTCCAGTCCAGACCTTTTTTCTACATGCCATGACCCAACACAATTAAACACAGCAACCAGAGGGGGGGGTGGGGAAGGGATGTAGCATTACATTACATCTCAATGCCATTGTGTCTCCAAGTCTCGCAGTCTCTTCTGGGCCATAGTCTGTGGGCAGAAGGCCAGCCCAGAGTCACTTCCAAAACACACATTGACTGTGGGTTCTGTCACAAACTCCATGCCCAAGAGGGTTAAGACAGTGCTGGAAAATAATAGTGACCACACAAAATACACTTTGGGCCCAATGTGGACATTTTCACCTAGGGGTGTACTCACTTTTGTTTCCAGTGGTTTAGACATTAATGGCTGTGTATAATTAAGGTGCAGCGCTTTTAAAATATAGGGCCAGATCCACAAAGCACTTACGCTGGAGTATCTTGAGATGTGCCGCCTGAGGCCGCGTACACACGATCAAATCTATCTGCTGGAAACGGTCTGACAGACCGTTTCAGCAGACAGATTTGATCGTGTGTACGGGCGAGCCGACGGATTTGGCCAGCAGACAGATTTTAAAGCATGCTTTAAAATCTGTCTGCTGGGAACCCGTCGGACTGATATGTTTGCTGGTTAGTACGCTAACCAGCAGACATATCTGCCCGCACATGCGTCGAATGGATTCGACGCATGCGCGGAAGTGTTTTACTTCCTGGTGCGGTGACGTGGTGGCGTTAACGTCACCGCCACGTCACCGCGATGTCTGCCGGCGGGGATTTTGGTTTGATCGTGTGTACAGTGATTAAACCAAAACAGCCAGCAGACAAATCTGTTCAAATCGGTCTGTCAGACCGATTTGAACAGATATATTTGGTCGTGTGTACGCGGCCTAAGTCTAAATTTGCGCCGGAATATCTATGCACCGTACCCACAGAAATAGATACGCACCAAAATAGGCTAATCCCGACCGGCCTAACTTGCCTACGCCTGCACATCCTAGGTGCACATTTATTCCGTCCACACCATTGATTTCCTATGCAAATATGCAAATGAGGGAGATACAGCGATCCTCAAAAGTAAGTTTGTCCAGAGCAGGCTACGCCCTGTGCGCATCAGCTGCATGTCCGGTCTAAAGTTAGTCCTTATAAAAGCAGGTTTAAATTTGGACAATCCGTCTACATGTCAGCTAAAGCAACACCGTTAGGGACGAGCTAAACAGCCACACTTGCAGGACAACAATCTGTATGCCAACATGCCAGGGGCATCCTTGCTCATAGCTATACTACTGACTTTAGATGAGCGCAGAAGGAGGAGGGCACGGAGGAGGGCACGGGAGAGGATCTGCCGACCGCCACTGGGCAAGGTACTGGCAACACATTTTTTTCTGTTTAGTATATATTTTAAATTAGTTAATATAATAAATATATAATATTTTTTTTTATATCTGATATATAATTAATATTTTAAATATTATTATAATTATATTATTTATTATTATAAACATTTTTATATATATCATATATATATATATATATATATATATATATATATATATATATATATATATATATGTGGCGGCCTGTCCATAGAGGGCGCCCGGGCGCCGCCCCCCATCCCCCAGTCAGTAAAAAAAAAAAATGTTTTTTTATTTAAACCCGTCCCTTTAAGAAAACAATAAATGAAAAAAGGTCCTTTTGTGTACTGTGTCCGGGCGTCGGGCACAGTGCAGTTTGAGTAGCGCCACGTCTGTGCAATCACGGGATTGCAGACGTGGTGCTACATTGGGAGAAAAAATACGCCTTTGTGGTGCTCTCCATCGCGCCACTGCTTTATTGTTATAGCCGGGCGGGTGCATACACTTTCTGTGTGCACCCGCCCGTCTCTGTGCTAGTTCCGACGTCACTGTAAAATAGGAAGTGAGGACGGTACTATCGAGATCAGAGCGTCCGCCCGTGGAACAGGTAAGCTTAAGCTGAGCTATGCCTGTCTTCCTCCTAATGTGTACTGTACTGTGATTTACATGTAATACAGCAGCAACACTTGCATCGGCGGCCGGCACACCACCCCACCCGCCTATACAAAGCTTTTTTTTTATATAAAGGGCACAGTGGTGACAATTAAAGGGCACAGTGGCACAGTGGTGACCATTGATGGGGACAGTGGCTGTGTTTGATGGCATGGCACAGTGGCGACAATTAATGGGCACAGTGACTGCATTTGATGGCATGGCACAGTGGTGACAATTGATGGGGACAGTGGCTGCATTTGATGGCATGGCACAGTGGTGACAATTGATGTTGATGGCACAGTGGCTGCGTTTGATGGCATGGCACAGTGACTATGTTTGATGGCATGGCATAGTGGTGACAATTGATGGCACAGTGGCTGCATTTGATGGCATGGCACAGTGGCGACAATTGATGGGCACAGTGGCTGCATTTGGCATGGCACAGTGGCTGCGTTTGATGGCATGGCACAGTGGTGACAATTGATGGCACAGTGGCTGCGTTTGATGGCATGGCACAGTGGTGACAATTGATGGCACAGTGGCTGCATTTGATGAGCACAGTGAGGATGCAATTTTTTTTTTGCGCCCCCCCAAAAATTTTGAGCACCAGCCGCCACTGATATATATATATGAATGTGTGTATATAAATTGGGTGATAGCCCTCAAAATAATGGAACACACTGACACGACACAAACCTACAAACAGCAACAGACAACGGAACAAAAGCACCTTGCTTCAGGGAGGGAAAAAAATGGATGTACTTTTGCAATGGAAGGGCGTATGTCTGGACCTATTTATGCACTAAGTACGCCCGGCCTAGTTCCTATCTCACTGATTGAGCCGGGCCGAGTAGTGAGCATGTGCAGAGAGGCTCTGACCATAGTCAGCATCATGCACATGCCCAGTCTGGCCGGCCCTTCATTTGCATGGGGTCACGGCTCATTTCAATGGAACACACCCACGTCCTTCCTACTTTGAATTACACCGCCTTACACCTCGGAATTTAAGTTGCGCTGTCGCAAATTTGGGCGCAAATACTCTGGGCCAGATTCTCATATATTTTCGGCGGCGTAGCGTAAGCCATTTACACTACGCCGCCGCTGCGTGCTAGAGCAAGTGCTTTATTCTCAAAGCACTTGCTCCGTAGTTTGCGTTGGCGTCTCGTAAATCGCCAAGCGTAAACCCGCGCAATTCAAATGGGGCGGCTTGTATTTAAATTAAGCGCGCCCCCGCGTCGAACGAACTGCGCATGCGCCGGCAAGGGAAAAAGCCCAGTGCGCATGCTCCAGCTCACGTCGGGAAGCGTCGTTGAAACCGACGTCAAAACGACGTGAGCGTCATTTACGCAAGTCCCTATTCGCGAACGAGTTAGTAAAACGACGTAAGCGACGGAAAAAGCTGACGCTGACCCGACGCCATACTTAACATGGCGTCCGACGGGTCCTCGTAAGGTTACTCCACATAGAAGCTGGGGTAACCTTACGCGAACGAAAACTACTTCATTTGCATATGCAAATGAAAAAACAACGTAAAGGCCACCTAGTGGCCGGAGTTGTCATTACACCTACGATCCGAAAGTGTAATGCTTTTACACTTGTCGGATGTAGAAGCGTATCTATGCAAAAGTGATGCTAAGCATCACTCGCATAGATACGAGGACAAAAAAAAGGCGTTACGACGGGGTATCTGAGATACTCCGTCGTAACGCCTCTGAGAATCTGGCCCACAGTGGATACGGCACTTACGTCTCTAATTTGAGCCGGTGTGACGTAAAGGAGATGCGTTACGCTGGTCTATACATGCGCCGATTTACGTGGATCTGGCCCATAGTCTATAAAACTCAATCTAGGAACAGATATCCAATACAGTTGAATCAGTGGTGAGTAGGAGGTAAGTATATGACAAAAGAAACTATCACCGGCATTCAATCACACAGCCACTTACCCTCTTTAGTGGACCCGTATCACAAAGGCCACATCAGCATATATATATGATATAGTATATAGGAAGTATATAGGAAGCCCGTCAATCTTTATACACCATACTTCTGTGATAGCAGACCGGAAACCTCATTGCGCAGTATATGAAAACAGCGTTTATTTTGGTTATAAATAACGGAATTAACTCATATTTTAGGCAGATAAAAATGGCTTGCGTTTGTATAAAACTCAGCAGTCCCCACCAGAAAGACGGCCGCCAGGTCCAGTGTTGCTCATCGTCCTTTAAAAAAGTAATTAGTTACAGTTACAAATTACTTGTCCGAAAAAGTAATTGAGTTAGTGACTCAGTTACTACATTGGCAAAGTAATTAGTTACTCAGCAAAGTAACTGACTTGTTTTGAGGCATGAGGCATGTTACAGGCACAGTGAGGCATGTTACAGGCACAGTGAGACATGTGAGGCATGTTACAGGCACAGTGAGGCATGTGAGGCATGTTACAGGCACAGTGAGGCATGTGAGGCATGTTACAGGCACAGTGAGGCATGTAAGGCATGTTACTGGCACAATGAGGCATGTGAGGCATGTATGATGTATGATGGCACAGTGAGGCATGAGGCATGTTACAGGAACAGTGAGGCATGAGGCATGTTACAGGCACAGTGAGGTATGAGGCATGTTACAGGCACAGTGAGTGAGGCATGTATGATGGCACAGTGAGTCACTGTGCCATCATACATGCCTCACTGTGCCTGTAAAATGCCTCGACGACGATCTCCCTACCTTCTCCACATGTCAACAGCAGCGGCGGCGAGGATGTCAGACGTGCCATCCTCCATTATTTGAAAGCCGCGCCTCCTCCTCAGGCTGTTCCGTGATAGGCGGAACAGTAATTTTCCCAGCAGTGCCTCTGTTTCGTTGTCAGCCTATCATGGATGCCTTCTCATCGTCCGAGGCTGAGGGTGAGAAGGCATCCGTGATAGGCTGAACACTAAACAGAGACACTGCTGGGAAAATTACTGTTCCGCCTATCATGGAACAGCCTGAGGAGGAGGCGCGGCTTTTGATAATGGATGGCTGACGGTTGCTGCTGACAAAGGTAAGTAATTATGGTAACGCCGCCCCAGTAATGGGAGCGGCGTTGCCGAGAGGGGAAGAGTAATCTGGTAGATTACTCGTTACCCTCAAAAGGGGTATCGTTACCTAACGGCGTTTATTTAAACGCCGTTCGTTACAACACTGGCCATGTCCCAGCATGCACTAGCGTCTCGTCACCAACTCCTCCCTACGTCGTTTTGTTACAGAATGACATCATCAGGGATGTGCATTAATGGCTGTGTGTTGAGATATTTTGAGGGGACAGCAAATTGACACTGTTTTACAAGCAGTACACTTACTACTTTACATTGTACCAAAGTGTCATTTCTTCAGTGTTGTCATGAAAAGATATAATAAATTATTTACAAAAATTTGGGGGTGTACTCACTTTTGGGACATACTGTATGTGTGTGTATATACAGACAGACAGAATCAGGGGTCAAATCCCAGGGGGAACGCCAACCCAAGATCTATTCCCCCACAAAAAAAAAAAAAAAAGAATACGCTCATATGCATAATTACTAAATCACATGTTTTTTGTTTTTTTTCGATCCACTGTACCTTAGTAATCCTTTGTTACTGGCCGCTTCCTGGATATGGATTCATCGGGTAGTGTGCGGGTATTCCTTTTCCTTTACCTTTAAGCAAGTTCTTTCTAAATCCCGCGATAACTCGCAGCAGACCTCCGCAATGTCTCCTGGGAACAATGACAAAAGCTCCCAGGAGACATTGCGGCATAGAGGAAGTGACGGAATAACCGCACACTACCCGATGAATCCATATACAGGAAGAAGCCAGTAACTTAAAGGATTACTAAGGTTTGCCTGACCTTGACAGTGACTCGAGCTGGGCATCGCCGCTTAGTGAAGAATTGGCTCGGGCGGCTCGGCTGCTAAAAGCTGCTCTAGTCCTGCAAAGGGAACTGCATTCCTGCTGTGAAAAAAGTGCAGGGACTCCGTTCCCACAGGACTTGAGCCCTGGACAGTATGGCCCGGATTCACAGAGAGTGGGCGCACATTTACCCGCGGCATAGCGCACACACAGTACACTACGCCGGCGCAGCGCGGAGAGACATGCACTGCATTCAGCAAGCCATTGCTCACCAAGATGCGCCAGCGTAGCGTATTTTAGAAGGGCGCAGGCCAGCGTAAGTCGAAGTGGGTGAGATCCATGCAAATGAGGCGTGACCCCATGCAAATGATGGGCCGAGCGCCAGACAAGTACGTAGAACGAACTGCGCATGCGCCGTAACGTGAACGCATCTCCCTGCGCATGCTTACAACCACGTCAGAACAACTGCCTAAGATACGCCGGATCACTGTGTAAGCCGTTAATTTAACCTACGCCCAGCCAGACACACGTCCAACGTAAAATACACCGGCTTGTGTTCCCTGGTGCAGACCTGAGCATGTCTGTTGTTGAGTTACACCTCATTTATGGGGAATAACTTTACGCCAGACGTACAACTTACGCGCACCACGCGTAGCCTGCGTCGGGCGCACGTACGTTCATGAATCGCCGTATTTACCTCATTTGCATGTTTGAATGGTTAATCAATGGGAGCGGCACCATGCACCCAGCCTAAATGTACGCCCACCCTACACCGGCATAAGCAAGTTACGTCGGTGGGGTGTAGCCTGGTTTTAGGGTTATCTCTGTTTGTGGGTCTGGCGCACAGATACGACGGCGATAAGTTGTTATACGTCGGCGTAAGTGCTTTGTGAATCCGGGCCTATATGTCTATTTCTCTCTTTATATATATATATATATATATATATAGATATATATGTATATATATCTATATATATATATATATATATATATATATATATATATATATATATTTATGGAATATACATTTTTAAAAATAGATAGCGTTTTTAACTGTGCTGTAAGCAAGTTATGCATGGTGGATTCTAGCGCTGCATGTACAGAACCTCTGGCATGTAGAAACATATTGCAATCTGCTAATGACATTTTCTTTTTGCTAAACTCACTGGTGCTGCCATCTACGACAGCAGAATTTGTAATGTTCTTTTGGCTCATTTCATTTTCCTTTGCAGGTGGTGGGAAGTGTTTGTTGTTTCACGAGTGAGATGAAAGTTCTTGATTTAGTTTTTTATTGATTTGCTAGTTCATTTTTGCCAACTCTTTCACATTGCTGAAAAATAAAAAGCAATTGATTTCTGAGATTCTTCTTTTCCATTCCAGCACTTTAGTGGAGAAAAATGACCAGTATTTGCAATATGGCAGAAATATTATAAAGTACTAGAAATAGCAAGGAAATAAACCACTATTTCCTTTCCTTTTTGCTCTTTAAACCACTGCTGCAATAAAGGTTACATGTCTAGGTATGTATATATATATATATATATATATATATATATATATATATATATATAGCGCTACCCCCCAAGGAGCCGCTGGTTGATTTGGGATCTACTCTCTTTGACTCAGCTCATCCCTATTTAATTAACTCGAAACCCGCCCCTGACACATCAGAAACCTGGCGGTGGGGTATTGTGACCCCTGCTGGGCTGGAGTCACAATAGCAGGCACACAGTATAATAATAATAATAATAATAATGCATGTCTTATATAGCGCTGTCTTACCCTAACTTGCCAGGCAAGCTTCTCAAGCCAAATACAGATAAGGGAAAATATTGCGCTAACCAAGGTGAAAAGGAAAATAAAAAACAAAAAATAAAACTAAAGCAGCTACACTACAATTTGACAAAAATTGAATGAGGTGTGGAAAATAAATGTAGCGCTATAAACATAAATTAGTAACACACACATGAACAGTGAATGAATGATGTAGTCCAAACAAACCACGTGAGTGGAAAAGTCCTAGTAAGGAAAACGTTGGAGTGCATCGGTGACAACATAAACCAAAACATGAATAGAAGTCCATTCCCCCAGGGGGAAAGAAAAGCCAGGACAGATGGAAGGAAGAATGAATGTCCGTTTAAACAGCCATCCAGTTGCTTCCACCCCATCCATCTGAGGATCGTACCATTGCCATCCCATTCCTCCCAAGAACTCTACAAAGACACCGTGCATGTCCGGCTTCTGACTGAAAATTCACATCCGTTCCACTGTGTCCGAGTGAGCCCAGCTGACTGCTACTGGAGTTCTTATGCTATACTGATCTGCTGTTCACGACAGACAGGTCCTACTTTTCTGGTAAGAGCATACCATTTTCGTTTCGATTTAAGTGTCATCTTATCCGAGGATCCATGAAGTGATTCTACATCTACTGTTTTCCCATTTGTGGATGGACTTCTATTCATGTTTTGGTTTATGTTGTCACCGATGCACTCCAACGTTTTCCTTACTAGGACTTTTCCACTCACGTGGTTTGTTTGGACTACATCATTCATTCACTGTTCATGTGTGTGTTACTAATTTATGTTTATAGCGCTACATTTATTTTCCACAAGCTTCTCAAGCCAGGCAAGCTTCTGAAGCCACAGCCGAAGCTGTAGCTCATCGTGTCTCGAGGCGCTTATATAGTAACATAGTCACTATTACCCAAATCAATGGTACTCATTTTTCCGACCTCGGAAGGATTGAAGGCTGAGTGGACCCCGCCGGGATCAAACCTGCGACCCTGAGGGCTCAGGTGATCACAGATTGCTGCAACAAAGCATTAGCCCGCTGAGCCACCTTACCAGCTTATGCAGTATGCATTGACAATATGACAATGGATTACCTGCTCTAATGAAACAGCTCCTCCGGACGAAAAATATACTCCACACAGTGAATATAATTGAATATGAGGGGTAAGTTTACTATGTAAAAACTTAAAATAACAGGCGTAAGGTTAAAATGCAAACACAATCAATCAGCTATAACTCAACCTGATGCACAAGGGCCCTTGCAAGAATCAGCAATTAGTGTGAATTAATAGGGTATTCTGAACCTAAAAGTGGTACCACTCATTTAGATTTAAAGTCAGTATATGCTCGCGAGCGCCCCTAGCGGACAGTTCTACAGATTAGTCACTATTTGCGTGGCGGCCGGTTGGTGCACTTTGAAAGTTTGTAATCCACAGGTAGCGGTTAAAGGAAGCAATCACACAACCAAATGTTCAGGGCAACAGAATGTTGTGGAGCCGATCGCTCGCCAGTATCAATCATTTCTGTGAAACACGGAAACAGTTAATTAGGCCTCTAAGTTTTCTATGGGCCAGACGTGTGTGACCTGAAACTGAGTGTCTATGATAACCCGAGAGTCAGAAGCTGAGCAGGTGCTCTCTCACCCAACAGGCCGACCCGCCTGATTTCTTCTCAAGAAGAAGGATGCACTGGCAAGATGTTGCTCCACAACACACAAGATCCCAGACAAGGGTGCTCCACTGCTACGGTCGTCAGTTGGGCTGCCTCTTCAAACTCCGGAAACACCGGTTGGATGCTGGGGTCTTGCTTCCATCTGGATGGTTGGTCTCACGGTAAATCTAGGCCCAGGCTTTTGGCCTATGAACACAGCTGTCCCTGTCGCAGCTCCGCACAGGACAGCAGGCAGGTCCTGAGCGAGAGAGAGTAAAAAGGCACCACCCCGCTCCCTTAAGTAACCGCCCCCACCGGTCTGTGTGAAACGTCACATCCTCCTGGAGGGCAAAGCATTGCGGGAAATGCAGTCCATTTCTCCGAGGAGTCCGTGTCTCCTGCTACTAGTAGTTCCGCAATGCATAACATTTTCAAAACAATGTCCAACATACAGTATTTACAATTTAGAATATGAGTCCATCTTTACGCCGATTCAGAAAGCAAGATACGCCGAAAAACATGGCTTCAGCCGTCCGACAGTTCATGAGGTTAATGAAAATTCATGGAAGTGCCTCCACTTCATTTGGGCTGTCATGTATTTATCATTTATAATTGCATGCTATAACTAGGTGTATTGAAAGTATGGCTATTGTGCTGTCTCTCTATATTATGTCTGCCTAGTGAACTCACCTTCTGAAGGACACATTTTCTACAAAACTGACCACTGCATTGAAGAGACTGGGAATTATGCATCTGAGCTCCAATTTGGGGATTGCATTCAACTGAAAACACTGTTTATCAATTAAACATTTGTTTCCTACCTCCTTTTACTGCAAAAAAAGTCAAATATTGGAGGCCTGCTGCAGACCAGGATGGAGACCTAGGACCAGAGCTCCGCTCCACGGCCTGGATTTTAGCAACCCTCCACAACTATCCTCCCAAAAAACCTGCAACACCTAGATGGGGAAGTATCAGGGACGACACCGGGCATGTCAAAATATCCATCCACACTGCGCAGTCTGACTTACTATTACACCGCCACGGCCATGCAGTTTGCCCAAGATGGCGCTGACTCCAGGAACAGCCTCCACACCGACACGGCCAGCTTACCTGCAAGCTCTGCTAGTTCTGAACCTCCAAAAATGTGCCCAGGGAGGACATGGACACCCTGCTTTCTCCAGGTGCCTCCTTATATGAGCAGACAGCAGGTATAGGTAAGAGGCTGGCAACCTCTCCTGCCAATTTACCTTACAAGGAGCCCCAGGCTAAAAAACAATTATGGGCTTCTGCTACTGCTGTAGCACCTAATGCAGAGCAGAATCCACCCTGTCTCTGAGGCAATGCTAAACCCAAAACCTGTCTATATTGGCATAATAGCATGCTTGTTATGCTCACTGCAGAATTTAAGCGGTTAAGCCTTTGCATTATGTAAACAGGCTCATACAGTGATCCTGTATGCACAAATCCTCCCCCTCTTTCAGAGTCTCTCTGGGCAAGACCAGATACGACACAGTCAGAGTGGTCCCCCTGCATATGCTCAGTTTGGTCTCTATTTCTGTAGAGAATATTACCTTGTTGAGCTGAGCTAGTCAGGTTACATGGTATTGACATCACACACGTGGGTGTGTATATAGATCCTAAATGACAGCCCAGTCCCTCCCTCCTCCTCTATGCCCAGTAATAAAAAAGAACACAATGGGTGAGATGTCACATCTTGATTCATGGATAATCCACCTCCCATAACAGCAGGAGGAATACAGTCTGTAGTGGAAATCTCCTCCTACATATACACTCAGCACTTGGGCAGACCCTGCCGTTTATCATGTGACCGTGGTATACAGATCAGCCAAAAATATATATATTGACAGTATTTTAATGTAAAAAGAAGAGTTAAAAGCTGTGTTGGTATATTTCATCAAAAGGAGAAGTTCAAGTTGGAGACATTGTCCCTGATTCATAGAGGGTCCAGCCAGTTGACTGGCTCATTTCCAATAGATCTAAATATGCTTACTTTCATGTGCCCAGTGTAGAAGACTTCTGCAAGTTAATTTGGTTCACTGTAGGTCAAGACCATCTCCAGCTTACTTGTCTACCATTCTGGCTTTCAACATCACCCTGTTTGTTTTCAGCGTCTTATTGGTTGTTATAGTCTTTATCAAAACAAAGAGCATACTCCTGCATCATTACTTGGATGTCCTTCACCTACTGTCCCAAGACAGAGGGCAGCTGCTGAAGCCCAGAGCTCAGGTCTTTTCAATACTCCTCAAATTCAGCTGGTGGCTGAATCTGGAAAAGACACACCTGGAACCTACTCAGTCTCTTGTGTGCCTCAGGGCTCAGTTCGATATAATCAAGAGGACCATTGCTTTGTCTCTGGGTCCCAATGTTCTGGAACAGAATACTCCTGGCCATGTTTTCTTCCCACCTGCGTGCCTTTCAGTGTCTAACTTGATCAAAATTATAATGTCTACGGATATAATGGTAGAGTGGACGCTCTGGAGAAGGCAGCTCTCCTGGAAGGGGTTTCTCCACCAGTGAGAGCCAGTATGCAGATTTCAGGTAATCTACATAACCTCAGTCATGAGAGGTAGTCCCCTGTGGCTGCAATGGGGAGACTGGCTAATTTGCCATTCCACTGCCCCATTTCCTGGTTCACAATCACGTCCAATGGCAGCAATACGGAATGGGGCCTTACTGCCTGTTGGGGATAGCTTGAGGCAGGCGGGGCTGTCAATTTCACAAGATTGTGTTGAACATTCTGAAACTGCTAGCAGCCTTCTGCAACCTACAAGACTTTCACTACACAGTATAATGAAGGGAGTGTCAGTACTCTTAGGCTAGTCATCAATGGTGGTCTACTACGTTAAAAAGACACGGGGGGACTCACAGCCTGTTCTCTATTACAGGAAGTGGAGCTAATTAAGAATCAAGCCTACATATCAGCGGCTTATGTCCTCGGAGTCCAGAATATTATATCAGACTTTCTTTCCAGAGTCCAATTGGACAACAATGAATGGAATCTACGTGTGGAGGTTTTTCAGGTGTAGATGCCCTGACGGATCATTGGAAATGCAGCAGGACCTGTGTGTTCCTTCCAGTTTTGGTCATCCTTGGGTTTCTACGAAGACTCTGAACAAAAGTTCTGAAGGTAGTGGCAGTGATGACATTTTGGCCAATTAGGCCATGGTTCCCCTTGCTAGCACAATTCAGCTACCAGAATCCTGTGCTCGTTCTTCTCAGGCCAGATCTTCTGTCACAGGGTGCAATTCTACATCCATGTCCAGCAAGGTTGCATCTGATGGCCTGGTTCTTGAGATTGGAGGATGTTGGCTGCTCCTTCGGAGTAATCTCTGCTCTCTTGAATACCAAGAGAGTGAACACAAAGTTTACGGGAGAATCTGGTCGAAGTTTGTGCAATACATGTCTGCTGCTGACAGAGTATGTACTGATCCAGAGTTTCTAAATAACCTGGGCTTCCTCCAGTCAGATCAGAGTACAAGCATCAGCTTTGTCAGCCTACACAATGTGTATCCAGGTCCTCAGACCTCCAAGTAAGCAGAGGTTTTCTAAATGGAGTCTCCCTTTTGTTCACAATTCCCTCTCAGGAATTGGAGCGGAATGTTTTAGGGCTGTCTCTGTTAAAGGCCTCCCTGTCAAGTTTGCCTTTCTCCTGACTATCACGTTGGCATAAAAAGCCTCAGAATTTCCGGTCATGGAGAACTTTTCTTTAAGTTCTTTCCAGTTCGAGCGGTGCTGTTACCCATGACTGATTCAACTCCCAATGGTACATCAGTCTTTCATGGGAACAAATAAATAATTAACCTTTAGAATACTAAAATGTGTCTTTTAGACACTGGAGAGGTTGCACTTAGTTGGTTAAAGCAGAAGTAATCCCATTGAGTTTCAAAAACAGTTAATATTTCCCAAATGCTGGCTGTCACATTAGTTGTGCTCTCAACCAAACTGTCAAGCCAACCAATGGCTGGTGGCAATTTCAGATTAAACAGAGGCAAGGATGGCAGCTTCCCTGGCTGAAAACAATAGGAGGGTTTACTCCCACTTTAAAGCGCATGTCTAGTAAACAGGGGATCCTGAGTTTGACTCTCAGCAATGACTTCCTTTTGGTTCCAGGATTCTCTCAGATATTATGAAGTTATATCTACAAGCTACAGCTTCCTACAGGCTTCAGAATGGGGAAACGTGCCTCATCTAGGACGATTGTAGCATAGATTGTCTAGGCCATCCGAAAGGAGGTGGTGATCGCTCACTCATCCAGGAGTTTGTCTACATCCTGGGTGGCTTTGCAGCATGTGGTTCCCAAGGCAATCGGTAAGGTGGCCTTGTGGTCCTTGATTAATACATTTATGGCTCATTAATGGCTTATTATTGTGTATAGCCGGCCTCTTTGTCTTCAGTTAATTTTGGTTTACAAGTTCTGTCAGTTGACAGTGTCAATTAAACTTTTTTTCTTTTGTTCAGCAATTACCTGTCAGGAAAATAGAGAATTTCCTCCCAGTGTCTTGAATAGGCTAGTTACGAAACACGGCCTCTGCCTCAGAGCAAAGATTTATGTGAGTGGGGTCCTATAGGGGAGGAGAGGAGGTGGGGTTAACCCTTAATTCCTGCCATGGAGTCCATCAGGAAAGGAAAATTATGGTAAGTATTTGATAGGAAATTTTCCATTTTATGAGCTAAATATGCCCATTGTACAATATTGTCACACGCACATTCAAAAACATAATCCATGCACATTTTTTCAGAATTTTATCATTTTATTCAGAAATATTCTTTCCTTTCATTTGTGACTAACAAGGTTAACATGGTTTAAAGTAGGGTTGTCCCGATACCACTTTTTTAGGACCGAGTACAAGTACCGATACTTTTTTTCATGTACTTGCGGATACCGAATACCGATACTTTTTTTCATGTACTTGCCGATACTGAATACCGATACTTTTTTTAAATGTCATGTGACAGTTTTCAAACCACAATACAGACTAAGGGTATTTTCTTTAGAATTATGAAGAACTCTAACTCAAGACATTATAAAAGAATAAAAATGAGTAAAAATGAATAAGATTTTTATATTTTCTTGTCACGCAGTAGTAAAAAACTCAAATTTTCACAGAACATGTTGATAAATACAAAAAAAGTATTCTATTTAGGTATCGGGATCATTTGCGCGAGTACAAGTACTCCCGCAAATACTCTGTATCGGTCCCAATACCGATACTAGTATCGGTATCTGGACAACCCTAGTTTAAAGGATAAGTTCACTTTTGGGAACATGTTACATGTACCACCCATTTTTAGGATGTAACATGTTCCCAATGCTGCAGCTACTGAATTTTTGTACGATATTTTAATTTTTTGAGCATCACCTGTATAAAAAGGGTAGCTGTAATGCCTTGTACACACGATATTATTTTTTCTAATGAAAAGTTTTTTCAACAGAAATTCCTATCGTGTGTGGGACCCATAGGATTTTTTTTTTCCGTCGGAGTTTGGAAATAGAACATGTTTTATTTTTTTCTGGTGGAAAAAAATCCTATGGGAAATTCCTATCGTCTGTGTGGAACTCAGACCGAGAAACATGCATGCTCAGAATCAAGTCAAAGCATGCTCGGAAGCATTGAACTTCATTTTTCTCGGCTCATCGCAGTGTTTTATGTCACCCCGATTTGGACGGTCGAAATTTAGTCTGGCAGTGTGTATGCAAGACTTATGTAGACAGCTTAAATGAAATTCTGGCAGAAAATTCCATCAGATTTTAGCCTATAGGAAATTCCTATTGTGTGTACAGGGCATAAGTCATGTTTGAATTATGCAATCACATTAGGTGTTCAAAGAGGTCACCATTAGCATCCAGAGACTTTTGATTTAGGTGAACTACTGCATGAACAACACTGACTAATGTCTCCACAGGAATTGCTCTGCAAGATGTTTCAATGTCTTCCAATAGAGCAGTCAGTGTAGGTGATTTTCTACAGTACACCACATCCTTTAGTGTTCCCCACAGATAGAATAAGAGGTGTTAAGTTCGGGAACATGGAGGGGATTAAACAGCAGCTCTACATAGTATCTAACGTCCTGGCAGAATGTGTTTTTGAGATAGGCTCTCACATCTCGGTTGTAGAGAGGTGGTCGGTTACATGATGACATCAACAATAATGCAACTACTAACATCTTTAGGGGAAACATAATGCTACACATTGCCACAATAATTCAATTTGGGCTTTAAAAATACGCATCATAACTGTTGAAATGTGTATACATTTTTTGGCCCCTCCCTCATATATATATTAGCAATCACGTAAAAATTCACAGGCGGCTCTCATGTTATGCTTCTTTATGTTATGTAAATTAAATATCTAGATACTGTGTGTTGTGATATTTAAATTGCACAGCCTAGCTCGAAATAGCATAAATTATACAGACACATTAGATAGAGTAGTGCCTCTGATGATGCCACACATAAAGTAATGTACTGTAAATAGTCCACAGTACAGATTTTTACAGGCACCACCTGCATACCATTGTCTCTCTCATTGTTTAGTTATAGCAGTTAATTTGATAACACTTAGAAAAAAGCTTTCCATTTTTATCAGACCTTGATAACCATGACATTTTGTTTTTGTATATTATTTATATTAAACGTTTTTTTCTGTAATTGCATTTTCACAAAGGGAGGCACATGTTTCAGTCCTTGCTACACTGTCCACTTTTTTCCTGTGCCACATACAGTGAAATACGCTCTTGAATGAATAGCTGTAAAAAACTGAAATACAACATTTTTCCTTGCTATTAACCACTTGACCACTGGGCACTTAAACCCCCTTAATAACCAGACCAATTTTCAGCTTTCGGTGCTCTCACAGTTTGAATGGCAATAACTCAGTCATACAACACTCTAACCAAATGAAATTTTTGTCCTTTTTTTCCCACAAATAGAGCTTTCTTTTGGTGGTATTTGATCACCTCTGCGGTTTTTATTTTTTTCGCTATAAATGAAAAAAGAACGTAAATTTTGTAAAAAAATGAATTTTTCTTCATTTCTATTATAAAATTTTGCAAAAAAGTAATTTTTCTTCATAAATTTGGCCTAAAATGTATACTGCTACATATCTTTGGTAACAAAAAAAAAAAAAATTGGATAATATTTAGTCTGGGTGAAAGTTATGGGGTCTACAAGCTATGGTACCAATTACTGAAAATTGATCAATTTGATCACATCTGATGTACTGACAGCCTCTCTCATTTCTTGAGACCCTAACATGCCAGAAAAGTACAAATACCCCCCAAATGACCCCTTTTTGGAAAGAAGACATTCCAAGGTATTCAGAAAGAGGCATCGTGAGTTTTTTGAAGTTGTCATTTTTTCCCCACAATTCTTTGCAAAATCAAGATTTTTTTATTTTAATTTTTTTTCCACAAAATGTTCATATTATTAGGTTATTTCTCACACACAGCATATGCATACCACAAATTACACCCCAAAACACATTCTGCTATTCCTCCCGAGTATGGCGATACCCCATGTGTGAGACTTTTACACAGCGTGGCCACATACAGAGGCCCAACATGCAGGGAACGCCATCAGGCGTTCTGGAACACCCAGACCAATTCTGACATTTCTCTCCTACATGGAAAAATCATCATTTATTTGCTAGAAAATTACATAGAACCCCAAAACATTATATATGCTTTTTTAGCAAAGACCCTAGAGAATACAATGGCGGCCGTTACAACTTTTTATCTCGCATTGTATTTGCACAGCAATTTTTCGAACGCGTTTTTTTTTGGAAACAAAACAGTTTTGTGCTTAAAAAAAAAAAAAACAGTAAAGTTAGCCCAATGTTTTTGCATAATATGAAAGATGAAGTTACGCCGAGTAAATAGATACCCAACATGTCACCCTTCAATATTGCACACGCTTGTGGAATGGCGCCAAACTACGCGACTTAAAAATCCCCATAGGCGACGCTTTAAATGTTTTTCCTGGTTACATCTTTTTAGTTGGAGAGGAGGTCTAGGGCCAAAATTATTGCTCTCGCTCTAACGTTCGCAGCGATACCTCACATGTGTGGTTTGAACACCGTTTTCATATGTGGGCGGGACTTACGTGTGCGGTCGCGTCTGTATACGAGCACACGGGTACAGGGGCGCTGTAATTTATTTTTTATTTTTTTATTGTTCATTTTACTTTATTTATTTTAGTTTGACACCTTTTTCCCCAAAAATAAATGTTTTGGTTACTTTTATTCCTATTACAAGGAATGTAAACATCCCTTGTAATAGGAATATAGCATGACAGGTCCTCTTTACAGTGAGATATGGGGTCAATAAGACCCCACATCTCCCCTCTAGGCTGGGAAGCCTAAAAAAAAAACGATTGCAGAGTATTGCGCGGGGGAGTATTGCGCGGGGGAGTATTGCGCGGGGGAGTATTGCGCGGGGGTACTGCAGAGTATTGTGCGGGAGTATTGTGCGGGAGTATTGTGCGGGAGTATTGTGCGGGGTACTGCGGGGTATTGCGGAGTATTGCGGGGTACTGCGGAGTATTGCGGGGTACTGCGGAGTATTGCGGAGTATTGCGGGGTACTGCGGAGTATTGCGGGGTACTGCGGAGTATTGCGGGGTACTGCGGAGTATTGCGGGGTATTGCAGAGTATTGCGGGGTATTGCAGAGTATTGCGGGGTACTGCGGAGTATTGCGGGGTACTGCGGAGTATTGCGGGGTACTGCGGGGTACTGCGGAGTATTGCGGGGTACTGCGGAGTATTGCGGGGTACTGCGGAGTATTGCGGGGTACTGCGGAGTATTGCGGGGTATTGCAGAGTATTGAGGAGTATTGGGGGTATGCAGAGTATTGAGGAGTATTGGGGGTATGCAGAGTATTGGGGGGGGTATGCAGAGTATTGGGGGGGGGGTATGCAGAGTATTGGGGGGGGTTATGCAGAGTATTGGGGGGGGGTATGCAGAGTCTTGGGGGGGGTATGCAGAGTATTGGGGGGGGTATGCAGAGTTTTGCGCAGGGAAGGAAGGAGTTAATGCAGGGATGGCTGAGCAGGGATGGATGGATCTGTGACTGCAATAGTCACAGATCCATCCCACACTGCTGCAGCCATCCGCGCTCTCCTCTCACGCTGTACCGATCGGTACAGCGAGAGGAGGGAAGAACCGGCGTCAGCAAGTGACGCGGTTTGTTTACATGTGATCACGCCGTCATTGGACGGCGCGATCACGTGGTAAGGAGCCGCCACCATTGGCTCCTTACCGAGATCACTGACGCTGCGGGTCCCGTGGACCCGCCGAGCGCCGTGACCGCGTGTGCGCGCCCGCTCGGGCGCGCGGATCTGACGCACGTCAGATTTGTTTACACACGTGGTCGCGCCGTCATTGGACGGCGCGATCACGTGGTAAGGAGCCGCCGCCATTGGCTCCTTACCGCGATCATCGGTGCTGCGGGTCCCGTGGACCCGGTGAGCACTGGTGATCGCGTGTGCGCGCCCGGTTGGGCGCGCACACCTGACTCTAACGGAGGACGTCCATGGACGTCCTGTTAGAGTACAGGAACCGCCCTATAGCCGTATTTCGGCTATAGGGCGGTGATTAAGTGGTTAATATACTATGGTTTTGTCATTTTACTTTAACAAGTATTTCAAAGGAGACCTGCAAGTAAGACGTAGGGGCATATACAGTATATGACACAGGTCATCTGGCATTCACCAACATTCATTGCAGGTGGATCTTCCTGGTGTATTTGCTTTAAATGGCAGTGATTGATTCAGTAAATGTTTTGGTGAAAATTACATTTGCTAATTGCTCCTAATGCCCTGTACACCAGATCGGTTCATCCGATGAAAACGGACTGATGGATTTTTTCATCAGATATCCGATGAAGCTGACTTTCATCAGTCGTACCTACACACCATCAGTTAAAAAAACGATTGTGTCAGAATGTGGTGACGTAAAACACAACGACAAACTGAGAAAAATTAAGTTCAATGCTTCCAAGCATACGTCGACTTGATTCTGAGCATGCGTGGATTTTTAACTGATGGACGTGCCCACAGACAATTTTTTTAACCATCAGATAATTTTAAAACAAATTCTACGTTTTTTTACCAATGGATAAAAAACTGATGGGGCCCACACACGATTGGTTCGTCTGATGAAAACGGTCCATCAGACTGTTTTTATCAGACAAACCGATCGTATACGTGGCATAATGTTTAGTATGAAAGACGCAATTTGAAAATATATTTACCTGTATCTTTTTTTTTTTGATTGCACAATTGCACAGATAATATTGTGGCTTTCAGAAAGAAATAAAGTCTGTCTTTGACAGTATTTTTCTTCTTTGTGTAGTCATAACAGAGAATGTTATTTGATTATCATTTCTCCTGTGCTTCTACCCACACACTTTTTTCCACTTTTTTTCTTTTGTTAATTAAAATGTAATTGAATTATTATCGATTACACATTTATTACAAAACAAATAAAGCTTTATATGCCTTTAAATGATACCAGATTGGCACAACTAGCATTAAGGTGCAATTGAACCGTTTAAATCAGGTAAATAGATTCCATATGCATTAAAAAAAGTTGTTTGATGTCTTACAGTTCCTTTTCTTTGTAAAGCAGCCACAGCCTGAGTAGAAGGAGTCTAGATCCAGCTGTATCTGTGTGCAACAAGAGAGCAGACCAACTGCTACTGTACTACTGTGTACTGTTTTAGCTACAGTATAACACTAACACTTAGGCCGTGTACACACGATCCAATCTATCTGCTGGAAATGGTCTGACAGACCGTTTCAGCAGACAGATTTGATTGTGTGTACGGCGGACAGACAGATTTTTCCAGCAGACAGATTTTAAAGCATGCTTTAAAATCTGTCTGCTCGGAGGTGATCCACAACGACCAGGTGGGATTTGTCCCGGGCCGTGAAGCTAGGGACAATACCACCAAAACGATTCATTTAATCTCCTTTATTCAACGTAAGGGGCTTAGGGCTTGTCTCCTCTCCTTTGACGCCGAAAAAGCGTTTGATCGAGTTAATTGGAGATTTCTTCGACTCTCGCTGGAACAGTTAGGTCTAGGAGTGCCATTTATCTCCAAGGTGATGTCCCTTTACTCCCATCCTTCAGCTTCAGTCTTAGTTAATGGCTCTGCCTCCGCACCATTTGATATCTTTAATGGCACTTGGCAGGGCTGCCCCCTGTCCCCCCTCCTGTTCGTCATTGTGATCGAACATTTAGCCTGCGCCATTAGACAAAACGTCTCAATTTGCGGTATCCAAACTCCCTCCTCTCATTACAAATTTTCTCTTTATGCCGACGACCTCCTGGTGTACATGCAAGACCCCCATATTTCTCTGCCATCCCTCTTTGCTGAATTCCGCCGCTTTAGCTCGTTTAGTAACTTTAAACTTAACATGTCCAAGACGGAGGCTCTCAATGTCTCCCTCCCTCCCACTACGATGTCCATGCTTAAAGCAAATTTCTCCTTTCAGTGGCAGACGAAGGGAATTTCATACCTTGGGGTCGTTATTCCTTGTAATCTCTCCAATCTCTTTTCTTTAAATTATGTCCCCTTACTCTCCCGCCTACGAAAGGACTTGGAGGAGTGGGGAGGGTCTTCTTTACCGTGGTTCGGACGAATCAACACCCTGAAGATGGACACTCTACTCAAACTTCTGTACCTCCTCCAAACGGTCCCCATTACAATCCCTAAACCCTTCTTTAACTCTCTACGCTCTCTCGCCATTAGATTCCTGTGGAATCGAGGGATGCCTAGGGTGAAATTCAATTTACTCACTCGCCCGAAGCTACAGGGCGGTGCTGGCGTCCCTGACTTCGAGACATATTATAAGGCCTTTCATATAGCGCATATCTTGGAATGGTTCCCGCGTCCCTTTTTAAAGGCCTCTGTCGCCATAGAGCAGGATCTGGCACACGTGGATCTCCGTGCACTTCTATGGGGTTACAGGTCTGATTTAGCGCATATGCCCCCTCCCTCCCCGCTTACACTAGCCTCTCTCAGACTTTGGTATAACAGGGGGTTATGTTCCCTCCTATCCTCTGATCCTTCCCCATAATCCCCTCTATTTGACAATCCCGCCTTTCCTCAGGGTATCGGTATATCAACACTAGGCCCCTTTAAACGGCCTGATTGGCCGCAGGCACGCTCCTTCATACATCCTACGCAAGGGTCACCGGTGACTCTGACGGGAGCGCACGACTGGCTCACTAAACTACATTTATCCACGTTCACAAAACACTTACATTTGTCCTCCCAGATAAACCGTCCCAATACAGAATTTAAACGGTTGTGCTCCCTTCCGGAGACCCCCAGACACCTTTTATCAGCCGTATATATGGCCTCTTACAAGCACGCACGCACACCGAGCTACCCTCTTACACTAGGACGTGGTCTGCAGACTTGGGTGAGGACATCCCGCAACCGGAATGGCAGACATCTTTTTATTTTACTCACAAGTCCACAATCTCCTGCTACTCACAGGAGAAGAACTACAAGATTCTGTCAAGGTGGTACAGGGACCCCTCTACGTTGCACAAAATATTTCCATCCACTCCGGCTATATGCTGGAGATGCTCTACTACTACTGGGACCTACCTTCATGTCTGGTGGGAATGTGAGAGGATCCGCCCCTTCTGGACACAGGTATTTGAGTGTTACAACAAAATGTACGATGAATTACTGGTTCCCTCTCCTAAGATTGCTTTTCTCTCTATACTACCGGGATCGGTTACGTCACAGAAGCGAAATCTCCTCTGTTTCTTCATGTCCTCAGCGAGACAGCTCATACCTTCCTATTGGAAGTCGACCACAATCCCGCCCTTGTCACACTGGGTATCAATTATGAACGACACTATGAGAATGGAGGAGATGTTGGCTCTTGACAACGACACTTTTGATACCTATAAAATGCTGTGGCTCATCTGGCTCCACTTCTCCTCCTCTGACACTCTGGCTAACATGTTGTCACCCCAGTCATGAGCGCTCCCTGATATTTCACTGCCCTAGGGCGAGGTGGATCCCTCGTTCCCCGCACACCCTATATTGTCCCCCCTGACTGATCTTTCAGCAACTCGAACTCTCTGCTCTGATCTCTCTCTAGCCTTCTCCCCTTTTCCTCTCCTCTGCTCCCCTCTTCTTCCTTCTCCTCCCCTCTTCTTTTCCCACCTTTTGACGTCCCAGTTTGACTTCCCATTTCCATTTTGATTTTTTGTCCTGTTTGTCATTTTTATTTTATTTTATTATTTTTATTTTTTATTTCCTTTTAGTCTTATTGTTCTCTTACTAGCAATCCTGGCTGTAATTCTGCCATCTACGATAGGACCCTTGTGGTTGCATCTAATTGTTGTTTCATGTTGAAGTCATTCCTGTTCTGATTGCGTTATATGTCGGTGGGAGTCCTGCTGTGGGCGATAGCCGCTGGACTGACTCCTTACCCCAATGCACTTTTGACTGTTTTTGGATGGTGTCTTCTCCTGTTGTTTGTTCCATTTGCTAAAATACCAATAAACATATTTTCAACTCTAAAATCTGTCTGCTGGTAATCCATCTGTCCGATATGTCTGCTGGTTAGTACGCTAACCAGCAGACATATCTGCTCGCACATGCGTCGAATGGATTCGACGCATGTACGGAAGTGTTTTACTTCCTGGTGCGGCGACGTGGCGGTGTCAACGTCATCGCCACGTCACCGCGCTGTCTGCCGGCGGGGATTTTGGTTTGATCGTGTGTACAGTGATCAAACCATGTAGACAAATCTGATCAAATCGGTCTGTCAGACCGATTTGAACAGATTTTTTTGGTCGTGTATACGCGGCCTAAGTCTAACGCATAGATGTATCCATGGGAATGCTCCCCATTATCTATGCAAAAAAATAAAAGCCCATAACCCCAATCGCATTCTGCGATCCACCAATCAAAATCTCCTCCAGATACCAAAAGCCAGATACAAGGAGTCCAAAGGAGATAGAAAATTTGCGGTCCAAGGTCCCAGACTATGGAACGCTTTACCAACCACCATTCGGTTGGAGGAGAACCACTTAGCCTTCAGGAGAAAAATCAAGACTCATCTCTTTTGTTATCAAAGGAGACAGGAACAACAAGAGTTCAAAGAACAAAGAATTCCGCAAACCATGTACAGAAAAAAGTAACCTTGAAATTAGAAATTACTTTAATACAATCCCTTGATGTTGACCTTTAACCCCTTATTACCATATTGCTGCCCAATGACCAGAGCACGTTTTGTGATTCGGCACTGCGTCGTTTTAACTGACAATTGCGCGGTCGTGCAATGTGGCTCTCAAACAAAATTGGCGTCCTTTTTTTCCCACAAATAGAGCTTTCTTTTGGTGGTATTTGATAATCTCTGCGTTTTTTATTTTTTGTGCTATAAACAAAAATAGAGCGACTATTTTGAAAAAAATTCAATATTTTTTACATTTTGCTATAATAAATATCCCCAAAAATATATAAAAATTTATTTATTTTTCCTCAGTTTAGGCCGATACATATTCTTCTACATATTTTTTGTAAAAAAAAAAATCGCAATTAGCGTGTATTGATTGGTTTGCGCAAAATTTATAGCGCTTACAAAAAAGGGGGTAGTTTTTATGGCATTTTTATTAGTATTTTTTTTTTTTTACTAGTAATGGCGGTGATCAGTGTTTTTTTTCAGTACTGCGACATTATGGCAGACACATCGGACAATTTTGACAAATTTTTGGGACCATTGGCATTTTTATAGTGATCAGTGCTATAAAAATGCATTGGATTACTATAAAAATGCCATTGGCAGTGAAGGGGTTAACACTAGGGGGCAGGGAAGGGGTTAAGTATGTTCCTGGGTGTGTTCTAACTGTATGGGGGGGTGGACTCACTAGGGGAAATCACTAATCTTCCGTTCATACATTGTATGAACAGAAAATCAGTGTTTCCCCCGCTGACAGGACCGGGAGCTTTGTGTTTACACACATAGCTCCCGGTCCCCGCTCTGTAACGAGCAATCGCGTGTGCCCGGCGGCGATCGTGCCCGCCGGGCATGCGCGGGACTCGGGGGCGAGCAGAGGCACGTGCGCAGGCCGGCGGCGCCTAGTGGCCGCAAAAAGAGCGGACGTATAGCTACGGGCTCTCGGCCAGGCGTGCCGACCTCCCGCAGTAATATGACGGCGGGCAGTCGGCAAGTGGTTAAGACTGAATGATTCAATTTTTTTTTCTGTTATTTTTCGACATGTGAAAAATAAACAAACTGTACTGGAGCTTTTCAACCACTTGCCAACTGCCTTACGCACTTATACGTCGGCAAAATGGCACGGGCAGGCAAAGTATATATATACGTTGCTTCGAATCTGCTGCCTAGCAGACACGCGGGACCTACGGACTCGATGTCCGCTGGTGTCTCGTGATTGGGTCATGAAACGGCAGAATGGGAGGATGCCTTTGTAAACAAGGCATCTCCCTGTTCTGCCTAGTGACAGGACACTGATCATCTGCTCCCTCTCATTGGGAGCAGCAATCAGTGTTGTGTCACAGTAAGCCCTGCCCCCTAACAGTTAGAACACATCCTTAGGACACACTTAACCCCTTTCCCACCCCCTACTGGTTAACCCCTTCCCTGCCAGTTACATTTATACAGTAATCAGTGCATTTTTATAGCACTGATCGCTGTATAAATGTGAATGGTTCCAAAATAGTGTCAAAAGTGTCCGATGTGTCTGCCATAATGTCGCAGTCATGATTCACTGATTCACTGATATAACTAGTAAACAAAAAATAATAATAAAAATGCCATAAAACTACCCCCTATTTTGTTGATGCTATAACTTTTGAGCAAACCATTCAATAAACGCTTATTGAGATTATTTTTATAAAAAAAAATGTAGAAGAATACGGATCGGCTTAAAATGAGGAAAACATTTTTTTAATATATATATTTTTAGGAGATATTTATTAAAGCAAAAACAAATTTTTTTTTTCTAAACTGTCGCTCTATTTTTGTTTATAGCGCAAAAAAATAAAATCGGCAGAGGTGATCAAATACCACCAAAAGAAATCTCTATTTGTGGGGGAAAAAAGGACATACATTTTGTTTGGGAGCCACATCGCACGACCACGCAGTTATCAGTTAAATCGACACAGTGCCTTATCGTAATAAGTGCTCTGGTCAGAAAGGGGGTACATTCTTCCGAGGCTGAAGTGGTTAATGTATATGAAATGTTTTAATTGGGAACTTCTAGATTTTACTCTCTGTTATCAGGAGGATAAAATATATATTCAAATTACCATATAGATAGAAAAGGCACAGTAACAAGTAATATATTTATTTCCCAAGGAATACAAAATTCACAGGATGTTCTTGAAATGACAGATTATGAGCTGTAAAAATAAATAATTCAAACTTTTTATAAAAAAGATTTAAGAACATTAGGGAAAAAATAAAAATAAAAGCTTTGTGTGGATCATAATAGCACTAGTAATTGAAACATCATATGCTTTGGAAGGTAAGAAAAGAAATGCTGTTTAATATCCAAATACATAACCGCCAGCAGAGGATGATCGGTAGGGAAATATATAGCACTCACTATACCTTGTTTTTTTCTTTACAAATTGGGCTTTCATTTGGTGGTAAATGGTAATCGATAGATCCTGATTATATATATTGTTTTATTATTATTATCAAAGGAAACCTGGCCCAAACTAGTAAAAAAACATGCACTGACACTAACTGATACTGGTACTAATTAAAAAAATGCTAATTATATAAAAGTTATAATTTATCTGGATACACAAATTAGCAGTGATGATATGTATGGTTTTACCAACACATGTCAAAGTTGCCCTTAGGCATGAGCATGAAGGGGTTAACATCCGTGTTAATGTTAACATCTTGGGTACATCTCAACTTCTCAATCACTTAACCCCCGGACCATATTGCTGGTCAAAGACCAGAGCACTTTTTGCGATTCGGCACTGTGTCGCTTTAACTGACAATTGCGCGGTCGTGCGACGTGGCTCCCAAACAAAATTGGCGTCTTTTTTCCCCACAAATAGTGGTTACTTACTGAGCAGGATCAAATTCGAGATTGCACAATAATGACCATAAAGGTCCTGTAAAAAATAAGTACAAAAGAAATAGTATATATGGTAATGACAAGGTATATCATATAAAAATAAAAAGGCAAAATATATAGACAGTACAGACCAAAAGTTTGGACACACCTTCTTATTCCAAGAGTTTTCTTTATTTTCATGACTATGACAATTGTAGAGTCACACTAAAGGCAGCAAAACTATGAAATAACACATGTGCCAGCAGTAGGGTGGGGGCGTGGCCGGATGCGAGAGAGAGGAAGCATGGAGTGAGTGAGTGAGTGAGTGAGTGAGTGAGTGAGTGAGTGATATGTGTTGATTCCCTCCTGCCCTCCCTTATATCTTCTACCTAGACCATATCATTGCTTGGCTTGTCCGTCACTCTGGGGTGATGGAATAGGAGTTGGTGATCCCATGTTGATTATTTGCTAACAGGAGTGGTGCACAATGAGTATGCATTGAGTTCATATGCCCGGCTAATAGATTGGGACACTAAGAGGAGGAGTGCACCTCCCCCGGAAAGTGAACAGCTAACTGAAAACAACACTGCTGAGCAGCGTGTTGAATCCCTGCTAGGTATGTGAGAGCATGGCAGAAGGACTGGAAAACTCTCAGGAAAGCTGTGTGAAGGACTCTGAAAAACCTGATAAGGACACCAGCTCCATTACACCTTCACTACAATCTGAGGGCCCCGTGCATCACCCCCCCTGGTTTGGGTGGTGAGTAAAAAAAAAAGAACTCTCCTGCAGTTTGATTAAGCTGGATGTAAAGACTGTGAGGCGCCGTACACACGGCCGAGGTTCTCGCTGAAAATCAGCGAGAAACTCGCTGGAATGCACATTCCAGCGAGGACCTCGGCCATGTGTACGGTCTCAGCGAGTTTCCCGTCGGGAAGCCCGTCGAGCCGAAATAGAGAGCACGCTCTCTATTTCCTCGACGGCCCGCCTGGAAGAATGGCTGGTTGCCATTCCCGACGGGCGGGTCGCCGAATTCGACAGCCGGGAGAGAACCTCGACGGGCGGAACGATGTGTTCTGCCCGTCGAGGTTCTCTGCCGTGTGTACGCGGCCTCAGATTTCACTATATTATAGCTGCCTGACCACAGGGATTGTGGATCAGGATAGCCAGGCTTCTCTATCCCTCTTTACCCTGAGTAAAAGGATTGATAATTACAGCTAAAATCCCTATATATATATATATATATATATATATATATATATATATATATCTGCTTCAACCCCCCCTGAAATATCTTTTTCACACTGTGTTAAATCCATCTAAACTGCTGTAGATGTGTGAGCAGGGGTGTCTGGGCAACCTAAAGCTGTTTGGAAAACATTGTGCAGAGAAGCTGTGGAGGCTACCTTACATACTTGGACAGCTTGTATTACACATGGGCAATATGTGTATTAGGACAGCGTGCTGTGAGTGATGATCGGTACCGAGCGAAGCTGCATCTAAGTCCACTGCTATGTGCAAATCAGGACTGTGTTCAGAACCAGGATTTTTTGTGTGTGCAGTTTTGTGTTTAAGAATTGAACTGTGATGCTGTTGGCAGACTTGGGGGAAAAGAGGAAAAGATTGGAGGATTGGAAGTAATTAATATTTTTCCCTCTCCTTGCTAAAAACTTGCGCTGTCATTGCACGGTTATTTGCTATCTGCAGACTTTGGATACATGGTAATACCTTGAGTACTCAGAAAAGGTTTATTTCTCAACACATTGCTTGTCCTATTTGGAGGGGGGTTAACAAAAAAAAAACAAAAAAAACGAGAAATATGTAGCTATGTCGGGCCCACAATCACTGTGGTCGGCTAAGGACAAGGAAAAGGAAAAAGACAAGGGTGGATTGGCTAGCGCAGCAGCTGCTAAATTAGAGAAATATGCTTCATACAACAGATCACACCCCAGTTAAAGGGGGGTCGTTAGCCCAGACTAAATCTACAGCTGACAGGAAAAGTCAAGGACCACCTGTAGGGATTGTTAAAAATGCCATCAATAAAAATATAGCCACAGTTGATAAAGGGACCGAGACAGATCCAGCACTAGCTACTATTGAGGAGGGCACCCCCACATTAAAAGATGTACAGTATTCCTGGTGATTAACGCATGTAAACAGACACTGGGGGAGTTGTGCGATCTGATAAAGGGCGTCAAAGAAGAGTTGATTTCCATGAAACAGGAGCTTCAAAAAACAAATGAAAGCATAACGGAGGCAGAGGGAAGAATATCTCAAATAGAGGATGACTTATACCCAGTAAAGCAAGGGATTAAAGCAATGAAAGAACAGATGTGCAAGTTTGAGGAAAAGATGGACAAAATGGAGAACAGGAACCGTAGGGATAGAGTAAGATTGGTGGGACTACCGGAAAAGTGTGAAGGGACCAATCCAACAGAGTTTCTGGAAAACTGGTTTTTAAAGCTATTTGGAAGAGAATGTTTTTCGCAACAGTTTTCCATAGAAAGAGCACACAGAGTTCCTGCTACCCCCCCCCCCTCAATCAGGAGGACGCCCACGATCAATACTGTTGAAAGTAATGCTACTTAGAAGAAGTAGAGAGATGGGGAGTATTATGTGGGAAGGATCGAAGGTTTCCTTGTACCCAGACTTTTCACCCCTTCTGCAAAAGCGGAGGGCCAGTTTTATTGAAGTTAAACGTAAAATGCAAAAGTTTAATCTAACATATGCGCTATTATATCCAGCGCGACTGCGAGTGGCAGCACTGGACGGGACTTTCTTTTTTGATTCCGCAGAGGACACGATGAGATGGTTGGAGGACAACAAGGACCAGCTCTCACCAAAATGACAGGCAATTTAGTTTAAAGAAAAAATAAAGCGAGTTTAGGGAAGAAAAAGCATTAAAGAAGTATTGGGTAGGGGGAGACACACATAGTTTGAGGGGTATAGTATGAGAGGGGAGTGCAATGCAACAAGATTTGGTTTGCGAGAGGTACGAGGGGGAGGAGGGAGGAGGGAGGGGTGAGGAGTATGGATGGACCGATCACACAAAAAGCCCCTAGGGTTTGCCTAGAAAGGTGTTCGGGGGAGGGGAAATGGGAAGCATGAGCTATCAAAGGGTATTATATAAGGGAACACAAAAGGGTGTAAATACACTGAGGGGAGTAACACATAAATACGCAAATAGCACACATTTTTATTTTATTTTTGGCAGATAAATGTGCATTGAGTAGAATGTCAAATAAAATAATGCTTAGAATCTAGATAAAACAATGATAAAATACACAAGTAATTTAAAAAGCCATAGGGTAAGTCTATGGACTTAACCTATAGTGCTTCTGAAATGGAGAAATAGGAGTGGGTATACACTAAGCTGGTGTAAAAATTATTATTATCACCATTTTGTGTTTTGTCTTTTTCCTTTTTTTTTTTTTACTTATTTTTTTCGGGGTGTGACTTAAAATGATTTAATGCAGGACAGAATTTTGAAAATAGGATCTTGGAATGTCCGCGGAATAGGTACCCCAGCCAAAAGAACAGCATTATTTGACATGTTAGAAGCGCATAAGGTGGGGCTAATCTGCTTGCAGGAGACACACTATACGAATGAAATTAAAGCGGATCTCCACCCTAAAGTGAAGATCCGCTGATCGGAACCCTCCCCCCCTCCGGTGTCACAAATGACACCTTTCAGGGGGGAGGGGGGTGCAGATACCTGTCTGAAGACAGGTATCTGCAACCACTTCCGGCCCGCAGTCTCGGGCAAAAGACGGGTTTTTTGGCGACATCCCGTCGCCCCCCCGTTGTGTGCTGGGAACTCTCAGCTCCCAGCACACAGCGGGAGCCAATCGCCGGGCGCAGCGCGACTCGCGCATGCGCTGTAGGGAACCGGGCAGTGAAGCCGCAGCGCTTCACTTCCTGGTTCCCTCACCGTGCATGGAGGGGGGAGCAGCAGGGTGACGAGCGATCGCTCGTCCTCTGCTGCGGACGCCGCTGGACTCCAGGACGGGTAAGTGTCCTAATATTAAAAGTCAGCAGCTGCAGTATTTGTTGCTGCTGGCTTTTAATATTGTTTTTTTGCTGAACCATCCGCTTTAAGAAACAAGTTCAGAACAGGAAGTTTCAACATCAATACCACTCGGTCCACACATCCTATTCAAGGGGTGTGACGGTAATGGTCAAGAGGGGAGTGATGTTCACCTGTAAGCAGATTAGCATTGATGAAGAGGGGCGGTACGTTTTTCTTCATTGTATAATAAAAAATAGGGAATACGTTCTTGCAAATATATACATACCCCCGCCATTCAAGTTGGAAGTCATGCATAAATTAATGGATTTTATGATGGATAAAACTGGGATTCCTGTTATAGCAATGGGGGATTTTAATGAGGTAATAAACAAAAAAATGGATAGATCTCCAGAAAATAGTGTCCAGAATGCTTCAGAGAGTCGGTTGTATCAGTTCTTACAGGAAACAGGATTATTTGATATATGGAGAGGGAGAAACCCAGAGGAGTTGCAATATTCGTGCTGCTCCAGTAGTTATTCCACATTGTCCAGGATAGATTTAGTCCTGGGGAATGTGGAAGCATCCCGAAGAATAAGGGAAATAGTATACCAGTTTAGAGGGGTATCTGATCACTCACTAGTGACAATAGCGGTAAACCTAGAGGGGGGCAGATGTGATAGAGAATGGAAAATCAGCCCACTATGGCTTGAAATAATGGGGGATCCTGAGGTGATGCTATCAAGATTAAAAGAGTTTATAGAGTTTAATGAGGGTACTGTGACACGGGGAGTAATGTGGGATGCATTAAAAAAACATCAAGGGAATGGGAAAATAGGATTAGGATGGAACTGGGGAAGTCAAAGAAGGAATATATTGAGAACCCAACACTAGAGAAACAAAGGATATGGTTAAATAAGCAACAGGAGTACAGGGTCGAAATGATAAGAAAATCTGAAAATAAGAGATTATTCCAAAAGCAACTGGCCTTTAGGGAGGGGGAAAGTGTTCCCCTCTGCGGTACACACGATAAATAAACCTAATGGAGAAATTTTTACACAGGTTTCTGTGATCACAGATACATTTAGAGAATATTATGAGAAATTATATAGATCACAAGGGACTGCGGGAGCGGAGGAAATGAAAGAATTTTTTAAGAACTTGGAATTACCGACTCTCATGGAATCAGAAAAAGAGCTAATGGAGGCCCCAATAACCCTGGAGTAGGTTCAATCAGCTGTCACTTAGATGGCCAATCAGAAGTCCCCCGGACTGGATGAACTTCCGGTGGAAATCTACAAATATCATGGGAAAGTGTTACTCCCAGAGATCCTTAAAGTATTTAACTGGGGAAAAGAAGGGGGGGAAGATCCCCAATTCTATAACTGTAGCTACAATAATAGTACTGTACAAGGAGGGGAAAGATTTGCTTGATACAGCATCATATCGGCCTATTTCCCTTCTTTGTGCAGATGCTAAAATATTGGCTAAAATAATGGCGG
The DNA here is from genome assembly GCA_029574335.1 of Rana kukunoris. NCBI lineage: Eukaryota > Metazoa > Chordata > Amphibia > Anura > Ranidae > Rana > Rana kukunoris. Next base: position 238,427,792 of record CM056053.1, read on the forward strand.
GTAGGTTGAATAAAATTGTTGCAAGACTTATATATCAGGACCAAACCGGATTCATACCAAGTAGATCAACTAGTATGAACATCAGGAGGGTATTTCTTAACCTACAAACGCCAATAGAGAATGGAGGTACAAGAGCAGTAATGTCCCTAGATGTGGTCAAAGCTTTTGACAGCCTAGAATGGGGGTATATCTGGCATGTTTTGGAAGTCTTTGGGTTCGGGCCAAAATTTATTGGATGGGTTAAGTTATTATACAATGGTCCTAGCGCGAGAATCAGAGTCAATAATGACTACTCAACTAAGGTTCTGTTAGAGAGGGGCACAAGGCAGGGGTGTCCATTGTCACCCCTGCTATTTGCCTTAGCAATGGAACTGTTGGCGACGGCAATAAGAACGAATATTAAAATGAAGGGATTTGTGAGACCGATTGGGGAGGAGACGATTGCTCTTTATGCGGAAGATGTCCTCCTCTTCCTCGGCGACACGGATCAGTCCATCAAACAGGCTATGACTATTTTCGGAGAGTTTGGAAGACTCTCGTAATTGGTCATAAATTGGGAAAAATCAGCATTAATGCCGGTAGACCCAATGAGGACCCAGGCATTGGTAGAAATCCCACAGTTAGAGATAGTGGGGAGAATGAAATACTTATGAATATAAATAACAAAAGATCCTAATAAATATATAGGTAATAACTTAGTCCCCCTAATGGCCAAATTTAAAAATAAAATCCAAATTTGGTGGCATCTCCCGCTGTCGGTTGCGGGGAGATGTAATTCGATTAAAATGCTGTGGATACCACAATTATTATATGTGTTGCATAATTCACCCATATGGATTCATAAAAAATGGTTCAGGAAATTAGAAACCATGTTTAGAGAACTGATATGGAAAGTAGGTCAAGCTAGAATCAGGTTGCAAACCCTACAACTACCAATAAGAGAGGGGGAAATGACGATACCGCACCCACGCTGCTATTTCCTGGCAGCACAACTGCAGCATATAGGAGTAAGAACAGAGTCAGGAGTAGATATAAATGGAGGCTTGATGACCTTGGGCGCACCCCATAAAACAGTAGTAGAGGTGTTGGAAGCAAATCATTTGTCATTAGAACCCCCACGGTTAAAATGGCCATTAAAGTATGGAAAGCAGTAAGGTCACTGGGAGGACAGGGAGGTATAACAGAATATGCACCGTTGTGGAATGGAATAACAGGAACCTCTAGGAGCTGGAGTCAGTCAGGGAAATTAGGGAATGGGCAGTTAAGGGGATAGTCAGACTGGCTCAGCTATATGAAGGAAGAACCTTAAAAGCGTTTGCCACCTTAAGACAGGAATATGATATACCCAACTATATGTTCTATAGATATCTCTAAATTAGACATGCTTTAACCACTTCAGGCCCGCGCTACTGTCGGATGACGGCAACAGCGCGGGCCTGAATATCCAACATGCCGTCATTTGACAGCATGTCCTTCAGGCGTTCCCAGCGCGCGCTGTAGAGCGCGCTGCGGGGAAGCCCTGTGTTGTCCGTGTCCCTTGGACACGGCCAATCACAGATCGCGGCAAACGGCCAATCAGAGTGGCCGTTTGCGATGCGATCTGTGGGCGAATGAGAGATGATCTCTCATAGATCATCTCTCATTGCCGTGTTACACAGAGACAGCGTCCTGTCTCTGAAGGGGAGGAGCCCGATCTGTGTTCCTTCCTACATAGGGACACAGATCGGTCACCCCCCAGTCACCCCCCCCTCCCCCCACAGTTAGAACACACCTAGCATACACATTTAACCCCTTCCTCACCCCCTAGTGTTAACCCCTTCAATGCCAGTCACATTTATACTGTAATTAGTGCATATTTATAGCACTGATCGCAGTATAAATGTGAATGGCGCCAAAAATGTGTCAAAAGTGTCCGATGTGTCCGCCATAACGTCGCAATACCAATAAAAATCGCAGATCGCCGCCATTTCTAGTAAAAATAAAATAATAAAAAATAATAATTCTCTCCCCTATTTTGTAAGCGCTATAACTTTTGCGCAAACCAGTTGCTTATTAATGCGATTTTTTTTTTTTTTACCAAAAATATGTAGAAGAATACGTATCGCCCTATCGCTGAGAAAAAAAAATGTTTTTTTTTTAATTGGGATATTTATTATAGCAACAAGTAAAAAATATTGTATTTTTCTTCAAAATTGTCGCACTTTTTTGTTTATAGCGCAAAAAATAAAAATCGCACAGGTGATCAATTACCACCAAAAGAAAGCTCTACTTGTGGGGAAAAAAGGACGTAAATTTTGTTTGGGAGCCACGTCGCACGACCGCGCAATTGTGAGTTAAAGCGACGCAGTGCCGGAAGCTGAAATTTTACCTGAGCAGGAGGGGGGTGTAAGTGCCCAGTATGCAAGTGGTTAAATGTCCAGTTTGATAGAGTAGGACCATTGTGGGATAGGACCCCCATAGCGCAAAAACTTGGCGGCAGGGGTGAAATGAAGGGGTACATCTTGGGCAGAGGCGGCTCTAGACTTTGTGAGGCCTTAGGCAAAACTTAGACCTGAGGCCCCACTCACGCCCATAATGGGGAAAAATATAATAAAAACTATAAAAATTAACTGTATAAATGCATATATTAACTTAAATCCACAGATATAGATCAAATTTTGCAGCTGCCTACTCATTATCCTCTGTGCTGTCTCAAATGTGAAATAAATTTGTCAACAAAATATAAAACAAAAAAAGTAATGTTACAACATATTCTTACACATAACCTGTTTAATGCAACAAGGATGTAACAAGTGATTTTTTTACAAACATGTAAAACATAAAATGTGACAATCCAATCCACCTAAGACCCCTTTCACACTAAAGCGTTTTTACAGCGTTTTAGCACTTAAAATGCTCCCCATGCCTCTCAATGGACCCTTTCACACTGAGTCCTGCAAGCTGCATCTTTGGAGCAGCTTTTGGGCGCTGAAAAACACGCCTTACCCTTTCACACTGAGGCACTGCAAAAATGCCCTAAAACGTTAGGGTCTTAGCGGTGCTTTACCAGCACATTGGGATTGCAGATGAGGCTTCACTCGAATAAGGCTGTAATAACGCTTGAAAAATGCTCAAAAAACGCCAAGGGACAGTCCAATCAGATAAGGAACAGGCCAATCCAGCTATGGGAGTGTGACAGTTCAATCCACCTAAGAGACAGTCCAATCCAGCTGAGGGACAGTCAAATCCAGCCAAGGGACAGTCCAATCAGATGAGGGACAGGCCAGTCCAGCGATAGGAGTTTGACAGTTCAATCCAGCTATGGGACTGTAACAATCCAATCCACCTAAGAGACAGTCCTATATAAGGGAAAGTCCAATGCACCTGAGAGACAGTCCAACCCAGCTAAAGGACAGTCACCAACCTCACATCCATGATACAGGAGATACAAGAGACGGTCAGAGACTGTGCAGACAATGATACAGGAGACGGTTTTATTATGGTAATGACAAGCAAACTCTTACCTGGCTAACATGGTATGAAAAGTTGGATCCACAGACAGGGTGCTGACAGACAACCACACCAGAAAGCTGCAGGAGATGGTCATAGACTGTGCGGCCATGATACAAGACGGTCTGAGACTGTGCGGCCATGATACAGGAGAAGGGCAGACTGTGTGGCCATGATACAGGAGACGGTCAGAGATTGTGTGGCCATGATACAGGAGACGGTCAGAGATTGTGCGGCCATGATACAGGAGACGGTCAGAGATTGTGCGGCCATGATACAGGAGAAGGGCAGAGATTGTGCGGCCATGATACAGGAGAAGGGCAGACTGTGTAGCCATGATACAGGAGACAGTCAGAGATTGTGTGGTCATGATACAGGAGATGGTCAGAGACTGTGCGGCCAATGATACAGGAGACGGTCAGAGACTATGCGGACAATGATACAGGAGACGTTCAGAGACTGTGCGGACAATGATACAGGAGACGGTCAGAAACTGTGCGGACAATGATACAGGAGATTGCTTGTCATTACCATAATAAAACCAACTCTTACCTGGCTAACATGGTATGAAAAGGTGGAGCCACAGACAGGATGCTAACAGACAATCACGCCACAAAGATGCAGGAGATGGTCAGAGACTGTGCGGAAAATGATACAGGAGACGGTCAGAGACTGTGCGGAAAATGATACAGGAGACGGTCAGAGACTGTGCAGCAATGTGCATGATTGATAATTTATCAGTGTAATGCTTCTTCATCGTCAGCAGGTTTAGGGAGAGGGTAAATAACACTTCTGTATTACTTAACTGTAATAGAGAAGGTGATACTGGTACACCATTCTGGGTGTACTGTCTGGCAGAGAAATATGAATCACAAAAATAGCTGCACAGAACTATAAATCTTTTGGTAGAATAAACATTTCACATATGTGTGTTTGAATATATGTTTGCTTAGGGTTCATTTGGAAAGCAGAACTGAAGCAAGATAAATAATTAAAAAAAAATATATAAAATAAGACCTCCAGTTTAAACAACAGCCAGCCAGCCTCATTCAACTGGAATGTACATGCCCTCAGCCTGTCATTCAACAAGTAAGGAGTAGGGCACAATGATGATCCAATCCAGTGGCATCTGGTGCTTCAAATTTTTGGGGGGGCACAAACAAACTGAAAAAAAAACATCAATTGCAGCCTCACTGTGCCCATCAAACGCAGCCACTGTGCCCATCAAACGCAGCCACTGTGCCCATCAAACACAGCCACTGTGTCATCAAACGCAGCCACTGTGTCATCAAACGCAGCCATTGTGTCATCAAACACAGCCAACGTGCCCATCAAACGCAGCCACTGTGCCCATCAATTGCAGCAACTGTGCCCATCAATTGCAGCCACTGTGCCCATCAAACGCAGCCACTGTGTCATCAAACACAGCCACCGTGCCCATCAAACGCAGCCACTGAATAAAAACATAAATTGCAGCCTCACTGTGCCCATCAAACACAGCCACTGTGCCCATTAATTGCAGCCCCTGTGCCCATCAAACGCAGCCACCATGCCCATCAAACGCAGCCACCATGCCCATCAAACGCAGCCACTGAAAGAAACATCAATTGCAGCCCCTGTGCCCATCAAACGCAGCTACTGTGCCAATCAAATGCACACACTGTGCCATCAAACGCAGCCACTGTGCCCATCAATTGAAGCCACCGTGCCCATAAAATGCAGCCACCGTGCCATCAAACACAGCCACCATGCCCCATCTAACGCAGCCACTGTGCCCATCAATTGCAGTCACTGTGTCCATCAAACGCAGCCACTGTGCCCATCAATTGCAGTCACCGTGTCCATCAAACACAGCCACTATGCCCATAAATTGCCGCCACCGTGCCCATCAAACACAGCCACCGTGCCCCATCAAACGCAGCCACCATGCCCCATCAAACGCAGCCACCGTGCCCCATCAAACGCAGCCACCGTGCCCCATCAAACGCAGCCACCGTGCCCCATCAAACGCAGCCACCGTGCCCCATCAAACGCAGCCACCGTGCCCCATTAAATGCAGCCACCGCGCCCCATCAAACGCAGCCACTGTGCCCATAAATTGCAGCCACCGTGCCCATCAAACGCAGCCACTGTCTGTGCCCATCAAACGCAGCCACTGTGCCCATCAAACGCAGCCACTGTGTCATCAAACGCAGCCACTGTGTCATCAAACGCAGCCACTGTGTCATCAAACACAGCCACCGTGCCCATCAATTGCAGCCACTGTGCCCATCAATTGCAGCCACTGTGCCCATCAATTGCAGCCACTGTGCCCATCAAACGCAGCCACTGTGTCATCAAACACAGCCACCGTGCCCATCAAACGCAGCCACTAAATAAAAACATCAATTGCAGCCAAGCTGTGCCCATCAAACACAGCCACTGTGCCCATTAATTGCAGCCCCTGTGCCCCTCAAACGCAGCCACCATGCCCATCAAACGCAGCCACTGAAAGAAACATCAATTGCAGCCCCTGTGCCCATCAAACGCAGCTACTGTGCCAATCAAATGCACACACTGTGCCATCAAACGCAGCCACTGTGCCCATCAAACCCTGCCACTGTGCCATCAAACCCTGCCACTGTGCCCATCAATCGCAGCCACTGTGCCCATCAATTGCAGCCACCGTGCCCATAAAATGCAGCCACCGTGCCATCAAACACAGCCACCGTGCCCCATCAAACGCAGCCACTGTGCCCATCAATTGCAGTCACCGTGTCCATCAAACGCAGCCACTGTGCCCATCAATTGCAGTCACCGTGTCCATCAAACTCAGCCACTATGCCCATAAATTGCCGCCACCATGCCCATTAAACGCAGCCACCGTGCCCCATCAAACGCAGCCACCGTGCCCCATCAAACGCAGCCACCGTGCCCCATCAAACGCAGCCACCGTGCCCCATCAAACGCAGCCACCGTGCCCCATCAAACGCAGCCACCGTGCCCCACCAACTGCAGCCACCGCGCCCCATCAAACGCAGCCACTGTGCCCCATCAAACGCAGCCACTGTGCCCATAAATTGCAGCCACCGTGCCCATCAAACGCAGCCACTGTCTGTGCCCATCAATTGCAGTCACCGTGCCCATCAAATGCAGCCACCGTGCCCATCAAACGCAGCCACCGTGCCATCAAATGCAACCATCGTGCCAATTAAGCGCTGCCACTGTGCCCATCAAAAGTTGCCACTGTGACAAGGTACAGACAATGATGATGATGCCAATTAAAATTATTTATTTGAGTAAAGAAGCACTTGTCATGAATGAAGAAACAAACTCCTCCAACAGAACCAACAGAATTCATAATAGCCCATGCAGATTTTTTTTGTCATTTTATATATATATATATATATATATATATATATATATATATATATATATATATATATATATATATATATATATATATATATATAGATAGATAATATAGTTTTATATAATAGACCACTTTCTGCTCCTCACCTGGGTGACTTGGTCCTACTCAACGACTAAAGGCAGCAGTACTCTGAGGGAAAATAAACTTCTATCTCTCCTGCTCTCTCTGACTCTGACCTGCAGTGCAATCTGGGAGTTGTAGTCTCTCTGCAGAGCACAGACACCAGACGGCCAAGTTGTGTGCCTGTGCTCTGTGGGAGAACAGAACTACAACTCCCTTCATGCACTGGGGCCACCATCGCCGACTTTAGGTGGAGCCTGGGAGCCAGGCAGCCTGCTATTGGACGCAGGCAGCCTGAGCCTGCCCACCATCCACCCAAGGAATGATAGCAATGCCTGCTTCGTCTGCCGCGGCGGTGGCTCAGATGCCTCAGTCTGCGGCTATGTGCAGCCGCGCGCCTGCTCACCCCTCCGCTTGCGAGTCCTTGTCTGTCCCCGTGTCCCGCACTGTGCACAACATACACCTTAAAGGCAAATTTGGCGATGGCGAGGCCCTTTCTGTGGGCGAGGCCTAAGGCAATCGCCTAATTTGCCTAATTAAAGAGCCGCCTCTGATCTTGGGAATATACCCATATATATTCGTGGGAAGGATTGAGAGCCCAGAACATTTTAAAAGTAGAGAGAAATGGGAGGAAGATCTGGGGACCATAACAGATAGACAGTGGAGGAAGATATTGGAGAGAGGACATATAGCAACAGTGTCGCCAGCACAAAAATGTTCTTTCTTGAAGATGATACACAGGACGTACTACACACCAAAACGGTTGTTTAACTTCGGGTGGATAGTAGATGCGAGCTGTCCTAGATGTCAAGACACAGGGGATCTGATACATATGTTATGGAGGTGCCCAAAATAGTTTAGGTACTGGCAAGGGATTATTAATGTCCTAAACCAGACATACGGAATGAAGCTGGAGACGGACCCCAGAATGTGTATCTTGGGTCTGGGAGAAGAAATCAGTAGAGTACCCAGCATAGTAAAAGCAGTACTAAGGTGCCTCTTCCAGGCCAGAAAACGAATTGCCCAAAGATGGCAGGCAATAAATCCCCCGACAGTAAGGCCTCGTACACAGGAGGGGATATGTCCGCTGAAAACGGTCCGATGGACCGCTTCAGCAGACATCTCGTGTGTATGGGCTAGCGGACAGATTTCTCCACCCGACAGATTTCAAAGCATGCTTTGGAATCCATCCGGTGGAATCTGTCCGCCCGACATGTCTGCTGGTTAGTACACTTACCAGCAGACATGTCGTCCCCCACCGCCGCCGCCGAATGGATTCGGCGCATGCGCGGAAGTGTTTAACTTCCTGGTGCGGTGACGTGGCGGTGACGTGGCGGCGTCAACGTCACCGCCGCGTCACCGCGCCATCCGGCGGCGGGGAATTTGATCCGATGGTGTGTACACGCCATCGGATCAAACTCCCGATTGGACATATCCGATGGAAATGGTCCGCGGACCGTTTTCATCGGATATGTCCGATCGTGTGTACGAGGCCTAAGAGAGTGGACCAATGTGGTAAGCGAAACAATATGGAAGGAGAAGGCAGTATATACTAAGAGAAGGAACATCAGGGAATTTGGTGAAATGTGGAACCCCTGGCTGGAAAAAATGGGTTATCCCATATAAAAAGGAAAAAAAAAAAATATATATAAACCTTGATAGCTTAAAAGAGGGAGGGAGGGGAAGTGGGAAAGCAATTGAATAAAGGTTTTAAACACCGAAAAGATTATGTTATATGAATAATAAGAAAAGCTGATATTAAGATTTTATATGAATGTAATCTGTTTTTGTTATAAGATGAAGAAAATTAATAAAGAATATATAAATAATAAAAAAAAATGAATTAACACATGTGGAATTATATACATAAAAAAGTGTGAAACAACTGAAAATATATGTCATATTCTAGGTTCTTCAAAGTAGCCACCTTTTGCAGCAGACACATCTCTAGAAATACTGTTAAGAGGAGACTGTGCGAATCAGGCCTTCCTGGTAGAATATCTGCTAGGAAACCACTGATAAAGAAAGGCAACAAGCAGAAGAGACTTGTTTGGGCTAAAGGACACAAGGAATAGACATTAGACCAGTGGAAATCTGTGCTTTGGTCTGATGAGTCCAAATTTGAGATCTTTGGTTCCAACCACCGTGTCTTTGTGCGACGCAGAAAAGGTGAACCGATGGACTCTATGGGCCAGATTCACAGAGCGATTACGCCGGCGTTACAGGAGATGCGCGGCGTAAGTCTAAATTTGCTCATTCGTTTCGATGCGCCGCATCCCCAAAACGAGATACGCAAGAAATCTACTTTTTTTTGTCCGGCGTAATTTCGATAGACAGGCGCATCCGTCCGCGCAAAACTGCGCTAGACACACCATTGATTTGCTATTCAAATATGCTAATGAGGGAGTTACGGGGATCCACAAAAGAACGTTGTTGCAGCGCAGGCTATGCGCTGTGCGCAACAGCCAGTCTAAAATTAGACCATATAAAAGGTGGTATAAAATTAGACAATCCGTCTACATGTCAGAGAAAGCAACACTGTTAGTGAGGAGCTGAGCAGTCACACGTGTTGCACAACAATCTGTATGCCAACATGCCAGGGACATCCTTGCTCATAGCTATACTACTGACTTTAGAGGAGCAAAGATACACCATTCACACGGACCTGGGGATCACTTCTCCCCGGTCCTGGGGAACCCTTCTCCACCAAAACTGAGGGTGACACCCCTTTTCTGGCAGGAATATCACCCCCACATTCCAAAAACATTCACAACACAAAAAAAAATAATAATAATAATTGTCCAGCAAAAAAAAAAAAAATTCCAGAAAAAAAAAAGGGGGGAAAACAAATTAATGCCGCTGGCGTGAGCCACGCCTGGGGCGCCCGCGGCCACGGCCCCGGCTCCTCAGGGGAGACTCATGGGGAGGGGGGGTAATCTGGGGAAGGAGGAGCAGCCCCTGGTCTCTGCCCACCTGGCGGCCTGCCCTCCAAGGCCACGGCAATTCTGGTCAGGCCAGCACTTAGTGTTGCCGTGTTGGCCTGGATAGCCTGGGTGAGGGCCCTCACATCCTGCCCAACGTCTGCTGTTGTAGTCTGCAGTACGTTTAGGCAGTTTGTAAGAGCCCGGGAGTGGCAGTCCAGGTCCCCAAGCGTATCCTTTTATGGAGGACAGGCTCTCCTCCATCCACACCAAAGTCTGGCTGACCTGTCCCAGATGGCGGGTCTGAAGGGCCTGGTCCCTTCTCAGATTGGCGGGCAGAACCTCGGCAACCCCCTGGTCTTCTGGGATGACTTTCTGCCTCCAGCTGAGGCTTGTGGCCGGGGAGAAGGGGAGCCCCTTGGGAGGGGAGCCCTGTTGGGGGAGGAGTGGGAGGGGCTAGCCCTTATGGAGGGCTGGCTGCCGCCAGCCAGAGAGGAAGACTCCTCCAAAAACAAAAATCCACTGGCTGACATGACATCCTCCTCCTCCTCAAACTCCTCCTCCTCAACCTCCTCCTCTTCAACCTCCTCCGGCCTTGTCGGGGGGTCCTCATCAGGCTGTTGTCCCGGAGATGGTGCGGTCAGGCCAGATGGCCCAGCACCCTCCTGCACATCTGTGGATGACACAAAACATTCACAGGTTGGAGGATCCACACACTTGCCACATATTCCCTTTCTCCCCCCCCCCACATGCTACACACCTGATAGGGCAAAAAAACTTTACCTGGCATCACGCCTTCATGACTGGAGTCATAGCCAGGCAGGCCCTCCACCTGTTGTCTTTGAAAGGTCTGGGCCATCGCTTAACAGGGCATGGTGGGCCCCCTCCTGTGCCCCTGGCATGGGCTGCCATTTTGCCCAGCTTCTTTCGGACCAAACGCCGGAGGTCATTGATTTTCTTTTCAATCCCCGGGCGTGTCCGGGTCTCCCCCCCTCCCGCTGAATTCACCTGGTCAGTAATGTGCTGCAAAATCTCACGCCTCCTGGCCAGGGTGGTGTTGGCACTCTCCGGGCCGTGGAGGAAACGCCCATATTGGGTAATGGCCCGGGCAATTATTTGTTTCTCCCCCAAAGTAAAATTCAACTTCCTCTTCCTCTCAGTCATACTCATACAACAACTCTCTCCCAAACAATCACCAAAAATCACTCACAAAAACAAGCAGTAAAAATCAAGCAACAAAACAAACAAACCAAAATCTATCAACCAAAAAGTCTCACAAGCAGTCACCAAAAAACACTTTCAAATATATTCTACAAAACACTAGATCAAACAGTCAACAAATATAACAAAGACATGTCACAACGCAACAAACAACAGAACAAAAGCACCTTGCTGTATAGGAAGGGATACAAAGGGATGTACTTTTGCAAAGGAAGTGCGTTTGTGTCTGTCTATTTATGCTGTCTGCGTAGTTCACAAAGTTGCCCGGGTCCACTTCCAATTTCACTTATTGCGCCGTTCCCGAATTGTGAGCATGCGCACAGAGGTGCTGACCATGGTCTGCTTCATGCGCGCATGCGCGAGCCGGCCGGTCCTTCATTTGCATGGGGTCACGGCTCATTTCAATGTAACACGCCCACGTCCTTCCCAATTTGAATTACTCCGCCTTACGCCTCTGAAATTACGTTGCACCGGCGCTAATTTCTGCGCAAATCAAACGAGAATACGGTGATTGCGCCGCTACATTGCGGCAGTCTAACGTAAAGGAGGTGCGCTACGCCAGTCAAAAAATGTGCCGATGTACATGAATCTGGCCCTATGTGCCTGGTTCCCACCATAAAGCATGGAGGAGGAGGTGTGATGGTGTGGGGGTGCTTTGCTGGTGACACTGTTGGGGATTTATTCAAAATTGAACGCATACTGAACCAGCATGGCTACCACAGCATCTTGCAGCGGCATGCTATTCCATCCGGTTTGCGTTTAGTTGGACCATCATTTAATTGTTAACAGGACAATGACCCCAAACACACCTCCAAGCTGTGTAAGGGTTATTTGACCAAGAAGGAGAGTGATGGGGTGCTGCGCCAGATGACCTGGCCTCCACAGTCACCCAACCTGAACCCAGCTCCTCTTCCCCTGGGGCGATCCTCTGCACAGGTGAGCAGAAGCTGCAATGGTGGGCACAGTGATTAAAGGATGCAATGGTGGGCACAGTGATTAAAGGCTGCAATGGTGGGCACAGTGATTAGAGGCTGCAATGGTGGGTACAGTGATTAAAGGCTGCAATGATGGTAACATTGAGCAGAGGCTGCAATGGTGGGCACAGTGAGCAGAGGCTATAATGGTGGGCACAGTGAGCAGAGGCTATAATGGTGGGCACAGTGAGCAGAGGTTACAATGGTGGGCACAGTGAGAAGAGGCTACAATGGTGGGCACAGTGAGCAGAGGCTGCAATGGTAGGCACAGTGAGCAGAGGCTGCAATGGTGGGCACAGTGAGCAGAGGCTACCATGGTGGGCACAGTGAGCAGAGGCTACCATGGTGGGCGCAGTAAGCAGAGGCTACCATGGTGGGCACAGTGAGCAGAGGCCACAATGGTGGGCACAGTGAGCAGAGGCCGCAATGGTGGGCACAGTGAGCAGAGGTCACAATGGTGGGCATAGTGAGCAGAAGCTACAATGATGGGCACAATGAGCAGAGGCCTCAATAATGGGCACAGGGGTGGCTGCACTGATAACGTTTGTAACTTAATTCTGCATAAAACATGTAAGTGTAATTTCATGAGATCATTTATGAGGGCGTGTTTAGGGTTGGAATTAGGGGTGGGGCAGGGTAGGGATTAGTTGGGTTAACTGGTGGCGAGTAACCCTTAAGGCCTGGCTAGTAGCTCAGGATTTGAAATTTTGAGCCCTGTAAATATATATATATATATATATATATATATACACACACACACACACACAATGGAATCACAGACACACAGAAGTTCCTATGTGCGGGGGCACATTTACACAGTTACATATGAATGGTGATAGATACTAGATCAGGTTACTGTGAATGGTGTATCTGAATTTGGAGGGTGTTTAATTTGTCATATTTCTGGCGTGCGAACCTCCACGTTATCCAGGCTCCTGACCATGGTAAATATATTGCTAAACGCTTGACCGACTTCTTCTTCTTCTTGCATAATTTAGAGGGGATATTGGTATCCAAACAGTGGTAAATGGTGACTTATGGGGAATAATAATGGTGTATGGCATTGGGGATTGGTTTGTTAAAGGACTGAGTGGACATGCTCGGCCATGGTACCCAGAGTGTAAATCTAGTATGTTTCTTTGGCGCAGAGTCGTCAAACGCTCTGCTGTTGGGAGGTTGCCTATATCAATCCAGAGGAAACCTTAGAATTGGATTCAAATGATGTGTTCTGTCTAGCCAATCTTGAAGACCTCTACACAGACCTGAATGAGGACGTCACTAGCAATTGACTCATCAGAAGTTTCCACTGTTTCAACTCCTGAATCAATTTCCAGCGCAGTTACCACCCATTTATTTAAACATTCCTCATTCAAATCTCCAACATTCATTTCTATCAGGGTAACATCAATGTTCTTCTGTTAGAACAGGCCACATTGAACTTCTATTGAAACAGAGAGCTATTTCACTCTCACATGGGTAAAAACAAATAATACAAATCTGTATTTCTCCCACTGTCTCCAAAACAATAAACGTTAACACATACACCTATAGCAGCCAAAAATTTCACCAGGTTTTGCGTGTCTGCTCACTGAAGAAATATTTCATAGAACTTTCAGGACTATTCAAGCAGGGCTTCCAAATTTGCAAACCAGTGCAAATCTTTACCCACGGTAGAGAAGGCCTTCAGTTCTAGCTTATAGGGACTCAAGACAAAAATACATTCCACAAGCCTTTTGGTGTGCCAATTGAAGTAAATATGCAATAACATACAAATTAATATAAAAAACTACATAACTATTGAATATATGTACTAATTTGTCTATCCTTTTAATTAGCTAGTCTATACAAACTCTTATAAGCACAACGACATAAGGTTATCTATGAAAGTTAACACACTGCTGTTAAAACAATGTCGTTCATTTATTTCCCAAGAAAATAGGAATATGCTAACATCACACACTAAACAGCAGAGTATACGACAAAAGAACATCAAAGATACTTATCACCATCTTCTAGACATAGTCTCATCGGCTGGGCTCTGAATGACATCATAAAGAACCATCAGACTCAGGCAAAAGCTGGCAGCCATGAGGCTCTCATAAGCAGGCCAGGAGCAAAAGAGGAAGATCTCGCTTCTGTGTGCATTTTTTACACATCCATTCACACCCACTCATAACCACCCTCACCTACCTCCTGTCCAATGGGATATTGCCAAGCGGTAGTCCTTTGTAATATATTATATTAGCCTCTAGGGGCAGCAATGTCCATGCATCATCTCTTTGAGCCCTGGGCCATCTTAGCTAGCCCTTATTTTCTTTTTTAAACATTCAAGTTTATTAGAAATATATAAAAGAACTGAGAAGTAGTCGAGTACAGACAACAAAATCAAAATGTTAGACAATGCATCCACAGCATGTGACTTAGGCAAAAGCTAGAATAGAAGGAGACACTGAGTAATTATGGCAGAAAATCAAACAAGGGTTAAGCAATACTGACAATCGGACTACTATATAAAATAAAAAGCTGAGTTATTTTGTCAGGCGATGGTGGCATGATATCTGCCGGGTTGTCTGTGAACAATAAACCATAACAATGCAAATTATGCAGAGCGAAAAGAAGAGTAATGGAAAGAGAAAAAGAAAAATGGAAAAAGAAGAGAGGGGAGAGAGAGACACAGGCGGGAAAGGTTGGGTAGGGGAGGGGAAGGGTAGGTATTCAGTAGCGGTGCGATCAAGGAATCAGTACTTTGTGAACTAGCCTTACGAGATTTCAGAATATGTTTGTGATGTTTTAAAAAGGAACCATGGGGACTATGTTTCATAAAATTGGTCCACCCTATCCAGGGACAGTGCCCCAGAATTTTCCATGTAACAGGTGTCATCGACCTTCTTAAGCCAGTCTTTGATAGACGGTGCTTTAGTACATTTCCATGTGAGCGGAATTAAGGAATTGGCTGCGCTTAACAGATGTTTAGTCAGTGATTGTTTGTATCTCTTGATAGAAAAAAAGAAATATGAAGTAAGCAGCATGCTGCATCCAAAAACATGCTAGTTTCCGTGATAAGTTTCACATTCTCTCTAACCTTATTCCAGAACTCACTCAGTACCGGACAGTCCCACCAGATATGACTGAGACTGCCCAACTCTTCCTTGCACCTCCAGCAACGATCTGAGGTATGAGGGTACCACTTCTTAAGTTTAACTGGTGTGGCATACCACTGAGTCAAAAGTTTGTAAGATGTTTCTTGTGCCCTAGTGCTGACTGAGCATTGATGGGTCAAGACACATGCCGCCTTCCACTGTTTGTCGGTAAAGCCCTGGACCAGGTCTGTCTAAATCTATCCTCAGGGGTTGTGGTTGCATCCTGAAGCCAAGCGTACATCACTGAGGTCACTTTTTGCAACGCAGGATCCATCAACACACGCCTTCTCTAACTCCGTCAACTTCCTGATGAAGGAAATTTTCCGCGGGTTCTTAGTGACGTAATCACGTAATTAAAAATATTGCCACCAGGTAAGGTCTGGGAGTCCATCACCAGATTTAAGTGCTGCTAAAGTTTTAAACAAACCCTTAAGGAAACAGTCCTCCATTGTGAGCGGCAGGGTGGGGTTAGTCGTCTGAAACGTGCAATTGCCAACCCCCGGGGGGCATCAGGGTTGTTAGCAACCAGAGAAAGCGGACCAGCGATGGAGGTCAAATCAGGTTTGGCTGCAACTGAGCAAAATAGCAACAACGTTGTACCTGTCAGGGGGTGTCTTTTGACGATGTCGTTTTGGCAATTCCAAGGGGTCCAAGGGGAGAACCTAAGGGGAGCTCCAGCTAATGAATTTTCTAGACCAACCCATGCCTTCGAGGAGCCATGGCAATGCCATCACTCACTCTAGTAAGGTGTGAGGCTAGGTAGTAATTGTGAAAGTTCGGTAAGCCCATCCCCCCTTCTCTTTTGGTCTAGACAGGAGCGAGAATTTTATCCTCGGTTCGTTACCCCCCCAAAGGAACCAGATAAAGGTGGACCGTAGAGACTTAAAACATACCTGAGGGATTTTGATTGAGAGGTTCCGTAAGAGATACAAAAATCTCGGCAGGACCACCATTTTTATGATAGCTGCCCTCCTGAACCAGGAGAAGTATTGGGAGTTCCAGGCCTGTAAATCCTTCTTTATGTCGCTCAGAAGAGCCGGACAATTACATTCGTAGATAGATCTTAAGTTGGGTGTCAACCACACCCCTAAATATTTAAGTGATTTAGTGACCCATTTGAAGGGGCAAGTAGCACAAGTCCTAACCAAGGTGTCTTCCTTCAACGAAATATTCATTGCTTCGGACTTGGTAAAATTAATTTTGAGTTTCGATATATAACCGTAAGTAAGAAACTTGTCCATCAGGTTGGGTATAGTAATGTTGGGCTTGGTCAGAAAGAACAGAAGGTCGTCGGCATAGGCTGCGACCTTATATTCTGTACCAGCAATGTTGAAGCCTGACGTGTCTCTATTTACCAGCCTGGTGAAAGGTTCTAATGAACAAAATGAACAGGAGGGGGTACAGGGGGCAGCCCTGCCTATTCCCATTGAAAATCTTGACCTCCTCGGACAAAGTACCATTGATTTTGAGTTTTGCCGGCGGCTTATTATATAGGGCTGTTATCCATGACATCATGCGAGGACTCAATCGCAAATGTTCGCACGCGGCAAACATGTAGTCCCAGGCGACTCTATCGAAGGCCTTCTCCGCGTCCGTAGACAGGAGAAGGCCCTCGAAATCGCGATTATGGGCCCCATGCATCAGGAGTAAGGCTTTAATCACATTGTCCCTAGCCTCTCTATTGGGCATACAATTCCACTTGTTTAGGACCAATCAGGGAGGAGAGTAAAGGTCTCAGTCTATTAGCCATTATTTTTGCCAGAATTTTGAGGTCAAGGTTTAATAAAGAAATTGGCCTATAGCTGGAACACTCGACATGATCTTTCCCTGGTTTAGGTATAAGTGAGATGTGGGCCGATAGAAAGTCAGTCAGAATGGATCTGGGGGCAGATAAGGAATTCAAAGCCCTCGTCAAGGGGGCTGATAGTATGTCCTTGAACGTCTTATAATAGATTGATGTGAACCCATCAGGGCCTAGTTTCTTCTATTGTGATAGGGTCTTCAAGTGGCATTAGTTGTGAGTCTAGCAGTTTGAGGAGGCCACTTTTGTGTAAAAAGTTTAAGATTTCGGTAGACCTATTGCCTTTAAGATTTGGAGGTTTTTGTGGATTCAGTAGGTTATATAATTCTGTATAGAATCGCTGGAATTGAGCTGCAATTGCATCTGTAGCAATCTCCAGAGAACCTCACTATTCCTAATCTGAGAGATGTGATTGGCAACAGAAGCTTTTTTCAAAGCTCTTGCTAAAAACCTGCCTGTTTTATTGGCTGCCTCATAATATATCTTCCTCTTAAAGAAGAGCATCCTCCTAGCCTTAGCATCAAAGAGGTCCTGCAAAGCCTTGCGGGTATCCAGGAGCTCCTTTGCCGATTGTAAGGATAGTAAATGTTTGTGAAAGCATTCGAGTCTATGAATCTTGTTTGTTAATTCCTCAATCCTATGCTCCTGTTGTTTTTTCTTGTGAGAGCCCAACCTAATCAGTTATCCCCTCATCGAACATTTGTGGGCGAGCCAAACAGAAAGTGGGTCTATACCGGGAGTAATGTTGTGCTGGAAATACTCAGTCAGGGAGGAGGTAATGGTAGGTAGAAGGTTATGGTCCGTTAACAGGAAGGCGTTAAGCCTCCAGGTATTTGGTCTGGGAACACGAACACCCAGATCTAATGTGAGGGATACTGGTGCGTGGTCAGATAGTGATCGAATACCAATCCTGGCCTCGGTCACAGAGTGTAGGTCTCGTTGGGTAACAAATAGATAGTCTATTCGAGAATAACGGTTATATGGAACCGAGTGAAAGGTGAAATCTCTAGTATCGGGGTGGAGAAATCTCCCTGCATCGACTAACTGAAAAGGAGTTAAGCATGGTTTTCAACTTTTTGAGGGCACGATAAGAAACACATGATGACCCGGATGAGGAATCTACCCCTGGGTTCAGGGGGACGTTAGAGTCACCCCCTAAAATGAATATGCCAGAGGCAAAACCCATTAACTTTCGGGTAAGGGTTTGGCAAAATGTAACATGAGCTGAGTTGGGAAAGTAGACATTGGCCAAAGTTAATGTTTTACCGTTATAGGTGCCCTTCAGGAAAACATAACGTCCTTCTGGGTCTATCAGGCTGTCCAGGAGAGTGAAGGGCGCGTTCCTACCAACTAAAATAGAGACTTCTTTTGTTTTTGCATTGTCATTCGTCGCATGGTATGCTGTCTTAAAATAAGTGTTAGTCAGTTTTTGTATGTGACCTGTCTGAAAGTGCGTCTCTTGTAAGAAAGCAAAATGTGGCTTACCCTTTTGAAGTTCCCTAAGAAGTGATACTCTCTTTTCTGGTATATTAAAACCTTTCGCGTTGAGTGTAATTATCGAGGGGGATTTCCCCAGAGACGAGAAGGCCATCAGGACAGTCGCGGACGAGCCGTGTATCGTGAGCCTGGAATAGACTAAGAGTGATACTTAGCAATCTGAAACAGCAAGGATAATCAAAAAGTTCAACACACAGCGGGAGAACTAGCCAGTGCAAAGGTATCGGGAGAGGGGGGTCTGGAGGGGAGGGTAGGTGAGAGAGGATATGGAGGGAATAAAAGGGAGAGAATAGAAAAGGTAAGAGAAAGATGAGAGGAGTAAAGAATAGAGCAAAAGAACAGGTGTGCGTAAAAGATCCCGACAAAAACAGAGAGAATTCAATACACTTTAGTTAAAGAACACTCCTACTAAAGTAATAAGTTAGTGTGACCAGAACGAGAAATCTCCCCCTGGACGTACTCGGCGGGTAACATGGGGTGTCTGCAACCATAACACTCAGGAAGCAGAGTCCAAATAACAGTAATACCTGAAACTTACAATAAAAGAGAAAAGAGAAAAAAAATAACGTAACAGCATTAAGGAGAAAAGACACAGCCTCTTTGAGCAAAAACAGATCAGTTCGGGACCCCTAATGGGTGCATTATCCTGCCAGGACCCAGTAGAAGGGATCAGCAAAAAGGTAAGGGTTATGATCTGACCGTTTTGAGAACATTCCAGTGGAGGACACACTCCAAACAGTCAGAGTCAAGTAGAGCAGAAACAAGATGAGGTCTTAGAGCAGCCCTGTGCAATGGGAAAACCTGGGTTAGGTCCAGAGGTAAGTCAGCACAGCACCTTCAACTGAGTCCCAGAATCTCATAAGTGAATCAGTCAGTCCATTACGCGACCCCTGGCAGGAGTGGAGCGCAGGGCTGGGGTCCCGGCCTGTGAGCCTCCTCCACGACCATGTTTTGGCTTCCTGGACCCCTGTTTATCTGGGGTAGAGCACAGTGAATCAGGTGGGCTTCTGAGCGGTGGTGGAAGGGCAAACTCCTGGTACCAATCAGGGAGGTCTGGCATTTCCAGGTGTAGACCCTCACAAAAGTCTGGTAGGTCAGCCGGCGAGCGCAGGATGTGTTGTTTGCCCGCAAGCGTGACGACCAAAGCAATGGGAAAGCGCCAGGTATATTTTATGTCCTTCCTTTGAAGTTGTTCCAGCAGGGGGGCGCAGCACCCTACGGTTTCTCAGAGTAATTTGCGATAGGTCATGGAATAGCATAATGTGCACGCCATTGAAAACAATATGTTCATTACCGCGGGCCTTCCTCATTATATCTTCCTTGAGCGGGAAGCTCTGGAGACAACAAATAATGTCCCTAGGAGGAGCATCATCCGGGCCGGTGGCTCTTAGAGCCCTGTGAGCTCTTACAAAATCAATCACGGCGTCCTCCTGTCTTTACAACAGGCTGTTAAGCTCTGTAACGCCAGTATAATCTGATCGGCCTCAACATATTCAGGGATCCCCCTCACCCTGATATTACACCTACATCCACGATTGTCCAAGTCCTCTAAATGACGATTCATTTCAATAAAGTGCAAAGCATGAGTGTCCACCACCTTATCTAACCTGTGCAAGGCCTTGTCCCTCTGCCTCCTCTTAACTTCCACAGACTCCATCTTGTCTGATAGGACTAGCAGGTTGGACTTCAGATTTGTTATGGCTGCTGAAAACGTGGCCTTGATGTCAGCCGCAAATACCGACATGAATCTTTCGTGGTGTACGGCGAGTATTCGCTGAACTCGTCATTGTCTGGCTGGGACCGCGCCATCTTGGAACTCACCACGCTGTTCCCTGAGGCCTTGAATAGTTCAGTGATGCTCTGAGACGAGGAAGCAGCCGAGCTTCGGCAGAGTCTGGTATGCGGGGTCTGATGGTTCACTCTGCCCATGTCTGGGGTCCGTCAGGCGGGAATAGAGGCTGCCGGCTGTGTCTAATCATGGAGCTCTGTTAGTGTGCGGCCATCCCGGTCGCTAGCCAAACCACGCCCCCAGCCCTTATTTTCTTTGAAGCTTGCTTGCAGAGTGGTAATCACTGATTTTCATCTTATCGTCCTAGACAGACTGGTTCCAGGCCCCTTGCTATGCAGATTTTGATATGCTACAAAGCTTTGAATGTAACTTGTTACCTTACAATTTGGGGCCATCTGCCTGTATGAACCAGGAAGTATAATTCTAGAACTATGATATTAAATCATGTTGTCTTCCAACAACTGTATATACAGGCCCGGATTCACGTAGCACTTACACCAACGTATCTCGATATACGCTGCTCAAGTGTAAATATGCACCGTCGTATCTATGCACCGTACCCATAGAACTAAGGCCTTGTACACACGATCAAATCAGACAGATTCGATCGTGTGTACGGGCAAACAGACGGATTTGGCCACCCGACAGATTTCAAAGCATGCTTTGAAATCTGTCGGCTGGGAACCCGTCCGCCCGACATGTCTGCTGGTTAGTACGCTAACCAGCAGACATGTCTTCTCGCACACGCGCCGAATGGTTTCGACGCATGCGCGGAAGTGTTTTACTTCCTGGTGCGGTGACGTGGCGGCGTCAAAGTCACCGCCATGTCACCGCGCCGTCTGGCGGCGGGGATTTTGGTTTGATCGTGTGTACACGATCAAACCAATATGTCCCCAGCAGACAGATTTGTTCAAATCGGTCGGCCCGACCGATTTGAACAAATCTGTCTGCTCAAGTGTATGGGGCCTTAGATACGCCAAAAAACTGACTTCATCCGACCAACGTAACTTGCCTACGCCGTCGTATAGTGGGCGCATAGTTACGCTGTACGCATTTGGTACTCCCATTGATTTGTGATGCAAATATGCAAAGGAGGGAAATACGCCGATTCACGAACGTACTTGCGCCGGCGCATGTTTTAAGCGATTTGCATAAGGGTTACGTCCAGCGTAAAGTTATTCCTCATATAGGAGGCACAACTCATGCAAAGGTATGGACCAGGGAACAGCCATCGTATTTTACGTTGTTTACGTAGTACTACGTGAATAGGGCTGGACGTAAGCAGTGATTCGACGTATCTTAGGCAGTTATTTTGACGTGGTTGTACATATGTGCACGGGGATAAGTCCAAGTTACGACGAATGCGCCGTTCATTTTAAGTACTTGGATGACGCACAGCCCATTATTTGCATGGGGTCACGCTTCATTGCCATGCATCACGCCCACTTCCAGCTACTTTGACTTACGTCGGCTTACGCCGACAAATATACGCTATCCTGGCGCAACGTTGGGCGCATTTTCTTTGTGAATTTCATATTTGCCTCTCAACGTTGCGCCGGCGTAGCGTAAAGAAGATGCGCCAATGGCTGTGAATCCTGCCCTTTGTGTATATATATGTACCATTATTATTTTTTTACAATCAACCTTTTCATTATCATATATACAAATTCCTTCATACTTATTTTTCACAGGACCCTTATGGTCAATATTGTCTAGTCCTGAATCAAACAAGAATGTTTATTTTTTATTTTTTTATACATTTATTTTTAGTTTATTCATGGTTGTCACAAACGGCATGTTCAAGATTTTTTTTAATGTATCCATCAGGGCTTTTTATGGTATCTAGGTATCCTGTCGTCTATTATAGTTATGCCACGCATACACGATTGGACATTTCAACAACAAAACCGTGGATTTTTTTCCAACAGATGTTTGCTCAAACTTGTCTTGCATACACACGATCGCACAAATGTTGTCGGAAATTCCGATCACCAAAAACGCTGACATGTACAACACATACGACGGCACTATAAAAGGCAAGTTCAATACCAAGCACGCCACCCTCTGGGCTCCTTCTGCTAATCTTGTGTTAGTAGAAGTTTGGTGAGAGACAATTTGCGCTTTTCAGCCTTGTGCTTTTCAGTCCATTACTGCTCTTCAGTTTGTGCTTGTGGGTTCGTATCTGTTTTTCAGTGTGTGTAGTCAGTTTGTATCTGGTTTTTAGTGCATTCTTGTCCACTTGTTTCTGATTTTCAGCTTACTTTTCCCAGGCCTTTCTGATTTTCAGTGCATTCTGTTAGTTCGTTCTGACCAGCCGACTCTCGTCGTAGAGATCGTGCTATGCAGGGGCTTGGTGTTGGGCCTCTTTTTTTGACCCAAGCCCAGTCCATGAACAGGGTGGGGAGGAGTTCATGGACGAAGAACTGGTTGCTCCAGCATGACCAGTTTTCTCATATGCCTTTGTTGCGGGAGATCCAGGAGAATAATCCTGATGATTTCAGGAATTATCTCCAGACGACAGACCCCGTTTTTCACCATTTGTTGGCTTTGCTGTCCCCCTATATTATGAAGCAGGACACCTGCATGTGGCAAGCCATCACTTCAGAACAAAGGCTATTCGCCACGTTGTGGTACTTGGCGGCGGGGAGAAGTGTTACACATACACACACACACATTGTTTTTGTTGTTAATGTATGTATTGCATTCATGATAAAAATAAAAAAAAGTTTTCAGCACCATGAATTCATTTTTTAGAGTCCCGAAAAGGGCTTGTTGTGGCAAATTTACAGCACTGTGGGGGTTATTTAATAAACTGTATACATCAACTTACTCCAAAAACTGGTATTGAGCATACGAAGAAGAAGCCACACATTGTTGAGTAGAAAACATTTTACTCAGTGCACATTCACGTGTGCATTAGAAAAGGGTTTTTGAACAAACCGACATCTTTATTTTTATGTTTGACATTAGAAATATATATATTTTTTTTTTGGTTAAACAGGCATGTTTCAAACCATAACTCAGGAACTTACAAAGTGAAATTTTGAAAAAGTGAAGGCAATATCAGACATTAGTATGTCAAAACTGTGTTGATCTTGCCTTCATCAGATGGGATGATGTCACCCCATGTAAAAGCCACATTTTGAAGATGCACACAAATTGGTCAAAATGTGGATTTCCCTCCTGATCCCATGGCTACATGTGCTATCTCCCATCATGGGGGATCAATGGACCTGTTTCGGGGGTGCAACTCCTTCCTCTCACCTACCTTGAGTTGTGAGGAAGGGGTTGCACCCACAGAATGCATACATTGATATCCTGTGATGGCAGATAGCACATGTGTGCATCTTCAAAATGTGGCTTTTAAAATACTTTAAAACTTGGTTTAAAAGAAAAAATTCCACAACAAAACGGTACAATTTTTGTGTGTTTTAGATCCTGCCTAAAACATCAATGATGCTCTTCATTTTTTTTAACATAATTGATGTTTTCCTTTATCAGTTCTAAAGCATGATTGCACACCATTATCTCCCCAATGAGGATGTGTGCACTTGCACTGGTGAAATTTGTGAAATTAGTTTTTTCTTCCACAACATCCACATCACCTAAAATAAAATAAAAACACACCATGTATTATAAGTATGCAGGCATACATCTATTACCTGAAGCTGTGGTCTCAGACACTGACTTGTTGTGGTCACTAGGGATGAGCCGAACACCCCCGCGTTCGGTTTGCACCAGAACCTTTGAACGGACCGAACATTCAGAACCCCATTGACGTCTATGGGACTCGAACGTTTGAAATTAAAAGTGCTAATTTTAAAAGCCCAATATACAAGTTATTGTCGGAAAATGGGTTTGGGGACCCGGGTCTTGCCCCAGGGAACATGTATCAATGGAAAAAAAGTTAAAAAAACTGTCTTTTTTTTCTGGAGCAGCGATTTTAATGATGCTTAAAGTGAAAAAAAAAAGCAAAATTCCTTTAAATATGGTACCAGCTGGGTGTCTATAGTATGCCTGTGAGGTGGCATGTGTTTAGAACTGTCCCTGCACAAAATGAGATTACTATAAGAAAAAAGTAATTTAATACTGCTAGCGGCTTTAATGTAATGTTTGGTCCCTGCAATATTGATGAAAATCACTGAGAAAAATAGCATGGGTTTCCCCGCCCCCACTCCCCCAGGTCATTACAAGCCACTTTGGTCCTATATACTTTGAACAGCAGTATACAGGCAGTGCAAACAAGACAAGTACTGTAGGTTTGTTGTTAAGTAGAATCTGAACCATGTCATACTTTGCTGCTGCATATTGCACAATTTCCTAAAGAGACACTCAAACTACATGACACTTGTGCCTGATGAGGCCATTGATGTTCCAGTGGTGACTCGTGAGGCTGGCCATACAGGCTTGGCCCCCAAAGCGCACGTGCTTGGCCCCCCAAAGCGCACGTGCTGTGCGGCAACAATATCTTGATTATTTTAGGGGTATCTTGGTATTCAGCCAGATCTTGGCTGAATAAATTATTTTTTGGGGAAAGAAAAATTCTAGAAAAAGGGGGGTTGCCATCCGGGGGCCCCTTTTGAACACATTCTGTGAAGAACTCCTGTTCTCTGAAGGCCTCCATTATTTCTGCAAGTCAAAATTAAGCAAAAAAAGCTAATGTCAGTCAAGCCTCTACTACTAAGCTTTCTCCCCATATCTAACCCACAAACTCATCCACTGATCATAAAGTCCAAAATCAAGTTACGTAACGTCGTACTACACAATCGTTTCTTCCACCTTTATTCACAGACTGTGAATGCAGTTTTTAACTCACGCAGTATCCCTTTATACACTGCGCATGCGAGAAGCTCCACATGTTTCCCCGCCCCTGGCGATCGTTTTAGTACTTTCCCCGCCCATTTTCGGTTGTTCAATGCAATACAACATGGAGGACACACAGCAAGCTGCAACTCAAGCCAGGAGCTAAGCCAGGTGGTAGCACACACTAGACACAGGAGCAGGAGGTAAAAGATCGTGGAAATGGTGGCAATCTTAAGGAGGGAGGATTATGATGGAAAACATGGCCCTTACAAGAACCTAAACAAACTGAAGGCCCAGATCATGGACAATGTGCAGAAGAGTCTTCACCACAAATTCGGGGTGTGGAGGTCAGGGGAACAGCTCTGCAAAAGGTGGTCTGACCTTAAATTAAGAGAGCCGGAGCAAATGGAGAAGATTAAAAAAAGTCATTAGAAGAAGTAAGTAATTTTCATGTGTACTCTGATTATTTTTTTTTATTGTTGTGCGGCATTTGCTTTTTCTTTCAGGTTGTGTATATATACAGTTCAAGAATAGATATCTTAGGCCCCATACACACGAGCGGACAGATTTGAACAAATCTGTCTGCTGGGATTTTGGTTTGCTCGCGTGTACACACGAGCAAACCAAAATCCCCGCCAGCAGACGGCGCGCTGACGTGTCGGTGACGTGGCGGTGACGTTGATGCCGCCGCGTCACCGCACCAGGAAGTAAAACACTTCCACGAATGCGCCGAATCCATTCGGCGGCGGTGCGGCGGCGGTGCGGGACGACATGTCTGCTGGTAAGTGTACTAACCAGTAGACATGTCGGGCGGACAGATTCCCACCCGATAGATTTCAAAGCATACTTGGGATATTTCTCTGAACTCACTGAACTTTGATTTTACCCTGGAGCTTTTTACGAACTTTGTCAATTCAGTTTGTTTTCTTATATGATTTTGTCATACATTGGAACACTTGGTGTTGGTTTTTTATATACAATTTTTTTGCACTCAATGCACATTTTGTTATCACCTTCACTATTGATGTATCAATTTTAGCAGCGCAGCACACCCAATTTACAGATTTCAAAGCATGCTTTGAAATCTGTCGGGTGGACAAATCTGTCTGCTCGGCCGTACACACGATCGAATCTGTCTGCTGAAACGGTCCAGCGGACAGATTTGATCGTGTGTACGAGGCCTTAAGGTTCATGTTTGTGGGCATAATAATTGGTCGTATAAGTCATTGTTCATTCTATTTATGATCTATTTATGTGAGACCAATTTTTTATTTAATGTAGATGTGTTCTTAACTATATTTAAATAATCCAACTTAAGTTAATATACAGTAAAAGGAGAGTATGCTCAGCATTTGGTTACACATATGGACTCAGTAGCAAACTGTGTTGGCCACAAGAACAACCTATTTAGGTGTGTTTCCATGTAGGAAACTTGGCCAAAGATAGAGAAATGTAGCAGCTTTGGTAATGGATACAATCTTGTGTTCAGCTTAGGATTATAAAAACAGACAATTGTACCACACTTTATAAAAAGATTGATTGATATTCCTCTTTCAGGCCTCTAATCTTTTTGATTCATGTATCCCTTTTTACAATCTCATAGGGTGCAATCAAGATTCAAGACTGGAGCAGAGGAACCCCACACATACCAAGCCCCACCCCCGCGGGATGTGCAAGAAGTGGAAACTGCCACCACATCAGGTCAGTGTCATACAGCACAGCTTCAGGTAATATATGTAGGCCTGCATAATTGTAATACATGGTTTGTTTCCAAATTTCAGGAGCTATTCGTGCTGTTAATGGTGGATTGGACACATACAGCGCCCATGTGTTAATTGGAGAGGTGTTGTCCTGCAGGGCTGAAATTGAGGACATCCATATCTGTTTGGGGCAGACGAGAAAAAAATAAAAAAAACTGTGGAGTGAAAACTAAAGGATTTAATGGATGTTCTAGGGGGGGTTTAAAAAAAAATGTTTTAAAGTTTTCTTTGTTTTTATATGTATGTTTTGTTTTAATTTTTTTAAAGTGGAATCTCTAGTTTTCTGGCTAAAACGCATGAACAATGACAAATGCTAAAAAGTAGGTCATTGTTCATGCGTTTTAACTGGAAATGTTTTAATTTTGGTATTTTAAAAAAAATACACAAAAAAATATATATAAGAAAACAAAAATCTCTAAAAAAAATAACAACAAATGATATACATATATATATATATATATATATATACAATATATATATATACATACAATATATATACACATATATATATATATATATATATATACACACACATATATATATTTTTGATACTCAACAATGTGTGGGTTATTATTATACCACAAAAATCCTCCTGCGCTCTGGTGTATCGCCAAACTGGGTGTATCAGTATGGTATAAAGGCAAAGTCTTAAGTCTTGCAGCCCTCCACAGAACAAAAGGGTGTTCATATGGCTAAAATTAAAAAGAAAAGAAAGGAGGGCGCACCGACCTTGTGCATTACCACTTATACATTTTAATATACACAAAATAAAAAGCAATGGTCCTACTTACAAACATTTAGTAGTAAGCGCATTTAAAACAGCTGAACCTGGACCTCACGGCACCTGCCAGTCAGACCCTAAACACCAATGTGGCTGACGCGTTTCTGGGGCGTACCCCCTTCTTCAAAGCCTAGGTGGTCTGCGATAGCTCTCTCTTCCTGCAAAACATCCCTTTATAGGTGCATGTGTGCATACAGGCGCAGCCATTCGTCACTAGCTAGCTGGCCCCGCCTTTCTTATGGGACTCCGCCCACCCCATTAGTCGCCCAAATGGGCTCATCTGTGTAGAGGGGCAAGTTGATCTAGGTGCCCATCCTATACGATGGGGTACACAGCAAGTGACACAAGACTGGCAGTGCAATGGGATCACCAAACTCTCAATTGCCATATGTCTACTGGCAGCTCCACTACAGCCTGGCAAATTGATCACACAGATTGGACCACGAATGCTTTTTATATGTATCCTAAAAGATGTGCAGTTTATACAGCGTGTTTTTAGTATGCTATATATGCTTTTAATATATTTGCCTGTATATACTATGTTTTATTATATTTATTATATGTGTATATATATCGCTTTTTATTTAGTCTTATACTCCTTTAAGAGGGATGTTTAGTAGCATTAGGAGATGGACTTGCGCCCGTCTCCCACTAGATATGCCTACTCTGGCATGGCTGCTATCATCCTGTTGTGGGGGTATGTGTGCATATATGGTGCAGGGGCTGTTGGGCCACACTTCATCAGTTTGATGTGGGAGGTTAGTTCTTGCACCCTGCACCGTCATTTAGAGCTATGGGAGCTCGTTCACTGGCTGGCACCAAACCGGAAGTAGCGGGTGGAACGCAAACACCCGCACTTCCTGTGACCGCGGAACGCAGCCCACGTGCTATGCGCGCGCATATCTGTGTGCGCGCGCATATCTGTGTGCGTGCGCATGCCCACGCGCATGCGCGAGTACGGCGAAACCGGAAGTGCGGGGTGGAACGCAGAAGGCCCCGCACTTCCTGATTGTGGATGGCGTGCGTTCCAGCCAAACCAGGGCGCCGACGGTGGAGCGGTGGTAGCCCAAGGTGGAAGTGGGTGTCTCCTCGGGCACAGGATTCACCAGGTGGGTACCTTCATGTTGTACACCTAGGCCCTGCTGTGGCATTAAAGGCCCTGTTATAGGTCCTGGCGAATAAGCCAGGCTGTAGTGGAGCTGCCAGTAGACATATGGCAATTGAGAGTTTGGTGATCCCATTGCACTGCCAGTCTTGTGTCACTTGCTGTGTACCCCATCGTTTAGGATGGGCACCTAGATTAACTTGCCCCTCTACACAGATGAGCCCATTTGGGCGACTAATGGGGTGGGCGGAGTCCCGTAAGAAAGGCGGGACCAGCTAGCTAGTGACGAATGGCTGCGCCTGTATGCACACATGCACCTATAAAGGGATGTTTTGCAGGAAGAGAGAGCTATCGCAGACCACCTAGGCTTTGAAGAAGGGGGTACGCCCCAGAAACGCGTCAGCCACATTGGTGTTTAGGGTCTGACTGGCAGGTGCCGTGAGGTCCAGGTTCAGCTGTTTTAAATGCGCTTACTACTAAATGTTTGTAAGTAGGACCATTGCTTTTTATTTTGTGTATATTAAAATGTATAAGTGGTAATGCACAAGGTCGGTGCGCCCTCCTTTCTTTTCTTTTTCATTTGGGTTATTATTATATCAATGCTTCCTAAAAGAACAAATCTAGATTGGTGGGGCCAGGTTCATGTAGCCCGCCGTATAATACTTAACATGCTCCATCTTTTTGGTGGTTTATCTTTACGCCGGAAAACGCCTTACGTAAAGGGCGTAAATTCGCTGATTTACATATTCTAGGTGTAAATCAGCGGGAACGGCCCTAGTGGCCATCTTAAAAATGTAGTTAAGATACGACGGCGTAACACACTTACGCCGCTCGTATCTTAGCTCAAACCCCACGTATCTTGTTTTCTGATTACAGAAAAAAGATACGTCGGCGCTGTTTAGCAGTTACGCAGCGTATCTCGAGATACGCCTTCGTAACTAATGCTGAATCTGACTCGTGGAGTTTACATTGACAATGATGAGTATTTAGTCCTGGAAAATAAACATGGCACAATGATAACCTAGGAGAAAGCTACAATAAACCCAAATTAGAAAATAATCAAACAAAGGAAAATACTGGAAAAGGGGCAGAACAATTGGGCCTTAGGCACTGGTGGCGGTGCCACAACACTGCGACCTCTCACAGATACTTTAATTGGAACACAGCAAAGAGCCTCGTGGAAAGTATTGCATCAACAATTGTTATTAAACGCCCCTGTAAAACAGGGGCAGAACAATTGTGCCTTTGGCACTGGTGGCGGTGCCACAACACTGCAACCCCTCACAGTTACTTTAATTGGAGCGCAGCAAAGAGCCTCATGAAAACTATTGCATCAAAAACTTTTATTACACGCCCATGTTAAACAGGGGCAGAAAAATTGGGCCTTAGGCACTGGTGGCGGTGCCCAGAACCAACAACGTTCTTACTAGCTATCAGCAAGATCATTGAGGAGGAAAAGGATATTCAGTCAGCAGCATAACAGCACAGTAACTTAGCATCAGCATAGGCAGTCTCCAAGGGATCTGACATTTCAAAAAAATGATTCAGTTACATCAGCATCAGGTGCTTGGAAGCTGGTGGTGATCCAAGCCTGATTCATTTGTATGAAGGTCAGTAGATTGAATAAGTCGGTGGAGAGGCGCACCCTATGATCGGTTACAAAGCCTCCAGCAGCACTGAATGTGCGTTCTGAAAGAATGCTGGATGCAGGACAAGCCAGTAGCTCAATTGCGTACTGTACAAGCTCTGGCCAGTGATCCATCCTCAAGACCCAGTAAGCCAGAGGATTTTCGGTGGGGAAGGTGTCCAAGTCTGATCTTGCCCCTAGGTATTCCCGCACCATGTAAAACAGACGCTGGCGATGGTTGCTGGAACCGGTCAGACCTTGGGGCTGCGGACTAAAAAATTGTCTAAACGCATAGTTCAGATGACCACCATCTCCACCACTCCTTCTGTGACTCACCGAAGCCTCAGCAACACGTTGTCCAGGACCAGGATTTGGTAATCCCCCAGGTTCTGGGAATGCGTTGCACAGACCATTCTGCAAGGCCTCTCAAGGATGTTTCATCTTCTGTTCCCTCTGCGACTGCAAGATAAGATCCGCAACCTTACTCTTGTAACGTGGATCAAGGAGAGTTGCCAGCCAGTAATGATCCCTCTCCTTGATACCAAAAATATAAGGATCCTTACGCAGGCTTTGCAGGATCAGGGAGGCCATGCAGCGTAGGTTTACTGAGGCATTCAGGGCACAGTCCTCTGGGTCACCGAGGACGACAGGATCTGCAGCTACCTCATCCCAGCCACGTAAAAGTCCATGGGTTTCTTGGGACTGTAATTGATCCCTTAAAGACTGCTGCTAATGCTGAGTGCTAGGCTCCACCTCCATGCTGCTGATATAATCCTCCTCCTCCTCTTCCTATGTGCTAGGCGGCCAAGCAGGACCACTGTCTGGATAAAGGGGGCCTTGAGAGGAAATCCTCCTCTTCCTCCCTCTGTTCTGCCTCAAGGGCCCTGTCCATTATTCCACGTAGCGTGTGCTCCAACATGTGAATAAGAGGGACAGTCTTACTGATGCATGCACTGTCACTGCTTACCATCCTCGTGGCATCCTCAAATGGTGACAGGACAGTGCATGCATCCCTGATCAAGGCCCACTGGCGTGGGGAGAAAAACCAAGCTCCCCTGACCCAGTTCTGCTGCCATATTGGCACAGGTACTCATTGATGACCCTCTGCTGCGTGTGCAGCCGCTGCAGCATGGCCAATGTAGAGTTCCATCTGGTGGGCATGTCGCAGATTAGACTGTTATTGGGAAGGTTGTATTCCCTTTGGAGGTCTGTCTGCCGAGCAGTGGCATTATATGACCTCTGGAAATGCACACAGACTTTCCTGGCCTGCTTCAGGACATCCTGTAAGCCCAGGTACCTGCCCAAGAACCGCTGCACCACCAAATTCAGCATGAGCAACATGACCACCAAATTCAACATGAGCAAAACAGGACACGTGGGTCAGTTGTCCCTGTCACAGGGCAGAGAGGAGGTTGGTGCCATTGTCGCTAACTACCATTCCTGGCTTAAGCTGGCGTGGTGTCAACCACCTCTGAGCCTGCCCCTGCAGAGCGGACAGAACCTCTGCCCCAGTGTGGCTCCTGTCTCCAAAGCACACCAGCTCTAGCACTGCATGGCATCTTTTTGCCTGCATTCCTGCGTAGCCCCTGGTACGACTACGGAGCATGGCTGGTTCCGAGGACATATCAGCACAGGAAGAGGCCACAGAAGAAGAAGAAGAGGGGTGGAGGAGAGAGGTGTGTCACAACCAGTAGTAGTGTTTTGGAGGCGTGGTGGTGGAACAACCTCCAACACTACTGTACCTTGCCCTATGTTCTTCCCAGCTGCCAGCAGAGTCACCCAATGTGCCGTGAAAGAGAGGTAACGTCCCTGTCCATGCCTGCTGGACCATGAGTCAGCGGTAATATGCACCTTACCACTGACCGCCATGTCCAGAGAGGCATGGACATTGCCTTCAACATGGCGGTAGAGAGCCGAAAATCGCCTTCCATGAGAAAAAGTGGCGTTTGGGAACTTGTCACTGAGGTACCGCACATTCCACAAACTCACGGAAGTGGGCAGAATCTACCAACTGAAAAGGCAGCAGATGAAGTGCTAGCAATTTCGCTAAGCTAGCATTCAACCGCTGGGCATGTGGATGGCTGGGAGAGTACTTGTTTTGGTGCTGCAGCAGCTGGGGCAGGGAACTCCACAGTGATAATCACAGCCACTGAGACATTTCCTAATCTGTGCAGCTGCGGACTGGGAAATGTCTCACTGCCTGCGAATAGCGCTGTGCAGTGTGGGCTTCCTGGCAGGCTCTGGCATGTGGAATTTTTAACATGCCCAGCCCATCTCTAACAACAAATTGTGCTGGCCATCCTGTACATCAGCCCCATAAAGTAATCAGCACAGGGTTCCTATGTGCTGCCACCGCTGGCATGAAGACAGAGACCAGCACTGTGAATAGCCGGGACAGGACAGCAACTCTGGTTATTCCAGCACTGGTCCACACTGGGAGGATTCCCCCATCCACCTATAATGTGTAGATGGGGGAATTGGATCATTTCTTTTTTTTTTTTTCATTCAACCTAATAGTTGAATGAAAAAAGCCTAAAAGCTAAGACCAGCCATAGACAGTTTAAATCTCAGCTGGTTCAGCAGGAACTGGCTGAGATTTGAACCATTAATGAGCAGATTCTCTTATGATTATCACTAGTTGTTGCTGTATAGCCACTAGTGATAATCACTGTTTGTTGAGAGAATACAATTGCTGGGCAGGAGGTATATTCCCCTGTCAGCACTGTCTGTGTTGATAGGGAATCATGCAAGTTTCTTTCCTGCAATCTGTGGATGTAGGAAAGAAATTTGCACTGTATATTACCTGCCTAACTGAAAGTGAAAGTAAATTGTGAATGTCTTGAAAGAACAGGAGAAGGGGAGGGAGACAGATAGGGGAGAGAAGGGGTGGAGATAATGCAGTTCAGTAATTACAGTGTACTTCAGTCTGCAGTGCACACACTTACCCACGGTCCAGGCTAGAATCTTAGGCATCATTCACACACAGCCAGGAATGCTGCTGTTTTTCATATTTCCCACCCACACATCCCCTCTCTTCAGATACAGCACACTGGGATAGTGTGGGCGGGACTGAAAGAAGGAGGAGGAGCTGTATTCCTCCTTGCTCGTATGTGAGGAGAGTGAGGGGGGAGGTGGCTGGATTCACTGGGCTGTAAAAGAGTGTCATAGACTGAGACTCGGCTCAGCTTGCAGTTGCCACTCTTGGAATTTACAGGCTGGTTCTCCTGTCCTCCTGTTCTAAGGAAGGGAGAAATCAGTCTGCTTTTTCAGTAACTGAGATGAAGGCTTGGTACCCCCACCCCACAGTGCTCATGGAGTCCTTTCTGCAACTCGCTCTTCTCAGTGCCAATGAGGATGCAGGAGAAGGAGCAGATCGGGAGGCTGTGGTTGTGTGAGCACTCGCATTATGCAGTGTCAGCGAGCAGAGGGAGGAATGTACTGCAGAGCTGACTGGGGACGCGCTCCCTCTCAGGAGAGACTGTTACTCCAGCGGCAGCTCAAGCAAAATACAAAAAATGCAAAAAAAAAAACATTTTTGGGGGGGCACAGCATAATGTTGGTGGGGTCAGGGCCACCTCTGGCCCCCCCTAGGGTCACCATTGCTAGTATTATCTCTTTGTACATTACTAAATGTGACTGCAGGAATAAGAAAGCGTATTTCTGGACAGCCGCATTCTGAACAAACGTTGCCTTTATTAAAATAGAACATCACTACAAGCCACAGTAAAACAGCAAAACTGGACAGCTGACACGCTTCACACTATTCCTAGTGTTTAGTCATAACTGTGTGACTGCATGTAAGTGAGTAGGATAAGCATGATTGGTAGTTAGCATGTTTCTAATAAAATTTGAGTACATTTTCTCTCTATTAAGACAGTAAACAGTGAGAGCTTTTGAACTGTATTGTGTGATATTCATGTATACAACAGATGCATAGAGGACACACACAAACACAGCCCAGACATGCACAACTATCATATAATTTGGGCAGGTAGTCAATAATGATATATTTTGTAATATACTATATGAACATTACAGGTGTTACAGGTGAACTAATTAGCACAATACACAGCTATCCTGGAATTTATTTCCTTTGATGCTACTTTCAGCACTGTTGCTATTAAAAGCATGAAAGGATAAAAGACATATGAATAGAACACATGTCTGGGATCAAAAACGAGACCTTCCGTCATTTGTCTTAATCTTAAAAAAATTGACTTTTCAAAGGCTAGGATGCAGTCTTTTATAAATAATTTTGATGGATTTTACACTGATAGTTAATGAGTGTATGTTAAATTTATATTACCCATCCTCTAGTTCTTTAAGTGAAATATATTTCACATATGTTTAATTGTATTGCCTTTCAGTAAATAAACTTTGAAACATGAAGGCCCCAGATTTATAAATACAGTATTTGAGTTTGGCTATCCAGAAAAAATATAGCAGGACCGGGCTGTCAAATCTTAAAAGCATTTTTTTGTACCATGCATACAAACATTTTTCTTTTCATCCTTTGCCATCCCAACCTGATTTCACCTTTTATGCAATTTTATGATAAATTGCAATGACACATGGCAGGCAAAATTGCAAAGTGGGGTTGTGGGTTCCATTGGAGTAACTATAGGAGGTAATGAAAAGTAAAAGTGGGGGTAGTATTAGATGCATATCCTCAAGTTCAAATTTCCAAGCTAAAACTGCACATGATAGCTCTTGCACTTGATTTTCTACAAACATAGCCATCATAATAGTCTGTAGATTTGAGTAGATCAATATTTCTGACTTGGTATTGACTTGGACTGAGTCTACTTTTAGGCCTGGTTCACACCTATGCATTTTTTAGTGCATTTTAAGTTTTGCAGAAACACACTACAGTCCATTTAACCTTCCTAGCGGTATTCCTGAGTCTGGCTCGGGGTGGAATTTCAGTACCATTAGCGGTATCCCCGAGCCAGACTTCGGATCGCATTGCAGGATACAGGGGAAGTTACTTACCTTGTCCCTGGATCCTGCGATGTCTCCCCACTGTGCGAGCAAGCTGTCTCCTCGCTCGATTCACACAGTGCCCGAGTGCCGCTGAGCTCCGTTCCCTGCGACGCACAGGGGCGGTGATCGGCGCCAAATTAAAAAAGTTAAAACACACAATACATACAGTATACTGTAATCTCACAGATTACAGAGCTGTATAAATAACTACACATCCCCTTTGTCCCCAGTGATCTGTCCAGTGCCCTACATGCACTTTTACATAAAAGACATTTTTTTTCTGCCTGGAAACTGGAGGCTGTCCATAGCAACCAAAAAGTGTCCCTTTATGTCAAAAGTGTTTTTAGACCAGCAAGAAAACAGCGATAATAAATTAGAATCACTTGCAGAATTGAGCGATGGCGATTTGTGGGGAAATTCTTAATCAAACACTGAAAGTAATGACAGTGACAATTCTGCAACTGAGCAAATTTCAGTGTTTTTGATTACAATATTAAATAATTTTTATTATTATTATATTAATATTTGTTATAATTATTTATAGTTATTTATTATAATGTATGATTTTGTGTTTCAAACTTTATCATACCCGGATGTCTACTAGACTCTTGTTTGGACAGATTTAATTGAGCTATTCCTAGGAATTGGAACAGGCCTACAATATAAAACTTCAAATTTCCATGCAAAATAATGGTACCGCTTTCAGCACGTTTCCTATGGATGTAATTCACATCTATGCATTTTATGGAAAGGGCCAGGGACTTTTTTCTGGTTTTTGGTTCCATAAATTTCAATGGATCAAAAGCATGTATTGAAAAATGGACAATGCACCTGGAATATGCAAACTGCAACCTGAATGGAGTGACTCAGGCCTCAGGCCTCTAGGAAACCATGCTAAATGGACTGTAGGGCAAATCTGCAAAATGCAAAAAGCACTAAAAATGCATAGGTGTAAATCAGGCCTTAGCAAGTGAATGTTAATCACAGATATCTCTGATCAATGAATTAGTAAGATACAGTGAGAATCTTTATTTAATCTATTATTAATTTATTTAAAAATTACAATTCCTCACCCACTATGATAGAGCTGACCTAAGAAGGAACCACTATGCTTTCTAAATGGGTGTGGACCCCCTTTGTCACTGTCACTCCAAAATATTCACATAGGTTCAGAAATGTCCCCGAATAAAGGATTTAATTTAGCATGTTAGCTCCAGCTCACTGAGGCAAATTAAACAACAAACTCAAAATGAGACATTAGAATTTGACCTAGATTACAGCTATATGCTTTTTGAATTTATAATTTGTTTTTGCTTGTGTTGTTATTGTTGAAACTGCCTATAATGTGTGTTATTTTGTCCTTGAAGTTCTAAAACAATATAAAGAAAACAATTATACAATGCATATATTTACTCAGGATTCACTGTTGATTTTTTTTACGGAATCCATGTAAAAAAAGTGTTAACCTTGTGTGAATCTTGGGTGAAAACATTAATAAATAAACCCATAAGTGTCTCAGTAAATCTTAAAATCTCGGCTGTAGTCTGTGACAATTTTTATATATTTTTTTAGTTTATTTTGAGCTACTTTTCATTGGAAAATACTAATAATGTTGTGTTTGTTTTTTTCCCAAAGCTCTAATAAAACATTCTAATCCATCAGTTCAAATTTAATATATATAACTATGGTTTCAGGAGGTTTGGTCATACAATAAAAATGTAACTAAATATTTCTACACAAGATTCACACAACTTTCACCCAGGACAGCTTTCTAAAATAATCCAATTAGTAAAATAAGGAACTTTATAATCTCACATTGTCTATTTCATGTTAACTGGTGTTTTAATCATTTCTGAGTTACTGAATCAGACAAGCATAATAACAGCAACATTAATTCAAGAAGAGTCAAAAAACTTTTGATCTACACAATTGTTCTCAGCCATTGACATGGAACTATTAAGTAATGAAAGCAAGGAAGCCACTGCTCCAGGTTATTAGATCCAGATAGATACATTTAATGGGTGGGACTCTTCTCATGGGTAAAAAAAGGCAAGGAGAGAGGCGCCTCTGGGTGTAGTAGATTAAAATAAATTTAATTGAAGGACATAAATATCTCACTCACATTTAAGTAGTGACAGGTAAGCATGTAAAAGTTGTTGTTTCCTTGGGATGGTGAGCTGTCATCTGTTTGTAGTTTCTTCTGCAGTCTGTTGAAGCGCTGTGCGGGGAGGCCACTACTTCATCATAAGGCGATGGAAGTCAGCTGTGATGTGAGGTCTTCTACCCGAGGCTTAGAGTGTAGGATGAGGAGCAGACGCAGGGCGATGACGTTGTCTAAACCTCAGGTAGAAGACCTCACAATTACAGCCGACTTCCATCGCCTTATGATGAAGTAGTGTCCTCCCCGCATGGCGCTTCAGCAGACTGCAGAAGAAACCACAAACAGATGACAGCTCACCATCCCAAGGAAACAACAACTTTTACATGCTTACCTGTCACTACTTAAATGTGAGTGAGATATTTATGTCCTTCAATTAAATTTATTTTAATCTACTACACCCAGAGGCGCTTCTCTCCTTGCCTTTTTTTCTAGAATTGGAACATGGTCTCTGTTCCCCTCTGATGGCAGCCCTGGAAGTATGTACCCACATACAACAACCACAGACTTATTGTTAGCTTATGCTAAACTATCAGTCACTGACTTTACCCTGCCTCCACATATATACATGCTGACTTGATACCTAAGGCATTGTGTTCTCTTGCACATGTTTACTTGTCTTGTCTCTTCTCATGGGTGCACACCCCGGCTTGTCCGCCATAGGATATCAATGTGAAAGACAGTGGCTGCACACCTAAA
Source organism: Rana kukunoris (assembly GCA_029574335.1). Lineage (NCBI taxonomy): Eukaryota > Metazoa > Chordata > Amphibia > Anura > Ranidae > Rana > Rana kukunoris. The sequence goes on from CM056053.1 coordinate 238,466,012, forward strand.
TACCTTAAAGTACTTTTATTGCATGATTCCAATAAAATGTATAACACACATCACAGGAGCACTAGCCCGTACAGAGGTTGATGCATTTTACACAGGTACATTGTGCTTACTCATGAGTAAACACAATGTAACTGTTTAAAACAGGTCAACCTATGTACTGGCTATTGGTCTGTGATGTGTGTCATACATTTTATTGGGATCAGGCAAAAAAAATACTTTTGGTATTTCGGTGTGCAGCCACTTACTTTCACATGAAACTATTAAGGTAAGTGGATCAGAACAATGACCAGACAATTAGTCAGTACAAACATCACAAAAATAGTTTTCACTTTGTAGAGTTAATCTTTTGGTTCTTAAGCCCTGTACACACGGTCGTTTTGTCTGATGAAAACAGACCGACTGTTTTCATCGGACAAACCAATTGAGTGTGGGTCCCATCGGTTTGTTTTCCATCTGTCAAAAAAATTGAATATGTTTTAAATTTTTCCTATGGATAAAAATAGGACGTGGGCTGCGTTCCGCGGTCACAGGAAGTGCGGGTGTTTGCGTTCCACCCGCTACTTCCGGTTTGGTGCCAGCCAGTGAACGAGCTCCCATAGCTCTAAATGACGGTGCAGGGTGCAAGAACTAACCTCCCACATCAAACTGATGAAGTGTGGCCCAACAGCCCCTGCACCATTGGTGTTTAGGGTCTGACTGGCAGGTGCCGTGAGGTCCAGGTTCAGCTGTTTTAAATGCGCTTACTACTAAATGTTTGTAAGTAGGACCATTGCTTTTTATTTTGTGTATATTAAAATGTATAAGTGGTAATGCACAAGGTCGGTGCGCCCTCCTTTCTTTTCTTTTTCATTTGGGTTATTATTATATCAATGCTTCCTAAAAGAACAAATCTAGATTGGTGGGGCCAGGTTCATGTAGCCCGCCGTATAATACTTAACATGCTCCATCTTTTTGGTGGTTTATCTTTACGCCGGAAAACGCCTTACGTAAAGGGCGTAAATTCGCTGATTTACATATTCTAGGTGTAAATCAGCGGGAACGGCCCTAGTGGCCATCTTAAAAATGTAGTTAAGATACGACGGCGTAACACACTTACGCCGCTCGTATCTTAGCTCAAACCCCACGTATCTTGTTTTCTGATTACAGAAAAAAGATACGTCGGCGCTGTTTAGCAGTTACGCAGCGTATCTCGAGATACGCCTTCGTAACTAATGCTGAATCTGACTCGTGGAGTTTACATTGACAATGATGAGTATTTAGTCCTGGAAAATAAACATGGCACAATGATAACCTAGGAGAAAGCTACAATAAACCCAAATTAGAAAATAATCAAACAAAGGAAAATACTGGAAAAGGGGCAGAACAATTGGGCCTTAGGCACTGGTGGCGGTGCCACAACACTGCGACCTCTCACAGATACTTTAATTGGAACACAGCAAAGAGCCTCGTGGAAAGTATTGCATCAACAATTGTTATTAAACGCCCCTGTAAAACAGGGGCAGAACAATTGTGCCTTTGGCACTGGTGGCGGTGCCACAACACTGCAACCCCTCACAGTTACTTTAATTGGAGCGCAGCAAAGAGCCTCATGAAAACTATTGCATCAAAAACTTTTATTACACGCCCATGTTAAACAGGGGCAGAAAAATTGGGCCTTAGGCACTGGTGGCGGTGCCCAGAACCAACAACGTTCTTACTAGCTATCAGCAAGATCATTGAGGAGGAAAAGGATATTCAGTCAGCAGCATAACAGCACAGTAACTTAGCATCAGCATAGGCAGTCTCCAAGGGATCTGACATTTCAAAAAAATGATTCAGTTACATCAGCATCAGGTGCTTGGAAGCTGGTGGTGATCCAAGCCTGATTCATTTGTATGAAGGTCAGTAGATTGAATAAGTCGGTGGAGAGGCGCACCCTATGATCGGTTACAAAGCCTCCAGCAGCACTGAATGTGCGTTCTGAAAGAATGCTGGATGCAGGACAAGCCAGTAGCTCAATTGCGTACTGTACAAGCTCTGGCCAGTGATCCATCCTCAAGACCCAGTAAGCCAGAGGATTTTCGGTGGGGAAGGTGTCCAAGTCTGATCTTGCCCCTAGGTATTCCCGCACCATGTAAAACAGACGCTGGCGATGGTTGCTGGAACCGGTCAGACCTTGGGGCTGCGGACTAAAAAATTGTCTAAACGCATAGTTCAGATGACCACCATCTCCACCACTCCTTCTGTGACTCACCGAAGCCTCAGCAACACGTTGTCCAGGACCAGGATTTGGTAATCCCCCAGGTTCTGGGAATGCGTTGCACAGACCATTCTGCAAGGCCTCTCAAGGATGTTTCATCTTCTGTTCCCTCTGCGACTGCAAGATAAGATCCGCAACCTTACTCTTGTAACGTGGATCAAGGAGAGTTGCCAGCCAGTAATGATCCCTCTCCTTGATACCAAAAATATAAGGATCCTTACGCAGGCTTTGCAGGATCAGGGAGGCCATGCAGCGTAGGTTTACTGAGGCATTCAGGGCACAGTCCTCTGGGTCACCGAGGACGACAGGATCTGCAGCTACCTCATCCCAGCCACGTAAAAGTCCATGGGTTTCTTGGGACTGTAATTGATCCCTTAAAGACTGCTGCTAATGCTGAGTGCTAGGCTCCACCTCCATGCTGCTGATATAATCCTCCTCCTCCTCTTCCTATGTGCTAGGCGGCCAAGCAGGACCACTGTCTGGATAAAGGGGGCCTTGAGAGGAAATCCTCCTCTTCCTCCCTCTGTTCTGCCTCAAGGGCCCTGTCCATTATTCCACGTAGCGTGTGCTCCAACATGTGAATAAGAGGGACAGTCTTACTGATGCATGCACTGTCACTGCTTACCATCCTCGTGGCATCCTCAAATGGTGACAGGACAGTGCATGCATCCCTGATCAAGGCCCACTGGCGTGGGGAGAAAAACCAAGCTCCCCTGACCCAGTTCTGCTGCCATATTGGCACAGGTACTCATTGATGACCCTCTGCTGCGTGTGCAGCCGCTGCAGCATGGCCAATGTAGAGTTCCATCTGGTGGGCATGTCGCAGATTAGACTGTTATTGGGAAGGTTGTATTCCCTTTGGAGGTCTGTCTGCCGAGCAGTGGCATTATATGACCTCTGGAAATGCACACAGACTTTCCTGGCCTGCTTCAGGACATCCTGTAAGCCCAGGTACCTGCCCAAGAACCGCTGCACCACCAAATTCAGCATGAGCAACATGACCACCAAATTCAACATGAGCAAAACAGGACACGTGGGTCAGTTGTCCCTGTCACAGGGCAGAGAGGAGGTTGGTGCCATTGTCGCTAACTACCATTCCTGGCTTAAGCTGGCGTGGTGTCAACCACCTCTGAGCCTGCCCCTGCAGAGCGGACAGAACCTCTGCCCCAGTGTGGCTCCTGTCTCCAAAGCACACCAGCTCTAGCACTGCATGGCATCTTTTTGCCTGCATTCCTGCGTAGCCCCTGGTACGACTACGGAGCATGGCTGGTTCCGAGGACATATCAGCACAGGAAGAGGCCACAGAAGAAGAAGAAGAGGGGTGGAGGAGAGAGGTGTGTCACAACCAGTAGTAGTGTTTTGGAGGCGTGGTGGTGGAACAACCTCCAACACTACTGTACCTTGCCCTATGTTCTTCCCAGCTGCCAGCAGAGTCACCCAATGTGCCGTGAAAGAGAGGTAACGTCCCTGTCCATGCCTGCTGGACCATGAGTCAGCGGTAATATGCACCTTACCACTGACCGCCATGTCCAGAGAGGCATGGACATTGCCTTCAACATGGCGGTAGAGAGCCGAAAATCGCCTTCCATGAGAAAAAGTGGCGTTTGGGAACTTGTCACTGAGGTACCGCACATTCCACAAACTCACGGAAGTGGGCAGAATCTACCAACTGAAAAGGCAGCAGATGAAGTGCTAGCAATTTCGCTAAGCTAGCATTCAACCGCTGGGCATGTGGATGGCTGGGAGAGTACTTGTTTTGGTGCTGCAGCAGCTGGGGCAGGGAACTCCACAGTGATAATCACAGCCACTGAGACATTTCCTAATCTGTGCAGCTGCGGACTGGGAAATGTCTCACTGCCTGCGAATAGCGCTGTGCAGTGTGGGCTTCCTGGCAGGCTCTGGCATGTGGAATTTTTAACATGCCCAGCCCATCTCTAACAACAAATTGTGCTGGCCATCCTGTACATCAGCCCCATAAAGTAATCAGCACAGGGTTCCTATGTGCTGCCACCGCTGGCATGAAGACAGAGACCAGCACTGTGAATAGCCGGGACAGGACAGCAACTCTGGTTATTCCAGCACTGGTCCACACTGGGAGGATTCCCCCATCCACCTATAATGTGTAGATGGGGGAATTGGATCATTTCTTTTTTTTTTTTTCATTCAACCTAATAGTTGAATGAAAAAAGCCTAAAAGCTAAGACCAGCCATAGACAGTTTAAATCTCAGCTGGTTCAGCAGGAACTGGCTGAGATTTGAACCATTAATGAGCAGATTCTCTTATGATTATCACTAGTTGTTGCTGTATAGCCACTAGTGATAATCACTGTTTGTTGAGAGAATACAATTGCTGGGCAGGAGGTATATTCCCCTGTCAGCACTGTCTGTGTTGATAGGGAATCATGCAAGTTTCTTTCCTGCAATCTGTGGATGTAGGAAAGAAATTTGCACTGTATATTACCTGCCTAACTGAAAGTGAAAGTAAATTGTGAATGTCTTGAAAGAACAGGAGAAGGGGAGGGAGACAGATAGGGGAGAGAAGGGGTGGAGATAATGCAGTTCAGTAATTACAGTGTACTTCAGTCTGCAGTGCACACACTTACCCACGGTCCAGGCTAGAATCTTAGGCATCATTCACACACAGCCAGGAATGCTGCTGTTTTTCATATTTCCCACCCACACATCCCCTCTCTTCAGATACAGCACACTGGGATAGTGTGGGCGGGACTGAAAGAAGGAGGAGGAGCTGTATTCCTCCTTGCTCGTATGTGAGGAGAGTGAGGGGGGAGGTGGCTGGATTCACTGGGCTGTAAAAGAGTGTCATAGACTGAGACTCGGCTCAGCTTGCAGTTGCCACTCTTGGAATTTACAGGCTGGTTCTCCTGTCCTCCTGTTCTAAGGAAGGGAGAAATCAGTCTGCTTTTTCAGTAACTGAGATGAAGGCTTGGTACCCCCACCCCACAGTGCTCATGGAGTCCTTTCTGCAACTCGCTCTTCTCAGTGCCAATGAGGATGCAGGAGAAGGAGCAGATCGGGAGGCTGTGGTTGTGTGAGCACTCGCATTATGCAGTGTCAGCGAGCAGAGGGAGGAATGTACTGCAGAGCTGACTGGGGACGCGCTCCCTCTCAGGAGAGACTGTTACTCCAGCGGCAGCTCAAGCAAAATACAAAAAATGCAAAAAAAAAAACATTTTTGGGGGGGCACAGCATAATGTTGGTGGGGTCAGGGCCACCTCTGGCCCCCCCTAGGGTCACCATTGCTAGTATTATCTCTTTGTACATTACTAAATGTGACTGCAGGAATAAGAAAGCGTATTTCTGGACAGCCGCATTCTGAACAAACGTTGCCTTTATTAAAATAGAACATCACTACAAGCCACAGTAAAACAGCAAAACTGGACAGCTGACACGCTTCACACTATTCCTAGTGTTTAGTCATAACTGTGTGACTGCATGTAAGTGAGTAGGATAAGCATGATTGGTAGTTAGCATGTTTCTAATAAAATTTGAGTACATTTTCTCTCTATTAAGACAGTAAACAGTGAGAGCTTTTGAACTGTATTGTGTGATATTCATGTATACAACAGATGCATAGAGGACACACACAAACACAGCCCAGACATGCACAACTATCATATAATTTGGGCAGGTAGTCAATAATGATATATTTTGTAATATACTATATGAACATTACAGGTGTTACAGGTGAACTAATTAGCACAATACACAGCTATCCTGGAATTTATTTCCTTTGATGCTACTTTCAGCACTGTTGCTATTAAAAGCATGAAAGGATAAAAGACATATGAATAGAACACATGTCTGGGATCAAAAACGAGACCTTCCGTCATTTGTCTTAATCTTAAAAAAATTGACTTTTCAAAGGCTAGGATGCAGTCTTTTATAAATAATTTTGATGGATTTTACACTGATAGTTAATGAGTGTATGTTAAATTTATATTACCCATCCTCTAGTTCTTTAAGTGAAATATATTTCACATATGTTTAATTGTATTGCCTTTCAGTAAATAAACTTTGAAACATGAAGGCCCCAGATTTATAAATACAGTATTTGAGTTTGGCTATCCAGAAAAAATATAGCAGGACCGGGCTGTCAAATCTTAAAAGCATTTTTTTGTACCATGCATACAAACATTTTTCTTTTCATCCTTTGCCATCCCAACCTGATTTCACCTTTTATGCAATTTTATGATAAATTGCAATGACACATGGCAGGCAAAATTGCAAAGTGGGGTTGTGGGTTCCATTGGAGTAACTATAGGAGGTAATGAAAAGTAAAAGTGGGGGTAGTATTAGATGCATATCCTCAAGTTCAAATTTCCAAGCTAAAACTGCACATGATAGCTCTTGCACTTGATTTTCTACAAACATAGCCATCATAATAGTCTGTAGATTTGAGTAGATCAATATTTCTGACTTGGTATTGACTTGGACTGAGTCTACTTTTAGGCCTGGTTCACACCTATGCATTTTTTAGTGCATTTTAAGTTTTGCAGAAACACACTACAGTCCATTTAACCTTCCTAGCGGTATTCCTGAGTCTGGCTCGGGGTGGAATTTCAGTACCATTAGCGGTATCCCCGAGCCAGACTTCGGATCGCATTGCAGGATACAGGGGAAGTTACTTACCTTGTCCCTGGATCCTGCGATGTCTCCCCACTGTGCGAGCAAGCTGTCTCCTCGCTCGATTCACACAGTGCCCGAGTGCCGCTGAGCTCCGTTCCCTGCGACGCACAGGGGCGGTGATCGGCGCCAAATTAAAAAAGTTAAAACACACAATACATACAGTATACTGTAATCTCACAGATTACAGAGCTGTATAAATAACTACACATCCCCTTTGTCCCCAGTGATCTGTCCAGTGCCCTACATGCACTTTTACATAAAAGACATTTTTTTTCTGCCTGGAAACTGGAGGCTGTCCATAGCAACCAAAAAGTGTCCCTTTATGTCAAAAGTGTTTTTAGACCAGCAAGAAAACAGCGATAATAAATTAGAATCACTTGCAGAATTGAGCGATGGCGATTTGTGGGGAAATTCTTAATCAAACACTGAAAGTAATGACAGTGACAATTCTGCAACTGAGCAAATTTCAGTGTTTTTGATTACAATATTAAATAATTTTTATTATTATTATATTAATATTTGTTATAATTATTTATAGTTATTTATTATAATGTATGATTTTGTGTTTCAAACTTTATCATACCCGGATGTCTACTAGACTCTTGTTTGGACAGATTTAATTGAGCTATTCCTAGGAATTGGAACAGGCCTACAATATAAAACTTCAAATTTCCATGCAAAATAATGGTACCGCTTTCAGCACGTTTCCTATGGATGTAATTCACATCTATGCATTTTATGGAAAGGGCCAGGGACTTTTTTCTGGTTTTTGGTTCCATAAATTTCAATGGATCAAAAGCATGTATTGAAAAATGGACAATGCACCTGGAATATGCAAACTGCAACCTGAATGGAGTGACTCAGGCCTCAGGCCTCTAGGAAACCATGCTAAATGGACTGTAGGGCAAATCTGCAAAATGCAAAAAGCACTAAAAATGCATAGGTGTAAATCAGGCCTTAGCAAGTGAATGTTAATCACAGATATCTCTGATCAATGAATTAGTAAGATACAGTGAGAATCTTTATTTAATCTATTATTAATTTATTTAAAAATTACAATTCCTCACCCACTATGATAGAGCTGACCTAAGAAGGAACCACTATGCTTTCTAAATGGGTGTGGACCCCCTTTGTCACTGTCACTCCAAAATATTCACATAGGTTCAGAAATGTCCCCGAATAAAGGATTTAATTTAGCATGTTAGCTCCAGCTCACTGAGGCAAATTAAACAACAAACTCAAAATGAGACATTAGAATTTGACCTAGATTACAGCTATATGCTTTTTGAATTTATAATTTGTTTTTGCTTGTGTTGTTATTGTTGAAACTGCCTATAATGTGTGTTATTTTGTCCTTGAAGTTCTAAAACAATATAAAGAAAACAATTATACAATGCATATATTTACTCAGGATTCACTGTTGATTTTTTTTACGGAATCCATGTAAAAAAAGTGTTAACCTTGTGTGAATCTTGGGTGAAAACATTAATAAATAAACCCATAAGTGTCTCAGTAAATCTTAAAATCTCGGCTGTAGTCTGTGACAATTTTTATATATATTTTTAGTTTATTTTGAGCTACTTTTCATTGGAAAATACTAATAATGTTGTGTTTGTTTTTTTCCCAAAGCTCTAATAAAACATTCTAATCCATCAGTTCAAATTTAATATATATAACTATGGTTTCAGGAGGTTTGGTCATACAATAAAAATGTAACTAAATATTTCTACACAAGATTCACACAACTTTCACCCAGGACAGCTTTCTAAAATAATCCAATTAGTAAAATAAGGAACTTTATAATCTCACATTGTCTATTTCATGTTAACTGGTGTTTTAATCATTTCTGAGTTACTGAATCAGACAAGCATAATAACAGCAACATTAATTCAAGAAGAGTCAAAAAACTTTTGATCTACACAATTGTTCTCAGCCATTGACATGGAACTATTAAGTAATGAAAGCAAGGAAGCCACTGCTCCAGGTTATTAGATCCAGATAGATACATTTAATGGGTGGGACTCTTCTCATGGGTAAAAAAAGGCAAGGAGAGAGGCGCCTCTGGGTGTAGTAGATTAAAATAAATTTAATTGAAGGACATAAATATCTCACTCACATTTAAGTAGTGACAGGTAAGCATGTAAAAGTTGTTGTTTCCTTGGGATGGTGAGCTGTCATCTGTTTGTAGTTTCTTCTGCAGTCTGTTGAAGCGCTGTGCGGGGAGGCCACTACTTCATCATAAGGCGATGGAAGTCAGCTGTGATGTGAGGTCTTCTACCCGAGGCTTAGAGTGTAGGATGAGGAGCAGACGCAGGGCGATGACGTTGTCTAAACCTCAGGTAGAAGACCTCACAATTACAGCCGACTTCCATCGCCTTATGATGAAGTAGTGTCCTCCCCGCATGGCGCTTCAGCAGACTGCAGAAGAAACCACAAACAGATGACAGCTCACCATCCCAAGGAAACAACAACTTTTACATGCTTACCTGTCACTACTTAAATGTGAGTGAGATATTTATGTCCTTCAATTAAATTTATTTTAATCTACTACACCCAGAGGCGCTTCTCTCCTTGCCTTTTTTTCTAGAATTGGAACATGGTCTCTGTTCCCCTCTGATGGCAGCCCTGGAAGTATGTACCCACATACAACAACCACAGACTTATTGTTAGCTTATGCTAAACTATCAGTCACTGACTTTACCCTGCCTCCACATATATACATGCTGACTTGATACCTAAGGCATTGTGTTCTCTTGCACATGTTTACTTGTCTTGTCTCTTCTCATGGGTGCACACCCCGGCTTGTCCGCCATAGGATATCAATGTGAAAGACAGTGGCTGCACACCTAAATACCTTAAAGTACTTTTATTGCATGATTCCAATAAAATGTATAACACACATCACAGGAGCACTAGCCCGTACAGAGGTTGATGCATTTTACACAGGTACATTGTGCTTACTCATGAGTAAACACAATGTAACTGTTTAAAACAGGTCAACCTATGTACTGGCTATTGGTCTGTGATGTGTGTCATACATTTTATTGGGATCAGGCAAAAAAAATACTTTTGGTATTTCGGTGTGCAGCCACTTACTTTCACATGAAACTATTAAGGTAAGTGGATCAGAACAATGACCAGACAATTAGTCAGTACAAACATCACAAAAATAGTTTTCACTTTGTAGAGTTAATCTTTTGGTTCTTAAGCCCTGTACACACGGTCGTTTTGTCTGATGAAAACAGACCGACTGTTTTCATCGGACAAACCAATTGAGTGTGGGTCCCATCGGTTTGTTTTCCATCTGTCAAAAAAATTGAATATGTTTTAAATTTTTCCTATGGATAAAAAACGATAAGAAAAAACAATTGTCTGTATGGAAGTCCATCGGTCAAAAATCCACACATGTTCAGAATCAAGTCGATGCACGCTCGGAAGCGTTGAACTTCATTTTCTTTCGGCTTGTCGTAGTGTTTTACGTCACCGCGCTTTGGCACGGTCGGATTTTTGACTGATGGTGTGTAGGCAAGACTGAAAAAAGTCAGCTTCATCGGATATCCAATGAAAAAATCCATCGGACTAGATTCCATCAGATATCCGATCAAGTGTACAGGGCTTTACTGTGTTTTATTGTTAACCGTTGTTTGCTTTGCAGGAATGCCATTCAGCTGCGGCACTGATATGGTTATTCTGAGAGCAACACCGTGCTCCCAGACTATTTACATTAGTGCTTGCAGCACAGCTGCAGGAGATTTCTAATCCACAGTTAAAAAAAAAATGACAAGGTATATGCCCGAGAATGAGGGGCCTGGGTTGGTCAGTGGACGGATCGCATATATATTTTATTTTTTTGGGCACATATTTCAGTAAAAAAAAAAGGTTTTAACTTATTGAGTTAATGTTCAGTTTTTACTGTGTTTTATTGTTAACCATTGTTTGCTTTGCAGGAACACCACTCAGTTGCAGCACTGGTATGTTAATTTTGAGAGCAACAGAATATATACACCAGCACTTACAGCATTGCTGGAGGAAATTTCTCATCCGCAGTTAAGAACACAAAAGAGCATTGCGCGTATGCCCATCATTAGAAGTAGGTGGATGCAGGGCAGTATATTCTAACTTTTCTAGCAGAGATGAAATGTAGGAATCTGTTAGGTTCTCTTTTTTTTGTTTATCCCACAAGCTGCATGAAAAAACAGAACATTACTTACATGCCAAACAAGGACCAGCAACATACTGGTACACTGCTGGACTTTGCGTGGTTGCAGCGGGATGATGCCTTGAGCTTTTTTTTTTTTTTTTTACACTCCCCCACCTCCCACCACATTCAATGGTTTTCTCGGGCTCTCCCATCTCACTGGGGAACCCGAGAATGCAGACAGTGGTTCTGCCAGCTGATCATAGAGCTGAAAGCAGACCAGAATGCTACGGCATGCATTTCATCACTTCAGTTTCACTGGCTATTAACAGCCCCATTTTTAAATTGGAAAAGCATCTGATCACAGCAATCTTGGTGTGATCATAGGCTTTGAGGTTAGATGAGCGATCTAGAGTCTAATACACCCCATATTTCTTAGAAAAGAGTACCTGTTATCAGAGGGGATATTTACATTCAGGGCCGATCCTAGGGTCATATGCACCTGGGTGCAGAAATATTTCTGGTGCCCCTACAGGGGCGTGGTCACCTTACTAACTCCTCCCCCCTTGCAATTGTTTCTATGGCAACGACTCAAACACAGAGATGCTTCCCTAAGGAGTCATTGTTACCCCAGGATCCTCCCATGATCTCTTAACAATAAACAAAATACAGGAAGAGAAGCAGAGTACTCTGATTGAACCTGGAGGGGGGTCTCTCTTATGGACACAGAGAGGGCTTCTGTTATAGAGTCTGTTTAGAAAGAGCCCCCAGACATGATACAGGAGATGGTCAGAGACTGCAGACATGATACAGGAGACGATCAGAGACTGCAGACGTAGTACAGGAGATGATCAGGGACTGCAGACATGGTCAGAGACTGCAAACATGGTACAAGAGATCAATGCAGCCTCACCAATGCCCACTAAATGCAGCCTACCAGTGCCCACCAAATGCAGCCATATCAGTGCCCATCAAATGCAGCCTACCATTGCTCACCAATTGGGGTGAGGGAGAGATAGGGTAGTGTACAGAGAGAGGGGCTGAGAGAGAAAGAGGGTAGTGGACAGAGAGATGGTAGTGGACAGAGAGAGAGAGAGAGGGTAGTGGACAGAGACAGGGGCTGAGAGAGAGGGTAGCGGACAGAGAGAGGGGCTGAGAGAGAGAGGGTAGTGGACAGAGAGAGGGGCAGAGAGAGATAGAGAGAGAGGGTAGTGGACAGAGACAGGGGCTGAGAGAGAGAGAGAGGGTAGTGGACAGAGTGAGGGGCTGAGAGAGAGAGGGTAGTGGACAGAGAGAGGGGCTGAGAGAGAGAGGGTAGTGGACAGAGAGAGGGGCTGAGAGAAAGAGAGGGTAGTGGACAGAGAGAGGGGCTGAGAGAAAGAGAGGCTAGTGGACAGAGAGAGGGGCTGAGAGAGAGAGGGTAGTGGACAGAGAGAGGGGCTGAGTCAGTGGGTTGTGGACAGAGAGAGGGGCTGAGAGAGAGGGGGTAGTGGACAGAGACTGACCTGACCCATTACAGACTGACCCATCACAGACTGGACTGACCCATCACAGACTGACCCATCACAGACTGACCCATCACAGACTGACCCATCACAGACTGACCTGACCCATCACAGACTGACCCATCACAGATGACCCATTACAGACTGACCCATCACAGAGTGACCTGACCCATCACAGACTGGACTGACCCATCACAGACTGGAATGACCCATCACAGACTGGACTGACCCATCACAGACTGACCCATCACAGACTGACCCATCACAGACTGGACTGACCCATCACAGACTGGACTGACCCATCACAGACTGACCCATCACAGACAGACCCATCACAGACTGACCCCCCCCATATCGCAGACTGACCCCCCCAATATCGCAGACTGACCCCCCCCATATCGCAGACTGACCCCCCATATCTCAGACTGACCCCCTATATCACAGACTGACCCCCCCCCATATCGCAGACTGACCCCCCCATATCGCAGACTGACCCCCCCATATCGCAGACTGACTCTCCCTCATATTGCAGACTGACCCCCCCATATCACAGACTGACCCCCCCATATCACAGACTGACCCCCCTCATATCTCAGACTGACTCCCCCTTTGCACACCTCTCTCATTATCAAACCCTTATCCTGCATAGCACAGCCCCCCTCCCCACAGAAAACCTACCTTACTCACAGGACATGAAGCGTGGCCGCTCTGGACAATGGACGGCACTTTTCCCATTAAAAGTGAGTGATTTATTGCTGGGATTGCCCCTCTGCCTTGTAACCAATCACCCACTTTTTAACTTAAAAAGTCCCACCCATTGTCCAGCGCGGTCGTGCTTCATGTTTGTATGATTAAGACAGGCAGTGTGGGGAGGGGGCAGTGTACAGAAATGAGAGAAGTCACGGACCTGGCGCACCTGCTATGCTGTGTATATAGTGGCAGTGACAGGTGCACAGAACAGCCCCCCTCCCCACAGAAAACCTACCTTACTCACAGGACATGAAGTGTGGCCGCTTTGGACAATGGACGGGACTTTTCCCATTAAAAATGAGTGATTTATTGCTGGGACTGCCCCGCTGCCTTGCAACCAATCACCCACTTTTTAACTTAAAAAGTCCCGCCCATTGTCCAGCGCGGTCGTGCTTCATGTTTGTATGATTAAGACAGGCAGTGTGGGGAGGAGGCAGTGTACAGAAATGAGAGAAGTCACGGACCTTGCGTGCCTGCTATGCTGTGTATATAGTGGCAGTGTGCAAAAACAGTGTAGCGCTGCACAGCATATACCACATAAGTATCTGAAGTAACTGGTATAAACAGTGTTAATCTATAAATGGTAACAATCAAAATGTGAATACACAAAAGCTATAAGTGCATAGGTTGTTATAACACTGTGCCAATCAATATGGCACTGAGCATAAAGTACTTATAAGTATCAACAGATAAATAAACAGTGTAAAAATAAAGTGACCAATTCAGCATATGAGGTGCAAAACAAATAGAATCCACAGAAAAAAGCTGGGAGTTATTAGCCCCTTCCAATGCAGGTGATGAAAAGATGCAAACAATGAAAGTCCAATTAGGAGATCCACAGGTGAGAAAGGAGGGAGATTTCAGACATCAGTGGCCCAACACCAGTAGAAATAAAGGCTTACCAGAAAGCCTGTGACTATCCCTTTCAGGAGTAGTCTAAACAGGCATAGCAGGAAATTCTGATCCTTTGGGGTGTCAGGAACAAATCTGCATCTCTCCACAGATTAGATGGTAGAATCCACAGCTCCTCATGGGGTTAACCACTGCTTCCAAATGGAACTTGCATAGATGTATGTGAGCGTGTGTTTATCAAACACCATGTGGGAAAAAAGAAAGGGACAATCCCATAGTGTAGGCGTAAAAAACGAGAGGGTTTATTTAAAAACTAAAAAAATTGAAACAGCTAAAAAAGCTCTCATTCATAGAGAGTGATACAAAAGTCCTTGCAAGGATAAAAAGCTCTGTATGAATATCAGACCGCCTAATGCCGTTAGCATATGCGCAATACAAGTGTGTCTGCCCGACGATCGTTTTCGTCGTAATGACATCATCAGTGGCAGTGACAGGCGCACAGCTAAGCCCCCCTCCCCACAGAAAACCTTCCTTACTCACAGGACATGAAGCGTGACCGCTTTGGACAATGGGCGGGACTTTTCCCATTAAAAGTGAGTGATTTATTGCTGGGACTGCCCCGCTGCCTAGCAACCAATCACCCACTTTTTTCTTAAAAAGTCTCACCCATTGTCCAGCGCGGTCGTGATTCATGTTTGTATGATTAAGACAGGCAGTCTGGGGAGGGTGCAGTGTACAGAAATTAGAGAAGTCACTGACCTGCCACGCCAGGCGTGCCTGCTATGTTATGTATATAGTGGCAGCGACAGGCGGGCAGGCGAGAGATAGAGGGACACACAGGCAAGATGATACAGCGGCTGCTGCGGGAAAGCACAGTGCCGACTTGATGGTAACACATTCAGGACCAACAGCGCCCCCTCCCCTCTGGCGCCTTGATGCAGAGCACCCTGTTCCCCCGTGTCTCGGATGGGCCCTGTTTACATTTCCCGTGATAATAAAAGTAATACAAAAAAATTAAAGGGGCAGTGTAAAATAAAAAAAATAAAAAAATAAATAATGAAAACATTTAAAATAAAAATAAATAAAAGCACCCCTGTTCCCCTGTGCGCACGTGCAAAAGCAAATTTAAGCACCAGTCTTGTGTCGGTATGTAAACATGTTTACAAACATCTGATTGTAGGGCAGTAATTCTAGCACTAGACAATGTGTTTTGTTTAGTTTCGATACGATATTTACATAAATTTGCTAATTTCATTCATTTAATTTGTTTTCGGGATTTTTTTTGTTTATTCGTTTTTAAATTGATTTGAAAAGTTTCCAAATCAATTTAGAAAAGCTTTTGAATCAATTTAGAAAAGTTTAAGAATTCAAAAGGATTTGAATCAATTTAGAATAGTTTTTGAATATGAAATGTTTTTGAATCTATCTCAAACAGTGTTCAAATTTTAAAAGTTTTTGATATTTTAAAAGTTTTCAAAAATTTAAAAGTTTAAAAAAGATTTCCAATTTCCAAAAAGAATAAAATAGAATAGAAAAATACATACTTTTCCTCTATTCTCTTCTGTTACTTTGTTCTTTTTTATTCTCTTTGGAAATTGGAAAACTATTCGAAAAGTGTTTGAATTCAAAAACTATTCAAATTCAAAAACTATTCAAATTCAAATTTTGTCTGTATTTGAACTTTGTTATTTCGGATTCATTTAAATTCGGTACTATTCTAATTGGAAATTTGGATACATCCGAATTTCCGAATGATGAAATTTAGTCCAAATTGTAATTCAGAACTAAATGAACCACACACGTCTATAACATGTAAAGGCTTTTAAAGTGCTGCCTATTAGGGTTGAGCGAACCCGAACTGTAAAGTTTGGGTTCGTACCGGACTTTTGGATTTTTGGTACCCGGACCCGAACAATTTACTGTAAGTTCGGGTTCGAGTTTGGTGTTCGGCAATGTAATGGCGCGCTGCAGGGTAGCCAATCAACATTCGTTTAACTCGTGTGACCTAGAAGCCATCACAGCCATGCCTACTAATGGCATGGCTGTGATTGGCCAGTGCAGCATGTGACCCAGCCTCTATTTAAGCTAGAGGCACATAGCACAAAACGTCACTCTGCTTTACATAGGGTAGGGAAAGGCTGGTGCTGCTGCTGCTCTGAGGGAGAGAATTAGATAGGAGTCAGACTCAGTCCTGCTTCAGAAATCAAATTACTCAGCGATCTACATAGCACAGCAAGTCACTCTGCTTTAGATACTTTGGGAAAGGTTCATGGTGTTGGTTTTATGGAGAGAAATAGATAGGAGTCAGTCCTGCTTCAGAAATCAAATTACACCAGCAC
Organism: Rana kukunoris; assembly: GCA_029574335.1. NCBI lineage: Eukaryota > Metazoa > Chordata > Amphibia > Anura > Ranidae > Rana > Rana kukunoris. The sequence goes on from CM056053.1 coordinate 238,482,482, forward strand.
TGCATATGTTACTGTGAGATACACCCTTTAGATACTTTTCTTCTATTATGCTACTATTCAAAAAACATCCATTTAGGGCAAAAATATATATTTTGCAGTGTTTCCTCCATATCTGTACATGTGAGATAAACACGTTAGATACTCCTAGGTCAAGATTATTTATTTTTTATTTTTATGCATTTTATGTTATTTTAAGTTATTTCCCTATCAACATTTGTTTGCAGAGTACTTTTCATGCTCTTACCAACATTTTTCTGCCATTTGCAGCCCTCTAGCCCTTTCCATTACTTTTTTTAGAGACATTTTAGTACTCAAAAGTTCTGGTCCCCATTGACTTCAATGGGGTTCGTGTTTGGGGTCAAGTTCGGGTCAAGTTCAGGTCCCGAACCCAGACTTTTTTTCGAAGTTCAGTCGAACCCAAACATCCAGGTGTCCGCTCAACTTTACTGCCTATGGATATTAAAATTGTACAAAGTTTGTCGCCGTTGCATGGGCGGGCACAATTTTAAAGCATATCATGTTTAAAAAAAAATATAGAAGATGATCTTATGTCGAGTAAACAGATACCAAATAATTGGGTAATATATTGTGTTTCTGTGCATTAACATTCACAAAAGTGTATTTATAAATACTGTGTCACAATAAAAATTGCAACACAAATCTCTAGGGCCTCTGCTTTAACCACCTAACCTCCTGAAGATGTACCTCCCTCCTTCATGACCAGGTAATTCTTTGCGATATGGCACTGCCTTATTTTACCTGACAATTATGCAGTTGTGCAACACTGTACTTAAATAAAATGTGTGTCCCCTTTTCCTCCACAAATAAAGCTTTTACTTTCTGCAATAAAACATACCCCAAAATTTAAAAAAAAATCGAATTTCTTCATCAATTAAACAAGGGAAGATTGAGGGCGGACCCTCCTCAAGATTTCAGATCAAATATCCCCCCAAAAATCTCAGATTAGGCTACCCTACCCATCTTACACCAACCCCTAGGGAATGGTGGCGGAGACTGGGGTGCTACTTATCATACCCCCCAACCCCACCTCAACCCTGCCCCTCCTTTTCCTTCTCTCTTCCTTTCTTCTGTCCTTTTATCCTCTTTCCTAGGGTTTACATATGAAACCACCCCCTACATCCAATAGTGCTCTATATCATTAAATACTGATACTCTACCAACTTTATGTATGACTTGTAGACGAAGAATCATGCCCAAAGTTGGTTGTCACCTTACCAACTTTTGGATTTCCAACTCGATACATTAAAAACACTCAAACCTATATTAGCACCAGACAGAAGAATTGTTATTATAATGAGCATTGTAATTTAGCAAACTTATCATAACCAAACCTTTGTTGCTAATGATTCACTTTGTCGACTTAGGCCTCGTACACACGATCGGTTAAACAGAGGACAACGGTCTGATGGATGGTTTTCATTGGTCAAAACCGATCGTGTGTGGGCCCCATAGGTTATTTAATCATTGGTTAAAAAAAAGCCAAATTTTAACCGATCGGTTAAAAATCCGTGCATGCTCAGACGAAATTAAGGGACGGGAGCGCTCATTCTTGTAAAACTTGCGTTTGTTTCGGAGATGGTACATTCTACATTTTTAAAATTAGTGCCTTGTTTATTGCAGCACATTTTTTTCTTCGTTCTATTGCTAGAATAAACACATTGTTTTACTGATGCTATTTAGACAGAGTTCTCCCATACTGACTTCTTTTATTTTTTGCTTGTGATCTCATGTTTTTTATTTTATTTTTTCTGAGAAAGCCAGATGTCAAAAATAATTTTTTGTACTCCACATATTTTATTTTTTATTTTTATGTTTTGAGAATTTTTTTTCTCAAGTTATCACAACAATGGCCCAGATTCACAGAGCGATTACGCCTGCGCAACTGGTGTTGCGCGTGCGTAAGTCTAAATGTGCGCGTGCGTTTAGATGCGCGCGATTCAGAAAACGATTTACGCCAGAAATCTACTTTTTTTTGTCCGGCGTAATTTCGTTAGACAGACGCATCCGTCCGCGCAAAAATGCGCTAGACACACCATTGATTTGCTAGTCAAATATGCTAATGAGGGAATTGTGGGGATCCACAAAAAAAAGCAGTTGCTGCGCAGGCTACGCGATGTGCGCAACAGCAAAATGTCCTGTCTAAAGTTAGAGCACATAAAAGCTGGTCTAAATTTTGAAAAAACGTCTACATCTCACAGAAAGCAACACCGTTACTGAGGAGCAGACCACACACACGTGTTGCACTACAATTTGACTGCCAACATGCCAGGGGCATCGTCGCTCATAGCTGCACTAGTGAATTTAGATGACCAAAGAAGGAGGAGGGCACGGAGGATGGCACGGGAGAGGGTATACCGCACCCGCATAGACCTGTTTGGCATGAGTGATTCTGAGGTGTATCGCATCTTCAGATTCCCCCCTCATGCCATCCTGGAATTAACCACAACCCTGCAGGAGGACATCACCAGCCCAACACAACGCTCACATCCAGTGCAGCCACTGGTCAAGGTACTGGCAACACTCCATTTCCTTGCCAGTGGCTCTTTTCAGCGTACAAGTGGAGTGGTGGCTGGGATGTCACAATCCTCCATGAGCAGATGTGTGCACCAGGTTGTCCCAGCAATCCTCACACGCTTGGCCAACCTAATCATCAAACCCACCACTGAGGACCTGCGGCTGAAGGCAATGACAGATTTCTACAGAATTGCCAGATTCCCACGCACCATCGGGGCCATTGATTGCACACATGTGGCACTCCAGCCCCCCCATGAGACAGAGCACATGTACCACAATCGGAAGAATTGGCACTCCATCAACGTACAGGTGATAGTTGATGTCCAAGGACTCATATGGCACGTCCGTGCCAAACACCCCGGATCCACCCATGACAGCTACATCTACAATCAATGCCACATCCGAATGGAATTCTATCAGAACGTGTATGGGAACACCTGGCTGGTTGGTGAGTGACATGGGAGTCAGGCATGACTATCCCCTCCCGTGATGCACACCTCACAAGTGGCACATGCATGACTAACATTCTCCTGTCTTTTCCCTTCCAGGTGACTCTGCATATGCACTGGGACCCCATCTCATGACTCCTATCCGGAACCCCCAAACCCCAGGGGAGGAAAGATACAATCAAGCACACATCAAAACCCGAGCAGTGGTGGAGCGCACCTTTGGCCTCCTGAAGTCACGTTTCCGATGCCTGGATAAGTCTGGGGGTACACTGTTGTATTCCCCAAACTTTGTGTGCCATATCATCGTTGCATGTTGCATGCTGCACAATCTCGCAGTGAGGAAGGGCCTGCAGGTTGAGCTACGTGATGACCTGACCCCCCAACCAGACAATCAACCCCTAACCGAGGATACCCCGTCTTCTGAGGGAAGAGCAGTCAGGAGACAGCTCATATTGGGCATCTTTGCACGTTAAACACACACATTAATCATGGCACAATGAGAATGCATGCATGCACACCACTGTGGTCCCTAGCACACACACCCCACATCCTCATCAAATTGGATTGGCACCAGTCCACCATGCACGACTGGTGAGCAGTAACGCCACGTCAAGGCTCCAATTATGTCACTGTACATTCATACACCATTCACACGGACCTGGGAATCACTTCTCCCTGGTCCTGGGGAACCCTTCTCCACCAAAATTGAGGATGACACCCCTTTTCCAGCAGGAATGTCACCCCCACATTCAAACAGCATGCACAACCCAAAATTTTAAAAAAATGTCAGCAAAAAAAAAAAAAAAAAATGCCAAAAATGTCAGCCAAAAAAAAAAAAAAAGGGGAAAAAAAAATTATTGCCCTCTGCGTGAGCCACGCCTGGGGCGCCCCCGGCCACGGCCCCGGCCCCTCAGGGGAGACTCATGGGGGAGGGGCAAACCTGGGGAAGGAGGAGCAGCCCCTGATATCTGCCCACCTGTCGGCCTGCCCTCCAAGGCCACGGCAATTCTGTCCAGGGAAGCACCAAGTGTTGCCGTGTTGGCCTAGATAGCCTGGGTAAGGGCCCTCACATCCTGCCCAACGCCTGCTGCTGTAGTCTGCAGTTCATTTAGGCAGGTTGTGAAAGCCCGGGAGTGGGAGTCCAGGTTACCCAGCGTATCCTTCATGGAGGACAGGCTCTCCTCCACCCGCCCAAAAGTCTGGCTGAGCTGTCCCAGATGGCGGGTCTGGAGGGCCTGGTCCCTTCGCAGACTGGCGGGCAGGAGATTGGGCGCCCCCCTGGTGCTCTGGGATGACATCCTGCCTCCAGCTGATGGTTGTGGGCGGGGAGAAGGGGAGGCCCTTGTGAGGGGAGCCATGTTGGGGGAGGAGGGGGGGGGCTCCCCCTTAGGGAGGGCAGGCTTCTGCCAGCCAGAGGGGAAGAGTCCGCACAAACCACTCATCCAGTGCCTGACTCCTCCTCCTCATGATCGTCCTCCTCATGATTATCCTCCTCCTCATGATCGTCCTCCTCCTCATGATCGTCCTCCTCCTCTTGAACCTCCTCCGCGGACTGTGGCCTTGTTGGGGGGGCCTCATTAGGCTGCTGTCCTGGGGTTGGAGCGGTCAGGCCAGATGGCCCTGCACCCTCCTGCACATCTGTGGATGACACAAACCATTCACAGGTTGGAGGATCCACACACTTGGCACATATTCCCTTTCACCCCCTCCCCCACACATGCTACACACCTGATAGAAAAAAAAACCTTACCTGGCACCACGGGGACCGGACTTGTGTCAAAGCCTGGCAGGCCCTCCACTTCACGCCGGTGAAAGGTCAGGGCCACCACATGCTCCGTCGCTGTAAGCCTAATACGGCATGGTGGGCCCCCTCCTGTGCCCCTGGCATGGGCATGCATTGCGGCCATTTTTTTTTTCACCTGACGCCGGAGATCATTTATTTTTTTGTCAATCCCAGACCGGGTCCGTGTCTCCCCCTCCCCCGATGAATTCACCTGCTCCGTGATCCTATCCAAAATCTCCCTCCTCCTGGCCGGGGTGGTGGTGGCACTCTGCGGGCCGTGGAGAAAACGCCCATACTCGCTAATGGCCCGGGCAAGAATTATTTTTTGCCCCACAGTAAAATTCAGCTTTCTTTTTCTCTCTGTCATACTTCCAAACAAACTCACTACCAGTCACCAAAAATCAGTCACAAATACAAGCACAACCAATCAGGCAAGAACACACACAAAGAGAAAACGAACACCCAAAAATCACACTAGCACTCAGCAAGAAACAGTCACAAAAAAATAAAAAATAAAAAAAAAAAGCAAGAAAACAAACGCTCAGAAATATATCAATCAAACAAACAGTCTCTCAAACACTTATCAAAAAACACTTTCACAAATATACCAACAAGAACTTGATCACACAGAACACTAATCTGACAACTACAAGACACACTGCAACGAACAACAGGAACAAAAGCACTTGGTTAAATGGGAAGGGACACAAAGGGATGTACTTTTGCAATGCAAGTGCGTTTGTGTGTGTCTATTTATGCTGTCTGCGTAGTTCACAACGTTGCCCTAGTCCATTTCCAATTTCACTGATTGCGCCGCTCCCGAGTTGTGAGCATGCGCACAGCGGAGCTGACATGGTCTCCTTCACGCGCGCATGCGCGAGCCGGCCGGCCCTTCATTTGCATGGGGTCACGGCTCATTTCAATGTAACACGCCCACGTCCCTCCCAATTTGTATTACTCTTCCTTACGCCTCAGGAAAAAACCTTACGCTTGCGCAATTTCCTGCGCAAAAGCTACGTGAATCGGGGGATTACGCGGCTAGATGGCACAAGTCTAACGTAATGGCGGTGCGCTACGCCGGACCGATAATGCGCCGATGTACGTGAATCAGGGCCAATGTTTTTTTTGGAGAAATTTCTTTTGTTTTTCTCAAGTTATCACAACAATGTTTTTTTCACCCCCCTCTCCCCTTGTATTTCGGAAATGTTTGATGGCTATTCACCAGAAAAACACAATAGACAAGTATTTTACTTAAATTAAATCTCCATTTATTCTGGATAAAATAAAAAAGCAACATGAAGGGCAACAATTGCCCAATCAGCCACAGATATACAGACTTTGGACACCAAAGGCACATTCCACCATGATCAACAACACAATCATTAACATCAGTAGTCCCTCTAATTTGGGGCATAATGTGCTCCCCAAATCCCAGAAATCAGAAGCAGCAGCAGATGTCATACATTACCCCAAGCTGTGGTACTACGACAAACTCTGTGTTCTGGCATATCAGCTTGAAGTCACGGATTTACTTTCTGGTCTTCCTTGCAGCCTTCCTGCCACGGCCCCTTGCAGGTAGTGAGAATGTGGCAGCAGGAGGAGGAGGAGGAGACCGGGCCTGGTCACTGAGTTGTGTGGTCTCAGTCAGCAGGCCCATTCTTCCCCTCTGTATCACAGATGCAAAAAGATCCTCTGCCAGGCGCTCCTCCATATTTTGCAGCTGGTCAGCAAGGTAGGAACTGTAGCCCTCAACAGGGTTAACTGGAGGGGAGGCACCTGTGATTCAGTGCTGCCACTGGGCCTGGGCACCTGCTGACTGCCACTCACCCCTTGCTCCTCTTTGCAGATCTCTTCCTGTGTATTAAAAAGGGATTGGCATTTTTTTTTGGTAAATTGAACAGACTCTCATTCTGACCCCTGCAGTTGTCATCCCTGTCACTATATTTTCTGCACACAACTTTTGTTTGGGTTTTCAAGCTTTCAATTTGGTGCAAAAAAACATCTTGTTAAACCATCAATAATTTGAGGCCAAGAAATATGTTGTAAACTACTATACCTGACTGAATATGTTCAGATCTGGCTCCTCAATCTCAGCCAGCTCTGCAGCACCCTCTGCAGGGATGGGGGGAACAGTGGAAGGAACGGTGGAGGGAAGGGTGGAAGGAAGACTGTAAAGTGTGATTCTCTGGCTTCGATCTGATCGTCCAGAAAAATTAGATGTTTATAGTACCACAACTTGGGCTCCTGTACTTCATCTGCTGCTGCTCCTGACCTCCGAGAAGCATGGACCTGTATAAAACGCTTCCTGTAAGCATTCCTGATGTTTTTGATTTTATTGCTTATCATGTTGGAAGTTATCTCTGGTATCCAGGTCTGCATTTAAGTGACCAATTGGTCATTTGTTGCCCTTCAAACATTATTGTTATAATAGGATGGATTTGTTATATCTCACAGGTTTTTTACATTGCGATATTTGTCACTGAATTGCATCATATTCTCGGGATAAAATATCCTCTGCCAGGGCCCGTTGTCGCTCCTCCATTTTTTGCAGCTGGTCAGCTGTAGTCCTCAACAGGGTTAAGGGGGCCCTCATGATAGAAGCTACCTCCCTAATAACCTGAAGACACTTTTCCTCCAGCTGGGACATGCACCTCGGTCCTTTTTTTTTCAAAAAGAAATATAGTCTGACATAGCAATGGCCCCCCTACCAGTGAAGTACTCCACGTATATATCACGGGACTCTCGAGCAGTTTGGGTGGCAAAGCCAGTACGGCCAGTGTCCAGGCCAGTCAGGTTATAAGATGATTGTCTGGCCTCAGGCCCAATGTTTGAAAGGTAGGTCTCTGAATGCCTGCGCCAAAAATTAGGAAAAATGCAGCAGGTAAAATGACAGTGTTCAGTTTATAGTCCGCCAAGTGGATGGCTGTCTAGAACAGGCGGAATCATCTGGCCATTATCCCAAAGGCATTCTCGACAACCCTCTGGGCTCTGGCCAGCCGGAAATTAAAAACACTCCTCTCCAGGGTGAGAGTCCTCTGGGGAAACGGCCTCATGAGGTGTAGTCCAAGCCCGAAAGCTCCATCTGTGACTAAAAACACATTGCCCACATTTTCTTCATCCCCTGGCAGGGCCAGGCCACCAGTCTGGAGACATTGGGCAAACTCCATCTGCACAAAGACTCCGCCGTCGGACATCCGGACATTCTTCCCCACGTCCACATACAAAAACTTGTACTGTGCCAACACCATCAACACAATACTTTGAAAACCATTGTAGTTGAAATAGTATGACCCCTGTGACAGGAAGTCAGGTAAATCTGTGTGTGTTGTCCCAGATGGAAGATACTTTTCCGCCTTGTGTAGACAATACACCAATTACTATTGGGCGTTGGCTGTAGAAATGGCCAGAGAGGTTTGGGGAGTTAGAAGCCTTCAGCTGTTCAAAATGAAGCAATTAAAGCCCCCTAAGGATAACGACTGATTGCTGGATCCTGATGCTTTGGGAGTGAAGGAGCAGTCACAAACACTTCTGAAGAGGTGAGGTGCTGATGGATATTTCTGTGTGAGAAATATCAAAGAGACTTTTTTTGTTGTTTTCTGCTGTATGACCAGCAGTGTCTGCCCAGCAGTAGGCTGTGCCAGACTCAATAGGTAGGTTCCTGTGTTGGGAAGGTAGACGCCCCAAGTGGCAAGGGTTTATTTTATGTTTTGTTTTGTTTATACTGTTTTGATGCTTGCACGTGTATCCAGCAAGATGGAAAAATAAACCATATCATTTGTTTTCAGTCATCCTCAAGTGCCTTTTTGTACAGTTCAGCGTGTAGTGAACCCATAGAGGGGGTCACACACACCCGCTACCGATTTAATCCCTCACACATGGTGGAGTTCTGCGGGCAGTTAAAGTAAACCCAAAATGGAGGAGATGCTGAAACAGCTGATTATAGCAAATGCAGCTCAACAACAGGCTCACCGAGAGAGCCTTGCAGCTCAACAACGGGTTCACCAAGAGAGCATTGCAGCTCAACAACAGAGCATTGCAGCTCAACAACAGGTTCACCAAGAGAGCATTGCAGCTCACCGAGAGAGCCTTGCAGCTCAACAACGGGTTCACCAAGAGAGCATGGCAGCTCACCGAGAGAGCCTTGCAGCTCAACAACAGGTTCACCAAGAGAGAATGGCAGGTCGGGAAAGGAAACACCAGCAGCAAATGGTGGCTAACGCAAAACTATTTGAGAGAACAGAGGAAAAGGATAGCAAGCCATCTCTGATTGAGAATCCAGAGGACCATAATGCTATAGAGGTTACCACGTCTCTTGTTGAGACGGAATCATCACCAGAGGGTAGTACTTCACCAGAGGAACAAGAAGTGGAGCCAGAGGAGTGTGCCCTGGCAGAGCCTGAAACTCCTGAAGTAAAGGAGCCGCCATTAGTAGTAGAAGAGTCTGTAGAGCCTGTTGAATCCAATGTTGTGAATGGCATTCCAGAGGTCAAACCAGACGAGACCAAACCAGAAGAGAAAGACCCTCATGTACAAGAAGATGCTGAGGAGGTCCCGGCTGTCCCCGCAGTAGCAGCTCCTATGAAGCTGAATCAACGTTCTGACAGTTCTGCTAAATACAGTAGAGAACCTTTAGCAAATACTTGGAAGAAACTTGATGATCCAGCTACCAAAGCTGTTACCTTGGAACTGGAACCCAACAAGTTTAAAGGCAAGATTTTGGATTGCTCCAAACTTTTTCGCAAAGCCAAATTGCTGCATTACCATATGAAGTATTTCCCTGGCGTTGACAAGTCAGAGCAGGATCAGAGTCCTGTCACGAGGCATATGCAGACAAGAGGCTCTTTAGCTCACAAAAAGGCCAGTCAGCAAAGCTCAAAGAGAAGACACACCACAAACAGTTCAAATTCCCATCGACCGTCCCTAAAAGACAAAAGCAAGGAGAACTTAATCCAGAAGTCTCATCGCAAGCCAGACAAGCTGTCTGAAAGTGTTAAAGAAAAATTCAAAGATTTCTTGAGTCTGAAGTCAAAAAAAAAAGAAGAAAAAGAAAGCAAAGTCAGAGCTGTCTGGTAGGGAAGAGAACATAAAGGTTTCTAAGGAGCTCTCACCAAAAAAATTACAACCTTCAAAGCTCAACAGTGATTATAAAGCCCCGTGTGCCGGTAAAAGCAGCGATTATGGATGCCGTCCATATACAAGACTAAGTGATGAGGAGACGCTCAGCGATTCTTGCATGGAAAGCTTACTTTGGAGTGATGAGGATTACAACGAAGAGATCGTTGTCACGCATGCTCATGGTTTTCTAAATGTTGGCCGCAACAGGAGCAAGTACAGCTCTGCCAAGCAAAGACTTATGATGGACAGTATGGATGAGGTGCTAGGACTCTGCTCTGGAAAATTTGTCTGTCAAGATGATTGTCCAAATCAAGAATCTTTTAGTTGTACAAAGGCTCATGCTGAAAATGAGAAAAGTGACCTAATGAATGAAGCAGTTGCTCTCTGTTCCGGTTCTTTTACCAACAGAGAAATTGAAGAAAATGAGGCCGGGTTTGAGGATTTCCATCTTCTACCATGTGGTGATTCTGACAGCGAAGAGCTTACAGAAGTTGAAAGTGGTGCAGAAGATGAAGAGGAGGAAGTGAAGGTGACAGTAAAGGAAGAGCCTGCTGGGATATGTATGGCCTATACATACAAGTGTCATGAAGGCCACGACCTGTTTGAGCTGTACACCAAGAGGAAATTTCGCTGCGATTGTGGAAATGCCAAATTTAAACAGCGGGAGTGCAAGTTATATCCGGATAAAGAGAAGAAAAACCTGGCTAATAATTACAAGGACAATTTCTTTGGCATCTACTGCACATGTAAGAGACCTTACCCCGATCCTGAGGATGAGACCCCAGATGAGATGGTGTGCCAGAGCTGTATGGATCACTGTTCATTTCTTTGGGACTACTCTGCCAAGTTAGGAGTTCCTGGTGTCACCAAGATTACCAAAGCAGAAACGGAACATGAAGATGTGAAAGTTAATGATTGTCCTACGGAAACAGCCAAAACTCAGAATGGACTAACAATGAATAATGAAGAATGTGTGGAAGTTAATGAAGATGAGGAGGAGGCAATTCTTAGAAAGCTAAATATGAAGGACTTTATGGAAAATGAAGCTGAACTTTCTGGAAGTAATGTTGAAAGTGAAATCCCTGACAGCTTCAGGGCAAATTAAGTGGCTGAAGTGCAGGAAGTAGGGGTTTGCACATCTTCAGTTCTCAGTCAGTTGCTTGATGGAAATAAAGCTGAACAACTTAATTCTGACACTGCACTAAATGATGTAGAAAAGTGTGTCCAATATCCACTGAGCCTTGTGAATGTAGTAAGGCAGGTGATATTCATGACTTTCCTATAATTGATGATCAGCAGAGCAGGGTCATTGAGGAATCTGAATTGCAAGAAATTTGCACCCAGACTGAAGCTATTTTTGCCTCTGTGAATTATTTGCATGTTGAAGAGCAGTGTGTTAATTTTTATGTTAATGAAATCGGATTTGAATATAACGGTAATGTCACATCCTGTGAAACCCAGTCTTTAGAAAGTGTTCTGTCAGAGCAAGTAACGCAGGATAATACTTTGGAATTGACTACCAGTCTTGGTGTGTTTTCATCTGAAGAAGGCATCCAAATGGATGATCCATTGCAGAGTAGGGATGACCCGAACACCCCCGGGTTCGGTTAGCACCAGAACGTTCGAACAGACCACGGGTTCGCACGAATATTTCGAACCCCATTGAAGTCTATGGGACCCGAACGTTCAAATTCAAAAACGATCATTTTAAAGACCAAAATACAATTAAATGTTGGAAAACGTCGTTTAGAACCCAGGTCTTGCCCCAGGGAACATGTATCAATGGAAATTTTTTTAAAAAAACGGCAGTTTTTTCCATTTTAATGATGCTTAAAGTGAAAAAAAAAATTCTATAAATATCACACCTGCTGGGTGTCTATAGTAGTGGCACGTGTTTAGAAATGTCCCTGCACAACATTAGAGGACTATAAAAAAAAATACTTAATGCTACTTGCGCAAGTTCTGTGTGGCAACATTATGTCGAATATTTTAGCGATGGTGGGGGGCCATTATTGTTTTGTGAAAGAAATTTTTTAGAAAAAAGGGCACCCCTCAAACATACTGTAATTGGAGCGCAACAAGGAGCCACGTGTAAAGTATTGCATCAAAAATTGTTATTAGGCGCCCCTGTTAAACAGGGGCTGAAAAATTGTGCCTTGGGCACAACACAACACTTGCAACCCCTCCCAAGAACTCCAATTGGAGCGCAACAAGGAGCCACATGCAAATTATTGCATCAAAAATTGTTATTAGGCGCCCATGTTAAACAGGGGCAGAAAAATTGGGCCTTGGGCACAACACAACACTGCAACCCCTCCCAATAACTCCAATTAAAGCGCAACAAGGAGCCACGTGCAAAGTATTGCATCAAAAATTGTTATTAGGCGCCCCTAAAAGGGATCCAACATTTCAACAAAAAGATATTGTTCATTAATATCAGCATCAGGTGGTTGGTAGCTAGTGTTGATCCAAGCCTGATTCATTTTGATGAAGGTCAGTCGATCAACAGAGCCGGTGGAGAGGCGCACCCTGTGATTAGTCACAAAGCCTCCAGCAGCACTGAATGTCCATTCTGAAAGAACACTGGATGCAGGGCAAGCCAGTAGCTCAATTGCGTACTGGGCAAGCTCTGGCCAGTGATCCATCCTCAAGACCCAGTAAGCCAGATGATTTTCGGTAGGGAAGGTGTCCAAGTCGGATCTTGCCCCTAGGTATTCCCGGACCATGTAAACCAGACGCTGGCGATGGTTGCTGGAACTGGTCAGACCTTGGGGCTGCGGACTAAAAAACTGCCTGAACGCATCGGTCAGACGACCACCTTCTCCACCACTCCTTCTGTGACTCACCGAAGCCTCAGCAAGATGTTGTCCAGAGCCAGGTTTTGGTAATCCCCCCGGTTCTGGGAACGCATTGCACAGACCCTTCTGCAAGGCCTCCCGCAGAAGTTTCACCTTCTGCCCCCTCTGCGATGGCAACATAAGGTCGGCAACCTTACTCTTGTAACGTGGATCAAGGAGAGTCGCCAGCCAGTAATGATCCCTCTCCTTAATAGCACGTACACGAGGATCCTTACGCAGGCTTTGCAGGATCAGGGAGGCCATGCAGCGTAGGTTAGCAGAGGCATTCGGGGCACAGTCCTCTGGGTCACTGAGGACGACAGGATCCACAGGCACCTCATCCCAGCCACGTAAAAGTCCACGTGCTCCTTGGGACTGTAAATGATCCCTTAAAGACTGCTGCTGTTTCCATCGGATAAATTACATCGTGTGTACAAGGCCTTACACTTCCCTCTATCACTTCCCTCTATTAACCTGGTATTCTACAACCATCCACTGGGAGTTGTGATAGTTCCCTTCACGGGACATCTACATGCCGACGGACTGATGTTAACCTCTCCTCATCTGGATTCAGTAGTGGTATCGTTGTACACATTTTTATACCAGTATCATACTTGGCTACATGTTTTTATGACTGCTTTTGCTACCGTTTGGTATTACTTGCACCATTTTTACAGTTTATGTAGCTACATCGATTTTATCTCCAGTGCAATATTTATTTGGTTACCTACTTGAAGACTATAAAAGTTTTAATGCTCTTCCCATCGAGCACAGCCTTTGTGTGCTTTTTGTATCCTACTATCCATTTTTTCAGTGGTTGGTAGCTGCACTGGGAATCAGCCTGCAAGGAGATCAGCTAAAAGTAGTTGGATCTGTATGTGCGTTATAATTAATCCAAATTAGTCAATTAATCGATTAAAAAAAAAACGATTAATCGAGCGCAAAAATTTTGATCAGTAACAGCCCTGATATAAAAAATACACATAACATATTGAAAGTAACATCTGGGGACAGTACTAAGTCACGCAGTGAGCCGCTGTATTCCCCAAGGGTGAGGGGAGAACAAGCACACCATGCAGCCCCTGGCAGGGGGTCAACAACAGGATCGATAATCAACACATATTCTGAGGGCTCTGGGCCCCGTCAATGCAAGGCCATAACTGTTAACATAATAACTGAAGGAAAGGTAAAATTTATTTTTTATCCTAAAACAATGTGACCGTATAAGAACAACTAGTGTCTGGCAACAGGAACCAATGGGGTCTCCACATTGAGTGGCTGACGGTAAAGCATTAAATGCCTCAAAAGTTCAAAATGGAGGACAACTACCGCTCCAAGAACAGATAGAGTAAGGTTAAGAAAGTTGCGGTAGAAGAGCATCTCACCCATTTTTCTGAGAGGATCCTGGGGTTGTAGTTGTAGTGTGCTTCTTTTTGGAGGAGGTTCTGCTCCATGTGGTGTCAAGGGATGCAGAAAATTTCAGTATCAGGTCTTGCCAGCTAGTAAGATCCACCAGTGGCATACCTATGTCATGGAAAAAGACAGGGAGATCTTCCGGAAACTTCAGCTTTGAAGTGCGGCCACTTTTAGTGGCAATCAAACAGGAGAGGAATCCCCATCTGTATATGGCACCATCTGCTCTCAGCTGGTCGAAAAGCGATTTCAGGGGCCCGGCGATGTTCCAATGTCTCTTTGGAGAGATCAGGGAATATGTTGATGACTGTGCCATCAAAGTCAATATTCGGAGTGTCGCGTAATTTAATCATAATGGCATGCTTATCCTCAAAGTAGTGTAGGCGGCAAATAACACCTCTGGGTTGATCCGCAGAGATATTGCGCGGGCGTAGTGCACGGTGTACACGGTCAAATCGCAGGAGATCAGTTAACATTTTACCCAAGATAGTGTTCAGGATATCGTGGATGGTCCGTTCTAGGTCATTAACTTTGGTTGCCTCTGGTAACCCTCGGATGCGCAGATTGTTTCTGCTATTCCTGTTTTCGAAATGTTCTAACTTATACAAAGAGGCACGATGTGCTGGTGCAAATCATGTTACTGTGGCCTGTAGTTCCTTAATGGTGGCTGTCTGTGAGTCTGTCATCTCCTCCACCCTCTCTAGTTAATGAGACATGTCAGAGTGGACTGCTGTGATCTCTTTCTTTAAGGATTTTTCCAGGCTATGGAACATCCCTGCCATTTCTTTATTTAATTCTCTTACTGTAGCAGGGAGGACATCTCTGGGCCTGCAGGAGAGCCTGAATCATCCATGATTTTCGAGCCATATTAGGAGGCAGGGGAGCTCTCGCGTGGTGACACTGCCTGCTCTGAAGGAGATCTGCGGGACCTCGAGGCTCTGGCCTGTTCCGGGCGCATGCTGGGACTGTTCCTCTCGGTTGCTAAAAAAATGTTTTATGGAGCCAGAGGAGGTGATCGACACCGCAGACCCTTTCCCCGATTGTTTACCGCAGGTTTGCCCTGGAACCGGCAGCATTAGAAGGCATTGCCAGAGGTATGCAGGCCTGTGCTGGACAGAGCTCTTCCTAGACACATCCGACCAATGCCATTTGGAAACCATGCCCCGCTAAGGTAGAAGTTTTGTTCATTTCTGATGGCTCCTCATCTGCTGAAGAAGCTCATCAGAGAGCTTAACGCGTACAGGTGTAAGGTGTTACCATTTAGGGTGTTTTCTCTGTTCACATCACGATTGATGATATGCCTGTTTTTCACATTTGTATGTGAGTATTTTATCCCTAAGTTAAAGTTTTAATAAATGTTATTAGCAGAGAGCATTATGGTTTGCTTTTGCTTTATATGGCCACACATGACTGAATGAGATCCCCGGAGGAGGTCTGAGCTGTCTAGGTGCACTGTGATGAGGATTTGTGGTCCCAAAAAATCCTGAGAGATATGACACTAAGCATTTGTGACTCTGCAGTGGGGTCTACATAGTGAGAACATGGGAGGAGGTCTGTCTTGTCCAGGAACACTAGGAGGAGGAGTTGTTTTCCCCAAGGCATCCTGAGGTGTGTGTGACTCTGTAGTGAAGTCAACTTTTGGAGGTGAGCAGGCATTCCAGCTAGAGGTGGTAGTCACTGAAGTTACTGGAAATTTATGAACGGTCACTGAAAGTTGCACACCGGTGGAATTTTGTTATGTTTGTACTATTTTTATTTGTACTTGTTTTTGGTTGCGCTCCACTATATTTAATTTTGTTTGATATATTTAGAGTCATGTGTGGATACACTCTAAGTGATGTGGGCAGCAATCACGTTAAGCCTATTAGCAGGCTAATTACGTTATATATTGGTTTCACATTATTATATTGATTATTGAGCTGAACATTAGAGATGTACAAAACTGTTCGCCGGCGAATAGTTCCCAGCAAACATCGCTTGTTCGATCCACCCCCTATTCGTCATCATCGAGCAAACTTTGACCCTGTACCTCATAGTCAGCAGACACATTCCAGCCAAACAGCAGCATACCCTCCCTCCCAGACCTTCCCACCTCCTGGACAACATCCATTTTAAATTAATTTGGAACCTGCAGTCTTAGTAAGAGGAGGGACAGTGTAGCTGCTGCTGATTTAATAGGGAAATTGCTAGCTAGGCCAGTGTATTCAGTGTCCACTCCAGTCCTGAAAGACTCATCTGATCTCTGCTGTAAGGACAGCGTCCTGAAAGCACCCCAAAATGCCCTTTTTAGGGCTAGTCCACCAGTCTGCTTTTTTTTCTCTCTGTAATCTAATGTGTGTTGCAGTGGTTTACAGAGCAGGGTTAGTACATCAGTCTGCTTTTGTTTTTCTCTGTAATCTGCCTGCCAGCGGGTGTGTGTCAGGATCACAGCGTATACTGTGCCCACTTGCCCAGTGCCACCACTCATATCTGGTGGCACAGTAGATTACATGTAAAAAAAAAAAAAAAATGTGACTGCAATAGAATAGCAGTCAGTTGCCTGCCAGCACGTGTGTGTCAGGCTCACAGCGTATACTGTGCCCACTTGTCCAGTGCCACCACTCATATCTGGTGGCACAGTAGATTACATGTAAAAACAAAACACAATTTTGACTGCAATAGAGAATAGCAGTTAGTTGTCTGCAAGTGTTTGTGTCAGGCTTACAGCGTCTACTCTGCCAACCTCTGCCAGTGTCACCAGTGCCAGATATCAACACTCTGAGGAGTGATGAACCCCTTGACTACTGGGTGTGCAGGCTTGACCTGTGGCCTGAGCTATCCCAATTTACGATAGAACTTCTGGCCTGCCCCGCTGCAAGTGTCCTTTCACAAAGGACCTTCAGTGCAGCAGGAGGTATTGTCACTGAGAAGAGAAGTCGCCTAGGCCAAAAAAGTCTAGATTACATCACCTTTATTAAGATGAATGAGGCATGGATCCCGAAGTGACTGACAGTGGGCGATACATTTGACTAAAAAAGGCCTGATGAGATGAGCTGCCTTGGGCTAAAAATGGTCCACACACTGCTGTATTTTATCTCTACATGCCGGATGACTTGCGTGACTTATCCACCACCAACTAGGGTTCAAGCCGCAATGTTTTAGTTCACTTTCTGCCTTGAAAACATAAACTTTTCTGGCCGCTGCTACAGCAACAATACCTAATTTTTCAGGCATGTGTATATGCCTAATTTTTCTGGCCTATGGTGCAGCACTGTGGCTGCAAAAACCAAACCAAAAAAAGGGCACATACATGTGTCAATTCCTCTTCGTGATCATTAACTTGTTGTGGTGAAGGGGCTTGCGTATCACAATGAAGCGTCCACCTCTATGAGTGTGTTGGCAATGGCAATGTTGGCACACCCCAGATGGATGATAAGGTCATTGCTTCATTGTGAACAGACCAAAAGCGATCGGCTGGATAATTTTGCATAGAAAAAACATTAATTTTCTTTGTGATCATCTAAGGTGATCATTAAAGCCTACTATGCCAACAATGGGCCCACACTGCAAAATCATTGTTTTCTGGGTCACTTAACTGTCACTGAACTACCTCAGCACGACTATAGGCTTTGAAAAACCCCAAACGCCTGCAATCTCCCAAACGTGCGCACGAGCACAGTCATCACTACACCAAGATTGACGCATAGAGGAAAAAAATGTATGTCAAGAGTGTGTAAGTTACAGACAGGGTTAGGGTTACAGATAGGGTTATGGTTAGGGTTACAGACAGGGTTAGGGTTAGGGTTAGGGTTACAGATAAACATCAGATATGATATTGTATCTATCAGTGTAAAGCCCCATACACACTATCAGTTTTCCTGATGGTTTTCTCTTCAGGTTTACCAAAACCATGTAGTACAAGGGCCTGCCTGATTGCATACAAATTGAAACTCTTGAGGTTTGACCTTATATTAGATGGTTTTGGTAAACCTGAAGAGAAAACTGTCAGGAAAACTGATAGTGTGTATGGCGGCGTACACACGGCCGAGGTTCTCGAGGACCTCGGCCGTGTGTACGGTCTCGGCGAGCTTCCCGTCGGGAAGCCCGTCGAGCAGAAATAGAGAGCACGCTCTCTATTTCCTCGACGGCCCGCCCGGAAGAATGGCTGGTTGCCATTCCCGACGGGCGGGTCGCCGATTTCGACGGCCGGCAGGGAACCTCGACGGGCGGAACGATGTGTTCTGCCCGTCGAGATTCCCTGCCGTGTGTACGCCGCCTATGGGGCTTAAGGGTTAGGGTTAGGGTTACAGATAGGGTTAGGGTTACAGTCTGTAACCCTAACCCTATCTGTAACACTAACCCTAACCCTATCTGTAACCCTAACCCTAACCCTTACACTGATAGATACAACATCATACCTGATGTTTTAAAGCAGGTTATTCCAAAAAAATTGCAATGTTAAGTGATTTATGCCCTTTATGGATTAAAAACGGACTCTGCGTCAACTACGTAATTTTCCATGGGAGTTTTGCCATGGATCCCCCTCCGGCATGCCACAGTCCAGGTGTTAGTCCCCTTGAAACAACTTTTCCATCACTATTGTGGCCAGAAAGAGTCCCTGTGGGTTTTAAAATTTGCCTGCCCATTGAAGTCTATGGTGGTTCGCCCGGTTCGCTCGTTCGCAAACATTTGCGGTAGTTTGCGTTCGCCGAAATTTTAGGTTCGCGACATCACTACTGAACATATATTTTTTCACTAAAGAATATATAAGTTTGGGCAAAGATGTGTTTGTAATGATCTATTATTAATATCTCCAGATACGCCACGTAAGTACAAATATGCACCGTCGAATCTGTGCACCGGACCCACAAACTAAGATATGCCTAAAAGCAGACTTCACCCCACAGACGTAACTTGCCTACGCCGGCATAGAGTGGGCGCATATTTACGCTGGATGGATGTGGTGCCCCCATTGATTTTCTATTCAAATATGCAAATGAGGGAGATACGCCGATTCACGAACGTACTTGCGCCCGGCGCATGATTTACGCGGTTTGCGTAAGTTTTACGTTCAACGTAAAGTTATTCCCCATAGATGAGGCACAACCCATGCAAAGGTATGGACCAGGGAACACAAGCCTACGTATTGTACTGTACGTTTGACGTCTGTGAATATGGGCCGACGTGGGTCTGGCTAGGTTACGTTAACGGCGTACACAGTGATCCGGCGTATCTTAGGCAGTTGTTCCGACGTGGTTGTGCGCATGCGCACAGGGATACGTCCACGTCTCAACTCATGCGCAGTTCGGTTTAAGTACTCGTCTGGCGCCCGGCCCATCATTCGCATGGGGTCACGCTTCATTAGCATGGATCACGCCCACTTCCACCTACTTCCACATACGCCAGCTTACGCCTACAAAATATACGCTACGCCGGAGCAGAGTTGGGAGCATTTGCTTTGTGAATTCTATGCTTGCCTCTCTGCGCTGCGTCGGCGTAGTGTAAAAGAGATACGCTACGGCAGCATAAATGTGCGCCGATGTATGTAAATCCGGGCCTTGAAACCCATCTTTCATATAATCAGGGACAGGGAGGGATGCAGTGCGACAAAGACAGATAGGGACACTGGGGACCACTGGCGGCTGGTGCTGACATTTTTTGGGGGGCACAAACAAACTAAAAAAAAACAAACATCAATTGCAGCCACTGTGCCCATCAAAAGTAACCACTGTGCCATCAATTGCCGCCACTGTGCCCATCAAGCGCAGCCACTGTGCCCATCAAGTGCAGCCACGGTACTCATCAATAGCCCCTGCTCATTAAACAGTCCACATTCAGTAAAAGTTAATGCACTGCAAAGTTTGGAGTACATGAACTTTCACTGAATGTGGACTGTTTAATGAGCTTGTTGCACAAATCACTTTATTACACTTTATTAATGATATCTATGGCTATGCATATTTATAATTTATTTATTCCATATTGAGCACTATATTTGATGCCTGACACACACGCACAATCGCACATGATGACTTAAAAGTCATCAGTGATATAAAGTGATTTGTGCAACAGCTGTGCTTTTTATCGCCACCCTCCCCATGACGCCCATGGCACTTGCCATGGCTGCCATACCCTAGAAAAGCCACTGACCGCTACATATGTAAACAGAGTTTATTCACTATCTCTGGAAAGTGAAAAATCAGTCTCGCTTTTGCATAGAAACCAATGAGTTTACAGGTTTTATTACTAAAGCTTAATTGAACAAGCTGGGGTTAGAAGCTCATTGGTTTTAATGCAGAAATGAGCTTGATTTTGCCCTCTCCAGCGATAGTAAATTAAAGGGGTTGTAAAGGTAGAAAAATGTTTCCCTAAATAGCTTCCTTTACCTTAGTGCAGTCCTCCTTCACTTACCTCATCCTTCGATTTTGCTTTGAAATGTCCTTATTTCTTCTGAGAAATCCTCACTTCCTTTTCTTCTGTCTGTAACTATACACAGTAATGCAAGGCTTTCTCCCTGGTCTGGAGAAAGCCTCTTGGGGGGGAGGGGGCGAGCAGGAGTGTCAGGATGCCCACTAACACACAGCTCCTTTTTCTATCTGCAAAGTAGAGAGTGTCCTGACTTCCCTGCTCGCCCCCTCCCCCCTCAAAAGGCTTTTTTCACACCAGGGAGAAAGCCTTGCATTACTGTGTGTAGTTACAGACAGAAGAACAGAAAGTGAGGATTTCTCAAACGAAATAAGGACATTTAAAGCAGAGCTCTACCAATAATTTTAATCTGCCACTTCCTGATCCACAGTCCGTCCTCTTTCTTCTTTTACTCGGCTGCCTCCTGTGGAATGGTGGAGCGGTGTCTTCTGGGACCTTGTGTGTACCCGGAGACATCCTCCATTCACGTCTCGGCGCCCGGTGGTAGGGAATCGGGTGGTGAAGCCGCAAGGCTTCACTTCCTGATTCCCTCACTGAGGATGGCGGCGGGGAACCCGAGACCTGAGCGTTTGCTCGGCTTCGGCTGCCATTATCGCGGGCACCCTGGACAGGCAAGTCTCCTTATTAAGAGTCAGCAGCTATAGCAGCCCTCAAAATTTCCACTCGCCTACTAGCATTTGGCGAGTGGATTTAAGCTGGGGGCGAGTGATGACCGGCTGCATGACCAATCTCCCTCCAATCTGTGCCTACACTTAGAGCCTTGATGCGATTGGTGGCCAAAAAGAAAAGGTGCATGCTTGGGAAAAGTAGTCTGGTGAGCTGCGCACAGGCAGAGCAGTACACAGGTGCTCTCCTTACAATTCTCATTAAGCCATGGGACCTAACAGTATGACCTCTCTGAGCTTGCCCCCCTCCCCCCCCCCCCCGATCAATGTAGCTAGGGAGCAGGAAGTAATGAGTGAGGTGGAGGATTCTGAAAATTACCACTCAGGGTGTCCCAGGTAGGCAGTGCAGCACTCACTGAATGTTGCCCTGACATGAGAGCAGAAGTCTTCCAGTTTGTGCAGTTTTCTTCTCCTTGTGCTCTATATAAGTGTCCAGTAGTTCAGTCTGAGCACTGCGAGCAGACTGGTCTCAATGTGTGCTGTGCGGTGTCAGTGTGCGCTGTGCTATGGTGTCAATGGCTGTGCAGTTGTGTGGATCTTGGCGCTGGATTGTACTCCCTCCCACGGTGCTGCAGCTCCTCTCCTCTCCTCACTGCCAGCCTGAATAAAAGGGGGGAAGTGGGGACATGCAAGCATGGAGCTGCACACACAGGCTCCTTATGATGAGATGAATAGGAGAGGGAGAGGGATAGAGGAGGGATGGGAGTTGCAGAGGAGACAGCAAGAGAATGGGGAAGAGACCTGGTTCTAGTGTCCTGTCCCTCTGGTCTTCCCCCAGTGCCCTGTCCCTTTGGTCTTCACCCAGTACCCTGTCCCTCTGGCCTTTCCCTAGTGCCCTGTCCCTCTGGCCTGCCCCCAGTGGCCTGTCCCTCTGGCCTGCCCCCAGTGCCCTGTCCCTCTGGCCTTCCCACAGTGCCCTGTCCCCTTTTGTTAAAGTTGTTGTAGGTAATATTTAATTGTGTAACTTGATTCTGCATAAAACATTTAACAGTGTCATTCCATGAGATAATCTATGAGGGCGTGTTTCAGGGCACAATTAGGCGTGGGGGAGTGTATGAATTAGGTGGGGCAACTGGTGGCGAGTAACTCTTGAGGCCTGGCTAGTAGCACAGGGCTTGAAATTTTGAGCCCTGAGCTACAGTGTTAGTAGCTGCTGACTTTAATTTTTTTTTTCTATACCGGACCTCTGCTTTAAAAGCAAAATCGAAGGATGAGTTAAGTGAAGGAGGACTGCACTAAGGTAAAGGAAGCTATTTAGGGAAAAAAAATACCTTTACAACCCTTTTAACCCCATTGTGTATTAAAACGTGGGGTACACTTCCGGTTCCGGCGCCGTATGGAATAGCTGAAGCCCCTCTCAGCTCCCGCTTCACGTCCGAAAAACGGCATAAAAAAACCAGCCCAGCACACACCCGCGGTCGGCAGCACCCTCGGGCACCCCCCCTCACGCCGATGGACCGATTTGTAGAAAAAACGGGCGCGAGATCGCAAACGGCAATCGCGGCCCAGCCGCAAATTGAGGCCCCGGCTTCGGCCTTGTCGGATCTCCCGGCGGACGCCCTGGACATGGAGGTGAGCGGCTGCAATGCACCTCCGCCTACACATTCGATCTCAGAGGTCCCCCCTCATGCCTCCCCCTCCTCACATTGTGCCTCTCCCTCCCTACACCAGCCTGAGGGGAGCACAGAACGCATAGCTCAGGCTGTGGCTGCGCTGCTATCCCCTATGATAGCAGCTTCTGTGGAGAAGGCAGTCACTGCTGGTATGAAACAGCTGAAGCAGCAGCTAAGTGAACACGCCACCAGACTCAATGAGGCTGAACATCGCCTCTCTAACGTGGAAGAGGAACTGTATCAGGCTCAGGCCACGGAGGAAGCCCAGGATAAAACCAATCAGTACATACTCCAGAAGCTGGATGAGTTAGAGAACAGATCCAGAAGGAGCAACCTGCGCTTTGTGGGAGTCCCTGAATCGCTACAGTCCTCTGCGATCGGCGATCTCTGCTCCAGACGCATACCTGAAGCCTTGGGCCTTCCTGGTCCCTACACGGTTGAGCGAGCCCACCGGGTGGGAACCGTCTCCTCGGAACGTAAATCCCCCCGTCCCATTATCGCGAAGTACCTGAACTATTCGGATAAGGCCACCATCCTGCAAAACTTCAGACAATCCAGATCCCTCCAAATCGATGGGGCCAAGATCCTGATCTTTGCGGATTACTCCGTTGAAGTGTCCAAGAAGAGGAAAGCCTTCCAGCCTATATGCTCGGAGCTCCACCAGCGACAAATCAAATTCACTCTTGCGTTTCCTGCGATTCTGCGACTTAAAGCCCCCAACGGTGACCAGCTTGCCTTTCAGGACCCGTCTGAAGCAGAAGTTTTCCTGCGCTCCCTCCGTGGAAACTCTCATTCCGACTCTCCCGCCAAGGCTGCCTCCATTCATCGCCCTCTGGATCAGAGGAGCCCAAGGAAGGATTCTCCCAAACGCTTCAAGCACTCAGGCTCTGACCGTCGTTATGCCCCCTGCTGACCAAGTAAGAACTGGTCTCATTACGTCCAACAGGGACACATGTTATGTTGCTATATGCTATGATACCATGCCTGAGCCGGCTTACACCGGTCTATACTGTTTGACCCTTAGTTCTGTTTGACTCACCAATGGTAGTCCAAATTTTAAGTGTTTTGTTGTGTCTCCTGTCACATTTTAACCCCTCCGTCCTACTCACATCTCTGCCTTTGGTCCTGCCACTCCAGAGCTCCCCCCCCCACCTATGCCCGGGCCCTGTTGATTGTGATAGCACTAGATGCACGGGCACACCTGTACCATGACAATCGGACTGTTCATGGGAGCTGCTCTTCAGATAGATTCCATGCGGAAAAAAGTGAAGCTCTCTCCTTCTTTTGCATTTTCATTTTACTTTTTCCTCACATCCACCTTCCCTATCTCCTCCCCACCCCAATCGCACCAGTTAGTTGCTAACCTCCGCACGTCAGGTGCTTTGGCGACACCGTCGCATTTCCACCCGGCTAATTCTCCCCTCTCTCCTCGGACAGTATTTCTTGCTGGACTCACACCTACTTCATTTATAACACCGGCCCACACCCTCTTTACATACCTACCCCCATGAAAGTAGTCTCCTGGAATGTGAAAGGGCTTAGGTCCCCCGCTAAGAGACTCAAAATCCTCCGACACCTACATAGACTGAAAACTGACATTGCCCTCCTCCAGGAAACCCACCTCAATTCCTCTGATCTCCAACGCATGAAAAAACTCTGGGTGGGCACTGTCCTGGGTTCAGACGCATCCAGTCCCAGAGCAGGGGTTCTTATATTGATCCACAAAAACCTCCCCTGCGAGATTATTCAGGTTGAATCAGATGTTCAGGGTCGTTTCCTTTCAGCACATGTTCGCCTTGCGAACAAGGAACTAGTGATATCCAATATCTATGCCCCTAATAGCCCTGGTAGGCCCTTCTTCGGCGACCTCTCCACCTGGCTCTTGCGCCATCCACTCACCCCACACATAATAGGGGGGGATTTCAACACTATTCTCCACCCACTCGAAGACAGATCCACCCCTAAGCGACGCCTAAAATCACCAAAGACCACAGACCCGTCGATCCTTGCATCCACTATTGACTCCCTGCACCTCAAAGACATTTGGCGACTCTTACACCCGGCGGACAGAGACTTCACATTCTATTCCATCCCACACAATGTGTTCACCAGAATCGACTACATCTTCTGCACTGACAATCTCGTTTCGAATATCTCTGACGCCGTCATCCACGACATAGCCATTTCAGACCATGCCCCGTCTCGGTCTCTATTGATGACCCTGACCTCCACCTAAACCCCAGACTATGGCGCTTCCCTTCCTACCTCCACGACAATGCTGATTTTCAGCACTTCTTGGAAAAGGCTTGGACAGAATACTCTACAGACAACTCACCCCACGTTGATCATCCTAGTCTCTTCTGGGAAGCCGGAAAGGCCTTCCTCAGAGGCCGGATCATCTCTTATGCTGCCTCATTCAAGAAACAGACCTTAGCCAACTTTAAGGCCGCAAGCGTCAGGCTCCGTCTGGCACAACGCGCTCTATACAACTCAGATTCCCCCTCACACAGGACCGAATGGCACACGGCAAAAACTGCCTTTGATTCATTAGCTGACACCGTTGAACGAATTAAAAGGGCCCACTTGGATGCCACACTCCACAAATTTGGGAATAAAGCAGGCAAGCTGCTAGCGCGGCTCTCTAAAGGCCCGTTCCGTCCTACACACATAACTTCCCTTAGAGACACCTCAGGCACCATCCACACTGCTCCAAAGGACATAAATAAAGTCATGCTACAATACTACTCCTCATTGTACGCACCAGACCCCATAGACAAGAAAGCTGCACAAGCTTTCCTTGATAGCACCTCCATCCCCACGATTACTCCTTCCCAGCTCGAGTCTCTCAACGCTCCTATTTCCCCACTCGAGATTTCCGACACCATCCGAAACCTAGCTCCCTCTAAGGCCCCATGCCCCGATGGTTTCACAGGGATTTTCTTCAAAACTTTCCACACTTTTGCAGAACCTTCCCTCCTCAGAGTTTACAATGCTATATGGTCGGGCGGCCCTTACTTGCCAACAGGGAATCAAGCCATTATTAAACTACTCTCTAAGAAAGGCAAAGACCCCCAGGAACCGGGTTCGTACCGTCCCATATCTCTCTTGAATTTAGACGTCAAAATTTTATCCAAAATCATTGCCTCCAGACTAGCCACCATCATCCCCTCTCTAATCCACCCTGCCCAATCCGGTTTCGTAAAAGGGAGAACGGCCACTTTAAACATTCGTAAGGTGATGTTAGTCCTTGAACATGCCAAGCGCAACCCAAGAGGTGACCATGCCATCATCACTCTGGACGCAGAAAAAGCATTCGATAATGTCAGCTTCGAATGGCTCCAGCTAGTCCTATCCAAAATGCAGATCACGGGCTCATTCAACCATCTTGTGAATGCCATGTACGCCTCCCCCGCGGCCAGACTGGTAGCGGCTGGCCTCCTGTCTGAAGAATTCCGCCTCCACAAGGGCACGAGGCAAGGCTGTCCCCTATCCCCACTCCTTTTTAACTTGGCTTTAGAACCCCTGTCCCGGTACCTAACGCAGAAGGCCCCACTGCACGGCATCTGTGTTGGAAATCAGGAACTACGCTCTTCCCTCTTTGCGGACGATGTCCTTATATTCACATCTGACCCCTCCTCTGACATGTCCACCATTAAAGCGGTCTTCGATGATTTTCGGCTCTGCTCGGGTCTCCGCATTAATTACGGGAAAAGTGAAATTCTTCCCATAGGCTCTGATTCCAATCCACCCTGGGTCCACCATTCACCCTTCACAGTGGCTAAATCGCACATAACTTACCTAGGCATCAAGTTAGGGAAACTACCCTCCTCTATATACCACCTTAACTTTCCCCCTCTAATCAAAAAGATATCTCAGGAGCTGGATGGCTGGATGGATCTGCCTCTTTCGCTCCTGGGGAGATGCCATCTAGTGAAAATGGTCAGCTTTGCTCGCTTACTTTACCCGCTTCAGACGGTCCCGCTGCTTCTACAGCACAAGGACGTACAATCATTAAACAAGGCCATCTCAAATTTCATCTGGCGGAATAAGCGACCACGCATAGCTTTTGCAAAACTGCATCTCCCTAGACGCGAAGGGGGCATAAATCTACCAAATGTTAGAATGTACAACCTAGCATGCTTACTCCGGATAGGCTTGGACTGGATTGCACAGTCATCCCGCTGCTCAAACTACGCCCTGGAAAGTCTCATGGTTCACCCCTATTCGTTGGTGGCCCTTCTTCACTGCAAATGGAAAGCTGTCCCTTTACCCTTCCAGCACAACCTCCTGTTGAAAGATACTGCTATAGCCTGGAGGGAAATAAGGAAAACCTTGAAACTTTCCCCTTTTATGTCCAAATACCTCACAATCCAAGGGAACCCTCTTTTCCCACCTGGGATGGATTACAAATCTTTTCATGTTTGGGAGCAGAAAGGCCTCACGAAATTCTCCACCCTCTGCAACTTGGACACGGGGCGTCTCCATAGTTTCTCGACGATCGCAGAATCCTACTCTCTTCCCCTATCTCATGCTTTCCATTTTAACCAGTGCGTCAGTTTCATTCGGGATTCTTGCAGGGAAGACCGCAAGAGATTTCTAGCTTCTTTCCCGGATTTACTCCTCCAAGCCGGCTCTTACGCTATCTCCGACATTTATAAACCCCTTCTTCAAAAATCTATCCCCTCGATCAAATCCTCTTCAGCAGCAAATTGGAGCAAAGACTTTCCATTCCCCGACATAGTGGACAAACTTCTACTGGGTTACAACAAGATTCATCAGCTCATCCCTAATGAAACGTGGAGGGAAACCCAACTAAAGATCATCCATCGCGCCTACATACCTTTCATCTCGGACAAGAACAGCTCGAGCGCTGCCGATTGTCCCCTCTGCCATCAACCACGACTATCACTCTCCCATCGTTTCTGGTTGTGCTCGTACATCTCTTTCTTCTGGGACCAAGTCATCTCCTATGTCTTCAAAATTACCCTATTGGTACTGCCAAAAGACCCCTTGCTCCTCATCTTTGGGTACTGGGACGATCAACTACTGCCATGGTCTCCCGACAACCGCCCACCCTATAAAGACTGGGTCCTGATATGTCTCTTAACTGCCAGAAGAGCCATCCTGAAGAACTGGATCTCGCCCTGCCGCCCATCTATATTGCAAATTGAGCAGGAGCTTCTTAGTTTGTTATACAAGGACAAAATTAACACAGATTTCAAACAAGAAGCCTCCAAAACGCGCTTCTACTCCCGATGGTACGCTTTTATGCGTTCGACACTGTCCACAAAAGACCTGGATGACTTTGCAAACGGCTCCTTCTCCTATTATCTCTAACTCCTTTAACCTCGCCGAGAATGCTCAGCGTATGCATTACTTTTTGGTGCGCCCCCCCCCCCTCCCATTGCTCTCCCACCCCCCCCATTATTTTTATTTT
Organism: Rana kukunoris; assembly: GCA_029574335.1. NCBI lineage: Eukaryota > Metazoa > Chordata > Amphibia > Anura > Ranidae > Rana > Rana kukunoris. The sequence goes on from CM056053.1 coordinate 238,510,734, forward strand.
ATTTTGTCTTATATTTTATATTTTATTTTACTATGTTTTGGTTGCTATGTATTTCACCTCGTAGCTCTGCTAGACCCTTTGACTGTGATCCGTCCAGCTATCCTGTTTCTGATTGCCGGGTCACTTGCTGTATTAACTCAATCTCTGTTTATGCACACTATCCACCTCTGTCTGGCTACGTGCTTAGAATCATCATTATATTTTTATATTTACATGCAGCTGTACCACACTGTTTATAAGAAAATGTACTATACTTGCTATCGAATCTTGTTCTGTATTATTTCTCTTTTTCTCTCAATAAAATCTTTTGAAAAAAAAAAAAAAAAAAACGTGGGGTACCCCTGTATGCTCACTTTGTCTACATGCTTACTGAGGTTGCCATGGCAGCGTTGGTAATCTCTGCTACTTCATCAGTAATATGGGGCATGTACATCTCAGTGCATTGAGCCCATGTGTATGTGCAAAATAGCCACTGTGCAGAAAAGTGAGTCTAGGCTCTGAATCTGAAAATGGAATATTGCAGTTGACTCGTCTAAAATTTAATACTGTTGTTGTTTCACTTTTTACAATATTACTATTTTCTTTGAGAAACAGTAGTTATTGACTAACTCTACTAGTAAAAACAGAATAATTGTTGGTCGCAAGAAACATTCATTTAGAAAATGCTGTGTTCCCACTAAGAATAGCAATCATCAAAAATATTATAATAACCGTAAACATTGGATTACAATAATAAATTTCTGTTGAAAAAATGCCATGCAAGCTACAAGGAAACCAGGCATAAAATAATTGAAATGCATGTACTTTTCAGAGTAGCAAAATAAATCCTAATTTCTGTCTTTGTCACCTGATTCACTCCATATGGCTGCAATTAGATATTGTACTAGTTTATCCATTCAGAGAGTCAGCTGTTTTGTAATTTTCCCCTCCAGAGATAGACAGACATATGGCTAGATAAGAAGAGTGGTTGTAACAACATTGGCTAAGTGCTCTGTGCTTTGCTTAGAACTGTAATGTTCAATATTTTACATTTATAGAGGAAAAAAAGAAGCTACCTATGGTTGGTGTGTGCTATCTTTTTATATACCTTTAGAAAAGTACAGTTTCATGAAACAAATCATTTTTAATTACTTAAATGATTAATATTAGTTTCTTTTTCTCTGCCTGAGTTAGGGCCTCTTCACACTTATTTGTTTTCCTGAAATAATATATATGTGCCATATATGTTAATTTCAAATGTGTGTCTTAATACACAAAAACACAAAAAAAGAAAATTATATTCATTATTTTGTGTGTCCTGGACTCGCTTCCCGTACTCCCGGAGTCTATGGGTAGCTATCTAGGCAGATGACCTTTCTCTGCGCACACAATAATAGACTGCTGTTTCTTATCTTGTGTCTTTATTGGCACGTTGCAGATTTGAATATACATGTGGATGACACACGTGATATGCGGTAAAACTAGAAATAATAAGAATGGTATAACATTACCATACGATAACAATAACATCATACAAACATTATAGATGGCTAGCTATCTCCCTAAGCTTGTGGAAGAAGAGGAAAGAGATTGCTTACCTCCGATGCCATGGGTGGGGACAGATTGCATGCAGGCCTTGCTGCCTTGCTGCAGGCCTTGCTGCCTTGATCTTAAACATGGAGATACTGAGACCTTCACTTCCTGGCTAAAGAGGAAATGATGACTTTGATGTCACAGCCTATCAGAGCTAACTAATAAAATTCACTACATTCTATCAACTATATTCATGTTTGGCCAGTAGATGGCGTAAGCATAACAGCTAACCTGAGATAACATACCTCTGGCTTACTAATGCAATAATACATTGTACACACAGTGAATTGTCCTTTTTGAGCCTGAAAGGTATCCTGGAGGCACAACACTCCCCGCCTGGCGTTAACCAACGCCACTACCGGCGTCATTAGACACAAGTAAAATCAAGTCCGATATGGGTCTGAAAAATGACTTTACTTCACCCTGTTTGGAAGTCTTAACTTCGACCTTTCTGACATGTCCATCTTTGCTTGGAAATGTCTGTGTGATAAGTCCCAAAGGCCAGTCATTCCTGTGTGCTTGACAGTCTTTAATGAGCACCACATCTCCTGACTTCAGGTCTGGTTTGTTAACTTGCCACTTATTCCTGGGTTGTAGGGTTTGGATGTAATATCTCCTCCATCTGTCCCAGAAGGTGTTGGCTAGACATTGCACCTGTCTCCATTGACGTCTGAAAAGGTATTTATCTGTAAACTCTCCACTTGGAGCACTGACCGTATTGGTTTTCTGAGTGAGTAGAGTTGCAGGTGTCAGCAGCATGGGTTCCTCTGGATCGTTGGTAAGTGGTACCAGAGGTCTAGCATTTATGATGGCTGAGACTTCGGCCATAAAGGTGGACAGGCATTCATGCGTGAGTCTAGCATTTCCCATTTGAAGGAAAATAGAATCCAAGATCTTGCGGGCTACACCTATCATTCTTTCCCACACACCACCCATATGAGAAGAGTGAGGAGGGTTAAATGTCCAAGTACATCCCTGTTGGTTGAGATACCTTTCTACGTTGTTGTTGTCTAGATTGGAAAGGATTTGAAGTTCCTTGACCGCTCCAACAAAGTTGGTGCCCCTATCAGAGCGAATGTGCTTAACAGGACCTCTAATGGCAATGAAGCGCCTGAGAGCGTTGATAAAGCTGGAAGTGTCCATTGATTCAATCAACTCTATGTGAACAGCTCGACCAGTCATACAAGTAAATATAACTGGCCAGCGTTTGCTGCTGGCGTGACCTCCCCTGGTTTGGCGAGTAGTAACGGACCAAGGACCGAATACGTCAAGGCCCACACTTGAGAAAGGAGGGTCTGAGTTGAGTCTGTCAGATGGAAGGTCAGCCATCTTTTGGGTTTGTAAGAGACCCCGGAGTCTGTGACAGGTGACGCAATTGAAGATACACTTGCTCACACATCTTTTTGCTCCTATTATCCACAGTCCAGCAGTCCTCAAAGCTCCTTCAGTGAATAGCCGGCCTTGGTGTTTGACTTGACTGTGATAGTGCTGTACAAGCAGGGCAGTGACATGGTGTTGAGCCGGGAGAATGAGAGGATGCTTCTCGTGGTGCTCCAAGGTAGCTTCTTTAAGGCGACCTCCTATTCTCAACAGGTCACTGCTGTCGAGGAATGGATCGAGTTTCCTTAGGACACTGTCTTTAGGGATTGTTTCTTTGTTGTGAATACAGTCAATTTCTCTAGCAAAGGTCTCTTGTTGCACAGTGTAGATGATCAGATGTTTTGATTGCTCTAGGTCAGTCACCGAGTAGGTATTTTCACAGAGGTGCCAGCCTTTGCAATTAGTCTTTTTCCCAAAGGAACGGGCTATGTGGGATAAGGTAGAAATAGCTCTAATGAGTGATTTCCATGTGGAAAACCTGGAGAACCGATGAGATTTGAGTCGGTTTTGTGTAGCCACCGTGACTAATGCAGACACTTGTGGACGAACTTCAGCATCCTTGACTGCGTCTATCAAGCTGAAAGTCTCTGATTCAGGAGTGCTCTGTTCTGAATTGTACAGGAATGCAGGGCCTGTAAACCATGTTGTGTCCTTAAGACAGTTGGCTGGGACAGCTCTGGTCGCTAGGTCTGCGGGATTGTGTTTAGTTGGAACGAAGTGCCACTGTTTTGGGTGTGCGGATCTCCTAATCCTCAACACTCGATTACTGACGTAGACGTAGAAGCGTCTGGTTTCGTTGTAGATGTACCCCAGGACTACTTTACTGTCAGTGTAGAACTCAGTGTCTTTGATTTCTAGGTTAATTTCTCTAGTGATAGTGTTGGCTAACTCCACGGCTAACACTACAGCACAAAGTTCTAGCCTAGGTATTGTGTGTTCTGGGAGTGGGGCAAGTTTTGCTTTTCCCATGACAAAACCTATATGGCACTGTCCTTTCTTGTCCCTGATCTTGAGGTAAGCAACAGCAGCGATTGCTTTGACAGAAGCATCACAGAAAACACAAAGTCTTTGGTCTTGGACTTCTGTAGACGGTACAGGAGCATATGGTCGAGGGACCTTTAAGTTAGACAAGGTTGTCAATGAATTTTTCCACTCTGTCCACTGATCTCTTTTCTCGGGGGGGAGTGGATCATCCCAGTTGACTGTCTCTTGAGTAAGATCTCTGAGAAGTGCTTTACCCTCAATGGTGACTGGAGCTACAAACCCAAGAGGGTCATACAGACAGTTTATGGTTGACAGAACGCCTCTGCGTGTAAAGGGCTTTTCTTCCCGACTAACCTGGAAGGTGAAGGTGTCTGACCTTAAGTCCCAGAGTAGTCCAAGGCTACGTTGCGTTGGCAGAGAGTCAGAACCTAAGTCTCTGAACTCACCAGAGTGGTCTTGAGAGGGGAAGGCCTTCATCAGTTCTACGCTGTTAGAGGCGATCTTGTGGAGCTTCAAGTTAGAACAGGCTAGCATCTCCTGCGCCCTCTTGAGGAGACTGATAGCTGCTTCCGCGGTGGGTAGGGATTTTAAGCAGTCATCTACATAAAAGTCCTTTTCTACCAAGTGTTTCACATCAGGCCCGTAGATGGATTCACCTTCACGAGCTGAGCGTCTAAGCCCGTAAATGGCAACTGCGGGGGAAGGGCTGTTCCCAAATATGTGGACCTTCATGCGATACTCTACGATTTCTTTGGAAAGGTTGTTATCTTTAAACCAGAAAAATCTCAAAAAGTTCCTGTGTTCCTTTTTAACGAGAAAACAGTGGAACATCTGCTGGATGTCTGCCATGAATGCAACAGAGTCTTTGCGGAAACGGAGGAGCACCCCAATGAGTCTGTTGTTCAGATCCGGTCCTGAGAGGAGAACGTCATTTAGTGACACGCCTTCTTCTCTAGAGCTAGAGTCAAACACCACTCTAATCTGACCTGGTTTCTTGGGGTGGTAAACTCCAAATATAGGTAAGTACCAGCACTCTTCGTTGTCTTTAAGGGCAGGAGCTAACTCTGCGTGATTATTCTCAAATATCTTACCATGAAGGTAAAGAAGTGATCTCTCATGTCTGGTTTTCTCTGGAAATTACGTTTAAGCGAGGCAAAGCGTTTAAGGACTTGTTCCTTGTTGTTAGGTAGACGCTGTCTATGGGGTCTAAATGGGAGAGGGGCGACCCAATTGTTTGTCTCCTCCTTGGCTGTCTCTTTTTCCATTATTTGCAAGAAAAGTCTATCTTCAAAGGACATTGCTACCTGCTGATCTTCCTTTGTTCTATGAAATACTGTACATCCTAGGTGGTCTGGGTCACTGTCACAAGCGTGGTCCTCTGTGTCTGGGTCTACAGAGGAGCAGGGCATGTGAGTACTACCTGGAAGTTCCTTTGTGATGAAGCTGTTGTGACATGGTTGCAAGGAGGAAGGGCGTCATTTGTCAAGTACGTTGGTGAACATGCTACTGACCGTGGCGGGTCTGTGCACAGACTTTAGGCAGACGTCCCCTACGATGACCCACCCCAGGTCAAGTCTTTGGGCAAAGGGAGCATTGCGGAGACCATTAATCTGTTCCCTTACTTTATGAACCTGCAAAATGTCTCTTCCCAGGAGCAGCATTAACTGAGCCTGCTCGTCATATTCTGGTAGAAGATGGGCTATGCGTTTTAGATGAGGCTGGTGAATTGCTGCGTCAGGTGTAGGGATTTCTGACCGGTTATCTGGGATCTGGTTGCACTCTATTATGGTGGGTAAAGGTAGACGAGTCCGACCATCTATGGACTCTACACAAAAGGCGGTAGCTCTCAACAGTACCCGCACAAGTCTTTAAAGAGTAAGGGGAGCTTGGACCCCTAACATCGAAGGTGTCAAAGAATGCGGATCTAGCCATAGAGTGGTTGCTTTGGTCATCTAAGAGTGCATACATCTTGACAGCTTTGTTTCTTTGACCCATTGGATAAGCTCTAATAAGACAGATCTTTAAACAAGACCTACCGCCTGCAGGATCTTTGCACACTTCAGTACACTGTGTGGTAACCATTGGAGAGTCTGTACCAGTGTTCTCTTGCTCCCCGCCATGCTCGTTGGTATCGCTAGCTCGCTGGGCGATCCAAGGAGCAGGGCCTGGATGTAGTGCTGAGTTGTGGTCTGATTTGTCACACTCTGTGCATGATACACTAACCTTACAGTCCTTGGCAAAGTGTGATATGGATGAGCAGCACTTGAAGCATATGCGGTTCTCTCTTAGGAAAGCTTTGCGATCTTCCAGAGACTTCTCCCTGAAGGTCCTGCATTTTAGTAGAGGGTGCGGTTTCCTGTGTAGAGGGCATTGCTTGCTAGGGTCTCCGACTTTGTCCTCTAGGCGAGCGATGTTGGAAGATCTATAGGAGAAATCTGTAGAGGAAACATGAGACTTGTTCACTGTCACTGGCATCCTATGCTGTTTGAAGCTAGGGGGCGTGGCTGATGGCAGTATAAAGTCGAAGCTGGGATCATTCAGGAACTTGGCTTGCTTTGTAACAAAGTCTACAAAAACGTTGAATGGTGGAAATGGTACCTGGAACCTTTCCTTGTGTTTAGAACCATATGTGACCCACCTTTGTTGTAGGTCATAAGGAAGCTTCAGAATCAAAGGTTTAATCCCTCTGGCTGCATCCAGGGAGGCGAGACCCGGCAAGTCTCCCTCTTCTTTAGCAAGAAGTAGTTCTTCTAGCAAGTCGGCTAATTCTCGTAGTTTGTGATAACCTTTGCTAGGTATTCTGGGAAAGTCCTCAATCCTTTTAAAAAGTGCATGCTCCATAGCCTCTGTTGAACCATAGCACTCTTCTAATCTGCTCCAAATCTTTTTGAGACCAATCTCTGGTTGTTTTATGTTAATGTTCCTGATTCTACTGGCGTGTTCGGCAGAGTCTTTCCCAAGCCATTGGACTAGGTAGTTTATTTCATTGTCAGGAGACATGTTTAGACCTTTTATGGTGTTTTGAAAGGACGACCGCCAGGCTCTGTAATTTTCTGGCCGATCGTTGAACTTTACAAGTCCCTTTATGATTAGATCGCGACTGGCGAAGAACTTGGCAAAGTCTGTTATAACTTGGTTGGTGTCAGAGCATGTTGGCGATGTACTACTGTAGTGAAGTGTGGTGTGCAACCATACCTGTCAGAAGCTTCTGCTTGGGGCCTTCTTGTCTCGTACCGTTGTGTAGTAGAGGGGTTGTCCTGATGTTGATTTGGAGGTTGAGGGTCATAGCGTGCAGAGACATAGGCTTGATCTGTAGCGTGCTGACCAGGGTTCTTCTGCTTGCAGCTCTGAGGAGTTTGGTTGCTCTCATGCTCTGTTACCTGCTGTGTTCGGTTTGTTTCTTCTAGGACACCGTCTATTCCCTGTAGAGGAGAGGTATCGTAGGTTGATTTGAAGTGTTGGTGCAAGTACTCTGACGTGTATTGCGTGGGATTCGGCTCTCCTTGTTCTGAGCCAAGCACATTGTTGCATTCACCACTGAGGCTCGTGGCTGCTTCCAGGGCTTCTGCTTCAGCTATGGCGGTTGCGGCTTCCCTTTCTGCGGTGAGCTTCTCCAGAGTGACATCTAGGAGGGCTTCCTCGGCCTCTAACTTTGCCTGTTGCTGCACTTTCTCTGTCTTCAGCCTCACTTTCTCCTTTTTAATCTGCATTTCTTGCTCAGCGAAGGCTGCTCGGGTCTTTGCTGCTTCGGCTTTCCCTCGGGCAATGGCGGCTGCGACGCTGGCTGTCATCGACTTGCCGGAACTGTAAACTTGTGATCGCGTTTTGAGCGAGGATTAGCTACTGCGTAACATGGCCGTTTGACTGAGTAGCGGCCTGTGGGAGCAGTAAGCATATAAGGCTGCAGTCTCTGTATGCTGCTTGGCTGTATGGAAGTGGCTGTATAGTCGGTTGCAGACTGTAGCTCTTCCGTGCGGCTAAACCTCTTCCCCTCTGCACTATCCGTAGTGTTACTGGACGGAGTTTTACTGTCCTGGACTCGTTTCCCGTACTCCCGGAGTCTATGGGTAGCTATCTAGGCAGATGACCTTTCTCTGCGCACACAATAATAGACTGCTGTTTCTTATCTTGTGTCTTTATTGGCACGTTGCAGATTTGAATATACATGTGGATGACACACGTGATATGCGGTAAAACTAGAAATAATAAGAATGGTATAACATTACCATACGATAACAATAACATCATACAAATATTATAGATGGCTAGCTATCTCCCTAAGCTTGTGGAAGAAGAGGAAAGAGATTGCTTACCTCCGATGCCATGGGTGGGGACAGATTGCATGCAGGCCTTGCTGCCTTGATCTTAAACATGGAGATACTGAGACCTTCACTTCCTGGCTAAAGAGGAAATGATGACTTTGATGTCACAGTCTATCAGAGCTAACTAATAAAATTCACTACATTCTATCAACTATATTCATGTTTGGTCAGTAGATGGCGCAAGCATAACAGCTAACCTGAGACAACATACCTCTGGCTTACTAATGCAATAATACATTGTACACACAGTGAATTGTCCTTTTTGAGCCTGAAAGGTATCCTGGAGGCACAACATTGTGACTTAAGTGAAGTAAGTACATAATGCATCTTAAGCAGGAGAATTGAACAGGTAATGCACAGACATGCACATGCTATATATTGCATTTTTATGTTTTTATTGTATCAGGACCTTTGAAAATCTCTATTCTTGAATGCTTTTGTGTTTTTTGTACTCTAACAAAAATGTGCATCCGCCCAGCCAGCTGTAGTAGGAGCAAGGCTCAAGGACTTCAAGCAGGTCTGGGTGGAGACAGTAAAGGACCCATGGACGGTAGCTATTGTCCAATTTGGGCACAAATGGAGATTGAAGAAACGGCCTCCCAGAGACAAATTCGTTACAACCAGACTACCAGCATCTCAGGAAAATAAGCTATTACTGACGGAATATGTCCAAGACCTAGTCCAGAAGCAGGCCATAGTGGAAGTCCCACCACCTCAAAGGGGGAAAGGTTTTTACTCTCCTCTATTCTTGGTGAAGAAAAAAAACGGAGATCTGCACCCAGTCCTAGATCTATAAAACTCAATCGATCAATCCAAATGGAGACATTCAAGATGGAAAGCTTACAATCAATCCTCTATGCCACAGGTGTCAAACACAAGCTCTGTGGGCTAAATCCAGCTCTGTAGGCCATTTCATGTGGCCCTCGCACCTCTCCTGCAGCTGCAGGAAAGCTCCAGCCCTCCTCTGGTCCTCCACCAGACCCTTACTTTCTGCTTTCAAGCAATGCATTCAGCTTCTTCCCAGCAGCAGCATAAGAAAAGGGGGGTGCACTGTGATGTAAGGGAGAGTGGGGGACTCAACTTCTGATGGTGGGGTGGTTCTTGACAACTAATGTAAAGGGGGAATGTGCTGGACATCTATTCTTACAGATACAATCAGCCCTTTTGAGGGCAATCATAATGCTGATGCGGCCCACAACGTAATTGAGTTTGACACCCCTGCTCTATGCCATAAACATCAGCGACTGGATGCTCTCCGTCGATTTATAGGACGCCTACCTGCATATTCCTATTCACAGTGCATTCCAGACATTTCTCCGCTTCTCAGTAAATCATCAACATTTTCAATTTCAAAGCCTTTTGTTCGGGATTTTTACCACCCCAAGAACATTCACCAAGGTCCTGCTGCCAGTGTTATCTCTACTAAGATAACAACAAGAACCTGGGGAATGCCCAGGGAATAACCTCTCTACTAAGGCAGCAAGGGTTGAGAGTCCACCATTATCTGGACGACATCCTCCTCCTCGCGGACAACCAGGAGTCCCTTTTACACCATCAAAATATTCTAACGTCCACCCGGCAAAAAATTGGGTGGCTGATAAACTGGATGAAAAGCAATCTCCAACCCACTCAGAGAATGATCTTCCTGGGGGCATAACTGGATACCCGACTCAACACCATAGGGCTTCCACGATATCAAATATCCTAGAAATGAAAGCAGTGTTCCAAGCTCTCTTGGCCTTCAGCCCCCTCCTGAAGGGAAAAAAAAGTCCTGTTGAAGATGGACAACAGGGTGGCAGTTGCCTATATCAACAGGCAAGGAGGCACCAGAAGTCGCTCCATGATGCAGGAAGTTCGCCCAGTTCTCGAATTGCTCAGACCCACCCAGTTTACGAGTTGTTCTCCAAAGGTGAATAAATGAATGTGTTAATGCGCCAATCCTGCAATGTTATCTCCAGTGATAGTGAACACAGTATAATTAACAAAACAAAGAAACAAAAAACACAAGTCCAAAATACTCTAAACCAAATACCCCATGTGTGGATTATAAATTAAAAAACAAAAATGCAATATACTCTCCCAAAATAAGTCCGGTGTTACAAAAGGTCCAATGAAAGTCCAAAATTGTGCTCCTTAATGTAAAAGAATAAGTGACTGCTGCTCCACCAAAAAGAGTGTCACCGTCACCAACTTCTGAAATGGACACTCACCAGACCTAAATTTAAAATGCGCCTGTAATATCAAAGTGGATCTCTCCCCTCTTAGAACCAATGCACAATCTTTCTCCACATAAACATGTGTTTCCTGGTGGTAACTGGTTATTCTAAAACAAGGTACTAATCACAGTGCAATATGTTCAAACTGTTTTATTGGAAAATAGGTAAAACAAAGTCTCACTCACAAAGTGCAGAACCAGACCGGCACCAAGTCCTTCCAGCAATGTCGAGCGACAGTGCGCTCACCAACGCGTGGATACCCTCGGTTAGTGTGCGTTCCACGCCTCCGTTTCAATGTGGCTCAGCGGCAGGAGGTGACGTATGACGTAATTCCGCCCAACGTGCTACCCAGAAACCTCTACGCAGTAACACATTCATTTATTTATATTTTCTACACTGCATTCTCAGGTGTATATAATACTGCAGTAGATCCTTTATACACAAAAAATCCTTTTTGCGCCGGTGACCCATCACATATTTATATTCTCCAAAGGTGTATGCTGCCATGATGCGACAGGAAAATGGAAAAATGTATACTCACCTTTCCGTAATTTTTCTTTTCCTGACGCATCTTCATGGCAGCATAAAGATGCCCACCTGTCTGAGGTGAGGTATATATATACTGAGAATACCTGGAAGGGGGGCCCACTCTGAGCTTAATAGCCATGCGGTCCTATCAGGTTGTGGAGGTGGAGCTACAACCCAAAGGTGTATGCTGCCATGAAGATGCGACAGGAAAGGAAAATTACGGAAAGGTGAGCATACAATTTTCCATTTTTCAGCTGCCTGCCGATAGAGCATGGCAATGCACTAAGGGCTCACATGTAAACCTAAACAACATGCCTTTTGTATCCTAGTAGTACTCATCTTTTCCTCTCACTCTAGCCATGATTAACTACTTGCCGACTGCCCGCCGTCATACGAGTACGATCGCCGCCGGGCACGCGCGCTCGTTGGTTTAGGGTTGGCACCTCATCCCTTTAAACCCGAACACATATGAATTACACAGGTTCTGAGGCTAATTTAATACAGATAAGGTACCAAGTGAGTTTAATTACCACCCTAATCAGCCACAGAACCTGTGTAATCAATATGTGTTCGGGTTTAAAGGGATGAGGTGGCAACCCTACGTTGGTTACAGAGCGGGGATCGGGAGCTTTGTGTGTAAACACAAAGCTCTCGGTCCTGTCAGCGGGGGAAACGCTGATCTCCTGTTCATACAATGTATGAATAGAAGATCAGTGATTTCCCCTAATGAGGCCACCCCCATACAGTTAGAACACACCCAGGAACACACTTAACCCCTTCCCTGCCCCTTAGTGTTAACCCCTTTACTGCCAATGGCATTTTTATAGTAATACAATGCATTTTTATAGCATTGATCACTATAAAAATGCCAATGGCCCTAAAAATGTGTCAAAAGTGTCCAAAGTGCCTGCCATAATGTCGCAGTACTGAAAAAAATGCTGATCGCTGACCTTACTAGTAAAAAAAATATATTAATAAAAATGCCATAAAACGACCCCCTATTTTGTAAACGCTATAACTTTTGTGCAAACCAATCAATAAACACTTATTGCTATTTTTTTTTAACGAAAAATATGTAGAAGAATACGTATCGGCCTAAACTGAGGAAAAAAAAAATGTTTTATATATTTTTGGGGGATATTTATTACAGCAAAAAGTAAAAAATATTGAATTTTTTTCAAAATTGTCGCTCTATTTTTGTTTATAGCGCAAAAAATAAAAACCGCAGAGATGATCAAATACCACTAAAAGAAAGCTCTATTTGTGGGGAAAAAGGATGCCAATTTTGTTTGGGAGCCACGTCGCACGACCGCGCAATTGTCAGTTAAAGCGACGCAGTGCCGAATCACAAAAAGTGCTCTGGTCATTGGACAGCAATATGGTCCGGGGCTAAAGTGGTTATTCTATTATTTGTAAACACTGGCCAGTTCTCTCCAGTGATTCTGTCTGTCTGTCTGATTCCTTTCAAGAACCATGCCTACTTTCACATAAGTGCTCCAAGAACATATTGTCAAGGCTTGCTTCATTGCCATCTCCTAGGTCAGGGGTTTTGAATTATGCATGGAGGTCAGATCAGAAAAATGTTCTTAACACAATTTCCTTCTTATGTCAGTGTCCTCTGCCCCCTTTATGTCATTCCCCACAGTGGTGTCCCCTGCCTTCCTTTACAGCATCCTCTTCCCACAGCAGTGTTCTTTTTACCCCCTTCACATCACAGCTCCCTGTGGCTCTGCCCCCTTCACATCACAGGCCCCCTGCAGCTCTGTCTCCTCATTTACAGTGCAGCCCCTGCAGCTCTGCCCCATTCACATTACAGCCCCTGCAGCTTTCTCCACCCCCCCCCATTGTCATTACAGCTCCTTCAGCTCTGCCCCCCCATTTACATTACAGCCCCTCAGCAGCTGCTAAACAGTGGAGATATTCAAAGTACCTACAGGTAAACCTTATTATAAGCTTATCTGTAGGTACAAGTATACAAAAAGGGTTTACGTCCACTTTAAATGGTTGGTAAAACTTTTTACAAAAACTCTCAACTAGAGATGAGCTTGCTTTGCCCACACAATTATTGTTTTTCCACTGCTATTGTATAGGACGACTTTTGCTGTCAATGGCTGTTAGGAAGGCAGTGGGTTTTGGCACCCACCATGTCCTTAGTAACCAGTGATGTCTCCCGGCCCCATTAATTTTGCTGGCTTGGAATTCCCAACCATGTTCACAAAGGGGCAGGCATAGGGATGACATCCCTGACCCAATCAAGCCACATTAACCACTTAAGCCCCGGACCATTAGGCTGCCTAAAGCCAAGAGGACTTTTTACAATTTGGGACTGCGCTGCTTTAACTGTTAATTGCCCGGCAACGCAATGTTGTACCCAAACAAAATATGAAGGTGTATAGTCTTCTTTAGGACCAGCTCTTGTTAGACATTGTCCTGTTTTATTTACAGCAAGCACCAGAGGAGAAGAATGAGGATGACCTTGAGAAGTCTACCATGGGTGGGTTTCATTCCTCTCAAACTCCAGGAGTAGTACATGTAGGGGATGGTTAGCACAGAATAATGTTGTCCTCAGCAACCATGACGACATGGTCCTCAACCTCCAGTAATTTACAGTGCAGGGGCTCCCTCATGTTTTACAGTATGTGAAAAAGCTTTAGAATTAGTGGCATCAAAGAAATGGACCATGACTGTTGGACAACCCTATTTGATCCATTTTACAAGGGGGAAGTTACAGAGCTCATCCTACCCCAATAGAGACACAAGAGGGCAAAACATGTAGAGGATGCACTACAGAACAACCTGTGTGACTTATTCCCAGAGGCTGGCAGAATAACATCTCATGGGCAAGATGTTGAAGAAAGGAGGAGCGGCGATGATGGTGGCTATCTAAACCATACATTTAAAACCTTATTTTTTTCTATATGCCGAAAAATGATCGTGTGTACACGGCATTACTCTCTCTCCAGAACATCACTTACTCCAGGCACAGCTAGCATGTGGTTGTCAGGGTATCAGTAGCTCCAGCGGCTGATCCTCGCCACGAGGCATGCCCGTGCGTGGCGCGTGCATGCGCGCCTCTGCGTTCCAGCATGGTTCTGCATCACGGCGCGTGCGTGGGCGCGCACCTGCGCGCTCACGTGCGCGTACATCTGCGCGCGCATCCACACGCACGTCCACCAATCAAGTCCCAGCCTGGCCTATTTAAACCAGCTCCAGACCCATGGCGGGTTGCTGGTTTGTTGTCAGCTATCCTGCTATAGTGCCTTGTTAACCTGAAAGCTTGTGACCTGTTGACCCGGATCAGACCTGACTTCTCTACGCCTTCTCCTGCACTTGACCCTCGGCTTGTCTCATCGTTTCTGCTGCTGTCTGTACCCCTTTGACCTCCGGCTTGTATCTTGAACCTTCTGCCTTCTCCAATCCCTGAACCATCGGCTTGCATCCCGGATCTGCTTACAGTTCTGACCTGAACTGACTCTCTGCCTTATAAACTTTGTTGCTCCTGGATCACTATCCACGCCTGCTGCGATCCTGTCCTGTGATCATAAGCCAAGTCTTCAGAGATCTCCTATCAGCACAACACCTACCGCTGGTAGCCGGTGCCCCTTTGTGCCCTTCCCCGCTGTCTCCACCTCCAGGGGGTGAAGTGCACAGAGCCGCAAAGGCAGCCGCCCTCGGCATCTCGGCCTCGGTGAGTACTTATCCTGACAGTCCTGACAGTGGTTAGGCCAACCTTGACTCAGTTAGGCCTTAGCAACTGCCTTTTGCAGGCAGGGACCGCTGGTCACTTTTAGTGTAGTGAAAATAGAATAGGGAGGCTTTAGTGCTAGCTGTCCTATGGTGGACTACTGCTCCCAGTAAGCCCTCTCCAGGCCCTGCCATCCCTCTTAGCTGCAACTGCCCGACTTCCCTGGCTGTGACATTGCAATCCTCACTGGCTCCACACCCAGCTTTGACTTTTTCCTCTTAGGCTGCGTACACACGGAAGGACATGTCTGATGGAAACGGTCCGCAGACCGTTTTCATCGGACATGTCTCCTCTGGATTTTCGTCCGGCGGTGTGTACACACCATCGGATCAAAATCCCTGCTGGCAGACAGTGCGGTGACGTGGCGGTGACGTTGATGCTGCCACGTCACTGCACCAGGAAGTAAAAAACTTCCACGCATGCATCACATCCATACGACGCTTGTGCGGGCAGATATGTCCGCTGGTTAGACATGTCCGCTAGCCCATACACACGATCAAATTTGTCCGCTGAAACTGGTCTGACGGACCAGTTCAGCGAACAAATCCGATCGTGTGTATGGGCTAGAGGACATGTCTGACCGGCGGACAAATTTTAAAGCATGCTTTAAAATTTGTCCATCGGCGACATGTCCGTCGGATATGGATATGGATGCGACGCATGCGTGGACGTTTTTTACTTCCTGGTGCGGTGACGTGGCGGCGTCAACGTCACCACCATGTCACCGTGCTGTCTGCCGGTGGGGATTTTGATCCGATGGTGTGTACACACCGCCTGACGAAAATCCCGAGGAGACATGTCCGATGAAAACGGTCCGCGGACCGTTTCCATCGGACATGTCCCTCCGTGTGTACGCGGCCTTAGTCTTCTCTGACATGCCTCTCCAGTCCTCCCGACTGCCCATGTCACTCACCAGCCCTCCTGGCTGAAAACCTGTGGTTAAATCCTGAAGACTTGCTTGGCAGTTCTAGCTCCTTCTGTCCTCTTTTACTCCTCTCTGTGCTTCCTGTTCAGATCCTCCATGCATTCTTCAAGGGATCCACCCTGCACCCGAGTCCCGGGCTCAAGGTCCCCCCCCCCAAATGGGGAGTTTCCTCAAAAGCCCTGACAGCCTAGTACTCCATCCTCAGCTCTTCCACCTGACAACTCCTCCCCTCCTGACCTGGATATTTCAAGGAGACCTGTCTCTTGCCAATCCTAGTTAGGGATTGGTCAGGGCTCCCTGAGACACCCCAGACTGCTCCTTCCCACTTCCCCTCCTCTTCTTCTGAAACCTTGATGCAAAAGGGAGGTAAAAGTGCAGTGATGCTGTCTGTGAGTCATCAGCTGCTGCTCTAGGCCACTCCCAGCCCACACAGATCAAAACAAACAGGCTTAGCTTCTAGCTAGGCCTGCCTCAATGTTCCTGCTCTTACAAAACCTAACTATAGCACCTACCTAAGTAGAGGGTGTGTTCCCTGAACATTTAGTGCCGCAGGATACTTTGTGACAGACAAAAGAGTGTGTCTATTGACTGGCTAACATTTGTGAAAAGTCTTGGATCAGCAGCAGCTGCCAACACCTGCTGCACATTCTACTAATTAGGTTTGTGGGGGATCCGGACACCCTCTATTTTATTTATTTTTGGCTGAAGTCAAAGATGGTATTTTCTCAAAAAAGATCGCACATTGCTATGTCCAGTCTCTATGAGCACTCCCATCCATTAGTGCCACATCCTGCTACCTGCCACTGTTAACATATCCACCCAAATTTTTTAAAAGCTGATTCACAGTTGCTAATGCTGAAAACGTTGTTTATAATGGTCCATCCTGCACAATGATTGATTTTAAACTTGTTTATTAGTGGTTTGCAATCAACATATTCAAGTATACTACTTTTCCAGATAAAGATAATAAAACTTGTACATCACAGAATTATTGAAACTTGAAGTACAGAATAAACATATCAAAATTAGAGTGAAGAAGTGAATCATAATTTCAGCAATCTATGTAATAATTATGTTAACAAAAA
This sequence comes from Rana kukunoris, assembly GCA_029574335.1. Taxonomy (NCBI): domain Eukaryota; kingdom Metazoa; phylum Chordata; class Amphibia; order Anura; family Ranidae; genus Rana; species Rana kukunoris. Next base: position 238,527,491 of record CM056053.1, read on the forward strand.
AAAAGTGTATGTCACTCTATTGAATGAGTGTAGTATGTGGATTGCTCTACCCTGGTGGTTAATTCGAAATCCACCTACTGCTGGGCACTATTTACAATGGATAGCTCCAGTACATATCACCTCTACTGACAATCCACCGAGTGTATGTGTGTATATTAATGTGTACCAAGTGCTCATAAACAAGTATTCTTCTCAGAAAAATGCAAAAACATGTACATATCTGTCCCATACCCGTGTTGTATAGTGCTCTTAAAAAATGTGCATTCCCCTATATCAGATTTAGGGAATCTTTATCACAGAAACAAACAACTTTTACAATAACCACAAAAAATAAAATAAAATGTATATGTGAAAAAATATACACGTATATAACAATTAAGTGGAGGATTTCTAAGTTGATCTTCTTCCCTTTAAAGTCCCAATATAATGGCCAGGTGCTCATAAAACGATCAATGCTTTTCCTGTGAGATGTTAGACCACAACTAGAAATTCACCACTTCTGTGATAGTCCCATCACCATAAAAAAAATGGCCACTCACCAGAGCACCAGTACCGAGGATCCAAAGGCGTACCTGCAAGGAAATTGCACCAAAATTAAACAGAAAACACAACATAACATAAAACACAGCAAAACATGGGAGATAGAGGACAATGTATCACCCAGTGGGGCTTAGTGTCGCAGGTGTGGCAAGAAACATGCATACATCATACAAATACCCCAAATGCAGTAAAGGGAGACCCCTTAGATAGCAAGTAAGCACAGGATGCCGTGTGTGCAGGGGGCAACAGGGGACTATGAGAGCACACCTCAAATTAGGCTTAGCTGGCCACAGTTAAAGATATCCAGACATTTCAGGCACCCAGTAGCCTGAAAAGATAGCCCATTAAACGGGGCCAACTGGGCAGCAAATGTAAAGTCTTACCAGGTCCCAAGGTAACGTGAAGGATCAGGCTTCATAGGACAGTGGGTGGGGCCTGGCAGTTTCATGGCAAGGGCCACGAGAGTGTGGTCGGCGGACCCATTGTGGCCTGGAAAAAGGTGGACCAAGCACCTCCTGGGAGAGCAGATAGTCAAACCAATTGGGGACAGATACAGCAGGCTTGGCGATGAAGCTGAACGGATCTGGGAGCTGGTCCAGGAATCGCAGGTGGATTTTAGCTTCCTGCTTTCGGACAATCAGCTGAAAAGTCTTCGCGGCTCACTTTAAAAAGGGGCCGTAGGAGCCCCCGCCTGGCTCTCGTTTGCCTGGAGATGTCGGGGTAGATCCAGATAAGTTCTCCGTCAAAATCAATTGGGCCTTTCTCCCATGCTAGGCATAGGATCTCTTCCTTAACAGTGAAGAAATGCACCCTGCAAAGGACATCTTGGGGAAGGTCTGCGGCAACAGGGCCATGCAAAGGTAGAGAGGATGCCCGGGGGCCCCGGAATGCGATGAACCCTGTCCAGCTCTAATTCAGAGTTTGGTGGCTTACCCAACAGCTGGTTCAAGATGCCCACCACCGTAGCACGAAGAACTGGCCCCATGGTGACTTCAGGGATGCCACGCAGACGCAGGTTGTTCCTCCTGCTCCTGTTCTCTCCGTCGTTCAGCCGCAGTTAGGTTTCCACAAGATGGCAGCAAAAAGCCATGTGCTCTGATTCCAGGGAGGTAATGCGTTCGTCAGTGGCTGAGGTGGAGGACTCCAGAACGGTGACCCTCTCCTCCACTGTGTCCACCGTCTGTCGTAAATCATGTAAATCCCTAGCAGGGGCATTTACTATGGAAGCTGCCATTTCTTGCAAGTCTTGGTTTGGTGGGGAGACCTGCCACAATGTCCCAGAGGGAGCCCTTTGTATGGCTACTCGTCCCCCCTGCCTGGTCGGAGCTATGCTGCAGGTCTGAGCAGGGGATCGCAAGAGAAGGGATATGGGATGGCAATCTCTCTGCTGACACTGTCAGATCCCCGCCCGCTTCCGCTCCCGCCTGTGCAATCTTCTTGCTAGCAGTGGCGGTACTCACTGGGGCGGGTCGTGCCGGCGCGATCTTGGACAGACCAGCTGGGGAAGGAGAAGCGGTGTGCTTTTGCAGAAAGTAGTGATACATTTCGGGACCCCTCTGCACCCCCGTGTCCAGCAGGTGCTCACAGTCTCCCGACATTAGGTCCCGGCTCTCGATGCCTGTTCAGCGGGACGTTCTCCAGTCTCCCTCGTGCAGAGCTCCGAGACGATCGTCCTTACACTTCCATTGCTAAGCCACACCCTTCATTAATATTTTTAACACATGTTATTTACTGGTCACCCCTAACGCATTCAATTCAGCATTTTGTCTACATGACACAGGTGCTTGTTTACTAACTGGTGTCACTCCCATTCCTCAGCAGACAGTCTTATTGTAAGTCTCTATGTCTTTTAACAATTGTGTTTTTAATATTCAGATACCCAAACATTTTCCCCTACTTTTTTGAAGATCAAGAAGACGACCAGAACAATGTTCTACTGATCCAATGCTAGGGACTTTTTTTTAGGGTTAATAGTGATGTAGAGGTATAGAAATGTGAAAAAAAGAAAACAAAGAGGCACAAGACAAATGTGGTGTTAAGTGATTATTTTATTACCTTACACAAGAGCATTATTTTTCTTTTCTACAATTTTTCAACACTTAAACTGGAACAATTCTAGGTTTAAAAAAGTCATTTGTGTAATTATTAATTATGGTAATTGTTAAAAATGGAGAAGGGATAGTTAAAGTGCAATATAATACTTGTACAACATATTACATTGATTTTTTTCAGTGTTTTTTAAAGTTAATACACTAGCTAATATATAGCATACAAAATATATGACTGTGGGATAGCAATGTATGTATATTTTAGGACTTTCATATCTGTGAAATATATAAACTGTTTATTTTCCAGATTTAGCTGCAGCTTAGAATATCTCCCTACAGATTTATGTGCATACTACTATAATTTCATTGAAGCTAGAGGTCTTAAAATTATGTTTTTAAATCAGTATACATATTGTACCCCAGAGATTTTAAACCACATAACTAATTAGGGTTAAACATAATTATTTAATTTAAAAAAAATAAACTATTGCAATACATTAATGTCTAATTTGGTACCAGAGGAAATATATGTTGTTAATAAGATTTTTTTTGTATAATGCCTGATGATTACCCATCGTCTAAATATTTCATCATTGGTAGTCTCACAAATTATTTAACCAATTTGAAATTTTGTATTAATCACAGGAGGAGAATTATAGTTTATTACAAACTTCCATTTGCTCTGTCCTTTTTAGATAACATTTCAAATACAAAGTTGCATAGATAAACAGTAGCACCAGAACTTTCGAACATCGTGAAAGTTCAGGGCTGAATAACGAATCCCATTGAAGTGTATGGGACCCAAACGTGAAAATCAAAAGTGCCTATTATGAAGGCGTATAGGCAAGTAATTGGGCATACAATGGTCATGGGGTCCAGGTACTGCCCTGGGCGACATGTATCAATAAAAAAAAAAAAGTTTTTTAAAATGAGCAGTGATTTATTGATGCTTAAAGTGAAAGCATAAAAATGAAAAATCCTTTCAATATAGTTCCTGTAGTCCCCTTAGTCTACCTGTAAAGTGGTACATCTGTACTGTGTATAGAAGCTGCTGCAGAAATAATTCCATTTATACAGTGCCTGCCGCCGAGAATGTGTTTTCAGCACGCCAGCATCGCGCTGAATCTCGGCGACAGGCTGCCGACATCTCGCACTCGCTGGAATAGTAAAAGTACATTCCAGCGAGCGCGTCATAGAAGCGACGGGGATCCGACGTGGATTCCCGCCAATTCTACACGTGGGCGGAGTTTGTTATGAATCCTGAACGAGAAATCCCCGCCGGATTTTTAAAGAAAAATCCGGCATGGGTTCCCCCCTCAGGAGCATAACGGGCCCTTAGGTCGGTTATGGGTTGTAAGGAGACCCCCTACGCCGAAAAAACGGCGTGGGGGTCCCCCCACAATCCATAACAGACCCGTATCCAAAGCACGCCGGCCAGCCGGTCAGGAAGGGAGTGGGGGCGAGCGAGCGCCCCCCCCCTCCTGAGCCGTACCGGGCAGCATGCCCTCAACATGGGGGGGTCAGGTGCTCTGGGGCAGGGGGCGCACTGCGGCCCCCCACCCCAGAGCACCCTGTCCCCATGTTGATGAGGACAGGGCCCCTTCCCGACAACCCTGGCCGTTGGTTGTCGGGGTATGCGGGCGGGAGGCTTATCGGAATCTGGAAGCCCCCTTTAATAAGGGGGCCCCCAGATACCGGCCCCCCACCCTAAGTGAATGAGTATGGGGTACATTGTACCCCTACCCATTCATCTGCAAATACAAAGTGTAAACACAAATAAAACACACAGGGTATTGAAATATTTTATTAGTTGGCCGCCGGGGGGGGGTGTGTATGATCGCTTTTATAAAAGCGCCCCCCTCCGGCGGGCTTCTGTGGGGGGGTGGGTGCCGCCGTCTGGTTCTCTTCCGCCGCCGGGGGGCGCTTTGATAAAAGCGCCCACCACCCGGCGGGCTTCTTTCGACGTCTTCGGCGGCGGGGGGGTCTTCTCCCACTCTCCGGGGTCTTCTCCCGCTCTCCGGGGGTCTTCTCCCACTCTCCGGGGTCTTCTCCTGCTCTCCGGGGGTCTTCTTCTGCTCTCCGGGGGTCTTCTTCTTCTTCAGGACTCGCCGCCGCTATCTTCGTGTGTTAGCTCAATTACTAGCGGCGGCGGCCCCCTCTTCTGCGACGTCGGCGTCTTCTTCTTCTTCTTCTGCTGTCCAGATGTTGACGCGACGCATCCTTCCGCTGTTATGCCGGGCGCGCGGCTCGCAGCGAAATATATAGGCCTGTCTTGTGACGTCGCAGTCCCATCATGCTCCGGTAGGTACCACGTGCTACCTACCCACGTGATACCTACCGGAGCATGATACCCACAGAAGCCCGCCGGAGGGGGGCGCTTTTATAAAAGCGATCATACACACCCCCCCCCGGCGGCCAACTAATAAAATATTTCAATACCCTGTGTGTTTTATTTGTGTTTACACTTTGTATTTGCAGGTGAATGGGTAGGGGTACAATGTACCCCATACTCATTCACTTAGGGTGGGGGGCCGGTATCTGGGGGCCCCCTTATTAAAGGGGGCTTCCAGATTCCGATAAGCCTCCCGCCCGCATACCCCGACAACCAACGGCCAGGGTTGTCGGGAAGGGGCCCTGTCCTCATCAACATGGGGACAGGGTGCTCTGGGGTGGGGGGCCGCAGTGCGCCCCCTGCCCCAGAGCACCTGACCCCCCCATGTTGAGGGCATGCTGCCCGGTACGGCTCAGGAGGGGGGGGGGCGCTCGCTCGCCCCCACTCCCTTCCTGACCGGCCGGCCGGCGTGCTTTGGATACGGGTCTGTTATGGATTGTGGGGGGACCCCCACGCCGTTTTTTCGGCGTAGGGGGTCTCCTTACAACCCATAACCGACCTAAGGGCCCGTTATGCTCCTGAGGGGGGAACCCATGCCAGATTTTTCTTTAAAAATCCGGCGGGGATTTCTCGTTCAGGATTCATAACAAACTCCGCCCACGTGTAGAATTGGCGGGAATCCGCGTCGGATTCCCGTCGCTTCTATGACGGCTTTGTCTCCATCGCGGCAAGCCAGCTCGGCGCTGGCTCCCGCGATGGGGCTCGTAGGTGGTCAATCTCGCCGAGAAAGGGAGCGAGATTGACACAATATCCCAGTCACCTACTGTAAAGCCCAAAAAAATTACATTTTCCCTGCAAGTTTTCTCTATTTTGTAAGTATGGATTTGGGAGCCAGTCTGTATGATGAGGCCACCACGGACTGCACTGGGAACAAGATTAGAGATGTTTTGGATCAATTCTGGTGTCTACACCACAGACTATGAATAGAAGTAACGGGTGTGTTAAAAATTGTCCTTTGGGTGTCGGTAGTGCTTTCACATTGTAACCCTATTGAAGCAATCCTTAATGAAAGCAAGAATTGGCCTTGCTGTCAAAAATTGCAATGATTGGCACCTGTCAAACAGGTGTGGAAAATTGGTCTTTGGGTGTATATTGTGCCCATGGAACCTACACCAAAAACATTCTTCCACATGAAATCAACACCCACAACACTAGGCAGCCTAGAAGTTCTGCAGAGATTCCACATCCCAGAAACATTTAATCAGTGACATCAGCATCAGGGGATGTTAATGCAGGATTGATTAATTTTAATAAAAGTCAGATGGTCCACGGAGTCTGTGTAAACACATGTTCTATGATCAGTAACAAATCCTCCAGTAGCACTGAATGCCCATTTGAAAAGACTGCTGGATGCAGGGCAGCCCAGCCCAGCAGCTCAATAGCGTACAGGTCTGGTATGGATTTTAAGGGGAACTCCACCCCAAATGTAAAAAAATAATGGTGTGGATTTCCCCCAAAAAAATCCACACCAGACTCTTTTTCTGAGCATGCAACCTGGCAGCCCGCAGGAAAAGAGGGGGGACGAGAGAGCGCCCCCCTCCTGAACCGTACCAGGCCACATGCCCTCAACATTGGGAGGATGCTTTGGGGGTCTGTGACCCCTCAAAGAGCACCATGTCCCCATGTCGATGGAGACAAGGGCCTCATCCCCACAACCCTTGCCCGGTGGTTGTGGGGGTCTGTGGGCTGGGGGCTTGGGGCTTGTCAATTGGTAATGGGGTACATTAGACCTCTACCATTTCACAAAGAAAGTGTAAATAATTGTAAAAAAACACAGACATCATTGGGAAAGTCCTTTATTAAAAAAGAAAAAAAAGGGTGATCTCCTCTCTGGGATCCAGCGATGAGATGTCCATCCAGCGCACGCCTCACCTGTCTCTACCGGAGGAGATCTTGTCATTGCTGGACCCTGGAGAGGAGATCACCCGTTTTTTTTTTCTATAAACAGGTGATCTCCTCTTCGGAGTCCAGCGATGAGATGTCTATCCAGCGCACGCATCACCTGTCTCCACTGGAGGAGATCTCCTCATCGCTGGACCCCGGAGAGGAGATCACCCTTCGCAGGATACCGACAGCAGAGCGGAGACCGAGAGTGGATTACCCCGCAAGGGTTGTGGGGATGAGGCCCTTGTCCCCATCAACATGGTGACATGGTGCTTTGAGGGGTCACAGACCCCCAAAGCATCCTCCCAATGTTGAGGACATGTGGCCTGGTACAATTCAGGGGGGGGCGCTTTCTCATCCCCCCTCTTTTCTTGCAGCCTGCCAGGTTGTGTGCTCAGATAAAGGGTCTTGTGTGGATTTTTGGGGGGGAACTCTGTGCCATTTTTTTTAATTTGCATTGATCCATGTCCCTTGGGGCAGGACCCAGGTCCCCAAACACTTTTCAGGACAATAACTTGCATATTAGCTTTTAAAATTAGCACTTTAGATTTCAAACGTTCGAGTCCCACAGACTTTAATGGGGTCCTAAAGTTCGCACAAACTTTTGGTATTTTCACAAGTTCTAGTGCAAACAAAATGGGGGGGGGGGGGAGTTGTTTAGCTCATCCCTACTCAGTAAGCCATTTTTTTTTAATTTGGGGTGTAGTTCCTCTTAAAATCCATAGCAGACCTGAAGGGTCTGGAATGGATATTTGGGGGAACCCCACGTAATTTTTTTTTTACATTTTTTTTTTTACATTTGACGCAGGGTTCCCCTTTATATCCATACCAGACCTGAAGGGCCTGGTAATTGAATTTGGGGGACCTCCATGCTTTTTTTTTTATGAATGACTTTTCTCTGTAATGCCGGGAGCCGAAAATTCATTATAGCGAGTGATTTTAAATGACTTTTTTTCCTTTAGAAATGACACTTTGTGCAGGGAAAGTTCTAAGCACAGGAAGTGCTACTTCACAGCCCCTACTTCACACCCAACAGGTACAAAATTTAAAGGAATATTTCACTTTTATTGTTTCACTTTAAGCATTATTAAAATCACTGCTCCCAAAAAAAACAATCGTTTTTTGTTTTGTTTTTTTTAATTGCATTGATCCATGTCCCTTGGGGCAGGACCCAGGTCCCCAAACACTTTTTAGGACAATAACTTGCATATTAGCTTTTAAAATTATCACTTTAGATTTCAAATGTTCGAGTCCCACAGACTTTAATGGGGTCATAAATTTCACACAAACTTTTGGTCTGTTTGCAAGTTCTAGTGTGAACCAAACGGGGGGGGGGGGGTTGTTTGGCTCATCCCTACTCAGTAAGCCAGAGAATCATTGACTGGAAAGCTCTACATCTCTGTTTTGGCCCATAGGTAATCATCCACCATGTGATGCAGATGTTGTCGATGGGATGTGGAAGCCGGCAGCGAGGACAAAAAAAATAAAAAATCATAAATGCATCACTTAGATGGCCACCTTTTCCACCATTCCTCCACCAACAGAACCCCAAAGCTAAAAAAATGTTTTAATAATAATGGCGGTGATCAGCGATTTTTATTTGGACTGCGACATTGCAGCGGACAGATCGGTTGTGATAAGGTTACTTTTTTGAAACCATTGACTTTTATACAACAATCAAAGCTAAAAAAAAGCCACCGGTTACTGTATAAATGGCACTGGCAAAGAAGGGGTTAACACTAGGGGTGATCAAGGGGTTAAGTGTATTACCTAGGTGTGTTTCTAACTGTGAGGGTGTGCGACTGACTAGAGGAGAAGGCCAGATCATTGCTCTTACTTAGTAGTCACAGACGATCAGTTTCTCCTCCCCTGTCAGAACAGGGATTTGTGCCCGCTGGCCACATCACATTGGATCCCCCGCCAAGCAGCGCACGCTTGCCTGCTATGGCTCTTAAAGGAGCCGCCAAACATATACAGCGATTCAAGCATCCTGCCGTCGTATATGTGCAGGAGGTGGTCAGGAAGTGGTTAAATACAAAAACAACTGATATTTAAACAGTATAAACACAATTTGGTAACACTGACAATACCCATAATAAAAATGATTTGCCTGGTTTACACTTAAAAAGTCAACACAGCATGACAAATTATCAGCCCCTGATATTTACAGACAGTTATAAAAAAATCACTGATTTTTACAAGCTGTCCATAACTTGACTGACGGTTAACAAACCTGTTGCCAACCCTGATGTTAGAGCATTGATCTGTAAAGAAGCTGTGATGACAATGACCCCTGGCTATCGCCAGCATCATATTGACAGTCTCTGACCATTTTCAGTGGCATATATGTAGTCTTTGGCTCTCTACTACATTATATTGACAGTTTGCTGAAACATCTGCAGTTATTGACCATCTCCCCCAAGCATACCTGCCGATTATATCTCTTTCAACATATCCTAAAGCCCTGTACACACGATCGGTTTGTCTGATAAAAACAGACCGGTTTGTTTTCCATCAGTGAAAAAAATAGAACATGTTTTAAAATTCTACTATGAATAAAATAACAATTGAAAAAAAACGATTGTCTGTGTGGAAGTCCATCGATCAAAAATCTACGCATGCTCAGAATCAAGTCGACGCATGCTCGGAAGCATTGAACTTCATTTTTCTTAGCACGTCGTAGTGTTTGACGTCACCCCGTTGGACATGGTCGAACTTTTGACCGATGGTGTGTAGGCAAGACTGATGAAAGTCAGCTTCATCGGATATCCGATGAAAAAAACCATCGGATTAGATTACATCAGATATCCGATCGTGTGTACAGGGCTTTCAGTCTTAAAAGGATTTGAATATAATTGGGTTAATTTACTAATGGCAAACTAAAGGCAAATACACAATTGCACATTAACTGGAAGAGAATGTTCCCTGGAGTGAAGGTGGTAAAATTTAATTTAGCAAAGAATAGCCATTACCTGCAAGAAAAAAAAAATGCATTTTTGCACATTGGATGATGGAAGTCAATGTCACCCCATTCAATAAGCTCTGGTGAAAATTCCAACACCCATCTCCACCTTATACTCCAAAACAAAATATGTATTGTATTGATATTGTCATCACTTAAGTGCTCTTGTTCCCTATTCCAGCAGCCGGATGTTGGCTGTTGCATCCTCCCTGTCTGTGTTCACATGTTAGATGATTGATCTGCTCAGTCACCTGATATAAGTGTAGCACTACCCCAGAAGGAGCTGCTGGTTTGTTTTGGGTCTACGCTCTGGCTATCAACCCCTAAAACTGGCTCAAACCCTCCCTTGGCACAACTGGTATGATGGGAATTGTGAACGCCAATAACTGTAAGGAAACACAATACATTGGTGCACCACAGTAAATGATATAAACACATGGTTACCTTAAGTTGTATTGATCCTGTAGGATGACAGAGGAACTGCACACAAATTCAGCTTAACCAATGTAACTCTTTACTTGGTAAAACAAAAGCAAGAGAAACAAACAGATAACAACGGTAGTAAATTTCTTGCAGAGCCCTACAAGAGTCAGAATTAGTGAAAACAGATAAATATAAATTAAATTATAATAACTACACAGACCTGTGTAAGCACCCAGCACAGGGGGTCCCTTCAGGGAGACATCACACTGAAGCACCTCCCTGCCAAGCCTCAGCCAGCTCTCTCTCTCTCTAATGACAGTGCTATACAGTCTAATGGAACTGATAACCCAGTTGAGGAATAGATAAGCAGATATCAACAGATATCAAAATGTAATTCGCTATTGGTTGGCTGATCAGACCAAACCCCAGTACAAATTAACACAACAGTTGGTGCACTTCCACGTTGACATGCGTTGGCGCGCAACAAAAGTAATTTGTGATTTAAAAAGGGAATAAGTAAACTGGTGGAAAATGCCCGGATAGTTTAATTACATTGGTGAGTGTAAATGATCCTGCAATGCAGTTATTATGCTTGGGCAGGTCCCCTTCTCACCCAATCAGATTAGGCTTTGTCCTTCTGGAACACTCCATCTACGAACTCCGAAACACCGTCTTTCAGGATGTCAGTCTCCGGTTCACCACAGGTCACGTTGAACTGGCACACTGTCTGTTCACTCCGTCAGGGATTCTCTCTCTGTCTCTGGATGGTGTTCCACCTGGGCATGGATAGGCCTCAAACTCTCACCTAAATTTCCGGGACGACACCTCACACAGGAGTCCTCCTGGGTTGAAGAGGCAGTCCAGAGAGAGCACCCCAAACACGTCTTCTCCCTTAAATTACCTTCCCCAGGAGGCTGTGCGGGGAGCAAAAGCATTCTGGGTTGTACAGTTGCTCTCTGGGTATCGTAGTCTATGAATAAACCAGGACAATGGAGTCTCTTTCTCCCTGTACTCAGTTTCCCAACATTCCTTGCTGTACCAGTGTGAAAGTAAATAGAAGGTGGCTATAACCCAACTTGGCCACCGGAGGGAGCTGAGATCCTTCAGGATAAACAGATGGTAGTCTTTAAATCGCATAAGAAAGGTGATACCTCTCTACACAAGCACACTAAACACTTTATCCCTTCCTTGTGATAGAGACAGATCTACCTGTATTGTTCTAGAACAAGCCCACACTGTCTGCTAACTGCAAGTAACCTGTTTGCTCTGTTCGCATCTGCCTGGCTGGGCTGGCCAGACACTATAGCACTGTGTTTAAGTCCTGGAGACAACCAAGTACCGGTAGGCCTGCTTGACTTAAGGGAAAGGGGACTGCTATAGGTGAAGTGCACAGTAGCTAGCTATAGTGTCTGACCACCTACGTTGGGTTAGACATGACATTTGTGACATTATTACAAGGCAATAACAAACATTTCTGTCAAGATGGACTCTGTACAGGCTGGCTTATTCACTAAGGAAATTTGCAAACTGACACGCAAAGTCCAGAAACTGTCTTTGTGTGTAGATGTACCTTCAGCAGTAACGCCGGAGCCAAAGCCCGCCTGACTGTTTTTCTGGTGACCCTCATATGTTTTCTAATTTTAAAAACAGTTGTATGCCCTACTTTGGTTGCAGGGGGATCCCCAGTCTTGGGCATTTAGTCTCCCCACATATGACCCAGTCAGAGAGTCATTTGAACCTTTTCAAAGCCTTAGGTTTACTGTTTGACGATCCTGACCGTGCCCATTCAGCTGAAGCTAACCTTCAGGGTAAACGCACCGCTGAGCTATACTGTTCTGATTTCTTCCGCTGGGCACCTGACTTAGGGGGGAATGACACAGCTCTAAGAAGCCAGTTCAGGTTAGGCTTATCAGACTCCATCAAAGACTCCTTAGTACACTACCTGAACCAAAGTCATTGCCCAGGCATGCTGGAAGTTGTAGTTCTGCAACATCTAGAGGGCAATATGTATTCAAACGTCTTGGGCCTTAAGGACCCTGAAGTCAGGACGTTCGCATACGTCCTATGTCCACAACATGTTAATTATGCTAAATAGCAAGGAAAGTGCCTAAATACACATTTACCAACTAGGGTGTCTGCAGCTGTCCAGGCATGCTGGGAGTTGTAGTTTTGCAACAGCTGGAGACACACTGTTTGGGAAATACTAATATCTGATCTTATATCCTAACTTTTAAACTAGTCTAAAATGCAGTTAAAGATAATGAAATAACAGTGGTGAAATTACTTACACTAATCAGCAGTTTTTCCTCACTGGATGAAAAGTTACTCCCCACCATCTTCGCTTCGCAGGGCAGCACAAAATAGCGATCCGAAAATAGACTGGCAAGGATCCAGGAAATGATCTCCGTTTTTGCGTGTTGTTCGCGCACATGCGCATGCGCGGACGAGAATTTCGCAATCAATTTCGCATTAGCGAAATTTCGCAAATTTTTTTTTTTTGATAAAATATCACGAATATTCGATATTAACGAATATTTCACAAATATTCTTCTATATATTCGTGAAATATCGCGAAATCGAATATGGCGTATTCCGCTCAACACTAGTTCTGATACGTTTTCTCACCACCCCTCCAATTTCATTGATTCTGGTGCTGCTGGCAATTTCATCGATAGGGACCTAGCACACCGTCTACAGATTCCGATGAGTAAGGTGCACAGACCCTTCTCAGTTTGAGCTGTTGATAACTCTCCCTTGTCCAGGGGCCTGGTAACCTTGTGCACAGTACCTATTACCCTGACCATTGGGTAATCGCATAAGAAGACGAATAGCTTCTACATGATTGCATCTCCTGCTTATCCCATTATCTTAGGTTTAAACTGCACAGCCCGCACATAGACTGGGTTGCAAAAGAGATTGGCTCCTGGTCCTTGACCTGCATCCACAATTGCATTAAAATCGCTGACCAGTTGCACATCTATAACTCTTGTGTGGCCAGTACCAGTAATGTGCCTTTTATTCCAGTCCTATTTAGATCCTGCTCATGACAACATTTCCAAATTTGGATACAGTTTACATAACCATCTACCTTTTATATGACTATGTTATAACACAAGACGCTGACAAGTCTGTTAAATTCTCAACAGACCACCTCTCCAGCCAATTACCACAGCCTGAACCTTCTCCTCCTAGAAACCAGGCTTGTCCATTGTCTCGTAGCCTTGAGCCTTGTTTGGAAACTTTCTCTAAATCAGTGGTTCTCAACCTGGGGGTCAAATGAGGACTTTCCACTGGTCACCGAATCCTAGGCTGTTCCTGAAGCCCGCACTGCTCTCCCAGCCTTTTCGCGGTTGCCCAACAGGGCTGTTACTGGAGCCGCCCAATCAGTTCATGGCAAGGCTGGGGGACAGAGTCTAGAGGTCAGCTGACTGTTGAGGAATGTGAAGTGGGAGGGGCTGGAGGAGACCCTATCTCCCGATTTCGGCATAGGTGTCACTGCTGCGAGACACCACAAAGTCAGAGACACAGTAAAGCTGGAGATACAGTGAGTAACACTACCTGTGATTATAGTTGCCATTAAAAGTCCCTACTACAGTTCTCAGATCAGCAGATGACCTTGATCACAAGCACCTAAGTTGGCTGATCAGAACCCCTTTCCCCCAGCATTGCCACTCATCCCAACTCCCTGCCAGTACTGCCATTGATCCCATTCCCCCACCAAGGAGTAAGAGAAGGAAGGGGGACGCCCCCTGGATTACCCCACCTTTGCCTGTCACTAAACTCAATTGTACACACAGTCAGGCTAACTGGCCCGCAAGTTCCACTGTCGCTACACCTGGTGATGGGATTCAGATAATCGCTGCACTTGGCGATGTGATTCAGACGGTCGCTATGCCTGACAATGAGATTGACGGTTAATATGCCTGGTAATGAGACCCAGTCAGCAACAGCATCATGTATGCCAGTCCAGCCCATGCCTGTTGAGCTTCCCGCTTCTTCCTATTCTGGACTTTCTGCTGATGCAATTCAGACAGTCACTACACCTGACGATGCGGCCCAGTTGGACACTGCATCAAGTATACTAGTCCAGCTCATGCCTATTGAACTTCCTGCTTTTTCTTATTCAGGACTTTCTATAACCTGGCCTCATCCTACTTCTCTAACCGGTCTAAGAGGTTCAATCCACCCTTTGGATGAACTGCCTCAATCGACCAGGTGGGGCTTGCAATCCTTTTTTTCAGGGCTCTCTGCACTCCGCTTGTGTTTCAGCTGTCCAGCTTGACCCCTGTGACATGTTTCCTGCCAACCAGCCTGACCTTGTGGATCCATGGACCTCTGCCAAGTCTGATGGATCTGTACTGGATGTCTAACTGATCTTTGACAGTCCAAGGGCCCCTACTCAGGGGGGGGGGGTAATCTCATGATTACTTAAGTGCTCTTGCTCCCTTTTCCAGCAGCCGGGTGTTGGTTGTTGCATCCTCCCTGTCTGTGTTCACCTGTGATGGATCTGCTCAGTCACCTGATATAAGCAAACTGAACACTATATCCCTTGCTTGTGATGGAGATAGAAATACCTGTATTGTTCTAGACCAAGCCCCTGTTAGTCTGCCTTGTATGTTGTTGGATCCTTTCTGTTTGTCCCAGATTGGACTGGATTATCCCCTGAATTCAGCCTGTCCTTCTGCCTGGAACTGATACTGGGATATCCCCTGAACTCAGCATGCCTCTACCTGGACTGTCTTTGAACCATGCTGTCTGCAAGTAACCTATTTGCTCTGTTCATGTCTGCCCAGCTGGGCTGGCCAGATACTATAGCATTGTGTTTAAGTCCTGGGGCAACCAAGTACTGGTAGGCGTGCTTGCCTTAAGGGAAAGGGTGCTGCTATATGTGAAGTGCACTGTATGCTAGCTATAGTGTCTGTATCTGACCACCTACCTTGGGGTAGATGGGACATTCGTAACATATATATGGCCCAACACCAGAAGATGACATGGCTCCTCAAATCATCACTAAGGCTGGATTCACACCTATGCAGTTTTAGTGCTTTCTGCATTTTGCAGATTTGCACTACAGTCCATTTAACATGGTTTCATATGGAACACGTTCTGTAGTACAATTCTGCAAAATGCAAAAAAACACTAAAAATGCATAGATGTGAATCCAGCCTGACTGTGGAAACGTCACACTGGACCTCATGCAACTTGGATTCTGTGCCTCTCCACTCTTCCTCCAGACTCTGGGACCTTAATTTTCAAATGAAATGCAATATTTTGCACAGTCCATGATGATATGGGGAGCCATGTCATCTGCTGGTGTTGGTCCACTGTGTTTTATCAAATCCAAAGTCAGCAAAGCCCTCTACCAGGAAATTACAGAGTGCTTCCCTCTTCTGACCAGCTTTATGGAGACGCTGATTTTATTTTTAAGCAGGGCTTAACACCTGCCCACACTGCTAAAAGTACCAATGCTTGATTGGCCAGCAAACACACCTGACCTAAACTACTGTACACGGACATACTTTTTCTGTAAGCCAACATTTCTTTACTAAAAATCATTTTTTTTTTAAATTGGTCTTACGTACTGTAATGTTCTAATTTTCTGAGATACAATCTTGTGGGTTTTCACTAGCTGTAAGCCATAATCATCAAAATTAATATATATATATATATATATATATATATATATACACAGTGTATATATATATATATATATATATATATATATATATATATATATATATATATATATATATACACACTGTATATGCAACTACAAATGACATTGTGTGTTCGAACTGCTTTTTTTAAAATAAAGTATATAATTTGCAACATTTGAAGTCTTTTAAATTTTGATTTAGAAGTGTCAGACACTGACAAACTCATCACTGAATTGTCATGATGTGCAGAACTTCTGTGGGGAGACTAAATGCCCAAGACTGGGGATCCCCCTGCAACCAAAGTAGGGCATACAACTGTTTTTAAAATTAGAAAACATATGAGGGTCACCAGAAAAACAGTCAGGCGGGCTTTGGCTCCGGCGTTGTTCGCGCACATGCGCATGCGCGGACGAGAATTTCGCAATCAATTTCGCATTAGCGAAATTTCGCAAATTTTTTTTTTTTGATAAAATATCACGAATATTCGATATTAACGAATATTTCACAAATATTCTTCTATATATTCGTGAAATATCGCGAAATCGAATATGGCGTATTCCGCTCAACACTAGTTCTGATACGTTTTCTCACCACCCCTCCAATTTCATTGATTCTGGTGCTGCTGGCAATTTCATCGATAGGGACCTAGCACACCGTCTACAGATTCCGATGAGTAAGGTGCACAGACCCTTCTCAGTTTGAGCTGTTGATAACTCTCCCTTGTCCAGGGGCCTGGTAACCTTGTGCACAGTACCTATTACCCTGACCATTGGGTAATCGCATAAGAAGACGAATAGCTTCTACATGATTGCATCTCCTGCTTATCCCATTATCTTAGGTTTAAACTGCACAGCCCGCACATAGACTGGGTTGCAAAAGAGATTGGCTCCTGGTCCTTGACCTGCATCCACAATTGCATTAAAATCGCTGACCAGTTGCACATCTATAACTCTTGTGTGGCCAGTACCAGTAATGTGCCTTTTATTCCAGTCCTATTTAGATCCTGCTCATGACAACATTTCCAAATTTGGATACAGTTTACATAACCATCTACCTTTTATATGACTATGTTATAACACAAGACGCTGACAAGTCTGTTAAATTCTCAACAGACCACCTCTCCAGCCAATTACCACAGCCTGAACCTTCTCCTCCTAGAAACCAGGCTTGTCCATTGTCTCGTAGCCTTGAGCCTTGTTTGGAAACTTTCTCTAAATCAGTGGTTCTCAACCTGGGGGTCAAATGAGGACTTTCCACTGGTCACCGAATCCTAGGCTGTTCCTGAAGCCCGCACTGCTCTCCCAGCCTTTTCGCGGTTGCCCAACAGGGCTGTTACTGGAGCCGCCCAATCAGTTCATGGCAAGGCTGGGGGACAGAGTCTAGAGGTCAGCTGACTGTTGAGGAATGTGAAGTGGGAGGGGCTGGAGGAGACCCTATCTCCCGATTTCGGCATAGGTGTCACTGCTGCGAGACACCACAAAGTCAGAGACACAGTAAAGCTGGAGATACAGTGAGTAACACTACCTGTGATTATAGTTGCCATTAAAAGTCCCTACTACAGTTCTCAGATCAGCAGATGACCTTGATCACAAGCACCTAAGTTGGCTGATCAGAACCCCTTTCCCCCAGCATTGCCACTCATCCCAACTCCCTGCCAGTACTGCCATTGATCCCATTCCCCCACCAAGGAGTAAGAGAAGGAAGGGGGACGCCCCCTGGATTACCCCACCTTTGCCTGTCACTAAACTCAATTGTACACACAGTCAGGCTAACTGGCCCGCAAGTTCCACTGTCGCTACACCTGGTGATGGGATTCAGATAATCGCTGCACTTGGCGATGTGATTCAGACGGTCGCTATGCCTGACAATGAGATTGACGGTTAATATGCCTGGTAATGAGACCCAGTCAGCAACAGCATCATGTATGCCAGTCCAGCCCATGCCTGTTGAGCTTCCCGCTTCTTCCTATTCTGGACTTTCTGCTGATGCAATTCAGACAGTCACTACACCTGACGATGCGGCCCAGTTGGACACTGCATCAAGTATACTAGTCCAGCTCATGCCTATTGAACTTCCTGCTTTTTCTTATTCAGGACTTTCTATAACCTGGCCTCATCCTACTTCTCTAACCGGTCTAAGAGGTTCAATCCACCCTTTGGATGAACTGCCTCAATCGACCAGGTGGGGCTTGCAATCCTTTTTTTCAGGGCTCTCTGCACTCCGCTTGTGTTTCAGCTGTCCAGCTTGACCCCTGTGACATGTTTCCTGCCAACCAGCCTGACCTTGTGGATCCATGGACCTCTGCCAAGTCTGATGGATCTGTACTGGATGTCTAACTGATCTTTGACAGTCCAAGGGCCCCTACTCAGGGGGGGGGGGGTAATCTCATGATTACTTAAGTGCTCTTGCTCCCTTTTCCAGCAGCCGGGTGTTGGTTGTTGCATCCTCCCTGTCTGTGTTCACCTGTGATGGATCTGCTCAGTCACCTGATATAAGCAAACTGAACACTATATCCCTTGCTTGTGATGGAGATAGAAATACCTGTATTGTTCTAGACCAAGCCCCTGTTAGTCTGCCTTGTATGTTGTTGGATCCTTTCTGTTTGTCCCAGATTGGACTGGATTATCCCCTGAATTCAGCCTGTCCTTCTGCCTGGAACTGATACTGGGATATCCCCTGAACTCAGCATGCCTCTACCTGGACTGTCTTTGAACCATGCTGTCTGCAAGTAACCTATTTGCTCTGTTCATGTCTGCCCAGCTGGGCTGGCCAGATACTATAGCATTGTGTTTAAGTCCTGGGGCAACCAAGTACTGGTAGGCGTGCTTGCCTTAAGGGAAAGGGTGCTGCTATATGTGAAGTGCACTGTATGCTAGCTATAGTGTCTGTATCTGACCACCTACCTTGGGGTAGATGGGACATTCGTAACATATATATGGCCCAACACCAGAAGATGACATGGCTCCTCAAATCATCACTAAGGCTGGATTCACACCTATGCAGTTTTAGTGCTTTCTGCATTTTGCAGATTTGCACTACAGTCCATTTAACATGGTTTCATATGGAACACGTTCTGTAGTACAATTCTGCAAAATGCAAAAAAACACTAAAAATGCATAGATGTGAATCCAGCCTGACTGTGGAAACGTCACACTGGACCTCATGCAACTTGGATTCTGTGCCTCTCCACTCTTCCTCCAGACTCTGGGACCTTAATTTTCAAATGAAATGCAATATTTTGCACAGTCCATGATGATATGGGGAGCCATGTCATCTGCTGGTGTTGGTCCACTGTGTTTTATCAAATCCAAAGTCAGCAAAGCCCTCTACCAGGAAATTACAGAGTGCTTCCCTCTTCTGACCAGCTTTATGGAGACGCTGATTTTATTTTTAAGCAGGGCTTAACACCTGCCCACACTGCTAAAAGTACCAATGCTTGATTGGCCAGCAAACACACCTGACCTAAACTACTGTACACGGACATACTTTTTCTGTAAGCCAACATTTCTTTACTAAAAATCATTTTTTTTTTAAATTGGTCTTACGTACTGTAATGTTCTAATTTTCTGAGATACAATCTTGTGGGTTTTCACTAGCTGTAAGCCATAATCATCAAAATTAATATATATATATATATATATATATATATATATATATACAGTGTATATATATATATATATATATATATATATATATATATATATATATATATATATATATATATACACACTGTATATGCAACTACAAATGACATTGTGTGTTCGAACTGCTTTTTTTAAAATAAAGTATATAATTTGCAACATTTGAAGTCTTTTAAATTTTGATTTAGAAGTGTCAGACACTGACAAACTCATCACTGAATTGTCATGATGTGCAGAACTTCTGTGGGGAGACTAAATGCCCAAGACTGGGGATCCCCCTGCAACCAAAGTAGGGCATACAACTGTTTTTAAAATTAGAAAACATATGAGGGTCACCAGAAAAACAGTCAGGCGGGCTTTGGCTCCGGCGTTGTTCGCGCACATGCGCATGCGCGGACGAGAATTTCGCAATCAATTTCGCATTAGCGAAATTTCGCAAATTTTTTTTTTTTGATAAAATATCACGAATATTCGATATTAACGAATATTTCACAAATATTCTTCTATATATTCGTGAAATATCGCGAAATCGAATATGGCGTATTCCGCTCAACACTAGTTCTGATACGTTTTCTCACCACCCCTCCAATTTCATTGATTCTGGTGCTGCTGGCAATTTCATCGATAGGGACCTAGCACACCGTCTACAGATTCCGATGAGTAAGGTGCACAGACCCTTCTCAGTTTGAGCTGTTGATAACTCTCCCTTGTCCAGGGGCCTGGTAACCTTGTGCACAGTACCTATTACCCTGACCATTGGGTAATCGCATAAGAAGACGAATAGCTTCTACATGATTGCATCTCCTGCTTATCCCATTATCTTAGGTTTAAACTGCACAGCCCGCACATAGACTGGGTTGCAAAAGAGATTGGCTCCTGGTCCTTGACCTGCATCCACAATTGCATTAAAATCGCTGACCAGTTGCACATCTATAACTCTTGTGTGGCCAGTACCAGTAATGTGCCTTTTATTCCAGTCCTATTTAGATCCTGCTCATGACAACATTTCCAAATTTGGATACAGTTTACATAACCATCTACCTTTTATATGACTATGTTATAACACAAGACGCTGACAAGTCTGTTAAATTCTCAACAGACCACCTCTCCAGCCAATTACCACAGCCTGAACCTTCTCCTCCTAGAAACCAGGCTTGTCCATTGTCTCGTAGCCTTGAGCCTTGTTTGGAAACTTTCTCTAAATCAGTGGTTCTCAACCTGGGGGTCAAATGAGGACTTTCCACTGGTCACCGAATCCTAGGCTGTTCCTGAAGCCTGCACTGCTCTCCCAGCCTTTTCGCGGTTGCCCAACAGGGCTGTTACTGGAGCCGCCCAATCAGTTCATGGCAAGGCTGGGGGACAGAGTCTAGAGGTCAGCTGACTGTTGAGGAATGTGAAGTGGGAGGGGCTGGAGGAGACCCTATCTCCCGATTTCGGCATAGGTGTCACTGCTGCGAGACACCACAAAGTCAGAGACACAGTAAAGCTGGAGATACAGTGAGTAACACTACCTGTGATTATAGTTGCCATTAAAAGTCCCTACTACAGTTCTCAGATCAGCAGATGACCTTGATCACAAGCACCTAAGTTGGCTGATCAGAACCCCTTTCCCCCAGCATTGCCACTCATCCCAACTCCCTGCCAGTACTGCCATTGATCCCATTCCCCCACCAAGGAGTAAGAGAAGGAAGGGGGACGCCCCCTGGATTACCCCACCTTTGCCTGTCACTAAACTCAATTGTACACACAGTCAGGCTAACTGGCCCGCAAGTTCCACTGTCGCTACACCTGGTGATGGGATTCAGATAATCGCTGCACTTGGCGATGTGATTCAGACGGTCGCTATGCCTGACAATGAGATTGACGGTTAATATGCCTGGTAATGAGACCCAGTCAGCAACAGCATCATGTATGCCAGTCCAGCCCATGCCTGTTGAGCTTCCCGCTTCTTCCTATTCTGGACTTTCTGCTGATGCAATTCAGACAGTCACTACACCTGACGATGCGGCCCAGTTGGACACTGCATCAAGTATACTAGTCCAGCTCATGCCTATTGAACTTCCTGCTTTTTCTTATTCAGGACTTTCTATAACCTGGCCTCATCCTACTTCTCTAACCGGTCTAAGAGGTTCAATCCACCCTTTGGATGAACTGCCTCAATCGACCAGGTGGGGCTTGCAATCCTTTTTTTCAGGGCTCTCTGCACTCCGCTTGTGTTTCAGCTGTCCAGCTTGACCCCTGTGACATGTTTCCTGCCAACCAGCCTGACCTTGTGGATCCATGGACCTCTGCCAAGTCTGATGGATCTGTACTGGATGTCTAACTGATCTTTGACAGTCCAAGGGCCCCTACTCAGGGGGGGGGGGGTAATCTCATGATTACTTAAGTGCTCTTGCTCCCTTTTCCAGCAGCCGGGTGTTGGTTGTTGCATCCTCCCTGTCTGTGTTCACCTGTGATGGATCTGCTCAGTCACCTGATATAAGCAAACTGAACACTATATCCCTTGCTTGTGATGGAGATAGAAATACCTGTATTGTTCTAGACCAAGCCCCTGTTAGTCTGCCTTGTATGTTGTTGGATCCTTTCTGTTTGTCCCAGATTGGACTGGATTATCCCCTGAATTCAGCCTGTCCTTCTGCCTGGAACTGATACTGGGATATCCCCTGAACTCAGCATGCCTCTACCTGGACTGTCTTTGAACCATGCTGTCTGCAAGTAACCTATTTGCTCTGTTCATGTCTGCCCAGCTGGGCTGGCCAGATACTATAGCATTGTGTTTAAGTCCTGGGGCAACCAAGTACTGGTAGGCGTGCTTGCCTTAAGGGAAAGGGTGCTGCTATATGTGAAGTGCACTGTATGCTAGCTATAGTGTCTGTATCTGACCACCTACCTTGGGGTAGATGGGACATTCGTAACATATATATGGCCCAACACCAGAAGATGACATGGCTCCTCAAATCATCACTAAGGCTGGATTCACACCTATGCAGTTTTAGTGCTTTCTGCATTTTGCAGATTTGCACTACAGTCCATTTAACATGGTTTCATATGGAACACGTTCTGTAGTACAATTCTGCAAAATGCAAAAAAACACTAAAAATGCATAGATGTGAATCCAGCCTGACTGTGGAAACGTCACACTGGACCTCATGCAACTTGGATTCTGTGCCTCTCCACTCTTCCTCCAGACTCTGGGACCTTAATTTTCAAATGAAATGCAATATTTTGCACAGTCCATGATGATATGGGGAGCCATGTCATCTGCTGGTGTTGGTCCACTGTGTTTTATCAAATCCAAAGTCAGCAAAGCCCTCTACCAGGAAATTACAGAGTGCTTCCCTCTTCTGACCAGCTTTATGGAGACGCTGATTTTATTTTTAAGCAGGGCTTAACACCTGCCCACACTGCTAAAAGTACCAATGCTTGATTGGCCAGCAAACACACCTGACCTAAACTACTGTACACGGACATACTTTTTCTGTAAGCCAACATTTCTTTACTAAAAATCATTTTTTTTTTAAATTGGTCTTACGTACTGTAATGTTCTAATTTTCTGAGATACAATCTTGTGGGTTTTCACTAGCTGTAAGCCATAATCATCAAAATTAATATATATATATATATATATATATATATATACAGTGTATATATATATATATATATATATATATATATATATATATATATATACACACTGTATATGCAACTACAAATGACATTGTGTGTTCGAACTGCTTTTTTTAAAATAAAGTATATAATTTGCAACATTTGAAGTCTTTTAAATTTTGATTTAGAAGTGTCAGACACTGACAAACTCATCACTGAATTGTCATGATGTGCAGAACTTCTGTGGATAAATTACAAAAGATGACTCTTATTTAATCTAAGTGGTTTTTATAAAAAAATATAAAATTAAGAAAAAACTGGGACATGATATTTTTATGTTTTTGACTAATGGAATTTATTATGTCTGTCTCACAGTAAAACTGACAAATTAAAAACACCAGAACATCTACATTTGTATTAGAAAATTGCACAAAAACGACTCTACAAGTCAGTGACCAAAACAAAAGGTGCTATCAATAGGGAGTCTCAAAGAAGGGAGAAACCCTGAAGATAAAAGGGCTACTACAGGTAGAGAAGGACAACACTCAAGTATGTGAAAAATTTATGAAAAATAGATTTATTGATATGTCACTACAAAATATAAAATAGCAGCAAAGTTCTGATGCAAGCAATGACCAGTCACTGGTCTCTATTTACAGACAGAGTAGCACCAGTAATAGCATATACTGTGTGCATGTAACAAGAAACACATAGAAGACAATGACAAACATTTAACAAATATACAGACAGTCCGGACGCCAAATATAGCCACATATGTTGAGGTTCCCGACGGAAAAGCCTGTCATATATATTAAGTAAATAATCACAATAGGATACTATTGGGAACAATTCAACAGATGCGTCCCCGCGGGGGGTAGGGAAGATGATGGCGTTGTAAATGGGGTAGTGATTATATACCACATCTATGGTATGGGGGGCAAAAGAGAAGTGTCCCCATGTGACCAAGTGGAGGAGGACACGCCACGGACGGTTACTTTTTTGGAGAAAGAGGAGTCGAGGGACAGTGTGGCCCACGCCCCCTCTCAGGAAAACCCAAAAATCCCAGAAACCTTGAAAATGGGGGAGAAACCAGAGAGCAGGAAAGGGAGGTTATCGCACCAGAAGTCAAAAATAATTGATAATAAATTTGAAATGGAATTTCCTTATTCAGATAATAAAGTTATTAATTTATCCTCCTTTCCCCTTGAGATAAGACATACACAGCTTCTACAAAGAGGTATGTCTTTCCCCCCAGTGAGTGACATGGAGGAATTAACGGTGTACAAAGACATTGTGTTATTCCTCCGTAAGGTGTTTCTCAGATCACTGTACCAACAGGGGGCGACCACACATGTTAGTGAGCCACCTCTCGACACAGATGATCAACAGGCATTAGCAATCCTTAACTCTCTATTAGAAGAAAATGAGGGATATGAAACACACAATTCCACACTAAGGAGACAGGTTAATATGAACATTAAGTCTAAAAAAATGCCCTCCCTCAATAAAAATAAATGGCTTAATATCTTCTTGGAAATGGTCCAAAAGGACCTTGAGGAGATCCCATGGAAGATTAAGAACCATGACAATCTCTCCCAAATAGAACGACAGGCTTTGAAAGAACTTAAAGAAGCTAAAAACCTCATCATCAAAAGAAGCGATAAAGGTGGCAACGTCGTTCTCATGAACGACGGCGATTATGATGTAGAGGCCAGATGCCTCCTTGGTGATCGTAATACCTATCAAAAAAATAGACAGAGACCCCTTCCCAAAAGTTATAGGATAATTAAACAGCAAACTTGATAATGCAGTGGAAGCAGGCTTGTTAACGAAACGTGAATTTGAACATCTATCCGTTAATGACTATAACATCCCTACTTTCTATTGCATCCCGAAGGTGCATAAGTCCTTGAAAAAAAAAACACCAGGGAGAACCATTGTATCAGCAATTCATGGACCTCTAGACAGAATGGTAGGTACCTGGATCTCCTTCTAAAGAGATGGTATACAAACTTAAATCTTACGTACAGGACACACAGCATGTCCTCTCCAAGATAGCACATACACAAGTGGAGGGCGAAATATGGTTGATAGGCATAGACGTAGAGTCTCTCTATAAGTCCATTCCACATGATTGTGGAATAAGGGCGGTCAAAATGTTCTTAGATAAACATCATCCACAGCTAGGACATCAAAATGAGTTTGTATTAGACTTACTCCAATATGCCCTGTCTCACAATTTTTTCCAATTCTCCTCCCAATTCTTCCAACAAATCAAGGGCACCTCAATGGGCGCTGCTTGGGCTCCGGCTTATGCCTGCCTGCATTTGGGCCTTTGGGAGGAGGAGGATGTATTTCATCTGCCACAATACCTCAGCCATGTGCATACATGGCTGAGGTATATAGACGATGTCTTGGTCATATGGATGGGGGACATTGATTCCTTCCATAGGTTCATCAACCAACTCAATGTTAATGATTGTAACATATGACAAGACACTAATATCCTTTTTGGACCTAAAAATTGGCCTTAAAGATGGAAAAATTACAACCTGTACATTCCGTAAAGAAAGGGCAGCAAATACTTTACTGCAGGCCAACAGTCATCACCCTCCATGGCAAAAGAATGGTATCCCAATAGGCCAATTCATGAGAATTAAGCGAAAATGCTCTGAACTCTCTACCCTCAATACAGAGGGTAGGGAACTATTTGCGAGATTTCGCTAAAGGGGTTACTCCCATAAACATATCAAATACGTGAAGCGCAAAGTGGCACAGCGTAACCACTTACGGCTCCCAGTGGGGTAATGTAAGAAAAACTCTAGAAAAACACTGGGTTATTTTTACAGGTAATAAAAACGTAGAGCCCAAAATTCGGGAGATATACTCGTCCAGTCCGAATTTGTCAAACAACCTAATACATCTTGGCTATCAGAATACCCCCAAAGTGTAGGGATGCCAAATCTGTCCCTTCGTGGATAGGACCAAAATGTTCAAAGATGCGAGGGGACAAAGAGAATTCAAAATCAGAGACCTGATTAACTGTTCAACAGAGAGAGTTATATACATGCTTACCTGTCCCTGCCAAAAAATATATATTGGAAAAACAAAAAGGCAATTAAGGATAAGAATAAATGAACATCTTAGAGACATTAAAAGAAAAGAAAAGGAAAAAGGGAAAGTAAAGCAGAAGGATCAGGAGAAATACCATGAAACCCGGTTGCCAAACATTTTTTAGAACATCATCAAGTTAAACCTGATGGGCTTAAAGTGAAAGGTATCTATGTGCTCTGATTACCAGCTAGACGTGGTGATTTCGACAAAATCTTGTTACAGAAGGAAAAATGGTGGATCTTCACCTTAAAATCCTTGGCACCACAAGGCATGAACGTGGAATTAAGCATGCAATCCTTTCTTGAATGAATGGTCATTCTTTCCCCACTCCTTCACCTGTACTTTTGGTTTTCATTTAGATTAACTATATGTACTATTTATAGTATGAAGTATTGATATAACCCTTTGGAAAATATTCATTAAATATAGGTCTATTACCCTTTAAGCCAAATGGCCCTGTAATTGATCACACTTCCCTGGATAAGAACAAATATTCTGTGATCCCTGTGTCAGCACCATTAATATCTGATCTACAACAAGGGACCAATTTAATGTAAATTATCCTCATTTGAGACCTGTGTCATATATAAATATAATGAGAGGTATACCATATATGCCAGTGATTCTTGGCGCTCACACTATTTCTCACTATTTGGAAATCATTACCCTATTCTATTCCTCTACCTTGGTCTAGCCTCCTTGATTCATCTCAGCCTAATTTAATCAGTTAAATATGTTCCGTCTATATGTTTATGTCCCATCCTGTTCTATGTATGATCCTCCTTGCCATCTAAAAAAAAAAAAAGATTTAATTTATTCTCTAAACACATTTTAGAATATTAATTACAGCTTGGGATTTACCACGATATGTAGTTACAAAAGATTTGTGCAGTGTTAATTCTGTTTGTTTCCATAGGGACGTTACAGCTCTCATAGAGGAACACAATCCATTAACCAACACTCCTGATTACAACAAAGAAATTAAGCAAGGAGGTGTGGGCATGCGCCGATGGAACATAAGGGAGCGATGCACGGCCCCTCCTCTACCGTCCAGACGAAGCTACGCAATCATGTTTGCGAAACGCGTCGACATCACTGCCCCTGGACACCATATTCCATTCCCCGGATCAGTGGGGGTTATGCGGGGACACAGAGCGGCTAAATCTCTGCGGCAACAACAAGCGGAGTGTACCCGCTATTAGGAATCCAAGGGACAGCATCCACCATCCTATGCCCATCCATCCAGCACCTGCAGGCAACCACACAGGTCCAGTATTGTCTGATGGCTGAGACAGGCCCCTCTTAATATACAGAGGACGAGCGAGCCCCAGACCTGTTTATGTTTACGGAAGCGGTAAGGTTGTCATAGATGGATCCATGTGAATATGTCACCTGCCTAAAATTCATGCTTCGCGCAAAGTGTCTTACACTGTTCTGAGAGAATATATGCAGGCTATTTTGCTCAAACAAGACTTTCTTTAACAGTGACATATTATTCTCAAGCAACTGTTCTTTGGCACGCTCCTAAAAGTCTTCATAAGTTAACCCCATAGTGGAAAATTACTATGTAACTGACTTTTGCTGCACCTTTAAGAAATCGTCCAGCAAATCCTGGGAAGTTTCCATGTACTATACGAGGACATTCCTTTACAGCATGATCAATTAGCGGGTGCCTGCTTTCCAGTTTTGCCCCCCATACCATAGATGTGGTATATACTCACTACCCCATTTACAACACTGCCATCTCCCCTACCCCCCATGGGGACGTATCTGTTGAATTGTTCCCAATAGTATCCTGTTGTAATTATTTACTTAATATATGACAGGCTTTTCCGTCGGGAACCTCAACATATGTGGCTATTTTGGCATCCGGACTGTCTGTATATTTGTTAAATGTTTGTCATTGTCTTCTATGTGTTTTTTGTTACGTGCACACAGTATATGCTATTACTGGTGCTACTCTGTCTGTAAATGGAG
Source organism: Rana kukunoris (assembly GCA_029574335.1). Classification (NCBI taxonomy): domain Eukaryota; kingdom Metazoa; phylum Chordata; class Amphibia; order Anura; family Ranidae; genus Rana; species Rana kukunoris. Next base: position 238,555,735 of record CM056053.1, read on the forward strand.
ACCAGTGACTGGTCATTGCTTGCATCAGCACGTTGCTGCTATTTTATACTTTGTAGTGACATATCAATAAATCAATTTTTCATTAATTTTACACATACTTGAGTGTTGTCTTTCTCTACCTGTAGTAGCCCTTTTATCTTCAGGGTTTCTCCCTTCTTTGAGACTCCCTATTGATAGCACCTTTTGTTTTTGCATATGTTTATTTGGCTATGGTAAGACCCCTTATTAGAGGAGTGACTACTCATGAGTGTCCCTACATATATTTAGCAACGACTCTCTATGGGTTTGTTTATTAACTGTTATATGCAGTGAACATCAGTACTGGGCTCTAGAACATTGGGAAAAATGCAAATGCAAAATGTGATGTCCACCGGGCACCCGCGAATTGCCCTCAATCATGGCAGGAACATGGATCTGTGTGTGTAAACACACAGATTTATGTTCTGTCAGCGGTGAGGAGACTGATGGTGTGTTCCCAGTACAGAGGAACACACATTGGTCTCTTCCCCTTGTAAGTTCCCTCCCCCTACAGTTAGAATCACTCACTAGGGGACATATTAACCCCTTCAGCTCCCCCTAGTGTTAACCCCTTCCCTGCCAGTCACATTTACACAGTAATCAATGCAGTTTTATAGCACTAATCGCTGTATGAATGTGAATGGTCCCAAAAACGTGTCAAAAGTGTCCGATGTGTCCGTCGCAATGTCACGGTCACAATAAAAAAAAAAAAAACGCAGATCGCCGCCATTACTAGTAAAGAAAAAAATGCCATAATTCTACCTCCTGTTTTGTAGACACAGTGGGCCGGATTCATGAAAGACTTACGCCGACGTATCTCCAGATACACCGCCGTAAGTCCAAATGTGCGCCGTTCTATCTTTTCGGCGATTCCCGACGCTATATACGTCTAAAAAATAGGCTTCCTACGTCCGACATAACTTGCCTATGCCGGCGTATCGTGGGCACATATTTACGCTGGGCGCAAGGGGCGCTTCCATTGATTTACGTGTCGAATATGCAAATGACCGAGATACGCCGATTCACAAATGTACTTGCGCCTGTCACTGTAATATACGCCGTTTCACGTAAGGCGTACGTCTGGCATAAAGTTATTCTACCTAAAGGTGGCACAACCCATGCAAAGGTATGGACATCGGAACAGCCGGCGTCTTTTACGCCGTTTACGTAGTACTACGGGAATAGGGATTGGCGTAGGTTACGTTCACGTCGTAGGCATTGAGCCGACGTATCTTAGGGAGTATATGCGATGTGATTCTGAGCATCTGCCTGCATGCGCCGTTTAATCGGCCATTCATTTGCATGGGGTCACGCTTAATTTAAATAGATGACGCCCACCTCCTTCCTACTTTGAATTAGGCGGGATTACGCCTGCCAATTTACGCTACGCCGCCGCAACTTACGGAGCAAGTGCTTTGTGAATACTGCACTTGCCTCTCTATGTTACGGTGGTGTAACGTATATGAGATGCGCTACGCCGGAATAAATATACGCCGCCCTACGTGAATCTACCCCAGCGTATATTACAGCAACAGGCGCAAGTACTTTCGTGAATTGGCGTATCTCGGTCATTTGCATATTCGATGCGTAAATCAATGTAAGCGCCCCTTGCGGCCAGCGTAAATATGCGCCCACGATACGCCGGCGTAGGCAAGTTACGTCGGGCATAGGAAGCCTTTTAGACTTTTCTAGCGTCGGGAATCGCCATAAAGATAGAACGGCGCACATTTGGATTTACGCTTATTGCGATTTTTTATAATTAAAAAAATGTAGAAGAAAATGTATCGGCCTAAACGGAGGAAAACATTTTTTTTTTAAATTTTGATATTCAATAAATCAAAAACTAAAAAATATTAAAATTTTTGTTTTTATATTTAAAAAATATTGTGTTTTTTTCAAAATTGTAGCTCTTTGTTTGTTTATAACGCAAAAAATAAAAACCGCAGCGATGATCAAATACCACCAAACAAAAGCTCTATTTGTGAAAAACAAAAAACAAAGGCCCAGATTCACAGAGCGATTACGCCTGCGCAACAGGAGATGCGCGTGCGTAAGTCTAAATGTGCGCGTGCGTTTCGTTGCGCGGCATCCCCAGAACGAGATACGCAAAAAATCGTCTTTTTTTTGTCCCGCGTAATTTCGTTAGACTGGCGCATCCGTCCGCGCAAAAGTGCGATAGACACACCATTGATTTGCTAGTCAAATATGCTAATGAGGGACTTACGGGGATCCACAAAACAACGTTGGGGCAGCGCAGGCGACGCAGTGTGCGCAACAGCAAAATGTCCTGTCTAAAATTAGAGCTGATAAAAGCTGGTCTAAAAAAAGAAAAAAAGTCTAATTGTCAGATAAAGCAACACTGTTAGTGAGGAGTTCAGCAGTCACACGTGTTGCTCAACAATCTGTATGCCAACATGCCAGGGGCATCGTCGCGCATAGCTATACTACTGACTTTAGATGAACAAAGAAGGAGGAGGGCACGGAGGATGGCACTAAGGAGGGCACGGGAGATGTTTTATTTTTTATTTTTATTTGCTTATATAAAATTTACAATTTAATCTAATCTAATACAATATTCTTATCTGATACAAGCCCCTCACTCTTCACTTGATATATCACACACGCATAGACATCTTTGGCATGAGTGATTCTGAGGTGTCTCGCATCTTCAGATTCACCCCTCATGCCATCCTGGAATTACCACAACCTTGCAGGAGGACATCAGCAGCCCAACACATGGCACCACCCATGACACCCATGACATCTACATATACAATCAGAGCCCCATCCCCACATATTTCGAACAGAACATGTATGGGGACAGCTGGCTGGTTGGTGAGTGACATGGGTGGCAGGCATGACTATCCCCTCCCGTGATGCACACCTCACAAGTGGCACATGCATGACTAACATCCTCCTGTCTTTTCCCTTCAAGGTGACTCTGCATATGCACTGGTACCCCATCTCATGACCCCATCTCATGCCAGCTCACATTATGCATCTTTGCACGTTAAACACACACATTAATCATGGCACAATGAGAATGCATGCATGCACACCACTGTGGTCCCTAGCACATACACATCACATCCTCATCAAATTGGATTGGCACCAGTCCACCATGCAGGACTTGTGAGCTGCAACGCCACGCCACGGCTCCAATTATGTCACTGTATATTCATACACCATTCACACAGACCTGGGGATCACTTCTCCACCACAAATGAGGGTGACACCCCTTTTCCTGCAGGAATATCACCCCCACATTCCAAAATCATACACAAACAGAACCAAAAAAATTTAATAAATGACGAGCAAAAAAAAAAAATGCCCAGCAAAAATATAATTTAAACAAAATAACAACAAAGAAAACCCATAAAAGACAAAAATCACTCTGCAAAACAGTCCCCAAATATCTCAAAGACACGTCACAAACAAACAAAAGCACCTTGCTGTAGAGGGAGGGATACAAAGGGATGTACTTTTGCAAAGGAAGTGCATTTGTGTCTGTCTATTTATGCTGTCTGCGTAGTTCACAAAGTTGCCCTAGTCCATTTCCAATTTCACTGATTGCGCCGCTCCCGAGTTGTGAGCATGCGCACAGCGGAGCTGACCATGGTCTCGTTCAAGCGCGCATGCGCGAGCCGGCCGGCCCTTCATTTGCATGGGGTCACGGCTCATTTCAATGTAACACGCCCACGTCCTTCCCAATTTGTATTACTCCTCCTTACGCCTCAGGAAAAAACCTTACGCTTGCGCAATTTCCTGCGCAAAAGCTACGTGAATCGGGGGATTACGCGGCTAGATGGCGCAAGTCTAACGTAAAGGCGGTGCGCTACGCCTGTCCAATAATGCGCCGATGTACGTGAATCTGGGCCAAAGATTTAATTTGGGTACAGTGTTGCATGACCGCACAATTGTCATTCAAAGTGGTTAATACTGGCTGTTGTCAGTATGGCAGGAGGCAGAAGGATAACTGCCCCCTTTCATTTTTTAAATTAATTTACTAACAAAAAAAAAGAAAAAAAGGGAAAGTAGCACAGTGCAACATAGAAAAAAATGGCCTGGTCATGGAGAGGGTAAAACATTTCAGAGCTCAAGTGGTTAATGTAGACATTTTTTGGGTTAATTATTCACTAACAACACATTTGCTACATTTGTAAAATAACAAATGGAGTCATAGCATGTTCAGGAATAGGGTTGAGCCAACCCGAACTGTAAAGTTTTTGACCCGGACTCGAACCCGAACAATTTTCTGAAAGTTTGGGTTCGGTGTTTGGCTATGTAACAGCACGCTGCAGGGCAGCCAATCAGCATTTCTTGCTACTTTGGCCAGTGCAGCATGTGACCGAGCATGTGACCCAGCCTCTATATAAGCTAGAGGCACACAGAACAGCTCGTCACTCTGCTTTAGCTAGGGTAGGGAAAGGCTGCTGCTCTCAGGGACGGATTTAGATAGGATTGTCCTGCTTCAGAAATCGAATTACAATACTCAGTGATCTACAAAGCATTAGCTACATTAGGGAAATGTTCCTGATTGTGCTTATAGGAAGAGAATTAGTTAGGAGTCAGTCCTACTTCACAAATCTATTAGCAGCAGCACTGCACTGCATATGTTCCTGTCAGATACTCTGCATATTGCACCAGCAATGCATATGTTCCTGTAACATACTCTGCATTAGCTACTGTAGGGAAAGGTTCCGGATTGTGCTTATAGGGAGAGAATTAGTTAGGAGTCAGTCCTACTTCACAAATCGAATTGCACCAGAATAGTGTCCCTGTCATGGAAGCATGAATCAGACGTACACAAACAGATAAATGAATATGAAGGTTTTATTGAAAACCAAACAGCAAGGTCAAAGTCCAAACTGACGATCAAAACAGCCAGAAGAGTCGTCCACCAGTGCCAGGGTCGATAGCCAGGGATGAGAGTCAGCCAAGCCGGAGTCCGTAGCCAGAGAAGTCGTGAAACGAAGCCGGGAATCAGGAACCAGCAGGAACGTCCGTAAGAGCCGGGTCGGTGACCAAGAGCAAGCAGCACGATCACAGAAGGGATGTCAGACGAAAGGCCCAAGCGAGAAAATGCTGCAGCTGCCGTCTATATATATGCTGAGCAGCCAGCTCCTTCCAGTGGGAAGGAGGAGCCGCAGGGTGTGGCAGGTTACAAGAACCCCATGAAGCAAGATGGCTGCTAGCACATGTCAGTAATGAGAAGCCTGCAAAGAGGTAAGACCATGACAGTCCCATCATTGGTATCATTGGCAGGAATAGTGTCCCATCATTTGTGTCAGTGGGAGAAATAGTGCCCCATCATTGGTATCATTGGGAGGAATAGTGTCCCATCATTTGTGACAGTGGGAGAAATAGTTCCCCATCATTGGTATCAGTGTGAGGAATAGTGTCCCATCATTGGTATTATTGTGAGGAATAGTGTCCCATCATTTGTGTCAGTGGGAGAAATAGTGTCCCATCATTGGTATCATTGGCAGGAATAGTGTCAAATTATTAGTGTCAGTGGGAGAAATAGTGTTGCATCATTCGTATCAGTGGGAGGAATAGTGTTCCATCATTTGTATCATTGGGAGGAATAGTGTCCCATCATTTGTGTCAGTGGGAGAAATAGTGCCCCATCATTGGTATCATTTGGAGGAATAGTGCCCCATAATTTGTGTCAGTGGGAGAAATAGTGCCCCATAATTGGTATCAGTGGGAGGAATAGTGTCCCATTATGTGTGTCAGTGGGAGAAATAGTGCCCCATCATTGGTATCAGTGGGAGGAATAGTGTTCCATCATTGGGGAAGGTTTCTGCTTGTCAAGATTTTTTTTTAATGTATTTTATGTTATTTTAAGTTATTTCCCTATCCACATTTGATTGCAGAGTACTTCCCATGCTCTTACCAACATTTTGCTGCCAGTTCTCCCCTTTGAACCTTGAATCCTATAGACTTTTGTAAGTAACTCTGCATTACCTGTGAGCCTTTATAATTACTCTGGCAGTATTTTTATCCATTCCTCTTGACTTTGTTAATTACACAGATAGTACTCCTGAGTTGGACCCTTTCTATTTGGGTAATACCTGTGTACATGAGTGTGAACTGTGTGCTGGGTTATAAACTTTGTTTCATTTTTCTTTGACTGACACAAGTGCAGTGGTGCTTCTGCTCCCCCCCTCTCCCCTTCTTTTTTTTTCTCCTATGGTGACCCGCAAATACACCACAACCAGGTGCTCTCCCAAGGCCATTTTTAGCATGTCTATTGAATTGTAAAGACCGTGATTTAATTCTGCGGAAAGCTCGTCAAAAGGGATTGATAGAATATGAAAATGTAAAAATTTCAATATTTACGGACTTTTCCCTGGAGTTACAAAAACAGCGTGCTGGCTTTACTGAGATAAAGCAGAAGCTGCAAGAGAATGGGACAGTATACTCAATGGCATATCCAGCCCGGTTAAGAGTGGAGGACAATGGGAAGGTGTTGTTTTTTACTACAGCAGAACAAGCCAGAATAAGAGGTTTTGAAGTTTGAACATTTTTTTTAATTCTGAATGTTTTTTTCTTCTATTTTTTTTTCCTTTTTTTTTGCACAGCAATAATATTTAAATTTGCATGGCCAGCCAATTTTGTGGCTATGCAATCCTCCTTTTTTTTTTTGCACAGTAATAATAATATTCAATTCGAAAGGCTAATTGCTTGGCTATGCAACCCTCCCCTATTTTTCTCTTTTACACTTGGGTATTTTTTTTGGGGGGGGGGGGAGGGGAATATGGGTATATAAATAAGGGTGTGGCACTGTTTAGCTACAGGTTTTTTTACATTGAGTATTGTTTATTTTTGTTTTTGATTACTTTTGGGTACTCCAGATTGGTAAATGTTATGAATATTGTATGTATAGAGGTATTTAAATGTATGGAGGTATATATTGGTATTTATATAAGGTATGGCTTGGCTAGGATTAAGGCAGGTTGGGTACCTATTTACACCTTGCACAATTTGCACCTTATTAAGTTTTGCACACAGGTTGCACCCCCCCTTTTTTTTAGGACTTAAGCAAGAATATAGAATGGGGAATAATGTTCATGGACTTAGTCCTAATGGGGGGGGAGGAATAACTTGGAGGTAGAGAAGAGGGGGGGGGGTCGAGGTCGAACAGGAATGATTTATATATCCTGGGGAAGTAGGGGTTTCATTGTGTAATTCCTTTTGTCCCTAAGGCGTTCTTTGGCTGCTTGTACTCCTACGTACCCCCCCTCCCTTTTTTTTTTGCTTATTTCTCTCCTATCCCCTTGCCCCTTGATGGGGGATGGGGGTAGGGGAGGGGAAGGGAGTGGAAGAAGCTGCAGTACTTTAATTATATAGGCTGGACACTTTACGAATTGCAAGCGACTAGGGTAAATGCCAGTCGCAGGCAATGTCTCATTTTTTTTCTTTTTACACTTTGAGTTACTAAGGTATAATGAGGGTATTAGAAATGGAAGGTTTAGAATGGAGACAAACTTGCCACGGGAAGCAGCGCCCCTCGAGATTATTAAAGTTAGGAAAACATGAGTGAACAATGTGTTTTTATATCCTGGAACGTAAGAGGAATGGGGTCAACCACCAAGAGAAGTCAGATATTTACAATCATTGGACAGACCAAGGCAAAAAGAGTATGTCTGCAGGAAACGCATATGACAAAGGATAATTTTAAATATTTAAAGAAACCATGGGTTAATCATATATACCACTCATATCATACATTATACTCAAGGGGCGTGTCCATGTTGATACACTGTTCAGTGCCATGGGAATGTATTAAGTATAAATGTGACCCTGAGGGTAGATATGTATTTATCTATGGAGTTTTATATTCGTTGCCATTTGTGTTGATGGGAATTTATAATCCACCTCATGGGGGTATACAGGTTTTGAAGGAGGCAGTGCTGTTTCTAGCTCAATATTCTGATGCCTATGTGATGTGCATGGGGGATTACAATATGTTATTGGATCCAACCTTAGACAGACATGGAGGGGCGACCCCTAAACGGGTCAGTAGAGAAAATATGCTAAAAAGGCTTTTGGTTGAGGTAGGTTGAACAAGGGAACCAAGCTAGTAGACTATTGGCTAAACAACAGACATTTTCAGCTATTTCTAAGATACAAAATGAAATACTGAAACGCTTCCATGAATATTATGTTAAAATGTATGCCACCTCATTAACGTGTGCAGAGGAGGCTATAGTGGGGTACCTGGAGGAAGTAGAGTTCTCCAAACTAACAAGAGAAAATGTGAAATTAATGGACGAGGAGATTACAGAGGCAGAAGTAAGGAAAGCTATCGGCTCGTTGGCAACGGGTAAATCCCCAGGCCCGGATGGTTTACCCCTGGATGTGTATAGTCAATATGTAGATCTGATAGCTCCAATACTAACTAAGCTATATATAGAGGCCTTTGTTAGAGGAGAACTCCCACATTCCATGTATGAAGCAACAGTAGTTTTATTATTAAAAAATGAATAAGAACCCAAGTGAATGTACCTCATATAGGCCAATATCTTTGTTGAACTGCGATTCTAAAATTTTGGCCAAGATATTGGCCAAAAGATTAAATACTGCATGCCGACCAGACAGGTTTTAAAATTGGGAAATCAACATCAATATACATTCGTAGAACACAATTGGCAGTACAGAAGAAGGAGTATATTCCAGAGACGGGCTTTGGCATCTCTTGATACAGCCAAAGCCTTTGACTCTGTAGAATGGAGATTCTTGCAGGCAACAGATTTAAGCAATAGGTAAGGATACTTTATGTAGCCCCGCGATCTAAGCTATTGATTAATGGGATATTGACCCCATCAATTAACTTATTTAGGGGTATGAGGCAGGGTTGTCCGCTGTCTCCTCTTCTATTTGCTATTACAATTGAGTTATTGGCTTTACGATTCCGTCAGTCTGAAGAATATAAGGGGATAGAAATGGGCGACAGTACAGAACAGATTGGACTGTATGCAGATGACATCATATTGTATATGCGAGATACACAGGATACCCTGAGGAATGCTATGAGTATAATAGATACATTTGGTAGGTATTTAGGACTTAAGATTAATTGGCAGAAGTCTTTTGTAATGCCAATGCATCAAGAGGGGGAAAAAGAGGAGATGACGGATATCCCACTTAAGATAGTAGACTCTTTTTAAATATTTAGGGATCCATATAACAAGACAATCCCAGGCTGCATTGGAGGCCAATGTTTATCCATTGTTTATCCATTGATGGAGTATATTAAAGTTGAGGATTTGGAGTAAACTCCCTTTTTCAGTGGTGGGAAGAATAAATTTAATTAAAATTATCCTACTACCAAAGTGTTTGTAGATCTTCTCACACTCCCCAGTAGTAGTGCCTAAAAAGTTCTTTAAAAAGTTGAATTCACAATTTATAAAATGTATATGGGCAAAAGGTAGATGTAAAGTAAAGCTGACAACATTACAGCGCCCAAAGACAGAGGCAGGGTTGGCGCTGCCAGATGTCTATTTGTATTACTTGGCAGGACAAATGAGACATTTGCGTAACTGGTTTACACAGGAACAAAACTTGGGAGTAGAGAAGTATTTGTTAAATATATTACAAGCTGAGAACTTTTTGGTAGTATTAGAGACAAAACGTATACATACACCAGGGGTCAAGATACCGATGCTCTCATTAGTACGATCAGTATGGCGGGAGGTCAAAAAATTAATAGACTTCAGGGATATCCCTGCTGAGCTATTTATGTGGGATAATCCCCTGTTCGGAGAAGTATATACATTCGAGGATAGTATATTTTGGAAGCAAAAAGGAATAGTAGCTCTGGAACTGGTATACCAAAGTGGGAATATATGCTCATTTGATTATTTGAAAACACAATATAAACTAGTCGATCCATTCTTTTAAAGGTTTTTACAGTTAAGACATGCATTAAGTGCCCCATTTGGTAGTAAAAGTATAGATATATCTAGATTCCCCCTTATAGGAATTATGAGAACTCAAGGACCAAAGGGATTAGTATCCAAGTTGTACACATATTTTATGCAGGCCAAGATACGGGACTCTCTGCTTCAGATTAAGAGGAAGTGGCAAACGATATGTCCATCTATGACAGATGAGATTTGGGGGGAAGCCTACAAATCGCATTTTGACAGTATCACCTACAAGCAATAATAGATTGTTACAGTTTTACATAATACACAAGGTTTATCTTACACCGTATAAACTAAGCCTGATGGGGAGAGTAGTAAATGCGGAGTGTGCAAGATGTCATCTACCACGGGCCGACTTAAAGCACATGATGTGGTCTTGTCTGGGCATCAGTAGATATTGGAGACAGGTTTTGGATATACTATCAGAAGTGGTGGGAGGATGCGTCCCATTTACTCCAGAAGTATGTCTATTGGGGTTAATTGAGAGTCAGAGGTGGAATGTATATACTAAGACTTGTTTACAAGAAACTTTATTTATGGCCCGCAAACAAATTGTACTTGGATGGATGCAACCTACGCCTCCTTCGAAGGGACAATGGCTTGGGGCGGTAAATCAAATCCTTCCATATGAGAAACTATTGTACGAGCATAAAGGAACACCCCAGAAATATTATAGAATTTGGGATGAGTGGTTGAACTCGGGGTCAACCCTTAGGGCCCATACACATGACAGATCGATTTGAACAAATCTGTCTGCTGGGGACGTATTGGTTTGATCGTGTACACACGATCAAACCAAAATATCCGCCGGTAGACGGTGCGCTGACGTGGCTGTGATGTTGACGCCGCCACGTCACTGCACCAGGAAGTAAAACACTTCCGCGCATGCGTCGAAACCATTCGACGCGTGTGCGAGAAGACATGTCTGCTGGTTAGCGTACTAACCAGCAGACATGTCGGGCGGACGGGTTCCCAGCCGACAGATTTGAAAGCATGATTTCAAATCTGCCGGCTGACCAAATCCGTCGGCTCGCCCGTACACACGATCGAATCTGTCTGCTGGGACGGTCTGGCAGACCGTTTCCAGCAGACAGATTTGATTGTGTGTACGCGGCCTTAGTGGTGAATAAGTAGAAGAGGGGCACTAATAGAAGGATATTCTGATTATTGGAAGTCAGTAAAGAGGGGGAGGGGCGCTTCAACCAGGGTAACAGGGTAGTTTGTCTTTATTGTTTTGTTTCCTTTTTGTTATGTGTTTTTTCTTTTCCTTTTCAATGTGGAATGTAATGTATAATGATACTGTTTCTGTTAATTTGGTTGTATTTATGAAATGGGAAAAGATTTAATGAAGAAACATAATAATATTGACGTATGTAGACATGTAAAAGAATAAGATAAAAAGTTACGTATTAAAAAAAAAAAAAAAACAGGTGTTCGCTGAACTCTATTTAGGAAATGTTGGCAAATACAGTGGGTTCCATTATTTGCAGAAACCTTTACAAATATTTCTTATAGGCCAGGGCAATGTATATGCTGTGTGTATGTATGTGTATATATATATATTTATATATATATATATATATATATATATATATATATATATATATATATTATTATATACAATTTGAATAAGTGCAGCGCTAAATACCAAAGCTAAAGTGAGAGAAAGGAAAAGACCACTGAAACGTGAAACAATCTGAAGAGATTGCTCAATAGTAAATAGTAATGCCGTGTACACACAATCATTTTTCGGCTTGTAAAAAAAACAGCCTCCAGCTTCTGAAAAAATAAATCAAAATCCAACTTCATCATTAAAACGACGATGCCCACGATCCTTAAAAAAAAAGCGTGGTGGCGTACAACACGTACGACGGCACTATAGAGGGGAAGTTCCATTCGAATGACGCCACCCTTTGGGCTGCTTTAGCTGAATGTGCTTACTCCATTACGAACTGTGGCCCAGATTCATAGAGAATTCGATTCTCGTAGCGTATCAGAAATACACTACGCCGCCGTTTTTTACCTGGCTCTACGTGGAATCCAGGTAGATTTTGTCCAGTAAACGACGGCGGCGTAGTGTATTTCTCCCGTCGCAATCCATCTACGCGAGTAGGGGGCGTGAAGGATTTAAAATAGGCGCGTTCCCGCGGCGATCGAACTGCGCATGCTCCGTTCGCAAATTTCCCGCCGTGCATTGCGCGAAATCACGCCGTTACGTCATTCGTTGTTTGAGTAGCGTCGTTTACGGACATTTCTATTCCCGAACGAGTTACGTAAAAAAAAAAAAAAAAAATTAAATTCGACGTGGGAACGACGGCCATACTTAACATGGGCTACGCACCGTTAGACCAGCAAAAAGCTGGTCTAACAGTACGTAAAAAAAACAGACGTAAGCGATTGCGAAGACCGCTCGTATCTTCGTGGATCGCCGTAAAAACACATTTGCATATCCCGACGCATCAAAACGACACGAACTCCTCCCAGCGGCCGCAAAAATATCGCAGCGTAGATCCGAAGGCTTACGAAGACGTAAGCCTCTCGGATCGAAGCCCGAAGCCGCCGTATCATGGTTTGAGGATTCAAACTAGTGATACGGGGCGCAAAATTTGAAATTACACCAGTTAGACAGGCGTAATTGCTTTATGAATCTGGGCCTGTATTTTTACAAGAAAGAGGGCTCCCATCTCATAACTTGCTTTTGAGCATGCGCAGGTTTTTCACTTAGTTTAAGCCCACACGCGATAATTTTTTACAACCCGAAAAACAATATTGTTTAAAACGTCGTTAAAAAATGCAGCATGTTCGAATTTATTTTTTGTCATTTTTCAGAACCCGAAAAATTATGTGAAGCCCACACACAATCATTTTAAATTACATTTTATTTAAACTTTGTTTTTTACAAGCCGAAAAATGATCGTGTGTACGCGGCATAAGGCTTAAATCCCTCAGAAGGGTGAACCAACACTAAAAAAAAATGCTCAATAATCATTGGGAATACAAGTGAAACACTCTTGTAAGCAAGCTCAATAGTAAATTAATAACTAGTATCCCGCTGAAGGGTGAAACCAACACTCTTGTTACCTGTTTACTATATTTGAGATTTAATATCTCTCAAATATGATTTGGGTTAAATGAGAGTTATTTGGCCATGAGTGAACGCTTTAACACATGTAGCACCTTGCTCCCAATGAATGGGCGCTATGGGGTAGATTCAGGTAGGACTTAAGCCGGTCTATCTCGAGATGTGCCGCCTATGTCTAAATTTGTGCCGGAATATCTATGCGCCGTTCCCACGGAACTAAATACGCACCAAAATAGGCTATTCTCGACCGGCCTAACTTGCCTACACCTGCACATCCTAGACGCACATTTATTCCGTCTGCACCATTGATTTCCTATGCAAATATGAATATGCAGGGGGTGTGTAATTAAGCAGGGGCACACAAATTGGGCCTTAGCCACTGGTGATGGTGCCCAGAAACAAAAATGTTTTTAGAAGCTATCAACATGAACATTGAGGAATAGAATAGTCACTCAGCATAACAGAATACAACTTAGAGGATTACTGAAGGAGGGTAACCAATAGTCGGACTTTATAGGCAAAAACAATAGAATTTTGACTTAAAGTATTTTTTTTAAATATGTTTTTATTAAGGAAGTTACATAACAGAGAAATCATAAAAAAAAAACAGGACATAAAAGCATTTTCTGTGGAACATTGCAGTAGATTAACAGTGTATGTAGAGGTTCTCAGAGAGAACAAATAAGGGGGGAGGGTATAGGTTAAGTGGTCACGGGGTAGGTGAAATAGTAGTGCTTGCAAACAAAAAGGAACAACAAGAGAGGGGGGGGGGGTAGGGGAGGAGGGAGGGAGGGTAGGAGAGATGTCAATCCCGAGGGGGATCCTGGTATAGAAAAGACATTTTCTCAAAGTTCAACCATTCAGTAGGAGTGAAAGTATACGACATAAAGGGATTCCATAAGTGATAGAAGCGGTTCTTGCTCGGTTCGTGGGTCAGGTCCGTGTTGAGCCTGTCTTTGTATAAGAGCTGCAACAGTTCCCTTTTAACTTGAGCAGTGGTTGGGCAGTCCGCTGATATCCACTTCTGGAGGATGGCTCTACGGGCTATCAAGAGGCATATCAGAGTCCAGTCCCTGCCCAGGGGGGTGGAGGGAGAGGACCAGGGGAGTAGTATGGGGTCCCAGTACCCAAATATAAGTAGTAACGGGTCCCTGGGTATGCGTAGCAGGGTGACATCGAAAATGTATTGGATGACTTGGTCCCAGAAACTGGCTATGAGGGAACAAGACCAGAACCTGTGAGTCAAGTTAGGTTTGGGTTGTTTACAGAGGGGGCATTCTGGGGTGGCATGGGCTCGGCTGAAGGGGATGTGGGCTCGGTGAACAATCTTAATCTGCGTCTCTCTCCATATTTCGTTAGGGATAAGTCTGTGGATGGTGGTGAGGCCATGCAGGAGCTTCTCCACCAGGTCAGGGTCAGGGAAGTCTTTCGACCAGTTGGCCGCCGAGGTTGAGGCCAGGGGGGGGATGTTGTGCTGGAGGAGGGGATGGTAAATGTCTGAGATTTTGTATGAGGCCCGGGAAATAAGGGTGTCGGTAAGGGAGCTCTGGAACCTTTTTCTGTCATCTCGACAGGCGTTTTTCAGGAAACTAATGCATTGAATATACTGGAATACATGTGACGAAGGGAGAGAAAATTTGTCTGCCAGGGCTCTAAAACCTAGGGGGCGGCCTGAAAGGGGGTCACATAAAGAATAAAAGGATTTGATACCCTTACCCTCCCAGTCGAGGTAGGGCTGGTTATCTAAGCCTGGTTGGAAGCTCGGGTTGCCCAGGATAGGGAGGTATCGTGAGATAGAGGAGGGGACATTGAGGGCCTTCCTGACCTCTCTCCAGGCGATGACTGTATCCCGGAGAAGGAGATTGTGTTGGAGGGGAGGGGGGGCAGATTTCCAATGGCAATGGAGAAGGGCCGTGAGCGAGAAGGGGCGGACCATCGCCGATTCGAGGGGGTAGTTCGAGCACCTGGAGGACTGGGTTATCCAATCCAAGCCTGTTCTCAATAGACATGCCAAGTTATATAGCCTGATGTTGGGAAGGGCAATGCCCCCCTCTCGCCTGGGAAGATGCAGCTTGGTAAATGCTATGCGCGCCCTCTTGCCACGCCAGAGGAACTTGGAAATGGCAGAGTTAATGGATTTAATGTCTTTGTGGCGCAAGAGTAAAGGGATGGTTTGTAGTGGGTACAGTAGGCGTGCAAAACTAACCATCTTGACAAGGTGGCATCTTCCCAGTAGCGAGAGAGGCAGGTCCATCCAGTTGGTCAGTTCTTGGGATATTTTGGTGAGCAGGGGGGGGTAGTTGAGGTGGTATAGGGAGGAGGGTAGTTTGCCTATTTTTATCCCCAGGTAAGTGATATGTGACTTTGCAACGGCGAATAAGGAGTTTTGGGACCAGGAGGGGATAGATAGGGAGCCTATTGGGAGTATTTCGCTCTTGCTATAATTGATACGTAACCCTGAACATTGCCTGAATTCGTCAAAGGTGGTCTTGATAGTGGACATGTCGAGTGAGGGGCTGGATGTGAAGATAAGGACATCGTCTGCAAATAGTGACGTGCGAAGGTCGTGGCCTCCGACATGGATGCCATGTAGGGGGGCGATCTGGGTTAGGTGGCGGGAGAGGGGTTCAAGTGCTATGTTGAAAAGGAGCGGGGAGAGTGGACAGCCTTGCCTCGTGCCTTTGTGCAGCCTGAACTCCTCAGAGAGGAGGCCCGCCGCGACCACTTTCGCGGCAGGGGCAGTGTACATTGATTCTATGAGGTGCGTGAAGGGGCCCGAGAAGCCCATTTTGGACATGACCATGGAGAGCCATTCGAAACTAACGTTATCGAAAGCCTTCTCCGCGTCTAGGGTGATGATGGCGTGGTCTCCTGCCGGGTCATTTTTTGCGTGTTCGAGAGCTAGCATCACCTTCCTGATATTCATGGTGGCCGTCCTACCCTTAACAAAGCCCGACTGTGCGGGGTGAATCAGGGAGGGTATAATGGATGCCAATCTAGTGGCTGCTATCTTGGAGAGGATTTTAACGTCAAGGTTAAGAAGCGAGATGGGCCTATAAGAGCCAGGTTCTAGGGGGTCCTTGCCCTTCTTCTCTAGGAGTTTTACTATGGCCTGATTGCCCGTTGGAAGATAGGACCCACCCGACCATATGTGTGTGTAGACGTTGTGGAGAGGGGGGGACACAGTCGAGCTAAAGGATTTGTAAAATTCTCCGGTGAAACCGTCTGGGCCTGGGGCTTTGGAGGGGGAAAGCTGTTTGATTACGGATTGGACCTCCAGGACAGAGATAGGGGCATTGAGGGCTTCGAGCTGGGTGGGGGTTACCTGGTCCAGGGAGATACGTCGTAGGAAATTGAGGGCTGTCGGCTTATCGATAGGGTCTGAGGCATACAGGGAGGAGTAGAATTGGCGCATAGTATTATTGATACCTTTTGGGGTGTAGTGTATGGAACCCGATGGGTCCCTGAGAGACATGATATGCGTCGGGCGGTTGGGTCCTTTACTTAATCTGGAAAGGAGTCTACCTGCTTTGTTACCAAACTTGTGGAGGGAGGCGTCTAGATGCGCTTTTTGGGTACGTTCGAGGGTGGCTGCCCAGCTATCAAAGGCCTGCTTGGCAGCGAACCAGGCGTTACGGTTGCTGGGGGAGTCATCAGTATAGAGGACCCGCTGGGCCTGATGCAGTGTTGCGCTGGCCTGTTTGTAGCGTCTAAGGGTGTGTTTTTTGAATGTGGCGGCGTAGGCGATTATGCAGCCCCTGAGGAACGCTTTGCCCGCTTCCCAGAAAAGGTTAGGGTTGTCAGCGTGTAACGCGTTATCCGATGCGTATCCCAACCAGGCTTTTTCTAGATGCTGGTGAAAATCTGAGTTATTGTGAAGATAGGAGGGGAACCGCCAGATTCTGGGGTTAGAGGCTAAGTCAGGGTCCTCAAGGGTGGTCGAGACCGGGGCATGGTCCGAGATTGCGATGTCGTGTATGTCAGCTTCCGAGATCAGTGGGAGGAGAGAGTCAGAACAGAAAAGATAGTCCAGTCTCGTGAAGACTTTATGAGGGTGGGAATAAAATGAGAATTCTCTGTCAGCAGGGTGTTTTAGTCGCCATAGATCGTGGAGGTGCAGTGAATCGACCGTCGACGCCAATAATGTCTGGGTGAGAGGAGTCAGAGGAGGACGAGATTGTCTGGTAGAGGACCTGTCATCTATCGGGTGCATGATGGAATTGAAATCCCCGCCTATCAGGTGTGGGCAGGCTGGGTCTCTAAGCGCCCAGGAGGTGAGGTCGCTAAAGAAGGCACTTGTGGGGCTGTTGGGAGCATATACATTAGTGATGGTTACCACCCTGGATCCCAGTTGAATACGGGCCGAGGTGAATCGCCCCTCGGAGTCCGAATCTGAGGACAGAATCTTGCAGGGAAGGTTTTTGTTAATAAGGATTATTACCCCAGCTTTCCGACCACTTGAGTCAGAACCGAGGACTGTGCCTACCCAGAGTTTCCGCAGCCGCGGGAAGTCGGGGGTGGACAGATGGGTTTCCTGAAGGAGGGCGATGTCGGTCTTGAGCCTTTTAAGGTGGCGCAGAACTTTCATCCTCTTATTGGGGGAGCGGAGCCCTTTGACATTCCAGGAGACTATTCTCATGTTGGGAAGACTAACAATGGGGTGTGAGCAGGACGTGGAGGCGAGGAGAATGGGAGCATGGTGCATTGTAGAAGTGGGGTGCAAGGACAGCAGGTGTTGTGGTGGTTTGCTGTGAGAGAGAGCGGGGGTGGTAACGGATCCCTAAAAATGGGCGGAGGGTTGAGAACCAGGGAGGGGGAGATGGGGGGAGGGTGATGGGGGCAAACAAGGTGAACAACAACATTTGGGAACTTCACTTTTTTCCGCATGGAGCCACTGAATAGGCCAGCTCCCAACGCAGGGCTCTCAATGCAGCACTTCACCCGCCGCGACCGATGGGGGGGGTGTAAGCAGCAGGAGCAATGCGTGAGGGGGGGGGGGGGGGAGGAGCTAGACAGGTTCCTTGCGGAAGAATGGAAAGGCCTACACATGATATATAAACGTATAGGATAACATAATATTAAGGCACAAGTGGAGCTAAGACAACTATTACCGATTGTGCAAGAGAACATAAAACAATGTGAAAACAAAACAGTGTGAAATAAAATGGCATTTTTAGGAGCATAAGAGAAAAGAAAAGGAGACAAACTGGCATAACATCAAAATTGCATTAGGCCTACCGTGGTCCCCCGGGTGAAGGGGGAGGC
This sequence comes from Rana kukunoris, assembly GCA_029574335.1. Classification (NCBI taxonomy): domain Eukaryota; kingdom Metazoa; phylum Chordata; class Amphibia; order Anura; family Ranidae; genus Rana; species Rana kukunoris. The sequence goes on from CM056053.1 coordinate 238,574,035, forward strand.
ACGCTGAAGGAGAGGGGCCCAGGAGTGGTCCTGGACGGTTAATGAGCAGCAGAACTGCATCGGGATGGTGTGACCGTCTAGAAGAAAAAAAAAAAAAAAAGAAAAAAAAGAGAAGGTTCAAGAAAAAAAAAGTTCAAAAGGATGAGGTGTGTTGACGGTCGGATCCAGATGCCTTGAATCTTTTAGGAGAGTCCTTGCGTGGGCTTCCGTGTTCTAGGGCCCGGTTGGAAGGTGCCGCTCTGGGAGACTGGTTGTGGTGGGGGCTAGAGCGGAGGGATCTCAGGAAGGCCTCAGCTTCGGATGGGTCATGGAAGGAGAGCTGATCTCCGTTGGGTGCTCTGAGTCGAAGTACGGCCGGGAAAGCCAGTGTAAACTTGATTTGCATTCGGTGGAGCTCCGTGCAGGTCTGCTGGAAAGCCTTCCTCCTCTTGGAGACGTCCACGGAGTAGTCCGCAAAGATCAGGATATTCATGCCGTCTATCTGGAGGGTCCTGGACTGCCTGAACTTCTGCAGGATGAGGGATTTTTCTGAATAGTTGAGATATTTGGCGATGACAGGGCGAGGTGACTTGCGATCAGAGTTGAAAAGGCCCATGCGGTGGGCGCGCTCAACAGTGCAGGGGCCCGGCAGGCCCAGGGTCTCGGGGATGCGTCTGGAGCAGAGATCTGAAAGTGCTTGAGGTTGCAGCGATTCAGGGACGCCAATAAAGCGCAGATTGCTCCTCCTGGATCTGTTCTCAAGGTCGTCCAGTTTGTCTAGTATATACTTGTTCGTCTTGTCTTGCGCATGTTCAAAGGATTGGGCCTGGTAAAGATCCTCTTCTATATGTCCGATGCGATTCTCAGCCTCATTCAGCCTGGATGCATGCTCCCCTAGTTGAGCCTGGATTTTCTGTATCCCTGCATTGATGGCTTTTTCCACCGAGGTCGCTATCATGGGGGATAATAGAGCAGCCACGGCCTGGGCCATCAGCTCAATGTTGTGCATATCCCCCGCCTGTGGGGGAGGTGAGGGGATGTGAACAGTCTGAGGGGTAGTTGGAGGGGCTGGTGGTGCACTCACCTCCATTGCAGGTGTCGGATCCACGATCGGATCTACGATCGAATCCGTGTAGGCCAAAGCCGGGGCCTCGATTTGCGGCTGTCCCGTTCGCGCCGCAGCGGCGGCGTACGACCGCGCGCCGCTTTTTTCCAGGTATTTGTCCATCCTCGGGTGGAGGGGGGGATGGCGGATGGTTAGCCCAGGGGTCGGCAGCGGGTTTGCTGGCTTTTATAGGCCGATTTGGGAGCCTGTGTGCGGGAGCTGAAGGAGTGCACAGCTACTCCATGCGGCGCCGGAACCGGAAGTCCTGACTTAAAGTATTGATATTTATCACAAAAAATACAAAAAGATATACAAAAAATACACAAAGATAAACAATGTTCAAGAGTAAAAAACCATACAAGATATTCAAAAGTATGAGTTGGGTCCCTTGTGCTTCTACATGTTTCGCCGTGAGGTTTCTTCAGGACGAATAACAAGAAAGTACAAAAACAGAGAACAAATCTCACTATCTGAAATAAGATACAATTACATTAAAGACCAAACATTATAATATATATATATATATATATATATATATATATATATATATACACAAGTATACCTTACATTCTAATGGTTTAAAAACATGCGTTATAAATGTTCCATGCACATCAATCAAGCGACATATGTGTGAATACCTTAAAATGGACAAGATCTGGTATAGATACACATATCCGAATATCGGAGGCTCTATAGAAGCAGAAAAAGTTCCATAGGAAATATAGTAGAGTGAATATATGTAGATATATCACAGCCTCTGGTAAGAGATGGAACATATATACATACTAAATTAAATTTAACTCAAGATGTTCTGACGATGTGAAATTTAGACAAGAGGCAGATCTCCTTTATGCATGTTTAAAGATTAGAGGATATAGTGGAAATCACTTTAATAAGGTTTTTAATAAAGCCCTAGTTAAACCTAGGAGCAATATCCTCTCTAAAGCTTCTAAAAAATCAACCTCAGACAAAGTAAGATTTATAACCACATACACTGACCAACATGTACAAGTTTGATCTATTATGCAACAACATTGGTATATTTTATCTGCCGATCCCGCCCTGACTAAATACTGTATATAGGAATAAAATTAACCTGGAAATGACTTTCCATTGTGAAGGTTCCATTCGAGATCGTTTAGTACAGAGTAACTACTGTAAAACGAGTGCCAAACCCCAAAAACTTTTGGGTATTTATAGATGTGGACAGTGTGACTTCTGTAAACTACTGATAGAGGGACCTTTGTTACTCCTTCCTAATGGCCCAACTCACTTTTACCTATATTGAGTCAAGACACTATGGGCCAGGAGGGAGGAGTCTAGGATGGCGCGAGCCTCGCTCCAGGGCGGTTAGAGAGAGGGCTCCCGAGAAGGTCCCGCAACGCTGGGATGGCTGAACAGCTAGCCGTCCACCTAGCTGCCTGATTATCGATCCCTGCCTGTACCCCCCGCTCCGCTCCTCTCTCCCCCCTCCTAGGCTCTCTCGAGCTCTCACAAGCACCCTCAGAAGCGGCTAGCAATAGCCCATACACTCACCGTACGGCACTCGTTTTTGCTCCCCTGACGGTTCCCGTCTGATTGGCTCCGGGCGCCTCAGTGACGGCTCGGCGGCTCCCCCTCTTGGGACAGTGGTCGGTTCTGCTGTGAGCGGAGAGGGTTGCCGGTGCCGGCCGATTGCGGGTCCTTGTGTCTGCGGCGTCCCAGTGGGGCTCTCTGTGTCTCTGTGTCCCGCGGCGGTGCAGCTCCCGTGTCACGGGACCGTGCGGTGCGGCGTGTGCTCCGATCTGCGAGCTGGGAGCTGGATGCCCAGGAAGGAGCGGGACAGAGCCGGGGAGTTGATGGGGGGCTGACTGCTGGAGGTGGAGATTGAGGGGGGCATGAAGCCCTGAATTTTTTTTTTTTTTTCCCTCTCACCACTTCAGTCCATATCCGAAAACCATTGGACAGGCAAGTCTTGATAATTACACACCTAACTCTGCCGCCCCTACTAATTTCTATGAAGCAGCCACAGAGAGAACCAACCAGCAAATATTCATACAAAACTGAAAGCATTCCTGTAAGTATTATACTTTAAGAAAGGGGAAGAAGATCTGCTGGACTGTGAGTAAGAAAATATTTAAGATACTTCTCCTTTTTTTTTTTTTCTGTGAGCTCTATAGTACTATATAGTTCAATTAAAAACGAAAGTCTGCTGAGTCTGCTGAGAGCAGTGGCTATGGTTAAATATGAGATCAATTTTCACGCTTTTTTCACGCCATTTTCACGCCTTTTAAGTGAACATTAACCTGCTCCATTATACAAAAATAAAATAATAATATATAATAACAAAAAAAAAAAAAACTCCACTACTATTCGGCCGTGAAAATAGCCCTCCATACCACTAATACCACCAATTTAACTATATAGCAGATACCACGCACACAAAGAAGATACCTTAATCATTCAGCATTAATTTGCTGTGACATAAGGTGACATATGGAATGGGTCGTATGGGTCGGATGAACTGTGGCTAGTAGGACATTTGGGCAGTAATAAGACTCTACCTGTCGATAATCATATGGGCGAGATTATTGATGAGAGTGTTATATTGTGATATCCCTGACTTTTTTTTGAACATAGTCGCAAAAAAAAAAAAAAAAACGGCGATTAAAGTTGCGATTAAAGTTGCCTCCAGTCGTGTTAAACCTATAGAAATGAGTACTAGAGCGAGGGGAGCCAGGGGGGGTTCCTCCGTGACCCCCCGTCTGAGCCAAAGTCCAGGGCCAATGAACAAATATGTGACGCAGGGAACGAATGGAAGGGAGAAGGAAAGGAAAAAAGATAAGACAAAACCTGTCTTAACCAACCTAAATAGCTCAGCAAACCCAGAACCCCAATCAGAGCCAGCGACAGACTGCGATCATGAAACAGCTACAGTATTGGACGTAGATGACCAATTAACGGTCCTGGCATTACCAACAAAAACTGAAATGAAGGAAATGTTTGCCGCTTTAGAAAAAGCACTGTCATCACAAATGGAGAGAATGGAGAGAAATATGGGATTTATGTTAGAAAGATTGGAGGAAGTTGAAAAAAAAACAGACCACAATTTCAACACCATTAGAAAACTGGAAATGGAGCTAACTGAAATAAAAAAAGAGCAAAGAGAAAACGCATATAAAACAGAAGATCAGGAAAACAGAGACAGACGAAAAAATATTAGGATACGTGGTGTCCCGGACCTCTCGCAGTCAGAAAATCTCCCAGAAATTATACGGAAAATATGCAATCCAATACTTGACAGAGAAATATCACTCCCATTAAATATAGAACGCGCCCATAGGATAAGGAGGCCCCGAGAAATCCCTCAAGATAAACCTCGAGACATTATAATACGATTTGAAAGCTGGGAGGAAAAAAAACAACTATGGAAAAACCTAAGAGGAAAGCCTCCAATTATATTCGAGGACCATAGCATCCAAATATATCAAGACCTGTCACAAGAGACACTTAGAAGAAGAAGGAATCTGAAGCCACTATTACGGGTGTTACAAGACTTAGAAATACAGTATAACTGGGGGTTTCCGGCATGCTTGATAGCTAGAAAAGAGGGGACCACGGCGAAGTTGAGATTTTTAGACGAAATCCCTGAGTTTTGCCAAAGGCTGGGAATCCCAACCCCAAGCAATTAATAAAGAATAGAAGGATCATAACTGCGGGGGGAGAGAGAGGGCGGGAGGGGAGGTTAACAACCTATAGTCACCAATGTATGAAATATGTTATGGGCTTCTAGGTACAGCGTTGCGGTGACACCGGGGCCCGGGAGCTTTTTGACCGCTGGAGGAATTCCCCTGGGCTAGGGGATTCGAGGAGGCGCTTAATTGTACTCCGCCTCAATCCAGAGGGAGCACCCTTGCACATCTAGTGTAAGAGATGATGCTCCGAAATAAGCCCTTTGGGTCAAGATTCCACCAGAACGGGAATGGGGGGTGGGGAGGTTTGGGACAGGGGATGGGTGGAGGGGTAGGGGGGTGGGTTCAGGGGAGGAGGAGGGGGGAAATGGGGAACAAGGAAAAGGGTCGTAGGAGAGGGAGGGGAAGGAGGGAGGGGGGTGGGAAGGAAACGAGAAGAAGGAATGTTAGATCGGGAGATCATCAGATCACAAAGAGAGAACGAAACAGTGAGAAAGATTGTAAGCAAACAGAAATATACATATGTCTAAGGTAAACTTAGTTACCTATAATGTAAGGGGCCTTAGTTCTCCGCGTAAAAGACACATGATTCTAAAAGAAATTGAGAGATTTTCCGCTGACGTAGTTTTCCTCCAGGAGACACACATAACCCTGGATTCAAGGGTGAGGCTGAGTTCTCGGGCAGTCCCATCATGGTACTACGGAGACTCCCCGCAGAGAGGATCAAGAGGAGTTGCTATAGGGATAGGGAAAAAATTAAGTTTTGTAGTAGAAGACAGGATAGTGGACCCTGAAGGCCGGTATATGTTCTTAAGAGGTCTCTTACATGGTAAACGATATACGCTGGCCAATGTTTACTGCCCAAATAAACTCCCTCAGAGATATCTAACAATGATTTTGAACAAACTCATGGAATTTAAACAAGGAAATATGGTTTTAGCTGGGGATTTTAATTTAACCCTAGATTTACAACTTGATAGAATATCGCCAGTTAACATAGGAAATACGAAGCAACAACAAATAGTGAAAAAAAAACTTTTTTCGTGTCAATTAATAGATCCCTGGAGGGTCCACAACCCGACCAAAAAGGACTTTACATTTTACTCTACAGTACATAATATGTACTCGAGGCTGGATTACATAATGGTTGATCATGAAATCTTAGAGTTTGTAGATAATGCTACAATAGGGGTAGCGACAATTTCAGATCATGCACCGGCAATGGCGAGCATACAATTCCCAGAAGTCGAAGAGAGAAGGGGATCTTGGAGATTAAATGAGGAGCTAATAGAAGATATGGAAGTTGCAGATACAATCAGAATAGACATAGGGCCAGATTCAGGTAGATGAGAGTATCTTTCCTCTGGAGTAACGCTTCTCATTTACGTTACTCTGAAGACCCTTTCAGCGCAAGTCCTGTAATTCACATAGCAGTTGCGCGTAAACTTGCGCCAGAGTAACGATAATGCGCTGGCGTAACCCGACGCAAGTGGAAGTGGGTGTGATCATATGTAAATGATGGGCGGAGCCCAGCGCAGAGGCTTACGTTCAGCGCATCATCCACGGAGCATGCGCAGTGAGTGCGGCTCCACTCGCCCCCCTTGTGCGCATGCTCACAACTTCCGTCGGCACCACTTCCTGGGAAACGTCAGCGCAATGCGTTCCGCTGGGCGCTTAAAAGCGCTGGCGGAAACGCCATTCCGGCGCAAAAGTATTTCCGCTTCCCCCCACCCCAGGGAAGATACTTTTGTGCTGTGATGGCTGCTCCCGCTACCCCCAGAAAGAGGAGGAACCTCAACTTTAATTCACAGGAGGTCTCAGTGATCATTTCGGCAATGGAGACGGATAATGAATTTCTCCATGGCAAAAAAAGCCGGAAGACCAGCCGGGAGAGGAAGCAGGGCATCCTGGAGTCGATTGCTGCCAGGGTCAATGTCCTGGGGTACTCCACCCGGACTGCTGGGGACATACAAAAAAAAATTAATGACCTGCGGCGCAAGGTGAGGGACAAGGTGGCCTCCATCAGGAGGTATGAGAGGGGCACAGGTGGTGGTCCCCCATGTCCTGTCACCCTAACCGCAGAGGAGGAGGTGGTTGCTCGCTGCCTGGAGAGGGAGCAGGTGGAGGGGGTCGCAGGCTATGACTCCGTGGAGGAAGGCACAAGGACAGGTAAGTGTTTTATAATCCCCTATTTGTTGTTTTGCATTTGGGGGGGGGAGGGTACATGTGCCAAGTGTGTGGGACCACCAACATGTGTCTGCTTTGTGTCATCCACAGATGACGGAGCTGGGCCATCATCTGTCAGCGTGCATTCCACCCCATCCCCCCCACGCCATCGTGTGCCCGAGCCACTGGGTGGTGAAGAGGTTGTGGAGGAGGAGAGTGGCCACACCACACCTGCCGAGGTGGTTGTGGAGGATCCTGCTGTGGCAGAGCAGGACTTTTCATTAGTGTTGTCTGTCTCCTCCCCTTCTCCTGGGCCGTCTGTCGTCCCCTCCCCCATCCTTGGAAGCCCCTCAAGGGCGACTCCGTCCACCCGAGGACAACCATCTTCTGGCCCCAGGAAGGCGACCCAGAAGACCAGGGGGGTGTCTGATGGTATACAGGACCAGTTGGCGAGGGATCACGACAGGCAGACGGAACAGATGGGGGCCATAGCGGTGCACTTGGAGAAAGTGTCTGACAGCCTGGGCTCCGTTGCCAACCTCAGCAACGCAGTGCAGGATGTAAGCTGCAACTGCGCTGCAGTGGTCACCACTTTGGGGGAGGTGCAGGGGGATATCCGGCACCTTACTGCAGCCGTCCAGGCCAACAGTGCTGCCATCCGGGACCAGGGGAGGCTGAGTCGGCGGGCCCAGCACTACCAGGTCACCCGTCAGCTCCGGATGCAGGCCCAGACCAACTCCTACCTTGGACGGATAGCCAGGGCCTTGGAGGGCACGCAGGCCACACCTGCCAGGAGTGGCCCACCTGGGGATCAGCCACCTCCAGATGCCCCCCCACCCCCACCCACTCCATCCAGGCAGCTGCGGAGTCAGAGAGGGGCCCCCAGAAGAAGCCCCCGGCATCCCCGATGAGGCCTTTTTTTTTTTTTTGGTTTTATATTTTTGTTTTGGACATACTCAGGTCATGAGTTTATTTATTATTTTTCTCAGGTTTTGAGATTTTGTTTCATTTAATTATCAGGATATGATATTATTAATTTATTTTTGTACTGCACACGGTCAGGAGTGCAGGGGACAGTGTGAATGGTGTGTGAATGTGAGGGGGTGGCACTCCTGAAAGTAAGGGGTGTCACCCTCGGCCGTGGTGGTGAAGTGAACCCCACGGCTGAATGAATGACGTGTGAAAGGTGTGTGAATGGACAGTGACATCATTGGGGCCTTTACGTGGCGTTACTGCTCCCAACTCCTACATGCTGGACTTGGGCTAATCCAATGCGATGTGGATGTGGTGTGTGTGATCTAGGGACATCAGTGGTGTACATGCGTGCACTGTCTGTGTGATTAATGTTTTGGTTTAGTGTCCAAAGATGCCTACAGCGAGGACCCTCCTGACTGCTCTTCCATCAGCAGACTGGGTCTCCTCTGGCAGGTGGGGACTGTGTGGGTCGGGGGTCAGGTCATCACGTATGTCAATATGCAGGCCTTTTTTCATAGCAAAGTTATGTAGTATACAACATGCACCGATGATCTGACACACGAAGGTAGGGGAATACAATAGGGCCCCCCCAGACTTATCCAGGCATCGGAAACGGGACTTCAGGAGCCCAAATGTTTGCTCCACCACTGCACGGGTTTTGATGTGTGCTTCATTGTATTTTCTCTCTCCTCTGGTTTGGGGGTTCCGGAAAGGAGTCATGAGATGGGGTCCCAGTGCATATGCAGAGTCACCTGGAAGGGAAAAGACAGGAGAATGTTAGTCATGCATGTGCGATTTCTGTTGTGCATCACGGGAGGGGATAGTCATGCCTGACTCCCTTGTCACTCACCAACCAGCCAGCTGTCCCCATACATGTTCTGGTTAAATTCTGCTGGGATGGGGCTCTGACGGTATATGAAGCTGTCATGGTTGGACCCGGGGTGTTTGGCACGGACGTGCCATATGAGGCGTTGGGCATCAGCTATCACCTGTACATTGATGGAATGCCAATGCTTCCGATTGCGGTATATGTGCTCTGTGGCACTGGGGGGCTGGAGTGCCACATGTGTGCAATCAATGGCCCCCACAGTGCGTGGGAATCTGGCAATGCTGTAGAAATCTGTCATTGCCTTCTGCCGCAGCTCCTCAGTGGTGGGTCTGATGAACTGGTTGGACATGCGTCTGAGGATTGCAGGGACAACCTGGTGCACACATCTGCTTATGGAGGATTGTGACATCCCAGCCACCACTCCACTTGTACGCTGGAATGATCCACTTGCAAGGAAATGAAGTGTTGCCAGGACCTTCACCAGTGGCTGCACTGCTTGTGAGCGGTGTGTCTGGCTGGTGATGTCACCCTGCAGGGTTGTGGTTAGTTCAAGTATTGCATCTGGGCTGAATCTGAAGAGGCGATACACCTCCTCATCCCCCATGCCAAAGAGGTTCATACGAGTGCGGTATATCCTCTCACGTGGCCGCCTTCTTGGTTCCAGGGGACCCATCAGTAGTTCTAGGACCACAATTGCCCCTGGCATGTTGGCACACAGAGGTGTTGTCCTCCTTGCAAGTGTTGTTGTTCAGCAAGCTCCTATCGTCGGTAACGCTGCTGTAGCTGCTCTCCTGCTGACCTGTGACCGTCTGGAGTAAAGATAAAGCAGCCTTTTGTAGAAATAACTTTGCGCCGGACGGACCAGATACGCGCGGCGCATGTAGCCAGCGTATGGTGCTAATCCGTTCAGGAATTGGGAAATCTCCCTCATTTGCATATTTGCAGGGGAAATCAATGGGCGCGACTGATGCGCCCAGCGAAAATAAACGCTGACGATACTCTGGCGTCGGAACGTTCCGCCGGTCGCAAATGACCCGTTATTGGGCGCATCTAGTTTGGTGGGTACGGGCACATAGAAACGACGGCGCATCATCACAGTTACGCGGCGCATATCCAAATACTCCAGCGCAAGTGTTCATGAATCTGGCCCATAGATGAATATTTTAAGTTCAACCACACCCCAGAGGTAAACATATCGACCATCTGGGAGGCACATAAGGCTAGTATCCGAGGGAAATTAATTTCCTTAGGAGCAAAAAAAAAAAGGGGAAAGAGACGCAAATAGAAACAGGATAATTAAAGAGTTACAAGACCTAGAAATTAAACATAAAAATCAAAAAAATAACAAAAAAATTTATCAGGAAATGTTAATGAAGAGGATGCAACTGAGAGACCTAATGGAGTTTGAATCCAGAAATACATTTAAAAACGTCATGAAAGAAAGGTATCTATGGGGGAATAAACCAGGGAAGTACTTGGCTAGGATCTCAAAAGAAAAAAGAAATTTAAACTATATAGAAAAAATAAAAGATCAGACAGGTCAGATGCGGTATAGGACATCCGAGATTGCGGAAGCTTTCCGAACGTTTTTCGCCTCATTATACTCAATTAGAAAAGGCGAGACACATGAGGATAGGGCAAATAGAGAAGAAAAAATACGGGATTACTTACGAGCCGCCAACTTATCTAAATTAACGCAGGAAATAGCAGAAACCTTAGAAGAGCCAATTTCTCAAGCTGAAATTAGTCAAGCGATCCAAGGAACCCCAGGGGGGAAAAGCCCAGGTCCAGACGGACTCCCAATAAAATACTATAAAAAATTTAAAGAGTCCTTAATTCCAGAAATGTGTACTTATTTTAATAAACTAGGGGGTATAGAAGAAGTAAGGAAAGAATCCCTTCTCGCCAATATCGCCATCATAGCCAAACCAGGAAAAGATAAAACGCTTTGCTCCAATTATCGCCCAATCGCATTGTTAAATGCTGATATAAAAATCTTTGCAAAGATATTGGCAACAAGGATAAAACCGTATATGCCTGATCTGATAAGTCCAGATCAGACGGGATTTGTAAGAGGTAGAGAAGGGAGAGACAATAGTTTAAGAACACTCCTATTGCTACAGGATTATAAAAGAGATGGACCCCCAGCCGTACTCATGTCATTAGATGCTGAAAAAGCGTTTGACAGAGTCGACTGGGGGTTCATGATGGAGACTTTAAGAAATATAGGATTGGGCCCCAGGTTTATGAAATGGGTAGGAAATCTATATAAGTCCCCCTCGGCAAAAGTAAAGGTAAATGGGAGGGAATCTCAGGTGATTGACATGATGAATGGAACAAGGCAGGGATGTCCGCTCTCCCCCCTCCTATATGTAATAGCTTTGGAGCCACTGTTGTGCATGATTAGGAATAACCCAGAGATAGGGGGGGTGGGAGTAGGAGAAGAGGAACAGAAGCTGGCAGCATACGCCGATGATGTCCTCCTGTACGTGACCAAGCCCAAAACATCAATCCCTAATATATTAGAGGAAATAGGTAGATACGGTAGACTTTCAAATTTTAAAATAAATCCAGTAAAAACTGTAATTATGAATTTAGGGATTGAACAAAAAGAAGAGGCGGCCCTACGTAGAACATTCCCTTTTACGTGGGAAAAAAAAGCACTAACTTATTTGGGAATAAAAATAACCCCCAAAGTGGCTGGCCTCTTTGAGGCAAACTATATCCCTTTACTCAATGAAATAAGACGGGATCTGAAAAACTTCTCCTATAAACAGATCTCCTGGATGAGGAGGATTAATTTATTTAAAATGACAGTCCTACCAAAGATCATATATAAATTTCAAATGCTTCCAATAAATGTTCCACAAAGCTTCTTTAAGGTAATAAAAAATATAATCTCAAAATTTATATGGCAAGACAAAAAACATAGAATAAGCTATGCAACCCTAACTCGGGCAAAAAAAAGAGGCGGATTGGCTCTCCCAGATATAAAAAGATACTATCAAGCTGTAATTTTAGCGAGACTAGTTGAATGGACAAATAAGAATTCACTAAAAAAATGGGCTCACACGGAAAATGAGATAAGTAAACAGCACTTAAACACAAATATATGGATTCCACCCAAATATAGAATAATTAATCCAAACACACATAGTATAACAAAACAGGTTTATAAGATATGGGATCTGGCACATAAGCGGGAAAAATGGGAATACAATTCCCCATTAATCCCATTAGTAAACACAAACTTATTTGCACCGGGTAATAGGACTAAATTGGGAAAAAAATTAGGCACTAAAAGACTTGGAGATATAGTAGCACAAGGAAAAATAAAAAATAAAGATGAGATCCACGTAGTAGAAGGGACACAACAGATAACGGATTGGGAATACATACAATTAAAGCACTTTGTAAACTCACTCCCAGCACCAATAAGAGATAATACAGCACAAAATCCAATAGAAAAACTATGCACCAGGGGAGAACCATTACAGCATGGAATCGCAACGACTTATAAAATTCTTACAGAAATGGGGACAAAAGATACATTACAAAGCATAGAGGCCTGGGAGAAAGAAATTGGAGAAAGATTAGAAGAAACACATATGACTAAAGCGACATTTACCTATGCAAAAGATATAACAACAGTAGAAGCGAACTATAAATGCATGATGCGATGGCACCTGACACCTGTTAGACTTAATAAAATATCATCAGCTAACTCCCCCCTCTGTTGGAGAAACTGCAACCAGGAGAGGACTGCCCTGCACATATGGTGGGACTGCCCGAGAATCCGGGAATTCTGGATTGAGATCCTCAAAATGATCGAGGAAATCTCCGGAGAAAAGATTCCACTAGATTTCCTGACCTGTCTTTTTCATAAACATGCCCTAGTAAAAGGGAAAAAAAAATATGCTTCAACATTGGTACCAGTACTGTTAAATGCAGCAATGGGATTGATCCCGAAATTCTGGCTTCACCCACATAAACCACCTTTAAAAGAATTCATACATAGGGTTGACTACATCGCAGAGATGGAGTATTTAAGAAGACTAGACCTGGATGAGGAGGCGGGAGAAAGAGGAGGAAAGAAATGGGATCAGTGGAGAACTTATAAAACATCAGAAAATGTTACTTCAATATTATTAGAAATAAACCAGTAAAGGTGTTTGACCCGACCCAATAGGGATAAGAGGGAAGAGGGGGGGGGGAATTAGATAAATAAATTGACAGACACCATAGAGACCTAGGGAGGTGGTGCTGAGGGGTGATAAAGTCGATCTAATTACCTAGAGCAGGTTTTGTCATTTGTAACTATACCTTTGTTTTTATAATATATAATACACATATAAAAAAAAAAAAAATAATAATAATATAATTAAGAAAAAAATAAAATAAATAGTACCATCCACAAATGATGCAAATCCGAGGTGGCAATATGAAGGGCGGAACAAGATGAACCCCTCTTAACACCTCCAAACCCTGGGTTAAGCCTGATGTGGAAAAAAAAAAAGAAAAAAAGACACTATGGGCCAGATTCAGGTAGATGATATTTTTCTCCGGCGTATCGCAGCGCATATACGTTACGCTGACGCAAACTAGTGAGTCAAGTACAGTATTCACCAAGCACTTGTTCGTTACTTTGCGACGGAGTAACGAAAATGCGATGGCGCAACCCGAAGTAAGTGTAAGTGGGTGTGACCATATGTAAATGATGGGCGGAGCCCAGTGCAGAGACTTACGTTCAGCGCATCATCCACAGAGCATGCACAGTGAGGGAGGGCTCCACTCGCTCCCCTGTGCGCATGCTCACAACTTCCGTCGCCACAATTTAATGGGAAACGGCAGCGCAATGTGTTGCGTTTCGCGTATAAAAGTGGCCGCAGATGCGCCTTTCCGGCGCAAAAGTATATCCGGTTCCCCCCACCCCAGGGAAGTAACTTTTGCTGTGTGATGGCTGCTCCCGTTCCCCGCGAAGAAAGGAGAAACCTCAACTTTAATGCCCAGGAGCTGTCTGTAGTCATCGGCGATGGAGACCTACAATGATTTCCTCCATGGCAGGAAAAGCCGCAAGACAACCCGGGATAGGAAGCAGGCCATCCTGGAGAGCATTGCTGGAAGGGTCAACATTTTGGGCTATTCCACCCGGACTGCTGCGGACATAGCCAAAAAAATCAACGATTTGAGGCGCAAAGTCCGGGGCAAGGTGGCCACTATCAGGAGGCATGAGAGGGGCACGGGGGGTGGACCCCCATGTGCAGTCAGCCTGACCACGGAGGAGGAGGTGATCGCCCGCTGCCTGGAGAGGGAGCAGTTGGAGGGGGTACCGGGATATGATTCCATGGAGGAAGGCTCCAGGACAGGTAAGTGTTTTTTATCCCCTATTTGGTGTGTTGCATGTGGGGGGGTGGTACATGTGCCAAGTGTGTGGGACCACCAACATGTGTCTGCTTTGTGTCATCCACAGATGACGGACCTGGGCCATCATCTGCCGGCGGCCGGTCCACCCCATCCCCCCAATGGCATCCTGAGCCCGAACCCCTGGGTGGTGAAGACACCGAGGTGGAGGGGAGTGCCCACACCTCACCTGCTGAGGTGGTTGAGGAGGAGCCTGTTGTCCCCGAGCAGGAATTTGTTCTATTTTTGGAGGAGTCCTCCCCTTCAGCAGGGCCCTCTCAAATCCCCTCCCCCATCCTAGGAAGCCCCTCAAGGGCGACTCCATCCCCCGGGGACTACCATCTCCTGGCCCCAGGAAGGCGACCCGGAAGACCAGGGGGGTGTCTGATGTGGTCCATGACCAGATGGCGAGGGACCAGGCCAGGCAGACCCAGCAGATATGGGAGATAGCTGGGCACCTGGACCGGGTAGCTGATAGCCTGGGCTCCGTGTCCCAGGTGACCAACGCAGTGCAGGATGTCAGCTGCAACTGCGCTGCAGTGGTGACCAGCCTGGGGGAGGTGCAGGCTGATCTTAGGCACCTCACTGCAGCCGTCCAGGCCAACACTGCTGCCATCCGGGACCAGGGGAGGCAGAGGCAGCGGGCCCATTATTATCAAGTCACCCGGCAGCTGAGGATGCAGGCCCACACCAATTCCTACCTCGGCCGGATAGCCATGGCCTTGGAGGCCATGCAGGCCACACCTGCAAGGAGTGGCCCACCCGGGGATCAGCCACCTCCAGATGCCCCCCACCCACTCCCTCCAGGCAGCTAAGGAGCCAAAGAGGGCCCACAAGAAAGAGCCCCCGTCAGCCCAGATGAGGGCTTTTTGGGGTGTTTTTTTTTCTGTTGCTCAGGTTATGAGCTTTTTATTTTCTGTTGCTTAGGTTATGAGCTTTTTATTTTCTGTTGCTCAGGTTATGAGATTTTTATTTTCTGTTGCTCAGGTTATGAGCTTTTTTATTTTATTTAAACTGCACACGGTCAGTAGTGCAGGGGACAGTGTGAATGGTGTGTGAATGTGAGGGGGTGGCACTCCTGCCAGTAAGGGGTGTCACCCTCGGCCGTTGAGGAGAAGTTATCCCCACGGCTGTGTGAATGAAGTGTGAATGGTATATGAATGGACAGCGACACCATTGGGGCCTTGACGCGGCGTTGCTGCTCCCAAGTCCTGCATGTTGGAATTGGGCTAATCCAATGCGATGTGGATGTGGTGTGTGTGATCTAGGGACCTCAGTGGTGTGCATGCGTGCATTGTCCGTGTGATCAATGTTTTGGTTTATTGTCCAAAGATGCCTACGGCGAGGACCCTCCTGACTGCTCTTCCATCAGCTGACTGGGTCTCCTCTGGCAGGGGGGGGCTGTCTGGTTGGGGGGTCAGGTCATCACGTATGTCAATCTGCAGGCCCTTTGTCATGGCAAAGTTCTGCAGAATGCAACATGCACCGATGATCTGACACACAAAGGTAGGGGAATACAACAGGGCCCCCCCAGACTTATCCAGGCATCGGAAACAGGACTTCAGGAGCCCAAATGTTTGATCCACCACTGCACGAGTTTTGATATGTGCCGCATTGTATCTTCTCTCTCCTCTGGTTTGGGGGTTCCGGAAAGGAGTCATTAGATGGGGTCCCAGTGCATATGCAGAGTCACCTGTAAGGGAAAAGACAGGAGGATGTTAGTCATGCATGTGCCCCTTGTGATGTGTGCATCATGGGGGGGGGACAGTCATGCCTGCCACCCATGTCACTCACCAACCAGCCAGCTGTCCCCATACACGTTCTGTATGAATTCCATTGGGATGGGGCTCTGATTGTAGATGTAGCTGTCATGGCTGGAACCGGGGTGTTTGGCACGGACGTGCCATATGAGGCGTTGGGCATCAGCTATCACCTGTACGTTTATGGAATGCCAATGCTTCCGATTGCGGTATATGTCCTCTGTGGCACTGGGGGGCTGTAGGGCCACATGTGTGCAATCAATGGCCCCCACGGTGCGTGGGAATCTGGCAATTCTGTAGAAATCTGCCATTGCCTTCAGCCGCAGGTCCTCATTGGTGGGTCTGATGATGTGGTGGGACATGCGTCTGAGGATTGCGGGGACAACCTGGTGCACACATCTGCTCATGGTGGACTGTGACATCCCAGCCACCACTCCACTTGTACGCTGGAATGATCCACTTGCAAGGAAATTAAGTGTTGCCAGTACCTTCACCAGTGGCAGTGTGTCTTGCTGGTGATGTCATCCTGCAGGGTTGTGATTAGTTCAAGGATTGCATCTTGGCTGAATTTGAAGAGGCGATACGCCTCCTCATCACCCATGCCAAAGAGGCTCATGCGCGTGCGGTATATCCTCTCACGTGCCCGCCTCCTCCATACCGGGGGACCCATTAGTAGTGCTAGGACCACGGCTGCCCCTGGCATGTTGTCACACAGAGGTGTTGTCCTTGCAAGTGTGGTTGTTCAGCTTGCTATTTTCGTCGGTAACGCTGCTGCTGTAGCTGCTCTTCTGCTGACCTGTGGCTGTCAGGAGTAAAGATAAAGCAGCTATTTATAGGAATAACTTTGCGACAGACGGACGACTTACGCGCGGCACATGTAGCCAGCGTCTGGTGCTAATCCGTTCGCGAATCAGCATATCTCCCTCATTTGCATATTTGAATGGGAAATCAATAGGCGTGACGGATGCGCCAAGCGAAAATATGCGCTTACGATACTCTGGCGAAGGAAAGTTAAGCCGGTTGGAGAAAGCCCGTTTTCTGTTGCATCTAGTTTGGTGGGTACGGCCGCATACATACTACGGCGCATCTTGACAGTTACGCGGCGCATAGCTATATACTCCAGCGCAAGTCTTTCTGAATCTGGCCCTATGTAGATATTTGAAGATAATTCACCCATAGAGATTATATATATACATACATGTATTTCTTATGACTAAATAATGTACCATATATTCCAATATTATTCTGCAAACGAATGCTTAAATGGACACTATAATCTATATAAATGTATTCCAATCCTCAATGTTTCAAGTTTTATTAGTTGTTGCATGTGCTGTATGTTCCATGCGCATCTAAAATAGCAACGTTTTTGTGTCATCTTCTTTGGATATATTTTACTTTTTTGGTGCGTTATATACTGCCCGTGTGTGGCTGCTGCTTGGCATATGCTGCGGCTTCGCCTGTTTGCTGTTGCACTCGGCAATTGATGTGGTCACGTGTGTGCTATGCAGGGTTTTGTGTGTGTTCAGATTGTCTTGTGGATTGCGATCCCCACTGTAGTTGCTGACGCCGTTCGTTTGCATGTTGTGGCGCTGGCCGCTGACGTCATTTGCCCTTTGCCACCTATTTGTTTGTCACTCGACGGGCGTCGTTCGTGTGTCTTGTTTACATGATACGACGCCTATCTATGACGCCATCGCGCTATACGTTGCGCTCTCCACACTTCCCTGCCGCACGCTCTGCATAAAGATGCCAACACTTTTCCAAGCCCCTGTGTACAGCGTGAAGCTGTCTCCCGGGGGTCACATTATACAAGCCTACTCACCAAGTAAGTACTCTTGAAACTTTGGCCATATACCTAGCTGTATCTATATTTTCTTTTGACTAGTATTTATGTAATTCTAGACCCTGTGGACTGCATCTATTTCTTATGCGGACCAAAGTCTCTGATATCAGCATGTTTGGCGTTATTGGACACCCAATGTTGTACTCTGATAATTTGTTGACCAGATAAGACCTTTTGTTGGACACCCACCCTTGTCAAGCAATTTTTTGTCACTGACTAAGTGGGTACCCAGTTTATTTATATATAGATATAATTCTCATTCTCTTTCCAACACAGACACTTATTAAATTCCTGTTTCTTGCTTTCTTTTCTGTCTGTTTTTTGACCCCAGAATTATGGATTATGTATGCGTGCAGCGTGTCTCCTTCACTGGATAATCCCTACAGAGGGAATTTGTCTGCCATATAAAATATATATTCTCTCTCACCAACTTGCAGGTATGGGTGTTCATATTCATATGACTAGCGTTTGTTCTCCTTGAGTTGAATTTTAATATATATACTGTATATATGTTCCATGTCTTACCAGAGCTTGTGATATATCTATATATATTAGACATGTGCATTCGTTTTCGTTAGAATGCATTTTCGTCCGAAAATCTGGATTTTTCGTTATCGTTTTTACAAACGATAACAAAAGTGCAAGAAACGAAAACCGAAAGATCCGACATAAAAAATGCTTTATTTTCGTTTTCGTTGCGGTAAAAATTTGATATACAGGGAGTGCAGAATTATTAGGCAAGTTGTATTTTTGAGGATTAATTTTATTATTGAACAACCATGTTCTCAATGAACCCAAAAAACTCATTAATATCAAAGCTGAATATTTTTGGAAGTAGTTTTTAGTTTGTTTTTAGTTTTAGCTATTTTAGGGGGATATCTGTGTGTGCAGGTGACTATTACTGTGCATAATTATTAGGCAACTTAACAAAAAACAAATATATACCCATTTCAATTATTTATTTTTACCAGTGAAACCAATATAACATCTCAACATTCACAAATATACATTTCTGACATTCAAAAACAAAACAAAAACAAATCGGTGACCAATATAGCCACCTTTCTTTGCAAGGACACTCAAAAGCCTGCCATTCATGGATTCTGTCAGTGTTTTGATCTGTTCACCATCAACATTGCGTGCAGCAGCAACCACAGCCTCCCAGACACTGTTAAGAGAGGTGTACTGTTTTCCCTCCTTGTAAATCTCACATTTGATGATGGACCACAGGTTCTCAATGGGGTTCAGATCAGGTGAACAAGGAGGCCATGTCATTAGTTGATGGCCCTCTGCTGTGTGTGCAGCCACTGCTGCATTGCCAATGTTGAGTTCCACGTGGTGGGCATGTCACAGATGAGGCGGTTCTTGGGCAGGCCAAGCGTGCCCCACGGCCACGAGCTGAGGATGCACTGTGTCCATGACCAGCACTGTTGCCTGTAGACACAGAGCCTGCTTGCCCTCTTTTAGTGGTCTGTGAGCGTCTCCCTCTCCTTGGTGGCCTTCCAGACATACTGTACAATTAAATTAGCAAAACACAGTACACCAGGAATGGCCTAATGTCAGATATAGGCTTGGCTAGACTGGAATGCAGTGGATATATATGTAGGCGACTGTATATATATTTTTTATGCACTGCAGATCACTGAATCACCTGCCTGCCTGTCTGCAAGTATATTTGAACACGTACACCAGGAATAGTCTACAGTCAGGTATAGGCTTCGCTAGACTAGAATGCAGTAGATATATATATATATATATATATATATATATATATATATATATATATATATACACACACACGCAAGCCTGTATATATTTATTAATAGCTGAATCAACTGTCTGCCTGAAGTATATTAGAAACAGTACACCAGGAAGAGTCTGCAGTGAGATCTAGCTAAACGAGATACAGTGAGATATATAGATATATACACACACATATACACACATATACACACACACACATTCGAGTCAAACTCATGTTCGACTCGAACACAAAGCTCAT
Source organism: Rana kukunoris (assembly GCA_029574335.1). Classification (NCBI taxonomy): domain Eukaryota; kingdom Metazoa; phylum Chordata; class Amphibia; order Anura; family Ranidae; genus Rana; species Rana kukunoris. The sequence goes on from CM056053.1 coordinate 238,593,768, forward strand.
CCCTATGTGGCAACAACAGTGCATATTTTTAGCATTGATCCACTGTAATAATGTCACTGGTCCCCAAAAAAGTGTCAGGTAGTGTCCAATTTTTCCATCTTTACAAATTGCACACTGATTGCCGCCATTACTAATAATAAAAAAAAAAAATGAAAAATACCATAAATATATCCCATTGTTTGTAAATGCTAGAACTTTTGTGCAAACCAATCAATATATTTTTTTTTTTTACCAAAAATATGTAGCAGAATACATTTTAGCCTAAATTGATGAAGCCATTCAAATTTTTTACATTATTTTATTGGATATGTTTTATAGCAGGAAGTAAAAAATATATATATTTTTTTTCAAAACAGTCCTATCTTTTGGTTATAGTGCAAAAAATATAACTTCAGAGGGGATCAAATACCACCAAAAAAAGCTATATTTGATGGAAGAAAAGGACATACATTTTATTCAGGCACAACTGTCAGTTAAAGTAACGTAGTGCTGTATTGCAATAAATGGCCTGATAAGCAGGGAGCTAAATCTTCTGGAGCTGAAGTAGATAAAATACTTGTATAAGATATATCATAACTAAGGCCCCTTTCACACTTGTGCGACTTCAAAGTTGCACGATTTTATCGCGATTTGCACCTGAGATTTTGTCACGATTGTCACATGCCTGTGTAATTGGCATCAAATTCGGACAAAATTAGTGCACGGACTACTTTGAAGTCGGAACAACTTGAAGTCGTACTAATATGAATGGTTGTCAATGGAAATCATGGGGAACGACTTGTCGTACTACTTTTGCAGTCCCAAATCGTCGGACAAGTCATCCTAGTGTGCACACGATCTGAATTTCTGACAATAAAAGTTTGATGCAAGCTTTTGGTCGGAAATTCCGACCATGTGTAGGCCCCATCGGATTTTTTCTGTCTGAATTTCCGACAGCAAAAATGTGAGGGCTGGTTCTCAAATTTCCCGACGGGAAAAGTTCTTGTTGGAAATTCTGATCATCTGTATGCAATTCCGAAGTGCAAAAAAACACGCATGCTCTGAATCAATTTGACTCATGCTAGGAATCATTGAACATTTTTCTCGGCTTGTTGTAGTGTTGTACGTCACAGCGTTTTTGACGGTCAGAATTTTGTGTGACCGTGTGTATGCAAAACAAGTTTGAGCCCAAATTCTGTCGGAAGAAAATCCACGGTTTTCTTTTTAGGGAATTTCCAATCGTGTGTACGCGGCATTAGAGTAATTGAACATTAAAAAAGAGATGCAAGTGTGAGAGCAGTATGAACATATGCCGCATTAACGGGATCAACCCCAGGTAATAAAAGGTTTGAGTAAACTCCTAGATCATAATGATATTTGTCAATTTCTGGCTTTGTTTGATTTGGTTTATATGAGTATTATTTTACAGTTAAAGGGTCATCCTTTATTTAACTAAAGTGCAAATAAATAATTAAAAAGTCAGCCTTCAGGTCTCCAATTCAATGTCAATGTACTTTATATTCCCTAGAAAATCATTGCCTATTGTTGGTTTGTTTTTCATGATCTATGGACATTTTAAGGGCATTTTTACCATCTGAAGGCTATTCAATATAAAGCCAAATATTTTACACCTTACAGCTCAAATAATTAATTCCATGTCTGACTGTAAAACATTGTCTTTCAACTAAAAGGAAAATTGCACTGGAAATGTCTTTGTTGTTGCTATTGTTGTTTTATATAAAATGAAACTTCATAAAATAGTAGACAAGCTCTATCTTTCTCTCTGCCAATTTCGACTTCAGTGGGAAAACTGAAGTACTCTGCAGATAACAACTAGTGCAATAGAAGATACTGAGTAAAAAGTACAACTATTTCATACTATAGCACTTCATAAAAACTGAGAGTCTTGTATACTTCATTTATCCTTTAGCAAGACAAATTGCTCCTTTTATGATGTATTCAAACATGTTTTTTTAAGGGCATATGAGTTTATCCATAGCTAAACAGCAGAAGTGTAAAAAGATTTGTATGTCGTATACAATTTAGTCTCTTTAATTTAATTTTGGGAACGAGGTAAACATGAAGTCTAGTTATGATCCTGCCAGTTTTCTTTGATTCCATGAATCATTTGACTGTTGGCTGCCCTGGCCTGTGCATCTTTGCATGCATACTTTTTGCCCTGGTTAATTAACCACTTCAATACAGGGCACTTTTACCCCCTTCCTGTCCAGGCCAATTTTCAGGTTTTAGTGCTGTTGCACTTTGAATGACAATTGCGTGTGTGTTATTTTTTTTTATTTTGTTCACACAACTAGAGCTTTCTCTTGGCGGTGTTTAGTCACCACTGAGTTTTAATTTCTGTGCTAAATAAACTAAAAAAGAAGGAACATTTTAAAATAAAAACAACATTTCTTGATTTATGTTTTGATATCATTTTGACGAACCCAGTTTCGTCACTCGATTGACTTCAACAGAGGGCGCCGAGTGAGGAAACCAGTCAGGGCGGGACTACTACGGCGATCCGCAAACCGGAAGTGACGAGTGCGCTCCACCGGTGGTTTCCTCAGACCAGGAAGGAGTTCTAGTGCTGTGGCAACAACACGCAAGCTTCTGGGGACTTAGTTACCAATCGGAGACACTCTAACTGTTATATGCTCATCAACATTTTTCTAACGCTATTTGCATTTGGAGCGGGGGTTTATTACTGTACAAAGGGGTACTTTTAGCTATATTAAAAGCGGGATTACACTATGCTGGTGCCTTTTTGTTTTTTATATAACCTTATGGAGTATTAACCCATGGTGACCCGTGCAGTGCTGACGGATATTCCAGTGACAGTTACCTCTTAAGGCTCATTTTTATTGGCCCTCTGGTGAGATTGGACCCCGAAGGGGAGAGTGCCTCACTTGTGGTGAAGATTAGGAGCAGGTGTAGGATTCATCACGTACCTATTGTTACAAGAACCCATCACTGTAGAAAATGTTGTTGCATCATCATCACATTAATGCCTCTATGGGCATTTAACAAACTTAAATCAGTGCTGTTTTATCATTTGGACTTTATGTTTCTGTTTTGATTTATTTAAAAACGTAAATGTATTTTATTGGGATTTAATAGCACCCAATTGTGAAGTGAAAGGAAAATAATAGATAGTTTTTTTTTTTTTACAAAGATCTGAAAGGTGTGGCGTGCATTTGTATTCGGCCCCCTTAAAAGTGGCCATACACGGTTTGAATCTTGAAAGAATTTTCGTTCGAAAATCGTATCAAAGAATTTTCATACTATTTTCATGCGGCAAACAAATTTGAGGAATCCGACATGTTGGAAATGTTTTGAAAAACAAACGATTTTCTGATCAATGATGGAAGAATCGTGCTGTAGAGTCAGGAAAATCATGGAGTGATCCGACCAGACAGCGTATCTGATGAATGACTTGGAGGCCAGAGAAACTATAGCGGTGGGAAGGAATGTGATCTATGCGCGCAAAGGAGCAGTGCGGGCTAGAATAGTGAGTGTAATCTCTCATTGTCAGGTTTATTTCTCTCCAGATGTCAACCAGGCCATGATCAAAAAGGAGTTTAGCGATGCGTAGGCTTTGTTTAGTGGGTCTAGTGAGTTGTTTGCCCGGGGGGCGAGATTTGTCAAGGCCCTGATCGAAAGCGGTGTTGGAGTCGCCTCCACATATCACCGTACCTTCTAATAAGGGAGCCAGGGATCTCAACATTGATTGAAAAAAAGGGAATTGACCCTTGTTAGGGGCGTAGTATGAAATAAAGGAGTACGTATGGTCATCTAGAATGAATGAATGAATGAAAACTTATATAGCGCGGCACATGAGAACTGAATCGCCTCTGGGCGCTTGTTGTTCCTGTCTCCTTTGGTATCAAAAGAGATGAGTCTTGATCTTTCTCCTGAATGCTAAGTAGTTCTCCTCCAACCGAATACTGGTTGGCAAAGCGTTCCATAGTCTGGGATCTTGGACCGCAAATCTTCTATCTCCTTTGGATTTGTATCCGGCTTTCGGTATCTGCAGGAGATTTTGATTAGTGGATCGCAAGATGCGATTGGGGTTATGGGCTTTTATTTTTTCGCATAAATAATGGGGGGCATTCCCATGGATACATCTATGCGTTAGACAGAGTGCTTTAAAAGTAATTCTGTCTTTTACTGGTAACCAGTGAAGGGATCTCAGTGAGGGTGAGGCCGTGTACACACGACCGAGGTTCTCGCTGGAAACCAGCGAGAACCTCGCTGGAAGCTGCATTCCAGCGAGGACCTCGGCCGTGTGTACACTCTCGGCGAGCTTCCCGTCGGGAAGCCCGTCGAGCAGAAATAGAGAGCACGCTCTCTATTTGCTCGACGGCCCGCCTGGAAGAATGGCTGGTTGCCATTCCCGACGGGCAGGTCACCGATTTCGACGGCCGGCAGGGAACCTCGACGGGCGGAATGATGTGTTCTGCCCGTCGAGGTTCTCTGCCGTGTGTACACGGCCTGAGATTGATTCCCAAGGTTTTTTTCCAGTCACAAGTCTAGCGGCCGTATTTTGAACGACTTGTAGACGAGCGATTTGGTACTTTGGGAGTCCGAGGTAAAGGGCATTTGGATAGTCCAATCTTGAGTTTACAATTGCTCCCACCACGACCGCTATGTCTTCTTTGGGGATAAAAGGGATGAGCCTACGTAGTAGGCGCAGCAGATGGTGAGATCCGCTGACTACTGACCCTATTTGTGCATCCATTGTCATGTAGGAGTCGAAAATGACCCCAAGGCTTTTGACTTTGGCGCTAGGGGTGATGATTTTACCTAGAATGGGTGGGGGACTCCACGTTTTTGCATGTAGATTCTTACGTTTGGCGTGAAACAGAAGGAGTTCTGTTTTCGCTCCGTTGAGTTTTAGATAACTCTTTGTCATCCAGTCCTCTATCAAAGAGAGGCATGTCTCTAGATTGAGGTGGTGATCCTTTTTTTTACAAATGCGGAAGTACAGTTGCGTTGCGTCTGCATATGAGTGATAGAGCAGTTTTTGGCTGCTGATGATATCAAAAAGAAGACGAAGATAGATGTTGAATAACACCGGTGACAGTGGGGATCCTTGAGGGACTTCGCATGATACCGTGCGTTTTTCAGAAAAGAAAGGCCCTAACTTCACTATTTGCAATCTGTTTTCCAAAAAAGAGGAGAACCAAGATAAATCGCCTTCTGCGACTCTGGCTACTTCAGCTAGCTGGGTCAATAAAAGCTTGTGGTCTACTGTGTCGAAAGCTGCGCTCAGGTCTAAAAGAACCAGAAGACAAGATTCTCCTTCGTCTGCGGCCTCGAGGGTGTCGTCCCATATCTTGAGCAATGCTGTTTCGGTCACGTGTCCGGGGCGGAAGCCTGATTGAAATGGATCAAGTAGGTTGTGGTTATCTAGATGCTGTTGCAGCTGTTGTACCACTACTTTCTCCATAATCTTGGAGAAAGTGTTTAAGCTTATTATGGGGCGGCGGTGGAGTGGATCCTTGGGGTCCAGGGTAGATTTCTTTAAGATGGGTCTAATTATACCCTCCTTCAACTGGGAGGGCACTATGCCCTCCATGAAAGATCGGTTAATAAGCTGCGTGATAGGAGGTGCCAGTATGTCGGCGCATTCCTTCAGCAGTTTAGTGGGGATGATATCATTCGGTGCAGTGCTGTTACGCAGAGCACCGATGATATGGTTTGTGGCTTGGATAGTGATGGGTTCCAGCGTGAACTTACCTGGTTGGGGTGAATTACTACAGGTGTTGTGTAAATTATTACAGGGGGGGCTACGGGGGGGAATTGTTTTGCTGAATGCTTTGCCGGATTCCCTCAATTTTATTAATGAAGTAATCCGATAATTCATTGCAAAATTCTTGTGAGTCCGAATTGGGGGCTTCAAGACATCCTGGATTCATGGTCTGAGTGACCAGCTTGAAGAGTTTGCGGGGGCGATTCAGGGCGCTGTTGATAGCCTCAGAAAAATAATTTTTCTTGGCCTTGAAGGTTTCTTTGTGATATTTCTTAGTTATTGCCTTGTAGATAGAGAGGTTCTCATCTGATGGGCTTCTCTTCCAGACGGCTTCCGCCCTTCTGCGGTCTTGCTTCAGTAACGCCAGTTGGTTGTTGAACCAGCTGGAGTTTGTTTTCCAAATGTTGGTTTTACGTTTCGGCACTATTAAGTCAGCTGACTGTAATAGGGCTGTGTTTATGGCATCCAGTGTTTCTTCAGCCGTTTGATGTGGCTGAATTATTTTTATTTTTTTCCTTAAAGAGGGGGTTCACCCTAAAAAAAAAAAAAAATCTTTGTCTCCACTGACATTCAGCATACTAGCGTGAGCTACAGTATGCCTTTATTTTTTTTTTCTGTGCTGTACTTACAGTTTAATCCGTTTTTTTTGTTTCAGACTCCGGGCAGGAAATAGGCGTTCCTATCAAGAGGGGAACATGATTGACAGCCGGCTATGGCGCGTCACGCGTTCCGAAAATATCCGGAGTAGGACTCGGCTCTTCATGGCGCCTGCACACAGACTAGGAGCTGACTGCGCAGGCGCCGTGAAGAGCCGAGTCCTACACGGGCGCCTGCGCAGTCAGCTCCTAGTCTCTGCGCAGGCGCCGTGAAGAGCCAAGTCTACTTCGGCTATTTTCGGAACGCGTGATGCGCCATAGCCGGCCGTCAATCATGTTCCCCTCTTTATAGGAACGCCTATTACCCCGCGGTATCCTGAAACAAACGAATAGATTAATCTGTAAGTGCAGCGCAAAAAAATAAAATATAGGCATACTGTAGCTGGCGCTAATATGCAAGATGGCATGGTACATAGTTGTTTTTTAGGGTGAACCTCCGCTTTAACGTGGCTTTGAAGAGTTTCTAAGTGGAGCTTCTTCTGACATCTAGTCCAGTGTGTGGCCACTGGATTTGATGTTTTTGTTAAGGGGGGAAATTGGAAATAATGAATTTGATTGCATGGTGATCTGAACATGGCAACGGTTCATTTTCCAAGATTTTTTTTCCAGATTTTGTCTGAAAATTAGATCAAGTGTGTGACCTGAAGCATGTGTGGGCCCACATACTAGTTGTTGTAGCCCTAGACCTTCCAGGTGGTCAATGCAGTCGTCGGCCACGGGGGCTTGTGGGGAGTTGGCCCAAAGGTTGAAATCCCAGAGCAGCAAAAGGTGTTTGCTGTTCAGGGTATAGGTGGAGATAAAGTGCGTCAATAATGGGAGAAGCTGCGACTTGGGGCCGGGTGGCCTATAGCAGAGTAGAATCCGGACGGTCTCCTGGGAGTTTGCTTGCAGTTGTAGAGTAAGGGTTTCCATGAATGGAAGAGGGTTTTGAAAGACTGGTTTTGTGATCGCCAGATGAATCTTATGGATCACCGCCAGTCCTCCTCCTCTTTGCCCTATTCTGTTTTCCGTAATAATACGATAATTTTCTGGCACCAATTCTCCTAGAATGGTGTTACAGTCGGCTGTGAGCCAGCTCTCTGTTATAAAGAGGCAGTCTAAGTCGTATTGCAGGATGAAGTCATGGATTTCTAATCTGTGTTTTACTCCCTATCTTGTGTTGATCAAAGCACATGATATGTGCTTTGGTTGTGGCAAGCAGCTGCGACTCTTGATAGTCGATCGTCGATCGGTTCTAAAGAGTCGCTCAGCTTGCAGGGCTTTTTTGGTGATGGCTGGTAGTATTGCGGCAAATCGCCTCAGACCCCAGATGGTCTCTGCTGAGTATTGCAGATTAATCATGGTCGCCAAACACCGAGGGGGAGGGGGGATGGAAGGATAGTCAAGGATTAGCCGAATCCTCTATTGTGACTTGGTCCAGAGGAAGGCAAAAAAACCCTGATCATGCTATCTATGTCCCCAATGATCAAAATGTACCTGCCCTCTGGGTCTTTATGTTCTGATTTGAGGGAATTTACATTTTTGAGAGAAGAGAATGCCCACCCCTTTTGTCTTGTCATCCGCATTGGCTAGATAGAAGGTAGGGAATTTGGCATGTAGGAACGTTGGACTGTAACGTTTAGGAAAGTGTGTTTCCTGAACCAGGGCCACATCTATTTTTTTGGAATGAAAATATTGTAGTACTTTTCGCCTTTTGACCGGGGAATTTAGGCCTTGAACATTATGGGACACCACCTTCAAGGGGCGTGATTCTTGGGGGGGAGTTAGCCATAGAGCAGAAGTGAGCAACCAACTAGCACTACAAGGGCACCTACCGTTTCCTCTCCCACAAGCAGTGAAGCCCTCCTCCGGTAAACAGACGGTCTTCGCCGCAGCCAAGGTAATTTGTGGGGCTCTTCCCAAGTCGGCCACTGCAAAAAAAACAAATATTAGAAAGACAAAAAAGGAAGGAAGGAAAGAGAAAGAAGATACAGCCGAGAAACGAGAGTTTCACGGGAGGGTGGAGGAGAAAGGGTCCTCCATCCGTAAGGTGAACCAAAAAAACTCCCTTCCATGAAGAGGGGAGCAATCCTGACAAGAGAAGGGTGTAAAGCCTGTTCTCCAAGGCAGGATGGGGTGCATGAGCCCCACTCCAGTTGCGGGGGCCAATTCAAATCAAGCTTAAAAAAGTTCATATACATACGAATATATACCCCTGCATGCACATATACATACATACGTATACTAAACCCCTAGGGAGGACAAAAATTGAGAAAAACAAATCCAGGACCATAAACTAAAACAGATAAACTTCCCGACACCTGCAGTAAAGGTGAAGAGGGGGATAGGGATGGGCAGAAATGGGCGGGGGGGAAGGGTAGGGAAGTATGACGGAGAGACTAAGAATGCGGTGGCAGAGAGGGGATGGGAACAGGAAAGGCATGGAAACCATCCAGATTCAACTGTGCGAAAGCAATAGGCATGCGTCAACAGACACCGGACCTCCCCCTCCACCCCGCCCCCAGGCCAAGGGCTTGGTCCGGTAAATGGACACAAACCCCCCCCCCAAAAAAAACACAAACAAAAAAAGGAAAAAAAAACCTTAGGGGCACAGGTCTCATGTGGCTGCCTAAATTGAGGCAGGAAAGGGTGCACAGGGTCAATTTAGCTCAGTGAGGGGCAAAAGGAGTCCGAGCCGTCCCTGTACTCAAAAAATAAATAAAGTAAGCAAGTTTCGGGGACCTAGACATCTCATGGAGGAGGAGTGTCCTTGGACTTCTTGGTTTGGGAGGATTCCCACATTGGTTGTAACAGACTGGTAGGGAGCTGTCTTTTCGACAAGTTGGGAGCAGGCCCAGGAGGCTGGAGATTCGGATCTTGTCTGATGAGGCCCAGCTTCACCTTTGTAGACAAATTTGAGTTTGAATGGGAAGAATGAATGAAAACTTATATAGCGCAGCACATGCAAACTAAATCGCCTCTGGGCGCTTGTTGTTCCTGTCCCTTTTGGTATCAAAAGAGATGAGTCTTGATCTTTCTCCTGAATGCTAAGTGGTTCTCCTCCAACCAAATGCTGGTTGGTAAAGCGTTCCATAGTCTGGGACCTTGGACTGCGAATCTTCTTTCTCCTTTGGACTTGTATCTGGCTTTCGGTATCTGGAGCAGATTTTGGTTGGTGGATCGCAGAACGTGATTGGAATTGTGAGCTTTTATTTTTTTGCATAAATAATGGGGAGCATTCCCATGGATACATCTATGCGTTAGACAGAGTGCTTTAAAAGTGATTCTGTCTTTTACTGGTAACCAATGAAGGGTTCTCAGTGAAGGTGAGATTGATTCCCAGGGTTTTTTCCCAGTCACAAGTCTAGCGGCCGTATTCGGAACGACTTGTAGACGAGCGATTTGGTACTTAGGGAGTCCGAGGTAAAGGGCATTTGCATAGTCTAATCTTGATTTTACAATTGCTCCCACCATGACCGCTATATCTTCTTTGGGAATAAAAGGAATAAGTCTGCGTAGTAGGTGCAGCAGATGATGAGATCCGCTGACTACTGACCCTAACTGTCACTTTAAGCCGGCGTTTTTGTTTTCTGTAACCAGAAAACAAGAAACGCCGGGTTGGAGTTCGATGCGATCGGCGCAATTGAATTTCGCCATCGCATCGTTACTTCAACTTAAAAATGGCGCCGGGGGGGTTTCCCGCCGAATTACGCTCAAAAAATATGTTAATGAGCAGGAATCGGCAATTCACGATCTTTTTCGGGCGCGACGCAGTGACTTTACGACGTTTCCAGAAGCGATACGCGGCGTAAAGATAAAGCAGCCCCCTAGTGGAATATCCTATGTTAAGTATAGGCGTCGTCATCGCATCGGAAAAAAAACAAATCGCGTCGCTTGCGTAAAACATTCATGAATGGGGATGTGACGTCATTGACGTTCACTGACAGAATTTGGAGCATGCGCACTGGGATGCATTGACACTCGACGCATGCGCAGTACGTTCGCTGCGGGATCGCGCTTAGTTTGAATACTACACGCCCCGTACCCGCCCAATTTGAATTCCGCCGGCTCATTTGCGATGCGCTGCTGCAACTTTAGGAGCAAGTGCTTCATGAATAACAGCACTTGCTCCTAAAATTTCGGCAGAGTAACGTAAATGAGAAGCGTTACTCCAGAGCAAAGATGCTCTGATCTACCTGAATCTGGCCCATTATGTCGAATTTTTTAGCGGTGGTGGGGGGCCATTATTGTTTTGTGAAAGTAATTTTTTAGAAAAAAGGGCACCCCTCAAACATACTGTAATTGGAGCGCAACAAGGAGCCACGTGCAAAGTATTGCATCAAAAATTATTAGGCGCCCCTGTTAAACAGGGGCAGAAAAATTGGGCCTTGGGCACAACACAACACTGCAACCCCTCCCAATAACTCCAATTGGAGCGCAACAAGGAGCCACGTGCAAAGTATTGCATCAAAAAATATTAGGCGCCCCTGTAAAACAGGGGCTGAAAAATTGTGCCTTAGGCACTGGTGGCGGAGCCCAGAAACACAACATTTCTTACTAGCTATCAGCAAGAAAAGTGAGGAGGAGAAGGATATTCCATCAGCAGCATAAGAGGACAGTCACTCAGCATCAGCAGTCTAAAAGGTATCCGACATTTCAACAAAAAGATATTATTCATTAATATCAGCATCAGGTGCTTGGTAGCTGGTGTTGATCCAAGCCTGATTCATTTTAATGAAGGTCAGTCGATCAACAGAGCCGGTGGAGAGGCGCACCCTGTGATCAGTCACAAAGCCTCCAGCAGCACTGAATGTCCGTTCTGAAAGAACACTGGATGCAGGGCAAGCCAGTAGCTCCATTGCGTACTGGGCAAGCTCTGGCCAGTGATCCATCCTCAAGACCCAGTAAGCCAGAGGATTTTCGGTGGGGAAGGTGTCCAAGTCGGATCTTGTCCCTAGGTATTCCCGGACCATGTGAACCAGACGCTGGCGATGGTTGCTGGAACCGGTCAGACCTTGGGGCTTCGGACTAAAACACTGCCTGAACGCATTGGTCAGACGACCACCTTCTCCACCGCCCCTTCTGTGACTCACCGAAGCCTCAGCAAGACGTTGTCCAGAGCCAGGTTTTGGTAATCCCCCCGGTTCTGGGAACGCATTGCACAGACCCTTCTGCAAGGCCTCCCGCAGAAGTTTCATCTTCTGCTCCCTCTGCGATGGCAACATAAGGTCCGCAACCTTAGTCTTGTAACGTGGATCAAGGAGAGTCGCCAGCCAGTAATGATCCCTCTCCTTAATAGCACGTACATGAGGATCCTTACGCAGGCTTTGCAGGATCAGAGAGGCCATGCAGCGTAGGTTTGCAGAGGCATTCGGGGCACAGTCCTCTGGGTCACTGAGGACGACAGGATCCACAGGCACCTCATCCCAGCCACATTAAAGTCCACGTGCTCCTTGGGACTGTAAATGATCCCTTGAAGACTGCTGCTGCTGAGTGCTAGGCTCCACCTCCATGCTGCTGATACAATCCTCCTCCTCCTCCTCCTCCTCTTCCTGTGTGCTAGGTGGGCAAGCAGGACCACTGTCTGGGTAAAGGGGGCCTTGAGAGGTAAGGAAGTCTTCCTCTTCCTCCCTCTGTTCTGCCTCAAGGGCCCTGTCCATTATTCCACGTAGCGTGTGCTCCAACAAGTGAATAAGAGGGACAGTCTCACTGATGCATGCACTGTCACTGCTCACCATCCTCGTGGCCTCCTCAAATGGTGACAGGACAGTGCATGCATCCCTGATCAAGGCCCACTGGCGTGGGAAAAAAAACCTAGCTCCCCTGACCCAGATCTGCTACCATATTGGCACAGGTACTCATTGATGGCCCGTTGCTGCGTGTGCAGCCGCTGCAGCATGGCCAACGTTGAGTTCCATCTGGTGGGCATGTCACAAATTAGGCGGTTCTTGGGCAGGTTGTATTCCCTTTGGAGGTCAGTCAGCCGAGCAGTGGCATTATATGACCTTCAAAAATGCACACAGACTTTCCTGGCCTGCTTCAGGACATCCTGCAAGCCCGGGTACCTGCCCAAGAACCGCTGCACCACCAAATTGAGGACATGCGCAAAACAGGGCACGTGGGTGAGTTTTCCCTGTCGCAGGGCAGAGAGGAGGTTGGTGCCATTATCGTTGACCACCATTCCAGGCTTCAGCTGGCGTGGCGTCAACCACCTCTCAGCCTGACCCTGCAGAGCTGACAAAACCTCTTCCCCAGTGTGGCTCCTGTCTCCCAAGCACACCAGCTCTAGCACTGCATGGCATCTATTGGCCTGCATTCCTGCGTATCCCCTCGTACGCCTACAGAGCACGGCTGGTTCGGAGAAAACATCACCACAGGAAGAGGCCACAGAGGAAGAAGAAGAGGAGGGGGTGGAGGAGAGAGGTGTGTCACAAGCAGTAGTAGTGTTTTGGAGGCGTGGTAGTGAACAACCTCCAAAACTACTGGATCTTGCCCTGCATCCTTCCCAGCTGCCAGCAGAGTCACCCAATGCGCCGTAAAAGACAGGTAACGTCCCTGTCCATGCCTGCTGGACCATGAGTCAGCGGTAATATGCACCTTACCACTGACCGCCCTGTCCAGCGAGGCATGGACATTGCCTTCCACATGCCGGTAGAGAGCCGGAATAGCCTTCCGTGAGAAAAAGTGGCGTTTTGGTACTTGCCACTGAGGTACTGCACATTGCACAAACTCACGGAAGGGGGCAGAATCTACCAACTGAAAAGGTAGCAGTTGAAGTGTTAGCAATTTCGCTAAGCTAGCATTCAACTGCTGGGCATGTGGATGGCTGGGATTGTACTTCTTTCGGCGCTGCAGCAGCTGGGGCAGGGAAATTTGCCTGGTACTATCAGTAGATTGACCGCTACTACTACCTTGTAACACACCTATTACTAAACCTTCACTGCAGGCTTCAGAGAGGACTGGGGGTCTACTGGGGTTGGAGGTCCCAGAAGGGCAAGGGGGGGTACGCTTTTGTCTTTGGTAGGTCGACATATGTCTGGACAAGCATGTGGTACCCAGGCGGTTGATGTTTTGGCCACGCGAGAAACGCTTGCGACATAAGTTGCAAATAGCAAAGGTACGGTCTTGTGGACATGTTTAAAAAAAGGCCCACACCAAAGAACTTTTGCTGTACCGGTCAGACACAGCAGCGCCATGCACAAGCGCCGTAGATGTGCGCTGTAATGCAGTGGGTGTGACCTTAAGCTGACCCCTGGAGGGCATCCTGCCTCTTTGGAGATATGCCTGTGCCTCGTCCTCCTCCTCCTCCTCCTCCTCCTCTCTCCTATCAGGCACCCAGGTAGAGCCAGTGACCTCATCATCCCCTCCCTCCTCATCACTGTCAACAACCTGGCAGTATGCTCCAGCTGGGGGAACATCATCACTGGCAAATTGCTGTCCCTCTCGGCCACCCCCTCTCCCTGGGCTCACATCAATGCCTCCCTCTATCAATGTTCCATCATCTGAGTCTTCAAAACGCTGCGCATCTTCCTGCAGAATGTACCCAACACTGTGTTGAAACAGTTCGGGGGACTCCTGAGGAGGACATGGTGGTACTAGGGAAGTATTGTGTGAAGCTATTGTGCAGAGGGAAGAGGACGCCTTGGAAGCTGCTTTGCCAGATAAACTTTGATCTGCCTGTGTGAGAGAGGATGAGGAGGATGAGGACGGCTTGGTCATCCACTCTACTAATTTCTCTGCATGTTGAAGCTCAAAACGGCCAGCTCCCGAAAAGGACGAGCGGCCACGGCCACGTGCTGAAGAGGATGCAGCACATCCACTACCAGAGTTACCTCTCCATGCAGAGCCTGCTTGCCCTCGTGACTCTCTGCCTCTCTTTGTTGTCCTTCCAGACATATTTATGCGTTCAGGTGTTATGTAACCGCATAAGCGAAGTCACACCAACTGCGCTCAGGTGGTATGTAACAGCAGACGTACAGTGACACTAACTGCACTCAGGTGGTATATAACAGCACAGGTGCGGTGACACTAACTGCGCTCAGGTGGTATATAACAGCACAGGTGCGGTGACACTAACTGCGCTCAGGTGGTATATAACAGCACAGGTGCAGTGACACCAAATGCGCTCAGGTGGTATATAACAGCACACGTACAGTGACACTAACTGCGCTCAGGTGGTATATAACAGCACAGGTGCGGTGACACTAACTGCGCTCAGGTGGTATGTAACAGCACAGGTGCGGTGACACCAAATGCGCTCAGGTGGTATATAACCGCACAGGTGCGGTGACACTAACTGCGCTCAGGTTGTATATAACAGTACAGGTGCGGTGACACTAACTGCGCTCAGGTGGTATATAACAGCACAGGTGCGGTGACACTAACTGCGCTCAGGTGGTATATAACAGCACAGGTGCGGTGACACCAAATGCGCTCAGGTGGTATATAACACCACGCGTACAGTGACACTAACTGCGCTCAGGTGGTATATAACAGCACAGGTGTGGTGACACTAACTGCCCTCAGGTGGTATGTAACAGCACAGGTGCGGTGACACCAAATGCGCTCTGGTGGTATATAACAGCAAAGGTGAGGTGACAATAACTGCGCTCAGGTGGTATATAACAGCACAGGTGTGGTGACACTAACTGCGCTCAGGTGGTATGTAACAGCACACGTACAGTGACACTAACTACGCTCAGGTGGTATATAACAGCACAGGTGCGGTGACACCAAATGCGCTCAGGTGGTATATAACAGCACACGTGCGGTGACACCAAATACGCTAAGGTGGTATGTAACAGCACACGTGCGGTGACACCAAATGCGCTAAGGTGGTATGTAACAGCACACGTGCCGTGACACCAAATGCGCTAAGGTGGTATGTAACAGCACACGTGCGGTGACACCATTTGCGCTCAGGTGGTATGTAACAGCACACGTGCGGTGACACCAAATGCGCTAAGGTGGTATGTAACAGCACACGTGCGGTGACACCAAATGCGCTCAGGTGGTATGTAACAGCACACGTGCGGTGACACCAAATGCGCTCAGGTGGTATGTAACAGCACACGTGCGGTGACACCAAATGCGCTCAGGTGGTATGTAACAGCACACGTGCGGTGACACCAAATGCGCTAAGGTGGTATGTAACAGCACACGTGCGGTGACACCAAATGCGCTAAGGTGGTATGTAACAGCACACGTGCGGTGACACCAAATGCGCTCAGGTGATATGTAACAGCACACGTGCGGTGACACCAAATGCGCTCAGGTGGTATGTAACAGCACACGTGCGGTGACACCAAATGCGCTCAGGTGATATGTAACAGCACACGTGCGGTGACACCAAATGCGCTCAGGTGGTATGTAACAGCAGACGTGCGGTGACACCAAATGTGCTAAGGTGGTATTAAACAGCACACGCACAGTCAGAGCGACTGCGTTTCTGTGCAATTCAATAGCCCACTTGCATTAACAGCAACTGCCTTTCTGTGAAAATAAATAGCACACTTGCAGTAACAGGTAAGGGGCCAGATTCTCAGAGGCGTTACGACGGAGTATCTCAGATACCCCGTCGTATCGCCCTTTTTTTTGTCTCGTATCTATGCGTGTGATGCTGAGCATCACTTTTGCATAGATACGCTTCTACATCCGACAAGTGTAAAAGCATTACACTTTCGGATCGTAGGTGTAATGACAACTCTGGCCACTAGGTGGCCTTTACGTTGTTTTTTCATTTGCATATGCAAATGAAGTAGTACGCCGATTCTCGATCGCTTTTACGCCGCCCCGTCGTCGCGTACGTCGTTTTCGTTCACGTAAGGTTACCCCAGCTTCTATGTGGAGTAACCTTACGAGGTCCCGTCGGATGCCGTCGTGTCGCATCGGATGCCATGTTAAGTATGGCCTCGGGACCGCGTCGTGTTGTGCGTCGTTTACGTCGTTTGCGTACGTCGATTCTCAATGGGGCTGGCGTACGCTGCGATTACGTCGTTTACATTGAGAAAATGTGACATCCTTTGGAGCATGCGCACTGGGCTTTTTCCCCGGCCGGCGCATGCGCAGTTTGTTCGACGCGGCGGCGCGCTTAATTTAAATACAAGCCGCCCCATTTGAATTGCGCGGGTTTACGCTTGGCGATTTACGAGACGCCGGCGAAAACTACGGAGCAAGTGCTTTGAGAATAAAGCACTTGCTCTAGTACGCAGCGGCGGCGTAGTGTAAATAGCTTACGCTACGCCGCCGAATATATATGAGAATCTGGCCCAATGTGTCTATGTGCAATTAACTAGCACACGTTGACTAACACGTTAGAGCATCAAGCACAATCTCCTGCCTGACAGATACTAATAGCAGAACTAGCTAAGCTATACAGTTTATAAATATATTGACAACTCCTAGGGATGTCAATATATTCTCTACAAACTGTAAATTTAACTATACTAACTAGTAGCCTCCCTGATCTATCTATCTATCTATCTATCTATCTATCTATCTATCTATCTATCTATCTCTCTCTCTCTCTCTCTCTCTCTCTCTCTCTCTCTCTCTCTCTCTCTCTCTCTCTTATGCCGGAGTATCTCGAGATGTGCCGCCTATGGGCCAGATTCTCAAATATTTTCGGCGGCGTAGCGTAAGCCAGTTACACTACGCCGCCGCTGCGTACTGGAGCAAGTGCTTTATTCTCTAAGCACTTGCTCCGTAGGTTTCGCCTGCGTCGCGTAAATCGCGCAGCGTAAACCCGCGCAATTCAAATGGGGCGGCTTGTATTTAAATTAAGCGCGCCCCCGCATCGAACGAACTGCGCATGCGCCGGCCGGGGAAAAAGCCCAGTGCGCATGCTCCAGCTCACGTCGGAAAGCGTTGTTGAAACCGACGTCAAAACGACGTGAGCGTCATTTACGCAAGTCCCTATTCGCGAACGAGTTAGTAAAACGACGTAAGCGACGGAAAAAGCCGACGCTGACCCGACGCCATACTTAACATGGCGTCCGATGGGACACGACGGCATCCGACGGGACCTCGTAAGGTTACTCCACATAGAAGCTGGGGTAACCTTACGAGTTCGTAAACGACGTACGCGACGACGGGGCGGCGTAAAAGCGATCGAGAATCGGCGTACTACTTCATTTGCATATGCAAATGAAAAAACAACGAAAAGGCCACCTAGTGGCCCGAGTTGTCATTACATCTACGATCCGAAAGTGTAATTGTATTACACTTGTCGGATGTAGAAGCGTATCTATGCAAAAGTGATGCTCAGCATCACTCGCATAGATACGAGTCAAAAAAAAAGGCGATACGACGGGGTATCTGAGATACTCCGTCGTAACGCCTCTGAGAATCTGGCCCTAAGTCTAAATTTGCGCCGGAGTATCTATGCACCGTACCCACAGAACTAGATACACACCAAAATAGGCTACTCCCGACCGGCCTAACTTGCCTAAATGCCTACACCTGCACATCTTAGGTGCATATTTATGCCGGACGCATCTGGCAAACTCATTGGGCCAGATTCAGCAACACTTGCGCTGGAGTATTTCGATATGCGCCGCGTAACTGTGAAGATGCGCCATCGTTTCTATGTGCCCGTACCCACCAAACTAGATGCGCCCAATAACGGGCCATTTGCGACCGGCGGAACGTTCCGACGCCAGAGTATCGTCAGCGCTTAATTTTGCTTGGCGCATCAGTCGCGCCTATTGATTTCCCCTGCAAATATGCAAATGAGGGATTTTTCCCAATTCACGAACGGATTAGCACCATACGCTGGCTACATGTGCCGCGCGTATCTCGTCCGTCCGGCGCAAAGTTATTTCTACAAAAGGCTGCTTTATCTTTACTCCAGACGGTCACAGGTCAGCAGGAGAGCAGCTACAGCAGCGTTACCGACGAAACTAGCAAGCTGAACAACCACACTTGCAAGGACAACACCTCTGTGTGCCAACATGCCGGGGGCACTCGTGGTCCTAAGACTAGTACTGGGTCCCTCGCTACGGAGGAGGCGGGCACGTAGGAGGATATACCGCACGCGTATGAACCTCTTTGGCATGGGTGATGAGGAGGTGTATCGCCTCTTCAGATTCAGCCCAGATGCAATACTTGAACTAACCACAACCCTGCAGGGTGACATCACCAGCAAGACACACCGCTCACAAGCAGTGCAGCCACTGGTGAAGGTCCTGGCAACACTTCATTTCCTTGCAAGTGGATCATTCCAGCGTACAAGTGGTGTGGTGGCTGGGATGTCACAGTCCTCCATAAGCAGATGTGTGCACCAGGTTGTCCCTGCAATCCTCAGACGCATGTCCAACCAGTTCATCAGACCAACCACTGAGGAGCTGCGGCTGAAGGCAATGACAGATTTCTACAACATTGCCAGATTCCCACGCACTGTGGGGGCCATTGATTGCACACATGTGGCCCTACAGCCCCCCAGTGCCACAGAGCACATATACCGCAATCGGAAGCATTGGCATTCCATCAACGTACAGGTGATAGCCGATGCCCAACGCCTCATATGGCACGTCCGTGCCAAACACCCCGGGTCCAGCCATGACAGCTTCATATACAATCAGAGTCCCATCCCAGCAGAATTTGAGCAGAACATGTATGGGGACAGCTGGCTGGTTGGTGAGTGACATGGGAGTCAGGCATGACTATCCCCTCCCGTGATGCACATCAGAAGTGGCACATGCATGACTAACATCCTCCTGTCTTTTCCCTTACAGGTGACTCTGCATATGCACTGGGACCCCATCTAATGACTCCTTTTCGGAACCCCCAAACCAGAGGAGAGAGAAAATACAATGAAGCACACATCAAAACCCGTGCAGTGGTGGAGCAAACATTCGGGCTCCTGAAGTCCCGTTTCCGATGCCTGGATAAGTCCGGGGGGACCCTATTGTATTCCCCTACCTTTGTGTGTCAGATCATCGCTGCATGTTGCATTCTGCACAACTTTGCTATGAGAAAAGGCCTGCAGATTGACATGCGTGATGACCTGACCCCCGACCCACACAGTCCCCACCTGCTGGAGGAGACCCAGTCTGCTGATGGAAGAGCAGTCAGGAGGGTCCTCGCCGTAGGCATCTTTGGACACTAAACCAAAACATTAATCACACAGACAATGCACGCGTGTACACCACTGATGTCCCTAGATCACACACACCACATGCACATCGCATTGGATTAGCCCAAGTCCAGCATGTAGGACTTGGGAGCAGCAACGCCAGCGTCAAGGCCCCAATGATGTCGCTGTCCATTCATACACCTTTCACACGTCATTCATACAGCCGTGGGGTTAACTTCACCACCACGGCCGAGGGTGACACCCCTTACTGTCAGGAGTGCCACCCTCTCACATTCACACACCATTCACACTGTCCCCTGCACTCCTGACCGTGTGCAGTTCAAAAGAAATAAAAAATCTCATAACCTGAGCAAGAAAATAAAATATAAACTCATAACCTGAGTATAAAAATAACAAAAAACTCATAACCTGAGTAATAAAAAAACAAAAAATATAAACCAAATAAAAAAAAAACCCTAATCTGGGATGACGGGGGCTCCTCCTTGGGGGCACTCTCGGGCTCCTCAGCTGCCTGGAGGGAGTGGGTGGTGGTTTGGTTGTGGGGGAATCTTGAGAAGGCTGATCCCCGGGTGGGCCACTCCGGGCAGCTGTTGGCTGCATGCCCTCCAAGGCCACTGCAATCCGGCTCAGATAGAGGTTAGTCTGGGCCTGCATCCTCAACTGGCGGGTGACTTGATGCCGCTGGTCACGCTGCCGCTGCCTCCCCTCTTCCCGGATGGCAGCAGTGTTGGCATGTACAGCTGCTGTCAGGTGCCGGACATCAGCCTGCACCTCCCCCAGGCTGGTAACAAGGTTCTGAACACCACTGGGCAGCTGCGACATGGAGCCCAGGCTGTCAGCGACCCGGTCCAGGTGGCCAGCAATCTCCCCCATCTGCTGGGTCTGCTTGGCGTGGTCCAACAGCACCTGGTCCTCGACCAGATCACACACCCCCCTGGTCTTCCGGGTGGCCTTCCTGGGGGCAGGAGAAGGTTGTCCCCGTGGGGATGAAGTCGCCCTTGAGGGGCTACCGAGGATGGGGGAGGGGATGACAGAGGGCCCTGCTGAAGAGGAGGACTCCTCCAACAATAAGATGAAGTCCTGTTCAGGGACAGGCTCCTCCACAACCACCTCTGCAGAGGTGGTGTGGGCACTCTCCTCCACCTCGGTCTCTTCAGCACCCAGGGGCTCATCATCACGATCCCGTTGGGAGGTTGGGGTGGACTGGTCGCCAAGAGATGATGGCCCAGCTCCGTCATCTGTGGATGACACAAAGAAGACACATGTTGGTGGTCCCACACACTTGGCACATGTGCCCTCCCTCCCCCCACATGCAACACACCAAATAGGGGATAAAAAACACTTACCTGTCCTGGAGCCTTCCTCCATGGAGTCATATCCAGGGACCCCCTCCAACTGCTCCCTGTCCAGGCAGCGTGCGACCACCTCCTCCTCTGCGGTCAGGCTGACAGGACATGGGGGACCACCACCTGTGCCCCTCTCATGCCTCCTGATGGTGGCCACCTTGCCCTTGACCTTGCGCCGCAAGTCATTTATTTTTTTCTGAATGTCAGAAGCAGTCCGGGTGGAGTACCCCAAGACATTCACCCTGGCAGCAATGGTCTCCGGGATGCCCTGCTTTCTCTCCCGGCTGGTCTTCCGGCTTTTTTTCCCATGGAGTAACTCATTAACAGACTCCATTGCTGATATGATGACCGAGACCTCCTGGGAATTAAAATTGAGGTTCCTCCTCTCTTTGGGGGTAGCGGGAGCAGCCATCACTGAGCAAAAGTATCTTCCCTGGGGTGGGGGGAAACGGAACTACTTTTGCGCCGGAATGGCGTTTCCGCCTGCGCTTTTAAGCGCCCAACGGAAGGCATTGCGCTGACGTTTCCCGGGAAGTGGTGCCGACGGAAGTTGTGAGCATGCGCACAAGGGGGCGAGTGGAGCCGCACTCACTGCGCATGCTGCGTGGATGATGCGCTGAACGTAAGCCTCTGCGCTGGGCTCCGCCCATCATTTACATATGATCACACCCACTTCCACTTGCGTCGGGTTACGCCAGCGCATTATCGTTACTCTGGCGCAAGTTTACGCGCAACTGCTATGTGAATATCAGTACTTGCGCTGAAAGGGTCGTCAGAGTAACGTAAATGAGAAGCGTTACTCTGGAGAAAAAATGATCTCATCTACCTGAATCTGGCCCATTGATTTCCTATGCAAATGAGGGAGATACGCCGATTCCCGAACATAGGCCTGTTCGGCGCAGGCTAGGCGCGGTGTGCCTAAGCTGTTTGGCCGGCCTAAAGTTACCCCTCATAAAAGCAGGGGTAACTTTGCACCAGACTTGCTCAAGTCAGCTGGAGAGCAGCTTCAGCAGCACCGTTACAGGACAACACATGGCAGCCGTGGTTATAGCACTACTAATGGGTCCCCCGCCACCAGGGCCGCCATCAGGGGAGTACAGGCAGTACATCTGTAAGGGGCCCGGATGTTCCCCCTTTAAAAAAAAAAGAAACCGGATGGCAACCTCCCTTTTTTTATATAAAAAGAAATTACCAAATAAAGGGGGCTTTCCATCCGGGACCTCTGGGCCCTTTAATTATAATAATAATTATATATATATTTTTGTCCGAAAGGCACTGGCCGTGAACTTGTTCTGCATACAGACGGCAGAACTTTTTCAGCCAACATTCATGAAACTAGATAGTTTTTCTGCTCTTTTGTCCGATGGAGCGTACAGACGGTTTGATTATAGGACAAAACACGTCCATCGGAATATTCGATCGCGTGTGTGATCCTTTAGCCTGTAGGGTTCAATATTGGGTTGGCTCACCCTTTACAGCTATAAAAGCTTCAACTCTTCTGGGAAGGCCGTCTACAAGGTTTAGGAGTGTGTCCATGGGAATGTTTGACCATTCTTCCAGAAGTGTATTTGTGAGGTCTGGAACTGATGTTGGACAACAAGGCCCGGCTCACAGTCTCCGCTCTAATTCATTCCAAAGGTGTTCTATCGGGTTGAGGTCAGGACTCTGTGCAGGTCAGTCCAGTTCCTCCACCCCAAACTCACTCATTTATGTCTTTATGGTCCTTGCTTTGTGGACTGATCCAAATCATTTGATAAAAGGGGGGTTATGGTCTGGGGTTGTTTTTCAGGGGTTGGGTTTGGCCCCTTAATTCCATTAAAGGGAACTCTTAAGGCGTCAGCATACCAAGACATTTTGGACAATTTCATGCTCCCAACTTTGTAGAAACAGTTTGGGGGAAGGCACCTTCCTGTTCCAACATGACTGCTCACCAGTGCACAAAGCAAGGTCCATAAAGACATGGATGAACAAGTTTGGGGTGGAGGAACTTGACTGGCCTGCAGTCCTGACCTCAACTCGATAGAACACCTTAGAAATTAATTAGAGCAGAGACTGCAAGCCAGGCCTTCTTGTCCATCAAAAAAATATAAATAAAAATATATTTAAAAAAAATATATTTTTTTATAAAAATAAAATAAAATAAGCGGGGTTCCTTACAGGTGTACTGCCTGTACCCCCTGATGATGGCCCTGGTCATAAGTCTCCATTGCTGTTATGAGGGCTGACATCTCCTGGGTGTTAAAGTTTTTTTTCCTCCTCTGCCTGTGGGGAACGGGAGCAGCCATCTCACAGCAAAAGTACCTTCCCTGGGGGGGGGGGAATAAAACTGGATGTACTTTTGCATTGGCTGGGCGTAAGTTGGACCGGCGTATCTCTGTAAGTTGGGCCGGCATAGTTGTGAGCATGCTCACAAGGGAACGAACGTACTGAGCATGCTCCGTCCAAGATACGCCGGGCGTAAATCACTAGACCATCATTTGCATAACGTCACACCCACTTCCAGTTTCACCGGCTTACGCCGAAGGAATTAAGTTACGCCGGCGCAAAGTTAGGTGCAAGTGCTTTATGAATACTGTAGTTGCCTCTCTGAGTTACATCGGTGTAGTGTATCTGAGATACGCTACGCCCGCCTAAAGATAGGCAATTCTATCTGAATCTGGCCCACTGTCTGTCTATCTATCTATCTATCTGTCTGTCTGTCTGTCTGTCTGTCTGACTGCAAAGCAAGCCGGAACACACTACACGAGGCCGCCCGGGAGGCGGCCTTTTATAGTGTGGGGCGTGTGCTAAAGCCCTGAGCCCTAATTGGTCAAAGCACTCAAGCTTTGGCCAATTAGGTCTCTTCGTTTTTTGGGCGCTGTGATTGGCCAAGCATGCGGGGTCATGGTGCATGCTTGGCCAATCATCAGCGCGCAACGCCGCAGTGAATTATGGGTCATTCGAATTTGGCGTGAACAACCCGATTTGTTCGATTTCGTGAACGATCGAACGGCCAATGTTCGATGCGAACATGTGTTCGCATCGAACACGAAGCTCATCCCTACAGTCCTCTATCAAAGAGAGACAGGTGGTGATCCTTTTTATTGCAAATGCGGAAATACAGTTGCGTGTCGTCTGCATATGAGTGATAAAGCAGTTTTTGGCTGCTGATGATTTCAAAAAGAGGACGAAGATAGATGTTGAATAACACCGGCGACAGAGTGGATCCTTGAGGGACTCCGCACGATAATGTGCGTTTTTCAGAAGTGAAAGGTCCTAACTTCACTATTTGTGATCGGTTTTCCAAAAAAGAGGAGAACCAAGATAAATCAGCTAGCCGAGTCAATAAAAGCTTATGGTCTACTGTATCGAAGGCTGCGCTTAGGTCCAACAGAACCAGAAGACAAGATTCTCCTTTGTCTGCGGCCTCGAGTGTGCCACCAGTATTTGATTTCTTTGTTTATCAATATGTTAAGCAGTGGTTTGAGGGCTCTCCTCTTCTGAATGGTAGATGGATATTAGTGTTGAGCGGAATACGCCATATTCAATTTCGCGATATTGCGCGAATATATAGAAGAATATTCGCGAATATTCGCTAATATCGAATATTCGTGATATTTAATGCGAAAATGATTGCGAAATTCTCATAAACGGAGATCATTTCCTGTATTACTAAACTAATATGCACTAAACACTAACTCTACACTAACTCTACTTAAAAGAAAGGAGAATAAGGGGGCAAAAGAAGGGCGGAGAAGATAATCGCGCAATATTCCTATTGCGTGATTATCTTCTCCGCCCTTCTTTTGCATCAGAGCCAATCAGAATAACTCGAATATTCGGCAAAAGGAATATCGCGCAATATTCCTTTTGCCGAATATTCGAGTTATTCTGATTGGCTCTGATGCAAAAGAAGGGCGGAGAAGATAATCGCGCAATATTCCTTTTGCCGAATATTCAAGTTATTCTGATTGGCTCTGATGCAAAAGAAGGGCGAATTTTCGGCAACATAAAAGAATCGCATCAGCTACTCGGCCCAGGGTCTCTCTCTAATCATACCAGCAATGCTTTTAGACGTCGATGGAGATCACTAGGATGTGATCTGTTTTAAAAATAAATTTGAAAAAATAGGAAAATTCGCCATAGCGAATATTCGCCGCAATATTCGAGTTATTCGCGAATACTCGAATATGCAATATTCGTAGCGAATATTCGCAATGCGAATATTCGTGAGCAACACTAATGGATATAAGTCGGCAAAGATTTGGATCTCGTGACCCTGGAATGAGAGCTTTGACATGGACCGTGATTTGCACATCACCTCCTCCTTAACCATATAGAAGTGTGGCTTCACCACAATGTCCCTGGGGAGGCCGTCAGACCTTGGTGGCCACAGGGCCCTATGAGCTCGGTCGAGCTCCAGCCTGTGGAGAGGGATATCAGGGATCAGTTCCTTGATGAGTGACCAAATTGTGTCAGGGACATCTTTGTAGGATTCAGGGAGCCCTCTGACCCTAAAGTTGTAGCGCCTGTTCCTGTTCTCAAGTTCGTCTATTTTAGCATTTGCCATCTCGAGTTGATCCTGCAGGGTCTGAATGCAGTTGGTATTTTGATTTGTTCTTGAAATGGTGGTTTCTAAATGGTTTTCAACCAGTTCAATTCGGGAACCTATGGAGTGGAGGTCTGCCTTAATATCATTTGTAATCTTGGTGGCAGTGTCATGTAAGCCCCTGTCCAGGAGCTCAGCAAATTTTGCAAACATGTCTGCCAAGGACACAGGAGGGACCAGGCCTGAATCTGCAGCTATTAGCTGCTGGGGGGGGCCGGCTTTCATGGGGGAGAGACCCAGCTCCTCCAGGGTCTGATTCAGCAGGGATTCCATTGAGGCAGGGGAGACAGGACACAGTGCAGCTGTATTCACTGTGAGGCCGAGCATCTGAGAGTGGGATGATGCTGCGGCTGGAGTGCTGGCTAGGTGAACCTGGGCTGTGTGAGGAGGAGCGGCCGCCATCTTGAGATTTGCGGCTCGCGGCAAGCTTCTCCTCACTGTCCCCGAGTGCATCGGGGAGTCTGCGGGGGGTCAGCTATCTGCGGGGGGGGGGGGGGCGAATCCAGGCGAATGCGGAAGTGCTCGCGGTGCTGGAGGTCCCGGTCGGCTGGAGTGAAGTGGAGCGGAGCTCTCTGACTAGGCATCCATGTCAGGAGCTGCCACGCATGTGCCTCTCAGCTAGCTTATTTTATACTTAAGTGTTGAGTTGTAGAAATAGGATGCTATGAATTCCTTAGCTGAAGAACTATTCCCACTTGTAATTCCTTTAATGTGTGAGTAATACAGTACTGACCTTACAGCATGGGGAAAGAAAAGCAAGGCCAAAAAAGTCTGGTAGTAAGATGCTCAGGTGCAGCAGCCATGGAACTACAGGTCTCAGCAGCAGTCTGTAGGGAAGAAACTCACTTAGCAATACTGCAGTCACTATTTGTATAGGCAGGTGCCCTCTCCATCTGGAACCTCCTGCAGGTGCCTCCATCAGCGAAGGTGACGCCGCCACGCTGTGCTGCTGTATCTGATGTACTGGAAGGCAGATGGCTTCAAATGCTCTGAAGCGCAGGCCGATCCACTTGCTCCACTAGCAGGACCATCCTCCAAAGATCCCACTGGGGTGGATGATCCGGCTCTCCTCTGTAGGCCGCAGTCTCTCACTCCTGGTCACACCTCCCACTGGTAGCTGAATGGCATCCAGAGAAGCCGAAAGCAGGCCACGCCTGTCCTTTTATCTCTCTACACAGCAGGCTTTTCTGTGACTTGGCATTGTGGGTCTGTGACTTGGCATTGTGGGTCCAGTAGTTCCCAGACTGATTAAACAACATGAGTCACTTCCTCATCAAACTATATATCCCACAATGCATAATTGTTTGCTTCTTAAACGGAAAGATCCTGATCGAGTTCAGCACTCACTAGAGGGAGCCAAACCCTTTTTTAAGAAACAATAAACTACTCAACTTAATAACTTTAGTAGCAAACCCTAGGTTACACTATCATAGTTATTTATAACTGTCTTGACACATACAGTATAGATAGAATGTGATCTCAATTCTAAAAATGCAATTTAATGTTTTTATTCATTATTCTGGTGGTCTAATCAAGTA
Source organism: Rana kukunoris (assembly GCA_029574335.1). NCBI lineage: Eukaryota > Metazoa > Chordata > Amphibia > Anura > Ranidae > Rana > Rana kukunoris. The sequence continues at coordinate 238,620,702 of CM056053.1, forward strand.
CATTTTCTTTACAGTATACATGAAGAAAATCATGACTAGCTGCACAATGTTTGTCGTCATCTACCTAATTATAATGTTCTCTGTAAAAAAAGTATAACTGGTTTAGAATCAATACAATATAGGCAGTATAATTACTGCCTATTTTGATAATTTTTATCAAAATTTTACCCATTTGTTTTAAATTCTGATTAAATCAGTGTTTGATTTCTTTAAGTCATACTTTTAAACAGTAAATTCATATATTACACAAAACATTTTAATAAATCGAATAATAAATTCTAAGCATTAAAAAATACACAAAATAAGTTGCTGTCCCACAGAGCTTATTATAGTGTTCATAATGAGTACATGCTCAGTTTATTTTGCATACATATTCAGATTTGTTGCAACTTTGGAGGAATTGCAGAAAAAATCTATTTGTAATTTTCATAGATTTTTATGAATAAGTTACAAATTCCTGTGAGGTGAACCACATGAAAAGTAGATATTGTTTTCCTAATGTAATTAATGTCAATGGAAGCCATACAGTTAGATGCATCAGTATTCAGCGGTGACAACAAATTATATATTTTTTAATTTAATGAACTCCACCTGTGCTCTATTAATGCAATAGAAAAAAAAAAAGTAATTCATACTTGTAGGCAATAGAAATAAGCCATTGATTAAAAAAATAATAAAACACATTAATACATTTGGAAAAGACTCAACCAAGTTTCCTAATTAATGTTTGTATTTGCTACTTTATCCTCACTTCAGTGGTATCTTGTTGATTCTTCAATGGAGCTATAATGGTAGCTTATTGATTAATTGAAAACCCTACAAAAAGTAGTGCTACAAGAAAACAGGTGGAAGTGGCTAAAGCAATAACTGGCTTAGAAAATCCAAATGATTTTACACAATAAAGTAAATAATACATTGGAATTAATTTGTAGGTTTGTAAAACCATCCATTTTTGGTAGCTTACAATAAACAGTTTCTAGCCATGTATGTGTATTATTTGCTAAATATACACATGGAATAACAAATTATTTTGTATGGTAGCTTCATGTTAAAGGATACAGAAAAATCAATAGCAAGCTAGAGGCATGAAAATTATGATGCAAAATGCACCAGGCAGAAAAAAATGCATCTACAGACTTACTACTATACACTTCCCAAGAAAATATTTTCAGTCTTATTATATTATACACATCAGTATTGCTATAGGTGGATAAAGTGTGTGCATTAATGATAAACACAAAGGGCCAGATTCTCTAAGAAATTCGCCGGCGTAGCGTAAGCCATTTACACTACGCCGCCGCATCGTACTAGAGCAAGTGCCATATTCCCTAAGCATTTGCTCTGTCGTTTGCGTTGGCGTAGCAAAAATGGCCCAGCGTAAGCCCGCGTAATTCAAATGAGGCGGCTTGTATTTAAATGAAGCGAGCCCCCGCATCGAACGAACTGCGCATGCGCCGGCCGGGGAAAAAGCCCAGTGCGTATGCTCCAGCTCACGTCGGAAAGCGTAGTTGAAACCTACGTCAAAGCGAGGCAAAAAAAAAGGCGATACGACGGGGTATCTGAGATACTCCGGCGTATCGCCGCTGAGAATCTGGCCCAAAGCATTTATATATTAAAAGGGGTTGCATCCTATGCATTAAGGTGAAAAAACACCTGGCGGTAACCGGCCCCCTAGCCCCCGTTATACTTACCTAAGACCCATATTTCCCTCGGCGGGGATATGCTGTCCTTCTCTCCACGGGGTCCTGGCTTGATTGGATAGATTGATAGCAGGGCAGCCATTAGCTCCAGCTGCTGTATATCAATACTAATGATGTGGGCAGCGGGAGGGCTAATGGACGCAAATGCTGGACTCGGGAGCAGGCCCGCAAGGTAATCCCCTAGGAGAAAACTTCTCCTAGGGGGTTATCTGATGTGGGGAGGAGCCACGAGAGACACAGAGGGACCTCAGAGGACAATGTTTGGGAGCAACTATGTGCAAAAGGAACTGCACAGTAGAGGCAAGTATAACATGTTTGTTATTATATAAAATAAAATAAATGCCTCTACAATCCCTTTAACTAGTTGTCTGGACTCCCCCAAACACATCAAATATGACACCCCCCCTCCAAAAATATAATAAAAAATGCAAAGTTATGTGAAAGAAAGTATGTGTAAAATCTAAACAACAATGCAAAGGCTATAATTTCTTTAAATCTGTAACATTTTTGAATATCATTTTCCAAGAGTATGACCACCCAGTTTTTAATTTTGAATAAAGTGTGAAAGGTTTACAAAATATGCCAGTTTTTTTTTACTGCCATCTCGGGCACCACTTGGTAACATACTCTCACCTTGACAGTGCTGTCATCAATGACAGCGAGGAAAAATCTCAACAAGGAAACCATCTATGGGCCAGATTCAGGTAGAGTTGCGCTGGAGTAATTCGATATGCGCCGCGTAACTGTGAAGATGCGCCGTCGTTTCTATGTGCCCGTACCCACCAAACTAGATGCGCCCAATAACGGGCCATTTGCGACCGGCGGAATGTTCCGACGCCAGAGTATCGGCAGCGCTTAATTTCGCTTGGCGCATCAGTCGCGCCTATTGATTTCCCCTGCAAATATGCAAATGAGGGATTTTTCCCAATTCACGAACGGATTAGCACCATACGCTGGCTACATGCGCCGCGCGTATCTCGTCCGTCCGGCGCAAAGTTATTTCTACAAAAGGCTGCTTTATCTTTACTCCAGACGGCCACAGGTCAGCAGGAGAGCAGCTACAGCAGCGTTACCGACGAAACTAGCAAGCTGAACAACCACACTTGCAAGGACAACACCTCTGTGTGCCAACATGCCGGGGGCACTCGTGGTCCTAAGACTAGTACTGGGTCCCTCGCTACGGAGGAGGCGGGCACGTGAGAGGATATACCGCACGCGTATGAACCTCTTTGGCATGGGTGATGAGGAGGTGTATCGCCTCTTCAGATTCAGCCCAGATGCAATACTTGAACTAACCACAACCCTGCAGGGTGACATCACCAGCAAGACACACCGCTCACAAGCAGTGCAGCCACTGGTGAAGGTACTGGCAACACTTCATTTCCTTGCAAGTGGATCATTCCAGCGTACAAGTGGAGTGGTGGCTGGGATGTCACAGTCCTCCATAAGCAGATGTGTGCACCAGGTTGTCCCTGCAATCCTCAGACGCATGTCCAACCAGTTCATCAGACCAACCACTGAGGAGCTGCGGCTGAAGGCAATGACAGATTTCTACAACATTGCCAGATTCCCACGCACTGTGGGGGCCATTGATTGCACACATGTGGCCCTTCAGCCCCCCAGTGCCACAGAGCACATATACCGCAATCGGAAGCATTGGCATTCCATCAACGTACAGGTGATAGCCGATGCCCAACGCCTCATATGGGACGTCCGTGCCAAACACCCCGGGTCCAGCCATGACAGCTTCATATACAATCAGAGTCCCATCCCAGCAGAATTCGAGCAGAACATGTATGGGGACAGCTGGCTGGTTGGTGAGTGACATGGGAGTCAGGCATGACTATCCCCTCCCGTGATGCACATCAGAAGTGGCACATGCATGACTAACATCCTCCTGTCTTTTCCCTTACAGGTGACTCTGTATATGCACTGGGACCCCATCTAATGACTCCTTTCCGCAACCCCCAAGCCAGAGGAGAGAGAAAATACAATGAAGCACACATCAAAACTCGTGCAGTGGTGGAGCAAACATTCGGGCTCCTGAAGTCCCGTTTCCGCTGCCTGGATAAGTCCGGGGGGACCCTATTGTATTCCCCTACCTTTGTGTGTCAGATCATCGCTGCATGTTGCATTCTGCACAACTTTGCTATGAGAAAAGGCCTGCAGATTGACATGCGTGATGACCTGACCCCCGACACACACAGTCCCCACCTGCCAGAGGAGAACCAGTCTGCTGATGGAAGAGCAGTCAGGAGGGTCCTCGCCGTAGGCATCTTTGGACACTAAACCAAAACATTGATCACACGGACAATGCACGCGTGTACACCACTGATGTCCCTAGATCACACACACCACATTCACATCGCATTGGATTAGCCCAAGTCCAGCATGTAGGACTTGGGAGCAGCAACGCCAGCGTCAAGGCCCCAATGATGTCACTGTCCATTCATACACCTTTCACACGTCATTCATACAGCCGTGGGGTTAACTTCACCACCACGGCCGAGGGTGACACCCCTTACTGTCAGGAGTGCCACCCTCTCACATTCACACACCATTCACACTGTCCCCTGCACTCCTGACCGTGTGCAGTTCAAAAGAAATAAAAAATCTCATAACCTGAGCAAGAAAATAAAATATAAACTCATAACCTGTGTATAAAAATAACAAAAAACTCATAACCTGAGTAATAAAAAAACAAAAAATATAAACCAAATTAAAAAAAAACCCTCATCTGGGATGACGGGGGCTCCTCCTTGGGGGCACTCTCGAGCTCCTCAGCTGCCTGGAGGGAGTGGGTGGTGGTTTGGTTGTGGGGGAATCTTGAGGAGGCTGATCCCCGGGTGGGCCACTCCGGACAGCTGTTGGCTGCATGCCCTCCAAGGCCACTGCAATCCGGCTCAGATAGAGGTTAGTCTGGGCCTGCATCCTCAACTGGCGGGTGACTTGATGCCGCTGGTCACGCTGCCGCTGCCTCCCCTCTTCCCGGATGGCAGCAGTGTTGGCATGTACAGCTGCTGTCAGGTGCCGGACATCAGCCTGCACCTCCCCCAGGCTGGTAACAAGGTTCTGAACACCACTGGGCAGCTGCGACATGGAGCCCACGCTGTCAGCGACCCGGTCCAGGTGGCCAGCAATCTCCCCCATCTGCTGGGTCTGCTTGGCGTGGTCCAACAGCACCTGGTCCTCGACCAGATCACACACCCCCCTGGTCTTCTGGGTGGCCTTCCTGGGGGCAGGAGAAGGTTGTCCCCGTGGGGATGGAGTCGCCCTTGAGGGGCTACCGAGGATGAGGGAGGGGATGACAGAGGGCCCTGCTGAAGAGGAGGACTCCTCCAACAATAAGATGAAGTCCTGTTCAGGGACAGGCTCCTCCACAACCACCTCTGCAGAGGTGGTGTGGGCACTCTCCTCCACCTCGGTCTCTTCAGCACCCAGGGGCTCATCATCACGATCCCGTTGGGAGGTTGGGGTGGACTGGCCGCCAAGAGATGATGGCCCAGCTCCGTCATCTGTGGATGACACAAAGAAGACACATGTTGGTGGTCCCACACACTTGGCACATGTACCCCCCCCCCCCACATGCAACACACCAAATAGGGGATAAAAAACACTTACCTGTCCTGGAGCCTTCCTCCATGGAGTCATATCCAGGGACCCCCTCCAACTGCTCCCTGTCCAGGCAGCGTGCGACCACCTCCTCCTCTGCGGTCAGGCTGACAGGACATGGGGGACCACCACCTGTGCCCCTCTCATGCCTCCTGATGGTGGCCACCTTGCCCTTGACCTTGCGCCGCAAGTCATTTATTTTTTTCTGAATGTCAGAAGCAGTCCGGGTGGAGTACCCCAAGACATTCACTCTGGCAGCAATGGTCTCCAGGATGCCCTGCTTTCTCTCCCCGCTGGTCTTCCGGCTTTTTTTCCCATGGAGTAAATCATTAACAGACTCCATTGCTGATATGATGACCGAGACCTCCTGGGAATTAAAATTGAGGTTCCTCCTCTCTTTGGGGGTAGCGGGAGCAGCCATCACTGAGCAAAAGTATCTTCCCTGGGGTGGGGGGAAAGGAACTACTTTTGCGCCGGAATGGCATTTCCGCCTGCGCTTTTAAGCGCCCAACGGAAGGCATTGCGCTGACGTTTCCCGGGAAGTGGTGCCGACGGAAGTTGTGAGCATGCGCACAAGGGGGCGAGTGGAGCCGCACTCACTGCGCATGCTCCGTGGATGATGCGCTGAACGTAAGCCTCTGCTCTGGGCTCCGCCCATCATTTACATATGATCACACCCACTTCCACTTGCGTCGGGTTACGCCAGCGCATTATCGTTACTCTGGCGCAAGTTTACGCGCAACTGCTATGTGAATAACAGTACTTGCGCTGAAAGGGTCGTCAGAGTAACGTAAATGAGAAGCGTTACTCTGGAGCAAAGATGCTCTCATTTACCTGAATCTGGCCCTATGTTTTTTTTAGTTTTTTTTTTAGGGGTAGAACTTTCATCAACTTTTTGTTGCTGTCTTCTACGTCTACCTCGTTCAAGACAGAACATGAGGGGGAAATGCCCCCAATAAGACTTCTTACAATGTTAAAAATGCCTTTAAAACTGAACTCTGGATATATTTATAAATTCACCATGCAGTGGCCCCTCTCCTCATTGCATAGTGAATTTTTAGATATAAACTTTTTTAAGGGCCAAGTCCATTTTTTGCTAACAAATTATATATACACCCATAATTGCAGCAAAGAACTGCCACACACTTTCAGGTGGAGTTTGGGGATGGGGATGGGTCTGCTTGCAACCATGTTTAACCACTTCCTTACTGGGCATGTAAACCCCCTTCCTGACCAGGTGAAATTTCAGCTTGCGGCACTGCGTCGCTTTAACTGACAATTGCGCGGTCGTGCGATATGGCTCCCAAACAAAATTGGCGTCCTTTTTTCCCCACAAGTAGAGCTTTCTTTTGGTGGTATTTGGTCACCTTTTTATTTTTTGCGCTATAAACAAAAAAGGACGACAATTTTGAAAAAAAATACAATATTTTTTACTTGTTGCTATAAAAAATAGCCCAATTTAAAAAAAAAAAATTCAGTTAGGCCGATACGTATTCTTCTACATATTTTTGGTAAAAAAAAAAAAAATCGCAGAAAGGGACTGGTTTGCGCAAAAGTTATAGCGCCTACAAAATAAGGGACAGAATTATTATTTTTTATTATTTATTTTTTTACTAGTAATGGCGGCGATCTGCGATTTTTATTGCGATTGCGACATCATGGCGGACACATCGGACACTTTTGACACATTTTTGGCACCATTCACATTTATACTGCAATCAGTGCTATAAATATGCTGTATAAATGTGACTGGCAGGGAAGGGGTTAACACTAGGGGGTGAGGAAGGGGTTAATGTGTATCCTGTATAGTGTTCTAACTGTAGGGGGAGGGGGGGTGACTGGGGGGGTGACCGATCTGTGTCCCTATGTACTAGGAACACAGATCGGTCTGCTCTCTCTATGACAGGACGCTGTCATTGTGAGAGCCGGCAATGAGAGATGATCTCATATGTTTACATATGAGATCATCTCTCATTCGCTGCACAGATCGCATCGCAAACGGCCACTCTGATTGGCCGTTCGCGGCGATCTGTGATTGGCTGTGTCCAAGGGACACGGCCAGTACACAAGTTCCCCGCTGCGCTCCCTGGAGCGCGCGCTGGGAACACAGAAAGACGCTGCCGTGAAAACACGGCAGCCCAGAGATTTAGAACCACCCTGCGGCCGCATATAGTCGTACGGCCGTAGGGAAGTGGTTAATGTTACCCCTTAAATATGGGTGTATCAGCCTAAATGTGAAGTTAGCCTTTAAAGGATTTCTGAGATTTTAGAAATTGGGTGCGGTTCAAAAGATGGCTTATGTAGATGGGCACATCCAGTGGGCTGTTAAGTAAGTTTAGCTTGCATTTGAGTTCAGAGGGTTCTGACCTTAATTTGACCTACTTCTTACCAGGGTTAGCTTTGGGTTTGGGTTTATAAAGGGTTCCACCTAAACTGTAGGCATTTTAATTTTGCAGAATAGTCGGGTGGTCTGCCAACCCAGAACCAAACTTTGGTTTTTACTGCAACCAGAAGACAATAATTTAATGTTGTTATCACTACAATCACTAGAGGAAAAACGTCAAAGCCAGCATGCTGGCTAGTTTCAGATAGTTAACAAGCCAATGGGTAAAACCAGGAGCTGTCAGTTGCAGTTAGATTATATTGGGAACAGGATCTTTGCTTGCAAGTCAACATGTTTTTGGTATCATTCATCACGAATGATTTTGGATCTACATCTGGATGATGTAATATAAGATGGATTTACATCATGGATTTTTTATTTTTTTTTTATTAAGGACTTTATGTATAGTATAGTATGTGTGTTTATTTACCATGTACTGTAAAGGAGGGCAGAAATCTGGGGGCATATATTAAAGGGGCTACAAAAGGACAAGGTGACTCTTCAGGAGGCCCTTTCTGGTAAAGTACCCTCACCTAGTTAGGTGCATGGGGTCTGCTATGGTTAAGGTTGGAGAGCAGTCGCTGCCTATCTTTCTTAACTAGCCTGGCTAAATACTGAGATGTCTGGTATGTATTTGAGAAGGGGAGGGGCATGTTTTTTGTTTTTGTTTTTTTGCACAGCATCTCTTAAATCTTTACTATCAAAACTAGATTCTCATCAAGGATAAGGGCCTGGTATAGACTTTTTTTGTTAGACAGAAATACATAGAAAAATACATAGAAAACTCTTATCCAGGCTAGAAATGTAACATTTCCAGACATTCTGAACATCCGGAAATAATGTACATTTTGGAAAAAAATTCAAAAATTTAGTGTGAAGTAGTTTTACAAATTGAAAGTAATTTTGTTAAACTGGAATACAATGAGTAAATATAGGGCAGGGATATCGATATTCAGGGGCATATGTTAATTCAAAGCAGACCAAAAATTCTTTAATATTCTTTAAAAGTGCAAAGCCTATTAGGTACCCACACTTCAGGCTTGTTCTAAGGAGTAGAAACAGAACTCCATGCTGTGCAAACAGTAAAAAGGGGGAAAAAAACTGCCATCTAAGGCCGCGTACAGACGATGAGACATGTCTGCTCAAACATGTCCAACGGACTGTTTCCAGCGGACATGTCTCATCGGATTTTGGTCCGATGGCGTGTACACACCATCGGACGTAAATCCCCTCGGGCTGAGAATGCAGTGACGTGGCGGTGAGGTTGACGCCGCCACGTCACCACTCCAGGAAGTAAAATACTTCCACGCATGCGTTGAATCCATTCGACGCATGCGGGAGATTTCTGTCCGCTGGTTAGGCGTACTAACCAGCGGACATGTCGGATGGACAAACCTGTCTGCTAGGTCGTACACACGATCGGATATGTCTGCTGAAACTGGTCGGCGGACCAGTTTCAGCAGATAAATTTGATCGTGGGTACGCGGCCTTAGTGCAATAATATGTAAAAAACACAGGCTTGGGGGCGTGGCCTGGCAAGCGGCTGAGATGGCAGCACACTGAAAGAGCTCCGGACTTCCCACAGCCTTAAGCCTGTGTTTCTGCATTTTTACCTGGATAATGAGCAAGCTGAATTACAGGTCTCCCCATCCCAGACCCAGGCGCTCCTCGGCGGTTTACAAGGGAAGAAACATATCGGACGTTTTTAAGCAACAGGCTCTTTCTAAGAGCGGCAGCCCGAGCAGCAAGATGGCGCCGATGCGTGAGCTGGAGGATTACAGTGAGGACTCTCAATCAGCGGCAGAGGACACCTCCAGAAGGCCGCTGAACCCAAATCTACCCCTCACATATGCTGACATGTCCATCTTTGCAGCGGACATAAAATCTACATTCTCGGCGGCCATAACAGACCTAAAATCCAACCTCCTCGTCCTGAATGACAAGATGGCGTCAGTCGAAACAGCCGGGAAACAAAGGGAGAAAGCAATACGCCGCCTGGAAAGGGTGACTGTTTCGCACTCCAACCATTTCATAGAAATGTCCCGACATTTGGAGGACCTTGACAACAGGGGACGGAGATGCAACATAAGGGTAAGGGGGATCCCGAAATCGGTGGAACCCGACCAGATCACGCTAGCCCTGCAACGCATGTTCATTAGCCTACTTGAGAAACCCGAGGACTCGGAGATAGAATTTGTTCGGGCCCATAGAGCCCTGAGAGCACGCAGCCCAGACAACCAACCACCCAGGGATGTAATATGCTGTCTCCAAAACTACACCCTTAAAGAAGAGATAATGCAAAAAGCCAGAAGGAATGACTGGATTGTCTTCAACGGAGAAACAATTATGCTTTTTCAGGACTTATCTCAGATCACACTAAGGAACCGCAGGGCCCTGCGTCCTTTATTAGATGAGCTCCGGAAAAAAGGTATACGCTACACATGGCGCTTCCCCTTTGACCTGCTGGTGACACTCAATGGCCGCCAGTTCATTCTACGCTCCCCGGATGATCTTGAGGGCTTTTGTTCTGGACTACAACTTGACCCTGTGGAACTCCCGGATTGGTATCAGGAGTTTTGCCTGCCACCGCTGGAGAGGGGTGCCCTGCACTCACCTCTTGCGTCTCCGGACGGGAAAAGTTCAAAGAAGATGAAACATGGTCGCCAGGGAGGCTCAATACATGGCACACCACAGAGTGGGAAAGCTCACTCATCCAGGGCTCTGGATTTGGTGGAGGGCTGACGACCTGTCTCATATTGCTCAGAAGCATTCATTCCGTCCCGGCACTGATTGGGACTATCCTACCGGTATGTAATACTACTACGGATGCATGCTTGCTCCAGTGTGCACTGCCCTAAGTCACCCAGATGGAGTAACTGTTTGTCCCATTACTACGATGCCTGTCGTTACCACATGGAGCTGATACTTGTGCTTTTTTGATGGCCACACAGATGTCATATGCACTGACCGGTGATTGTGTGTACTACATAAAGACCACTGCTACTCACTAGTGGAGGGACGCACGGTCTGTTTGTGAGCACCCGATGGCCCGTTATTTTTATGTCCGGTTCCTTCTTTTCAATGTTTTGTTTTGTTTCTGTTTTTTTTCTTTTGTCATCCATTAACATTTAGCCATGTTAGCGGAAACAGGTGGGATACCCCACCATCCTCGATGGGGTCAGTGTCCCTCCACACTAATCCACACCGTCACAGACATCCGCCAGCTCCCATGTGATCACTGGCAGCCGATCATGAATCGGAATCTTATGTTACTTTAACTGATGACATGCAGTTCGTTTTTACCTGCTGCTACTCACCAGACTTATGCTTTTACTAATGCCTTTCCAGGGGTTGACTGTTCAGTGTCACACCCCCAGATGCAGATATACCGGACTATTGAAGTCTTCTGTTAATCTTGTCACTGCTGGGTAGGAATTGTTTTTTCTTTCAGCTACGAGATCTCCTTTTATGATTCAGGGTTATTGTTAATGTTTATGTTTTACAGGTTAACTGCAGATTACATTTAATTACCGCTTAAGATAATGCTGTGCTAGGCTGTGGAGATCCATCTCTTACCCATAGCCTAGCTCTTCCTTTTTTTTTTTTAATTGTTCAGCCGTTGGTGCTGAGTGCTGGCTGGCGATTTCGCTGCCTCCCATCGCCCTACAGGGTGCCTCACGGAACGGCGCTGAGCCACTCTGTGACGCACAACTTTTCTACCTTGCCGATAGTTTAACTATTTCAAAGGTGTTACCCATTTATCTCTCTCTCATATAATATCCAATACCCTTACCCCTTACCGCTTTCTGTCTATATCTCCCTCACTGTTCCCCCTCCCCTTACCCTTTTTTCTTCCACCCCTCTGTGCTTGAGGTACGGTGGTTGTGCCTATCACGCAGGACAGCTCAGAGTGATAGGTTCTGATACTCAGTGTCATCGTGAGTTGTCTGTTCTCTTCTAGTTTTTATTTATCTTAGGAACTGGTAACGTGCAGTGAGGCTCCCTTGATCCATGGCGTACTCAAACCTGGGCCCCAATTGAACTGTTGTCTCCCATAATGTCCGGGGACTGAACGTACCCGAGAAACGATCGACAGTTCTCCGGGAACTCAGGAAGTGTAAGCCTCTTTTTGCTTTCCTACAGGAAACCCATTTTAAAACGGAAAGGGTACCTAGGCTTACAGACTCTTATTTTACAGCAGCGTACCATGCTACCAATGACCAAACGAAGTCCAAGGGAGTCTCGATCCTGGTTAGCAGGCAGGCTACCTTTGAACTGACCGATAGGCTGACGGTTCCTGGGGGCCGGTACTTATTCCTCAAGGGCACCTACAATGGGGTACCAGTGACGTTGGCCAATGTCTATTTCCCTAACACGTCCCACTTATCCTTTTGCAAATGACTAATTGGGGAGCTTGAGAGTTTTGCCTCGGGCCGCATAATCCTGGGGGGAGACTTCAATCTCCCACTGAATCCCCTATCAGACACGTCCACAGGGACAACATGCATCACATACAGGATCCTCAAAAGCCTGAAATCAATGCTGAATTCTATGCATTTGATTGACTCCTGGAGATACTTATATCCCGACGGGAGAGACTTCACCTACTACTCTGTGCCACATGACAGGTATTCTAGGATTGACTACCTTTTTGTCTCCCGAGAGGACCTACATGTGATACAGAATGCACACATAGGTATACAATCAATATCTTACCATGCCCCCCTCTCTGTAACCCTGAAATTAGACTCCCCTAAACGTCCATCACCTTCCTGGAGACTCAATGCGTCTCTTCTCTCTGACCCCGAGTTACTGCCGAGATTGACCACACAACTTACGGACTACTTCACCATTAAAAGGTGATAGTGATTTTTTAGCAGGTGTTGGTGCTGCTGATGTGGTGATGGTTGCTGTTTGTGTAGGTAGTAGTGTTGGGTGCCTGTGGGCGATAGACCTATAAAAGCCTCTGCTTGGCCAGGTGCACTTTTTAATAAAAGTTATAGATAGGGCTACATAACCAACCCTATGATAACCGTGGTTATGTGTCCGTGTGAACTAGCTCTATTCCTGAGCTTAATGTGTTCCAAATGTGGGTATTCTCCTTACCCAGTGACTGTGTATTGTATCAAAGTACCAGATATCTATTTGGTCCAATTTACACCTTAAAAGTGAAATATGTGAGTAAAAAACATATGAGTAAAAAACATAGTAGTAAAAATCAAATATGTAAAATATACAAAATGAAGAAATAATAAATAGTCTCTTATATGTGAAGGAGATAGGTGCTGCAAGATACACTTAATACTGTATATTAAATGCCTAAAATAAGGAAACAGCTCTCAAGGTATATCCTGTATGGTATTACACAATGGTAGAGTGCATATGCAAATCAAGTATCCAAGACAGGCCGTTCTTAATTTCATGCTTCATACATCATCTGAACATCCGTGTTCCCCTAAACGGATGTTCAGATGATGTATGAAGCAAGAAATTAAGAACGGCCTGTCTTGGATACTTGATTTGCATATGCACTCTACCATTGTGTATTACCATACAGGATATACCTTGAGAGCTGTTTCCTTATTTTAGGCATTTAATATATTAAGTGTATCTTGCAGCACCTATCTCCTTCACATATAAGAGACTATTTATTGTTTCTTCATTTTGTATATTTTACATATTTGATTTTTACTACTATGTTTTTTACTCATATGTTTTTTACTCACATATTTCACTTATAAGGTGTAAATTGGACCAAATAGATATCTGGTACTTTGATACAATACACAGTCACTGGGTAAGGAGAATACACACATTTGGAACACATTAAGCTCAGGAATAGAGCTAGTTCACACGGACACATAACCACAGTTATCATAGGGTTGGTTATCTAGCCCTATCTATAACTTTTATTAAAAAGGGCACCTGGCCAAGCGGAGGCTTTTATAGGTCTATCGCCCACAGGCACCCGACACTACTACCTACACAAACAGCAACCATCACCACATCAGCAGCGCCAACACCTGCTAAAAAATCACTATCACCTTTTCACTATCTCCAAGCGAGATCACACAGGGGGCAGCAGCTCTTGTACCCAGTCCTAGCACAGAAATTACATAATCCAATACTTCACCATTAACTCCACTCCGGATGTAGACCCCCTTACGGTCTGGGAAGCGCATAAGTGCTTCATAAGAGGTGAACTAATCAAACTGGGCGCTCGGCGTAAACGGGAGAGAGAGAAAGTAATTTCTGACCTGACGGAGCGGATTTCAAAACTGGAATCCACACACAAACAATCCCTATCGGAAAGACTTGCCACGGAACTGTTAGACACCAGGAAGAAGCTGCAACAGACACTAGAAATTGTCTCTAAGCGCTTCCTATTCTTCAAATGAAAAATTTATTACGAACATGGGGATAAATCAGGAAAGTTCCTAGCCAAAGCTTTGAAAGGACCAAGATTGCGAAACGCTATTTTAGGCATCAGAAATAAGGCAGGGACACTAGATATAGAGGACGAAATTATAGCCAAACACTTCCATGACTACTACTCGCAGCTCTATAACCTCCCTAGTAGTGTTGAGCGGAATACGCCATATTCGATTTTGCGATATTGCGTGAATATATAGAAGAATATTCGCGAATATTCGCTAATATCGAATATTCGTGATATTTTATCAAAAAAAAATTTTGCAAAATTTCGCTAATGCGAAATTTCGCTAATGCAAAAATAATTGCGAAATTCTCATAAACGGAGATCATTTCCTGTATTACTAAACTAATATGCACTAAACACTAACTCTACACTAACTCTACTTAAAAGAAAGGAGAATAAGGGGGCAAAAGAAGGGCGGAGAAGATAATCGCGCAATATTCCTATTGCGCGATTATCTTCTCCGCCCTTCTTTTGCATCAGAGCCAATCAGAATAACTTGAATATTCGGCAAAAGGAATATTGCGCGATATTCCTTTTGCCGAATATTCGAGTTATTCTGATTGGCTCTGATGCAAAAAAAGGGCGGAGAAGATAATCGCGCAATATTCCCTTTGCCGAATATTCGAGTTATTCTGATTGGCTCTGATGCAAAAGAAGGGCGGAGAAGATAATCGCGCAATATTCCTTTTGCCGAATATTCGAGTTATTCTGATTGGCTCTGATGCAAAAGAAGGGCGCATCAGAGCCAATCAGAATAACTCGAATATTCGGCAAAAGGAATATTGCGCGATTATCTTCTCCGCCCTTCTTTTGCATCAGAGCCAATCAGAATAACTCGAATATTCGGCAAAAGGAATATCGCACAATATTCCTTTTGCCGAATATTCAAGTTATTCTGATTGGCTCTGATGCAAAAGAAGGGCGGAGAAGATAATCGCGCAATATTGCTTTTGCCGAATATTCGAGTTATTCTGATTGGCTCTGATGCAAAAGAAGGGCGCATCAGAGCCAATCAGAATAACTCGAATATTCGGCAACAGGAATATTGCACGATTATCTTCTCCGCCCTTCTTTTGCATCAGAGCCAATCAGAATAACTCGAATATTCGGCAAAAGGAATATCGCGCAATATTCCTTTTGCCGAATATTCGAGTTATTCTGATTGGCTCTGATGCAAAAGAAGGGCGGAGAAGATAATCGCGCAATATTCCGTTTGTCGAATATTCGAGTTATTCTGATTGGCTCTGATGCAAAAGAAGGGCCGAGTAGCTGATGCGATTCTTTTATGTTGCCGAAAAGTCGCAATGCAAATTTTCGGCAACATAAAAGGATCGCCTCAGCTACTCGGCCCAGGGTCTCTAATCATACCAGCAATGCTTTTAGACGTTGATGGAGATCACTAGGATGTGATCTGTTTTAAAAATAAATTTGAAAAAATACGAATATTCGCCATAGCGAATATTCGCCGCGATATTCGAGTTATTCGCGAATACTCGAATATGCAATATTCGTAGCGAATATTCGCAATGCGAATATTCGTGAGCAACACTACTCCCTAGACAGCATAGACAAGCCAAGGTACACAGAGACAGATTGCACGCCATCCAAGACTACCTGCTATCATCTAAACTTCCCAGACTATCCGAGATAGACTCGTCTACCCTTGAACGCCCTATTGACACGACTGAACTCAGTTCAGACATTAAAGAGCTCAAAACAGGAAAGAGCCCAGGCCCAGATGGGTTCTCCTTGATATACTATAAAACATTCACTGAGATCCTATTAAGACCCCTTACCATGGCTTTAAACACCTTTTCTGAGCCCAGGGAGGTACCACAGTCCTTCCTGCGGGCGCAAATAACAGTAATACCCAAACCAGACAAGAACCCAGCACATTGTACAAGCTATAGACCAATTTCCCCACTCAATTTGGACATCAAACTGCTAGCAAAGGTCATGGCGAATAGGCTTAGACCCCTTCTCTCAATTTTAATAGGCCCTGAACAGGCTGGCTTCATGCCTGGAAGAGAGGCGAAAGACAACGTGACTAAGTCCCTGAATCTGCTCCATGCTGCGAGCCAGCGAAAGATTGGAGGCCCTTTTTCTGTCTACTGACGCGGAGAAGGCCTTCGATCGAGTAGCATGGGACATAGCACGTTGGCATAGGTGAACGAATGTTGACCTGGATCTCCGCCCTATACCAGAATCCCTCTGCACAGATAAGAATAAACGGCACTTTGTCTGAGCCTATTCATATCGCAAACGGAACGAGACAGGGCTGCCCACTGTCGCCTATCCTGTTCATCTTAACACTGGAACCGTTCATCAGAAGGGTGTTGATGGACCAGGCGATAGAGGGCTTCAAGGTAGATGATAGAGAATTTAAGTTGGCGGTCTACGCCGACGATCTTCTGTTTTTTTTTACATGTCCATCGACATCTATACCCCAGCTCATGTCAGAGTTCTCTATATATGGATACCTATCCAATTTGAAAATAAATTACGCGAAATCTGAAGCCCTGAACGTTTCGATCCCACCCGCAGAATTGAAAGCTGCACAAAACCACAGCCCCTTTCAATGGAAGCCTACAGCACTTCGATACCTCGGGACTCAACTTACGCCCCAAATCTCCCAAATCTTTGAAGCAAATTTCCCACCCCTACTTAAAACCATAGAAGCCGACCTAGCGGCGTGGCATCCTAAACACTTCTCATGGTTTGGCAGAGCAGCCATTTGCAAGATGTCGGTTTTACCCAGACTCTTATACCTGCTTAGGACGCTACCTATAAACATACCCGATAGCTTTTTTAGGAAGTTACAATCGCTTCAACTTAACTTTGTGTGGGCACGCAAGCGCCCTCGCATAAATATCCACTTATTGACTAAAGCCAAAGCCGACGGTGGGATGGGACTACCGGACTACAGGTGATATTACTATGCTTCCCATATAGCTAGGATTGTAGATCGGCACTGCCACGGTGTGGAGAAAGACTGGGTCTTCTTAGAGAGTGCGTTGAGTATGACTCCGCTGAAATTTTTGCCATGGATCCCATGGACTGGTAGTGTGACCGCTCTGAGGAACCATCCCTTGGTCAGTGCCACTCTAAAGGTCTTTTGCAAACTAATGAAAAACTCAAGCCTCTCCTCACAATTAGGACCACTTACTTCTCTGAGGAATAACCCCGATTTCCCCCCGGGGAGGGGGAATCACCTTCTCCAGTCATCCACGACGGCTACCCCACTACTAGCCTCACAATGTTTCCTGAATGGTCGCATGAAAGACTATTCCATACTTAAAGCAGACATACCAAACCAGAAGCTCCCCATGTGGACTTATTTCCAAATTCGCAGTTACGTCAACACCTCCAGACATAGGAGACTGTTTACAAGACAATTGACTGACCTGGAGTCGATTTGTGTTAAGGAAGAGCCGGTTCGTAGGATCACATCCTTAGCGTACACCTGGACCCAGAGCTCGACCCATCACACCTCAGATAGGTTTAAAAAGCGCTGGTCGTGAGACTTGGGTACTACCCTCACAGACAGGCAATGGCACAAGGCCTGCATACTAGCACACAAATGCTCTCTTAGCACTAGGATGCAAGAGACATCTTACAAGTTGCTAACGCATTGGTATGCGACTCCTGCCAAATTACACAGGTGGTACCCCAGCTCCTCCGACCTTTGCTGGCGTTGCAAGACAGAAGTTGGCACATTATACCACATATGGTGGCAATGCCCGCTGATTGCCCAATATTGGTCGGAAGTCATTAGACTGATAAAGATCATAACAGACACCAGCTTAACGCTGGACGCTGCTTGTTGCCTTTTACATATAAACAACTTCTCACTTTCGCGATATAAACTTTCCCTCTCCAGACACCTTTTGACCTCTGCCAAGTCCCTCATACCACTGTACTGGAAATCCACAACAGTCTCCTCCACTAGGTCGTGGATGCTCAGAGTAGTGGAGATGTGCACCATGGAGGAAACAGTGGCGCAAGCCAATGACACAGTTACACAATATCATGAGTTATGGTCCCCCTGGTTTCTATTTAAATACTCCAAAGTTTATGAACTGCTTACGGCATATCCGACACTCACTCCTGAACGTTGAACGATAACTCACATCTTGACGAAATGTACTACTCCCTGCTAGACTGGGCTCAGTCGCTGTATCTCACTTTATCTTCAACTCTACTCTCTCTTTCTTCCCTCCCCCCCCCACAACTGCCTATTCTTCCCTCATGGCCAGCTATTCTGACATGTATGCCTAACCTTAAGACTTTTGTCTAATGCATTGATTTACTATGCCTGCGACTGCTCATCGTCGAAGGTTGAATGGTATTTGATTTACATTATTCGTGCTATTGTCCACACGTGACTAATTTTTTACCTTACTCTAATATGTATCTCCCTTTGTATACTTATATTATGTTGTGAATGGCTTAAAGTTTCTATCAATAAAGCTCTTTGAATGAAAAAAAAAAAAACAGGCTTTTTTAGCACTTACATTAAGCAACTTAAAGGAATATTGTACAAGTGGAGCTCATCTATTTGGTGATGCAGCTTGGGCATGGCTACGCGTTTGCATGCTCCTTCCTAAGGCCTGCATTTTTAGTTATTGACAATGTTGATCCAGAAGCATTTATTGCTCTTGCAAGAGCTTGATCAATGTTCCTCTGAGGCAGTGGTTTGTAACACTTCATTACCTGAAGATGCTACTAGTGAAGAAACACTTTGTGATCATCCAGAAGTAGCAGAAATAAGAACCCTGGAGGGCATAGTTCTTTGTACTTTTATTATGGTCCTGATTATTTCATTCCATAACATATTTTTAATGTCTTTAGGGCACCTCTGGCATGCAATTATGTGTTTTGTCATGCTTATACAATTTGGAAAATATTTCTTCTCACGATGTTTGCAATTGTAGCTTTGCACTTGTATATTTGTAAGGCTTATCTTGGTTGGAGTCCATAGTGCAGGGATGTATGCTCACACTTGCAAATACACAGAGCCCATGATAACAAGGACAACAACTACCTGGGCTGTGAATCTGTGCATGGGGGCCTGACAGGGATTATCAAGGTGAAGCCATAGACAGGGATTCCAGAAGTCAGAATTAATGATGAACAAAGCCAGGGTCAGAAGCCAGGGTCAGTCTTGGAACACTGTAGCTTGAACACAGGAACCTTTGGCAAAACAAGAGACAATGAACTGACCCAGCCCTCAGACTGAGGCAATGTTTTATACCTAGCTGATTAAACTGCCTCAGCTGAACCAGGAGCGACAAGTACTAATTGCAAAAAAATCCAAATTATAGCCCTAGTACTTCATGCAGAACTAGGCATAACAGGAAAGCAGGCTGAATAAAGAACTGAGGTGTGGCTCAGAGGCAAAGCAAGAAGAGCAATAAACAGACAGTCGTGGGTTCAATACCTCCTTGAGCCATTTGGAGCGTGACCACATCTGGCCATCTGCATGGCACGGTAGGGACCATGACATTATGTCTGTTATTCACAATTAGGTAGAGAATGATGATCATAGAAATAAATCTGTAGTAAATAAAAACATGTGTGATTGTCAGCCCACCAGCCAAAAGGAGCCCAAATCCTCAATCCCACCAAGGGGGACACACATGTTAATCCTGATAAAAATATATAAAGTAACGCCTTTAGACTAATGCTGTATATAAAGATAATAAATATTTACTGTGACGAGACCCTTTCTCGCCCAGGTCCTGCTCTCCCGACACTCCTCTGCTTCTATCGGATCAGATTGCAGCTTGCAACATCTGATGGTCCAGTCATCCAAGATTCCAGGATCCAACCTACAGCTATGTGCCGATTGGATCCATGAAGAACACACACCAAACGAGTTGTATGAATGTTCAACCAGAACTTCACTTTATTGAAACACTCAGCTGGTTTTATACAGGTTACAGCTTCCATCAATCAAAGAACAATGAAATCTCCACCCCCTTTTCACACACTGGGGTTTCCATACAGAGGCACTTCGGCACCGATGTATTTAGCATGACTTTACTACCTCAGAGAGAATGACATTCCTGTAGACAATGACATCAATGAAGTTAACAGAATACATTATCTAGCCAGCTTGTCTCCGCATAGAGAGGAGGTCATTACTACATCTGAGAGATCACACTTTTTTAGATAATGACATGCTAATCCAATACTCCTGATAATCAAAAGGCTCAAAACAGTGTTATCACACAATAGAAAGGTCAAAGAGCCGACTGACTCAACACCTCTACACACTGGACAATGAATGTCTTTCACAAGCCACTTAGCCTTTCAATAGTCCTCAATAGTTTGATTCAGTTCAATCCCCATCTAGACAAACCCCTCATAATGTCCAAAGGCATCCTGCAATATGTCATATCCATAATGTCTCATCTTATGTAATACATGAAGTATGATTTCACGGTCCATGACATATTGTTCTTATGAATAATACACAGTATGTGACAATGTTCAAGAAGGTTTTGAACAAAGTAAATTGGTATTACCCCTCTTTATTACAGCCTCTTTAACCACTTAAGCCCCGGACCAATATGGTGCTAAATGCCCAAAGGCGTTTTTACAATTCGGCAGTGTGTCGTTTTAACAGACAATTGCGCGGTCATGCGGCGTGGCTCCCAAACACAATTGGCGTCCTCTTTTCCCCACAAATAGAGCTTTCTTTTGGTGGTATTTGATCACCTCTGCGTTTTTTATTTGTTGCGCTATAAACAAAAATAGAGTTTTTAACAATTTTGAAAAAAATGCAATATTTTTTACTTTTTGCTATAATAAATATCCCCCAAAAATATAACATTTTTTTACCTCAGTTTAGGCCGATACATATTCTTCTACCTATTTTTGGTAAAACAAAATTGCAATAAGCGTTTATCGATTGGTTTGCACAAAATGTATAGCGTTTACAAAATAGGGGATAGTTTTATTGCATTTTTATTATTTTTTTTTTTTTACTACTAATGGGGCCGGTCAGCATTTTTTTTAGTGACTGTGACATTATGGCGGACACTTCAGACAATTTTGACACATTTTTGGGACCATTGTCATTTTCACAGCAAAAAATGCATTTAAATTGCATTGTTTATTGTGAAAATTACAGTTGCTGTTTGGGAGTTAACCACAGGGGGGCGCTGTAGGATTTAGGGTTCACCTAGTTTGTGTTTACAACTGTAGGGGGTGTGGCTGTAGGTCTGACGTCATTGATCGAGTCTCCCTATAAAAAGGATCACTCGATCGATGCAGCTGCCACAGTGAAGCACGGGGAAGCCGTGTTTACATACGGCTCTCCCCGTTCTTCAGCTCCGGGGAGCGATCGCGAGCGGGCGGCTAGAAACGAATAGCCGCGCTTTCGTCCCGCGGGTTTCTGACCGCCACATGTAGCGGGGGGGGTCCCGATCGGACCCCCGACCCGCGCAAAGGCAGGGACGTATATATATGTCCATCTGCCTTAACGTTCCCTTCTGTGGACGTATATCTACATGCGGCGGTCGGGAAGTGGTTAATTTACACATTTAAAAATATTATAAGCTAATTGATGTTTTTGAATTCTTTTGTTTCCCATTTAGTACCTACCTAGCTGGATGCAGCATGGGTCCGATGCTGCATCTGTCCCCGGCGCCTCTTCACTGAGATATGAGTTATAGAACACTGCCAATATCTGGGCTTTCAGAACTCCGTGAGCAGAGAGCTGTACACTTTCACTCACAGCTCTCTGCTTTTCTCCCTCCTCCCTCATTGGAGCACTGAGCTGTGGAGAAAGTGGAGCGGTCCTCTCAGGCTCTCAGCGGGTCGCTGAGAGGCTGAGCCAGGTGTCAGTCCAGGCACCTGGCAGATCCAGACTCCATAGTCTGTATGACACTGTGCATCAGGGGAGGGCTGGCAGCCTTAAGCCTGGGGGACAAGTCCAATCGAGTGGCCCATTTTACCACTGAATCAGCTCACCATCCATGCCCACCAGGTTTTATACATGTATTGATGTTATGAAGCAAGACAAATATGACACAGCAATGACAGCATGACCCTGATCTTGACAAAGACCTTGACGCTGCTCTTTACCAATGTGATTGGCTATGTCCAATAACAGCCAATCGCATGTAAATGACAGGCCAGCCCAGAGCAGCCCAGGGGGAAATCTCCACTCTGCCACCTGGCCTAGTCCGCCCCTGCTGTGCATAGACTGACATTGGTGATGTCAGCAGAAAGCGAACTTCAGCAAGCTCTCTTTCTGGAAAAGGATAACAGGAGTGCAAAAACGAATTGCACTCCTATGATCCATAGGAGAAATACAGCCAAACAACTTTGGCTATACTTCTCCTTTAATGAAATAATAATGAAATTTACCTGGGAGTTTATTAGAACTAATTTCCCTACTATCTCTATCTTCTATGCCCTCCCAAAAATTCACAAGAATGCAAGTTATCCACTTGGGAGACTCATTATCTCAGGGAGAGGGGCCCTAACTGAGAATGCGATTATGCGAGTAGACTTGTTGTTTAACATCTTAGTCCTGCGACCATATGTCAGGGACACCATACACCTTCTCCAGATCATTGACGGCTTACATGTTTCTGAAAATGCCTTACTAGTTACTGTGGATATGGAAGCTCTTAACAACTCCATCCCTCATGATAAGGGTTTTGGCAGCTGTAAAACATTCTTGCCAAAAAGGGACAGCAGGATTGGGCATATAATGAATTTGTTGTTTCTGTCTTGGATTGTATCCTTTTATATAATGTCTTTGCATTAAATGGTCCAGGTCCTACACCACTTTTTACCTGGGGGAAAGGCAATTGATGTTTATGACCAATGAATCATTGTGTACATGGACCACATCTTGATGTTGTATCAGAACCTCAACAGCATTTTCATCAAGTGGGACAGCCCACAAGACATGCTTTTAAAATGTTTTGACAGGATGAACAGAAATTACTTTAACTTCAGTGACATATGACAAAAAAACAAAAACTGTCACTTTCTTGGATAGAGATTTTGCAAGGGAAGGATAGCGCTCTTTATAGTAATCTGCCTTGTTAACCCACGACTGACAATGTTATTCTCTGTGCCTCCAGTTTCGACCTTAAAGCCCTTATTTCTTCCATACCTTATAGCCAATATCTAATGCCGCGTACACATGGTCGTTTTTTGCGATGAAAAAAAACGACGTTTTTTGTGAAGTAAAAAACAACGTTTTTGAAACGTCACTTTCAAAGACGATGTTGCATACACACCATCGTTTTTTTCACAAAAAACGAGGTTACGTTCACCACACTTTTCCATTGAAGCTCGCTTCATAACTAGCTTCTGGGCATGCGCGGGTTGAAAAACGTCGTTTTAAACAACGTTTTTGCTACACACGGTGACTTTTTGTGAAACAAAAAACGACATTTTGAAAAACGACACAAAAAATTCAAGCATGTTGGAATTTTTTTTTGGTCGTTTTTTTTAAGACAAAAAACGACGTTTTGCCCACACACGATCAATTTAAATGACGTTTTAAAAAACGTCGTTTTTTTTTCATCGCAAAAAACGACCGTGTGTACGCGGCATAAGGGTCAGATGGAATTGCTCCAATGACTCTTCTGTTTCAACTGAGGCTAAACAATTACAACAGAGACTATTGGAGAGGGGCTATTCACGTATCTCTCTAAAAAGTGTCTAAACAAGCTGTATCCAAAACTAGGAACCAACTTCTATATAAGAAAAATAGCCAGGGAGGATACAAATCCAGTGAAAATTATCACCAAATTTAACCAAACATCAACATGTCAATGACATGCAAGGAAAAAAACACAGCATTTTAGCTTGCATGATTGGATGACAAAATCAGCAGAGCTTCCCCTCATTTCAAATATTCCCCTCAGATCTACAGCGACTGCACTTCCAAGTGCACTTTCAGTGCAAACTGGATTTGCCTTTCTTAACCACTTAAGGACCGCCGCATGTACATTTACGTCGGCAGAATGGCACCGACAGGCACATCAACGTATATATACGTTGGTGCCTTGGGGGGGATCGGGGGTCCGATCGGACCCCCCCCCCCCCGTACATGCGGCGGTCCGCGCGGCTGCAGGAGCGATCCGACAAGTGGGGGCGGCTATCCGTTTTCATCCGCCCCCTCCGGATCGCTCCCAGCCAATGCGCGCGCCCGCCCGCCCTGTCACTTCCTCCTCCTGTGTAAACACAGGAAGGAGGAAGCGACGTGATCTCTCCCTCGGCGTTTGTTTCAAGCGCCGCTGAGGAGAGATCACCACACTACAAGTAAGTCTGCACCAAACAGCACACTTACACACACACAAACACATTTAACCCCCGCGATCGCCCCCCCCCTCCCCCCTGTCACAGTGTCACTGAATGCAGTAATCATACATGTATGATTACTGTATTTAGTGTCAGTGTGACAGACAGTGTGACAGTCAGTCAGTGTTAGTGTCAGGGTAGCCCCCCCACCCCCCCCCAATAAAGTTTTAACCCCTTGATCACTGCCCTAGTTAACCCTTTCACTCCCTATTGCCAGCATCACTAAGCGATCATTTTTCTGATCGCTGTATTAGTGTCGCTGTTCCCGCTAGGTAGCTAATTTTTTTTTAATGCGATTTTTTTTTTACTAAAGACATGTGGCTAAATAAATTTTGGCCTAAATGTTTGACTAAAATTTAGTTTATTGTTTTTTTATTATAACAAAAAGTAAAAAATATTGATTTTTTTTCAAAAATTTCGCTCTATTTTTGTATATAGCGCAAAAAATAAAAATCGCAGAGGCGATCAAATACCACCAAAAGAAAGCTCTATTTGTGGGAAAAAAAGGACGCGAATTTTGTTTGGGAGCCACGTCGCACGACCGCGCAATTGTCTGTTAAAGCGACGCAGTGCCGAATCGCAAAAACCCCTTGGGTCATTTGCCAGCGTATTGGTCCGGGTCTTAAGTGGTTAAATAACCCCCTATGTGTACTGATAAAAAAGTTAAACTACCTAATGGTGAGATTTTTCACCCTAAACATTAAGCTAATTATAGAACTTTTGGTGTAGTATGCATTTTGTTTTGTCACTGTGGCTGCTATTGTGTTGACAATAAGAAAATGGTATTCTGGAGGCAAGTTTACACACACATTAAAAGCATGTAATGTTGTAATGCTGAGTTATCTTTCAGCTGACACGTGATGGCTGTACATGATGGTCAATTTCTTAGGATCAGAGTTTTGATCCTGGATCCTATCCATCCCAGCAGCAGAGGAGGAGACTGGAATAAAAGTCTTTGTATTCTTGAAAGTGGTAATCCCCCTATTAATCTATTTAATTCCTGTGGTATGATGTCAACAATTTCCTGCTTTTGGCCATTTGTCTGTATTTGAAATGTATATACATATATGTATGTGTATATATATATATCAGGGCTCAAAATTTCAAGTCCTGAGCTACTAGCCAGGCCTCAAGAGTTACTCGCCACCAGTTGCCCCAGCTTATTCATACACTGCCCTGCGCCTAATTGCACCTGTAAACACGCCCTCGTAGTTTATCTCATGGAATGACAATATTTTATGCAGAATCAAGTTATACAATTAAATATTACCAACAACAACTTTAACAAAATGGGACAGGGCACTGGGGGCAGACCAGAGGGACAGGGCACTGGGGGCAGACCAGAGGGACAGGGCACTAGAACTGGGTCTCTTCCCCATTCTCTTGCCGTCTCCTCTGCAACTCCCATCTATCCTCTCTCTCTCTCTCTCTCTCTATCTCTCTCTCTCCCATCTCATCATCAGAAGCCTGTGTGTGCGGCTCACATGTCCCCACTTCCCCCTTTTATTCAGGCTGGCAGAGAGGAGCTGCAGCACAGCAGGAGGGAGTATGATCCAGCGCTGAGATCCACACAACTGCACAGCCATTGACACCATAGCACAGCGCACACTGACACCGCACAGCACACATTGAGACCAGTCTGTTCACAGTGCTCAGGCTGAACTGTTGGACATTTAGAGCACAAGGAGAATAAAACTGCACAAACTGGAAGGCTGCCACTCTCATGTCAGGGCAACTTTTTAGTGAGCACTGCACCGGAGTGGTAATTTTTGCAATCCTCCACCTCATTACTTTCTGCTCTCCAGCTACATTGGTCGGGGGAGGGGGCAGGCTCAGAGAGGTCATACTGTTAGGTCCCATGGCTTAATGAGAATTGTAAGGAGAGCACCTGTGTACTGCTCTGCCTGTGCGCAGTTCACCAGACTACTTTTCCTGAGCATGCACCTTTCCTCTTCGGCCACCAATCTCATCGGGACTCTAAGTGTAGGCACAGATTGGAGGGAGATTGGTCTTGCAGCCCTGTCATCACTCGCCCCCAGCTTAAATCCACTCGCCAAATGCTAGTAGGCAAGTGTAAATTTTGAAGGCTGTATATATATATATATATATATATATATATATATATGTCTAGCATGTTTCATGTCTAGTTTACATGTGCAGTGGTCCCCTTCTTTTGTCTTCCAGCCTTGGGTTGATGCTGTTTCCTTTTTCACTTCTGTGGAGGAAATGGTGCCACACACTGTCGGGTTGATGGTTCTCCCAGGCAGCGTTATTGGAGGTTCATTGGGGAGGTGGGTTTCCTATTGATTCCTGTGCTGTCAATCCATGCTCCCCTCCCATCCGATTTGTCTTTCTATATGGGAGGACAATGTGTGGGTCGGCGGGTTCCAGGCATGTGACATCATTCCAAAATGCGGACTTGGTGGCGTGGATGATGTCATCCTGCACCCGGTGGCATCACACACTGGAAGCTCAGGGTGCCAATCACAGATTGCCATCTGACATAATTTTTGCCCACTTTTGGGCAGGGTCTACTCAAAAAAACTGAGGGAACTATTTGAGTCAGCTTTTTAAGTACTGTCAACTAAACCTAATTTTGTCTGACTCATTAAACTTTTCATGTTTTTAACTATGTTTTATTGACCATAGTGTTTAAAGTTAGGAATACATACCTTATATTGTCTGGAACTTTAGTTTTAAGTAAAGCCAACTCAATTTTTCCAGTTTCTAGAAAAGTTTAAGTTAAGAACAAGTATAGTGCCTTGCGAAAGTATTTGGCCCCCTTGAACTTTTTGCCACATTTCAGGCTTCAAACATAAAGATAATTTTTTTTAATATTGTGTGAAGAATCAACAACAAGTGGGACACAATCATGAAGTGGAACAAAATTTATTGGATATTTCAAACTTGTTTAACAAATGAAAAGCTGAAAAATTGGGCGTGCAAAATTATTCAGCCCCTTTACTTTCAGTGCAGCAAACTCTCTCTCTCTCTTATGGAAGAGTGGCAAGAAGAAAGCCATTTCCTAAAGATATCCATAAAAAGTGTTGTTTAAAGTTTGCCACAAGCCACCTGGGAGACACACCAAACATGTGGAAGAAGGTGCTCTGGTCAGATGAAACCAAAATCAAACTTTTTGGCAACAATGCAAAACGTTATGTTTGGCGTAAAAGCAACACAGCTCATCACCCTGAACATACCATCCCCACTGTCAAACATGGTGGTGGCAGCATCATGGTTTGGGCCTGCTTTTCTTCAGCAGGGACAGGGAAGATGGTTAAAATTGATGGGAAGATGGATGGAGCCAAAAACATTACCATTCTGGAAGAAAACCTGATGGAGTCTTCAAAAGACCTGAGACTGGGACGGAGATTTGTCTTCCAACAAGACAATGATCCAAAACATAAAGCAAAATCTACAATGGAATGGTTCACAAATAAACATATCCAGGTGTTAGAATGGCCAAGTCAAAGTCCAGACCTGAATCCAATCGAGAATCTGTGGAAAGAACTGAAAACTGCTGTTCACAAACGCTCTCCATCCAACCTCACTGAGCTTGAGCTGTTTTGCAAGGAGGAATGGGCAAAACTGATAGACATACCCCAAGCGACTTACAGCTGTAATCGCAACAAAAGATGGCGCTACATAGTATTAACTTAAGGGGGCTGAATAATTTTGCACACCCAATTTTTCAGTTTTTTATTTGTTAAAAAAGTTTGAAATATCCAATACATTTCGTCCAGTCATGATTGTGTCCCACTTGTTGATTCTTCACAAAAAATTACAGTTTTATATCTTTATGTTTGAATCCTAAAATGTGGCAAAAGGTCGCAAAGTTCAAGGGGGCGAATACTTTCGCAAGGCACTGTACATTGATTTATTTATTTCAAGTACTTATATAGCACTGTCAATTTACATATACATTGTACATCCACATCAGTCTCTGCCCTCAAGGAGCTTACAATCTACTATCCCTAACTCTCATTCATACATACACATACTAGGGCCAATTTACACAGGAGCTAATTTTGAAAAATAAAAGCAATATTTTTTTACTATTTGCTATAGTAAATATCCCCAAAAAATATATATACATAAAAAAAAAAAAAAAAATCTTCCACAGTTTAGGCCGATATGTATTCTTCTACATATTTTAGGTAAAAAAATCACAATAAGTGTATATTGATTGGTTTGCACAAAAGTTATAGCGTCTACAAAATAGGACATAGCTTGTTTTACTAGTAATGGTGGTGATCTGTGATTTTTATCAGGACTTCGACATTATGGTGGACACATTGGACACTATTTTGGAACTATTGTCATTTATACAGCAGTCAGTGCTACTAATAGCCACTGATTACTGTATAAATGACACTGGAAGGGAAGGGGTTAAACACTAGGGGGCAATCAAGGGGTTAAGTGTGTCCAAATGTATTTGATATATGTTTGCAGGTTTTTATTAAAAAATAATACAATAATATGTTTTTCTTTTTTAAAAAGGAATACCGTATATACTGCGCATGTTCCAGCTCCGTCGGAAAACGTTGTTGAAACCGATGTGAAAACGACGTGATCGTCACTTACGCAATACCCTATTCACAAATGACTTAGTAAAACGATGTAAACGATGGAAAAAGACGACGCTGACCCGACGCCATACTTAAGATGGCATATGACGGAACTTCGTAAGCCTACCCCTCATAGCAGGGGTAGGTTTACGCTTACGGAAATGACGTAAACGACGACGAGGCGGCGTAAAAACGTTCGGGAATCGGCGTATTAGGCTCATTTGCATAGGCAAATGAGAAATCAACATAAAGGCCACCAAGCGGCCAGCGAAGGAATTACATCTAAGATCCGACGGTGTAAGTGTCTTACACCTGTCGGATCTACGCCGTATCTATGCATAAGTGATTCTAGGAATCACACGCATAGATACCCAGGGAGAAAAACAGAGATACGATGGTGTTTCCTGCGATACACCGGCGTATCTCTTTTGAGAATCTGGCCCAGTGTCTGCTGGGAAACTGACTCAGAGAATGAAAGAACGTCCGTGATAGGCGGAACACTGAACACAGTGTCAAACGCCTATCACGGAACGAGACGGGACCAGGAGGAAGCCGCAAGTTTTAAAAAATGGACGCCTGCAGCCCCTCAGTTACACGGACTGGAGTATAAGCCGAGAGGGGTATTTTCAGCCCTGAAAACTCGGCTTATACTTGAGTATATACAATAGTCTCATGAAACAGGCTTTCAAAACAAATTAACATTTATTTTTTATAAAGTGTTACAAATGTATTATTAAAGCAGCATCAAATGTAAATGTAAACATTAAAAAATAAAACATAACAAAAGACAAAAATGCCTCTCTCAGCTAACAAATCAAACTGAAACACACACAGTATATATATACAGTATAACTGTAAAGCCTTTTAAGAAAGTAATTTACACTTTAACCACTTCAATCCCGGAAGGATTTGCCCCCTTAATTACCAGGCCATTTTTTGTGATCCTGCACTGCGTTGCTTTAACTAACAATTATGTGGTCTTGCAACGTTGTATCCAAACAAACGTGACGTCTATATACATATATATATATAAAAACAAATGTATTCATCAATTTAGGCCTATATATATTCTTCTACATATTTTTGGTAACAGAAATCACACAGTAAAGCACACAGGCAATCCTCTAATTTGTTCAGTTCTATATAAGTATTTTTATTGTTACATGTCAAATATCTATGTTCTAACGTGTCTTTTTGTTCCTTATCTAGTAAAATATACTACGCTATCATTAAATATATGTCCTGAAGAAGCCCAAGGTGATAAAACATGTCAGGATAAGCTTAATATTGTCACTTCTACATGATTTGAAACTCCCATTTTACGGTTTAAGTTTTAAATCAAAGCTGTATTGATGTCAATGTTATATTAGGAACAAACTTTTATTTTTTTGTTTACAAACGATTTTATTGTAGAAAAGGTCAAGGTTCACAAAAAAAAAGAATAACAATGATGGTACAGAAATGTATACAGGTATCGTTGATAATTAACATTGTACAGAAAGAAAGGTTTGTGGTTAGTACTAATTAAACTTGAACCAGAAGCGTGGCGACAAACTTTTTGATCACTGTCTGTGTCTATAAATAAAATGTATTTACTTTTTTTGTATTAAATCTGGCATTCTCTATATTAGCACCTAAAAAATCCCCTCAAACAATTTATCTGTATGTATTTTCTAATTCAGGGATAGTGGTTCTTGTTTTTTTTTATTTTTTCCGGGGCTTAAGTGGTTAAATCTGCCCCATTTTTTTTTTAAAGTGTATTTTGGTGCGTGAACTCGAGAGAGAGGAGCCGGACTGCAGGAGTTGGGAGTAGGCAGACCCTCCCCCCAGAGGCAATCTGCCATCCTTCTCCATGCCCCCGGGTGGCAATGGCGGGTGTGAGGGGGGGCCTCTCACTCATCCCGCCCTACCTGCTCCACTTGGGAGCCCAACTGGGCAGAGGGACTCCCTCTATGAGGGAGTGAGGAGGTCTAGCCCACCCAGCCAGCCCCGTAGGTCCTTTGCCTCTCTTTTTTTAGGAGACCGCATGGCCAAAGTGCGTGCGTGTTAAACCAATTTCGTGTGCATGCAAGTGTGGTGGTGGTTTTTGTGGGGGGTGGGGGGGGGTATACTAAGCACAGGCGTACCTTGCATAGCACACCCATCGGGAGCCGGGCTGAGACCACCAGACTCAATTCACATGTAGCCGAGGCCCGGATTCAAACCCTTGGCTGCAGAGGTGAATGGCTTGTCAGCGCAGTGCCAATCGCGTTGAGCCACCACAGCTCCGTGGTGCTTGTTTTGACCTTGTTACTAATCCATGTCACCACCCCTTTCCATTATGCTGTGATGGCGAAGAACATTAATAGGAATCATTTAAAGGTTATACAGATAAACTAATTTGTCAGACAAATGTACCCTCTTACCTGTTATTTAAAGCCTGAGAGTACAGAAACTATCATGTACTATATCCCTACAATCACTCAACTGTAAGAGGTACAAGATGGAGCCCACTAGCAAACTAAACTGGAACATGTTTCCTGCAGTGCCCCCTAGTGGCAGAAATGCATATTTATTTTGTTTGAGAACTGCGTTAAGGAGTACAGTGTTACGCTAAGGCCTCGTACACACAATAGGTTAGACAGAGGACAACGGTCTGATGGACCGTTTTCATCAGTCAAAACCGATCGTGTGTGGGCCCCAACTTGCTTTAAATTTTAACCTATGGATTCCTAACCGATAGGTCCAAACCGATCATTAGTAGGCACGACCATTGGTTAAAAATCCACACATGCTCATAATCAAGTCGACGAATGCTTGGAAGCATTGAACTTTTTTCAGCACGTCGTTGTGTTTTACGTCATCGCGTTCTGACACGATCGTTTTTTTAACTGATTGTGTGTAGGCACATCAGACCATCAGTCAGCTTCATCGGTTAACCTATGACAATGGTCCTTCAGACCGTTCTCATCGGATGGACTGATCATATGTACAAGGCTTAACTATATTCCAGGATTTTCTTGTCTTCAGCTGAAGGAACTTGCAATAATTTAAGACTTTACAAAAAATCTCAGATGTCTTTAATAATGTCTTATAGTTTAAATACAATTTCATAGATATAGTATTTATCATTGCAAAATAACATTTTCCACACATTTTTTTTCAATTTTTGCGGAAAAAAATAAAAGTCAATTTGAAAAAACTGGTTTTGTTTTCCCCAATTTTTGCTTTTATTCCGGGCTTTCCCATCTCTAATCCAGGTATGAAACCATGAAAGAGGGAACCAGAAAGCAAGAGCCCTCACTTCTGAACTATGCTTGACCTGAAGAAAAGAAACAAACAAAACAAAAGGACATAGGGACCCCTTAAAATCCATAGCATACCATTGTCCAAGACAGATTGTCACCTGTCATGCCATTATAGGCATCTCCTTAAAAATGTAGTTCCCTGGCTTTCTTAAAAAAATTTAGCCCTGTACACACGATCGGTCCATCCGATGAGAACGGTCTGATGGACCGTTTTCATCAGTTAACCGATGCAGCTGACTGATGGTCAGCCGTGCCTACACACCATTGGTTAAAAAAAAATCGTGTCAGAACGCAGTGATGTAAAACACGACGACGTGCAGAAAAAAATTAAGTTCAATGCTTCCAAGCATTCGTTGACTTGATTCTGAGCATGCATGGATTTTTAACCGATGGTCGTGCCTACAAACAATCGTTTTTTTTTTTTGCTATCGGTTAGGTATCCATCGGTTAAATTTAAAACAAGTTTGCTTTTTTTTAACCGATGGATAAATAACCCATGGGGCCCATACACAATCGGTTTGGGCCGATGAAAGCGGTCCATCAGACCATTCTCATCGGTTTAACCGTTCGTGTGTATGCGGCCTTTTACTTTGTCTAGGACTCTTACTTGCTGAATGCTTGATCTACAGTAGATCTGTACTGCAAACATATTTTCTGATAATGTGTTCAGCAATGAAAGCCTTTCTTTCATAATGGGCAACTTTAATTCTCTGAATTTTCAGAAAGCATGTATCTATACCAGCTGAACAATATTTAAGGATGTATATTTTCATATTCTCTGCATATTCACTGAACCAGGTGCTGCAGTAGATATTTATGTCACAGGGAACAGAAGCCTTAAGACGGGTGATAATGCAACCTCAATTTAATATACAGCATTTTATGTATCTAATGATGGGTGCATGCTCATTTTTTTTTTTTAAAGAAGTCTGCTACTAGAGTGAATGTAGAGTGTGTTATTACTATCATTTTTCAACTATTCTCAGCAAAGTAATAACTACTGAGCCTTGAACTCTCATTTCCACATTTAACGAAACATGCAAAGCAATTTCCAGCTAGAGCATTTTTCACATATTTAAGGTAAAATTATGTGATTGCAAATATAAAGAGAAAAATAAATTTTCTGTGATGTAATTGAATCAGAGTAACAGGATTGTTCCCAGTTTTTTTTGGAAATGCCCATATGTTCAAAAGGTCTGTAAAGCAGAAACACATCTCTATTTCTTTAGACATTGTAGTGGGATTTGGATTAGGTGGTATATTAAGCACTATAAAGTACCACAGAGTACAGGAATTCACAGTTAATTTACCCTTTTATTGCCACTGCTGGAACACACAACCACACCTGCCACTATCAGCCTCTTTTAGCAGATGGCACACAGTCTCACACAACCTAATTGCACTCATTATATAAATAGCACAATACTCTACCTAAGATAAATACTAACTGTTGCAAAAAGACTCAAAATCATGCAAAAATATAAATAATGCAAAAACACCTACTAGTAACAGGAAATATTGTGGAAGGAAATTTACAAAGAGAGATTGTATTGTGGATGATTATATCATTGAGTGGACTTACATATTTCTTTAAAAATGGAACTTCCGCTTTATCCACTCCTTGCCCCCTTACATGCCACATTTGGCATGTAATTTTTTTTTTGGGGGGGGGTGGAGGCTTCAGGAGTAGTGGGACTTCCTGTCCCACTTTCTCTATCCGTCGAGGGGCTGGTAAGGCAAATAGCTTAATCGCCTTACTGCAGCCCCTCCCTGTAGGCGATCGCCTGTCCAATCGGACGGCGCAGCGACGCTCGCGAATGCGCAGTGAGTGCCCGGCCGTGAAGCCGAAAGCTGTCACGGCTGGGTGCCCACAGTTGGAATGAAGACGCCGGCTGGAGAGGGGGAAGAGGAGCGGAGCCCCGACCAGCGCGTCGCTGGAACCGTGGAGCAGGTAAGTGTCTGTTTATTAAAAGCCAGAAGCTACACTTTTTGTAGCTGCTGACTTTTAATAAACATAAAAAAAAGGCTGGAACACCCCTTTAAGCCAATGTGCACTTTGCTCTTCCACTCTAAATACTCAGTATGTGCTCGGAGATGGCCCCCTTGGTAAAACATTCACCTTTCTGTCTGGACCTATACCAAAAGACATTTGTTAGGTTAGGCATGCTTGTAAGTCCATAAACAAGAGATACAATTGGTATTTTAGCTTGACTGAATTTACTCCATAATTAAATCAGGTGTTCCAGGGACATAAATTGCACATATAGGGCCAGATTCAGGTAGAGTTAGGCTGGAGTATCAGTGATACTCCAGCCTAACTCTCACTTTGAGCCGGCGTTTCTGTTTTCTGTAGTCAGAAAACAAACGCCGGGTTGGAGTTACTATACGAGCGGCGTAATTGTATTTCGCCGTCGTATCGTAACTTCAATTTTAAAAATGGCGCGCGGGGCGTTTCCGCTGATTAACGCCGAGAATATGTTAATCAGCGGGAATCGGAAATTCACGATCGTATTCGGGCGCGACGCAGTGACTTTCCAACGTTTCCGTAAGAGATACGCGGCGTAAAGAAATACATGCCCCCTAGGTGGAGTATCCTATGTTAAGTATGGCCGTCGTCATCGCGTCGAAAAAAAAAAAATTTGAGTCGTTTGCGTAAAACGTCCGTGAATGGGGATTGACGTCATTGACGTTCACTGACAGAATTTGGAGCATGCGCACTGACAGTCGACGCATGCACAGTACGTTCGCCGCGGGATCGCGCATAGTTAACATAATACACGCCCCCTACCCGCCCAATTTGAATTCCGCTGGCTCATTTTCGCTACGCTGCCGCAACTTTAGGAGCAAGTGCTTTGTGAATAACAGTACTTGCTCCTAAAGTTACGGCGGAGTAACGTAAATGAGAAACGTTACTCCAAAGTAAAGAATCGCCCATCTACCTGAATCTGGCCCATAATATATATATATATATATTTTTTTTTTACACAATGGTGTCAATTAATAAGATATCTCTAACATACAGCATAAACATACACATCATAGGTATAATTACATCCCAAAAAAAAAACATTTTGCTACCCCTTTAAAGTGTGTCAGAACTGCAGTGTTTTGTAATAGTTGCCTCTGTATGGGTGGTCATGGGATATAACTTAATGTAGTGTCACCTATAGCACTCGCCTTTTCTTTTGTTTTCCTGACGGTTTTCTCATCAGGTTTACCAAAACCATGTAGTGCAAGGGCCTGCCTGATTGCAAACAAATTGAAACTCTTGAGGTTTGACCTCATATTAGATGGTTTTGGTAAACCTGAAGAGAAAACCATCAGGAAAACTGATAGTGTGTGAAGCCCCGTACACACGGCAGAGAACCTCGACGGGCAGAACACATCGTTCCGCCCGTCGAGGTTCTCTGCCGGCCGGCAGAATCTGCGACCTGCCCGTTGGGAATGGCAACCAGCCATTCATCCCGATGGGCCGTCGAGCAAATAGAGAACCTGTTCTCTATTTGCTCGACGGGTTCCCCGACGGGCGGGGCGAGCAGAGAGCGTACACACGGCCGAGGTTCTTGCAGGAATGCAGCTCCCAGCGAGGTTCTCGCTGGTTTCTGGCGAGAACCTCGGCTATGTGTACGGGGCCTATGGGGCTTAAGTCAAGAAAGCCTAGCTTACTGATAGGTAGCTGCTTCCAAGAATGCCATGTTTTCCTGACTAGGAAGTATAGGAGCCTAAAGAAAGGAAATACTATGGACTGTCTATATTGCATATTTTCTAAAATATATAGGGCCAGATTCAGCAAGAATTAGATTCCCGCAGAGTATCAGAGATACTCTACGCCGCCGTACTTTACCTGGCTCTAGGAGGAATTCAGAGAGATTTTGGCCCGTAAGGTACGGCAGCGTAGTGTATTTCTACCGGCGGAATCAAAATACGCGAATAGGGGGCGTGAGGCATTTAAATTAAGCGCGTCCCCGCCGCGATCGAACTGCGCATGCTCCGTTCAGAAATTTCCCGCTGTGCATTGCGCGAAATCACGTCGTTATGTCATTTTTTTTTGAGTAGCGTCGCTTACGGACATTCCTATTCCCGGACGACTTACGCAAAAAATAAAAAAACATTTGAAAGTTAGTATGTGGCACTCTTCTTCTTCTTCTCAGATCAGAAAATGACTTTGATCAGGAAGAACCTATGGGCCAGATTCAGCAAGACTTGCGCTGGAGTAATTCGATATGCGCCGCGTAACTGTGAAGATGCGCCATCGTTTCTATGTGGCCGTACCCACCAAACTAGATGCGACAGAAAACGGGCCATTTCCGATCGACTTAACTTTCCGACGCCAGAGTCTCGTCAGCGCATAATTTCGCTTGGCGCATCAGTCGCGCCTATTGATTTCCCCTGCAAATATGCAAATGAGGGAGATTTCCCGATTCGCGAACGGATTAGCACCATACGCTGGCTACATGCGCCGCGCGTATCTCGTCCGTCCGGCGCAAAGTTATTTCTACAAATAGCTGCTTTATCTTTACTCCAGACGGCCACAGGTCAGCAGGAGAGCAGCTACAGCAGCGTTACCGACGATAAGAGCTAGCTGAGCACCCCCACTTGCAGGACAACACCTCTGTCCATGCTTGTCTGTCAACTTTTACAGCCATGGAGGAAGACATCATAGGTCTCCATAGCCGAGATGACGGCTGACAGCTCCTGGCCTTTAGAGTTCAGCTTTCTCCTGTGTGTTTGCGGGGAACGGGAGCAGCCATCTCAGAACAAAAGTAACTTCACTGCGGGGAGGGGGAACAGGATATACTTTAGTGCCGGAATGGCGCATCTACGGGCGCATTTAAACGCCCAACGGAACGCATTGCGCTGACGTTTCCCGTAAAGTGGTGCCGACGGAAGTTGTGAGCATGCGCACAAGGGGGCCGAGTGAAGCCTCACTTACTGCACATGCTCCGTGGATAATGCGCTGAACGTAAGCCTCTGCGCTGGGCTCCGCCCATCATTTACATATGATCACACCCACTTCCACTTGCGTCGGGTTACGCCAGCGCATTATCGTTACTCTGGCGCAAGTTTACGCGCAACTGCTATGTGAATAACAGTACTTGCGCCGAAAGTGTCGGCGGAGTAACGTAAATGAGAAACGTTACTCCAAAGTAAAGAAGCGCCCATCTACCTGAATCTGGCCCTATGTTGGCTGATCAGAACTCTTCCACCAGCAGTGCTACTCATCCCAATTCTCCCACCCGAAGAAGAAAAAGAAGAAGAAAAAAAAAAGAAAAAGAAGAAAAAAAAAAAAAGAAAAAGAAAAAGAAGGTGATTTGATCAGTTTCACTGCCTTAGTAATTACCACAGCTGTTTCATCTGAGGGAAATCCTGAAAACATGACCTGTTGGGGGGGCGTGAGGATTGGAATTGAGAAACACTGCCTTAAGTCAATGTTGTGCACTAAATAGGTAGCTGCAAAGAGGCTGAGTGGGTGGCTGTGGGCTCCAGGGACAGCCCTGCTGGATGGCTGCAAAAAAGGTGCGGGCTTCAGGAACAGCCCATAATTTGGTGACCCCTGGCAAATCATCATTTGACCCCCGAGGGGTCCCGACCCCCAGGTTGAGAACCACTGCTCTAGAAGGTTATATATAGCTATAAAAATTAAAAGAGAGTGCAGCGCTAAAGTGAAAAGAAGGTTAATATGATACAACATTCATCAATAAATGAAGTAAAAATAAAATTATATACACCTTGCTGAAAATGTGAATCAGCATAAATGTTCAAGGATCTAATAGTAAAGTCCGGTGGGAATATTGATAATGAAACAATTGAAAAAGATTACCAATGAGAACAATCATATAGAATATAACACTGAGGATATATGGTATAAGTTGAAAAGAAAGAAATCTTCTAACAATGAGTGATCTAGTAGTAAAGTCCGGTGTTAATCTTGGTGATGAAAATGAATGTGAAGAAAAATTGGTCAGATGAAATCCAATACCCGACAGATGGAGAAAGGGAGAAAACACCAAACATTTGTGAGGTAAGAATGCCTGCTTACCGCAAAGAAAGACTGTTTTGCACCAGTCTTATGGAGCACAGGGACACCCGGTCTCCCCAAGACCACTCAGTATGGATCCCAATTAGCTCTCACTGATGGCTCCGAAGTTGGTAAATGGACAAATAAAAAAGGAAAACTCTCATAGCGTATAACGTATAAAAGTTAGGGTTTAATAAGTCTTGCACTTACATGGATTCGATGCAAAAACGGCATAAAACAATTCGATCCGAAAACCTCTCGCTATTCGACTGGGAAACTCTGCCTGCGTGCAGGACGGAACGCGATGATGTCACGGCACCCTACGATCGTTTCGTCTCGATAGGACTTCAACGGGGGATTCGCCGGATGTTGACAACATCACGTGTGAGAGTTTAAATAGCAGCGGGTTCCATTTTGAAAAAGGGAAAACTCAGGCTAAGCCACTGTATTAACTAAGGGCAAACCAAAAGGAAGCCAAGGACTCCATTTTGAAAAAGGGAAAGCCAGGGCAAGCTCCATTATTAGCTATGGGCTGATAGAACAAAAGAATAGCAAGAGAGGTAAAAAGAATATATGTAAATAACAGATCATCCTGATAGAAAAGTATTCAAATCAGAATAAATATATACAAACTGAATTAAGGTCAGAGCTGATATATATAGAAAACGCAGCAAAGTTTAGCAGTAAACAGGAGAGGCATCGGATTGTACAGTGATTGGATCGGTGAATAGTTGCATAGATCAAATACCCGAGTCAGCACATGAGTTCATCAAGTTATGAAACAAAACATCATGTGACTCAGGAAAATAACAAGCAAATACATCATTAAATGAATAATGTGTTTTTTTTTTTTTTTTTTTTATTTTATTTATGAAAGGATATTTATATTCTAAAATTAATAAAATTTATATATGAAACATAAATCAAATCATAATAAAAGTATTTCTATAAATTAAATAGAAGAATGGGTCAGCCTGTAAGGCTAATTAAAATATATTAAGAATTATTTAAAAAGCAATTAATATCCCAATCAACGTTCAGACAGAACGGAATAAAGGATTTTAAACAAAAAATCCACCGAGTTTCAAGTCGGGAGATGGCTCGAACCATATTAGTACCTCTCCAGTGGGGGCGGATATTGTCTATAGCAAAAAAGCTAGTCCCTTTTAGTTGTCTACCGTGATACTTGTCATAGTGTCTGGAGAGGTTATGTTTTGGAAAACCGCTTTTGATCCTGCCCACATGTTCACTAAGTCTGATATGTAGTTCCCTTTTAGTGCGACCGATATATTGTTTCGAGCATGGACACTGTATCATATATACTACATACTTGGTTGAGCAAGTGATAAAAGATTCGATCTCATAGGTTTTAGACGTAACCGAGGATTGAAACATAGTGCATTTACGATCCCTGAATGAATTCATTTTGCAAATACTGCACTTACGGCAGGGAAAAAAACCTTTTAAGGATTGAAAAAATTGTAAAGTTTTTGGTGGGTCGATAACATTCGGGGCTAGGTTATGCCGCAAAGATGGCGCTCCTTTAAAGATAAGGACCGGATCGGGGGGAATATGTGCCCCTAGGATTTTATCACTCTTTAAAACCCCCCAATGTTTTTTAAGGATTTTTTTAATAGAGAAATGTTGGTTGGAATATCTTGTAGTCATAGACCAACCAAATTTCTCAGAGGAAGCGACATTAGTTTTACTACTTCTTACCAGCAAAGACTCTCTATCCATCCGCTCTACCTTATTTATTGTTTCATTAATGGTATCCTCTTCATAACCCTTATTAAGAAACCTTTGTTTCAAAGTGTTGGATTGTTCATGAAAGTCAGTTAATTTCCGAGCAATTACGTCTTAAGCGTTGGAATTGGCCCTTTGGTACTGCTGTTAACCAAGATCTATGGTGGCAGCTTGTAACCGGGATGAAAGCGTTACGGTCCGTCTCCTTAAAAAACGTGTTAGTAATAAGTATTCCATCTTTAACGAGAATATTGAGGTCTAGAAAGTGGATCTGAGAGGTACTGGTTTCGTATTGTAATGAGATCCCTCTTCTATTGTCATTGAGTTGGGAAAAAAATATTTCCAGTGATGTAATGTCTCCCTCCCAGATCATTAGCACGTCATCAATATAACGTTTCCATAATCGTAATTCGACTGGTGGCTGAATGTCGATTACTTCTCTTTCCCAGTAGGCTATGAACAAATTGGCTAAACTGGGGGCAAATTTAGCTCCCATTGCCACCCCGCAGATTTGCAAGAAAAAAGAGCCACCAAACCAAAAATAGTTATGTGTTGTGGCAAATTTTAATAATTCCAAAATAAATTCACGTTGTAAGGCTGGTAGATCAGGGTTTTGTTGAAGATA
This sequence comes from Rana kukunoris, assembly GCA_029574335.1. Classification (NCBI taxonomy): domain Eukaryota; kingdom Metazoa; phylum Chordata; class Amphibia; order Anura; family Ranidae; genus Rana; species Rana kukunoris. The sequence goes on from CM056053.1 coordinate 238,661,416, forward strand.
AAAATCAACCGCCTGTAAACCGTGTTGGTGAGAGATCACAGTGTACAGCGAGGCTACATCAGCCGTCGCAAGAATGAACCCTTCCTTCCATTGGAATTCTCTTAATATATTTAGAACCTCAGTGGTGTCACACAAGAAGGCTGGAGTGGTGGAAACTAAGGGTTGTAAAAAATTGTCTACATACTTTCCGATTCTAGCGGTCACGGAGTCGATACCGCTAATAATAGGACGGCCTGGTGGTTTAGTCAAGCTTTTGTGCAATTTTGGTAAGTAGTAGATAACCAGTACCCGTGGCGTGATGGGTATGAGATGTGCGTGTTCTTTTTTATTTAGTATCCCTTTTTGTAAGCCTTGATCCACAAGGGTGGAAAGTAGCTTCCTATATTTGACTGTAGGGTTGGAGGGTAAGAATGTATAGGTGGTATGATCTGATAGCTGTCGATTCATTTCCTCCACATAGTGGGCTTTGTCTAGAATGACAATGCCACCCCCTTTATCTGCTGGCTGGATTACTAATTCAATTCAATTAGAACACACACATCTCATACCCATCACGCCACGGGTACCGGTTATCTACTACTTACCAAAATTGCACAAAAGCTTGACTAAACCACCAGGCCGTCCTATTATTAGCGGTATCGACTCCGTGACCGCTAGAATCGGAAAGTATGTAGACAATTTTTTACAACCCTTAGTTTCCTCTACTCCAGCCTTCTTGCGTGACACCACTGAGGTTCTAAATATATTAAGAGAATTCCAATGGAAGGAAGGGTTCATTCTTGCGACGGCTGATGTAGCCTCGCTGTACACTGTGATCTCTCACCAACACGGTTTACAGGCGGTTGATTTTTATCTTCAACAAAACCCTGATCTACCAGCCTTACAACGTGAATTTATTTTGGAATTATTAAAATTTGCCACAACACATAACTATTTTTGGTTTGGTGGCTCTTTTTTCTTGCAAATCTGCGGGGTGGCAATGGGAGCTAAATTTGCCCCCAGTTTAGCCAATTTGTTCATAGCCTACTGGGAAAGAGAAGTAATCGACATTCAGCCACCAGTCGAATTACGATTATGGAAACGTTATATTGATGACGTGCTAATGATCTGGGAGGGAGACATTACATCACTGGAAATATTTTTTTCCCAACTCAATGACAATAGAAGAGGGATCTCATTACAATACGAAACCAGTACCTCTCAGATCCACTTTCTAGACCTCAATATTCTCGTTAAAGATGGAATACTTATTACTAACACGTTTTTTAAGGAGACGGACCGTAACGCTTTCATCCCGGTTACAAGCTGCCACCATAGATCTTGGTTAACAGCAGTACCAAAGGGCCAATTCCAACGCTTAAGACGTAATTGCTCGGAAATTAACTGACTTTCATGAACAATCCAACACTTTGAAACAAAGGTTTCTTAATAAGGGTTATCAAGAGGATACCATTAATGAAACAATAAATAAGGTAGAGCGGATGGATAGAGAGTCTTTGCTGGTAAGAAGTAGTAAAACTAATGTCGCTTCCTCTGAGAAATTTGGTTGGTCTATGACTACAAGATATTCCAACCAACATTTCTCTATTAAAAAAATCCTTAAAAAACATTGGGGGGTTTTAAAGAGTGATAAAATCCTAGGGGCACATATTCCCCCCGATCCGGTCCTTATCTTTAAAGGAGCGCCATCTTTGCGGCATAACCTAGCCCCGAATGTTATCGACCCACCAAAAACTTTACAATTTTTTCAATCCTTAAAAGGTTTTTTTCCCTGCCGTAAGTGCAGTATTTGCAAAATGAATTCATTCAGGGATCGTAAATGCACTATGTTTCAATCCTCGGTTACGTCTAAAACCTATGAGATCGAATCTTTTATCACTTGCTCAACCAAGTATGTAGTATATATGATACAGTGTCCATGCTCAAAACAATATATCGGTCGCACTAAAAGGGAACTACATATCAGACTTAGTGAACATGTGGGCAGGATCAAAAGCGGTTTTCCAAAACATAACCTCTCCAGACACTATGACAAGTATCACGGTAGACAACTAAAAGGGACTAGCTTTTTTGCTATAGACAATATCCGCCCCCACTGGAGAGGTACTAATATGGTTCGAGCCATCTCCCGACTTGAAACTCGGTGGATTTTTTGTTTAAAATCCTTTATTCCGTTCTGTCTGAACGTTGATTGGGATATTAATTGCTTTTTAAATAATTCTTAATATATTTTAATTAGCCTTACAGGCTGACCCATTCTTCTATTTAATTTATAGAAATACTTTTATTATGATTTGATTTATGTTTCATATATAAATTTTATTAATTTTAGAATATAAATATCCTTTCATAAATAAAAAAAAAAAAAAAAAAAAAACACATTATTCATTTAATGATGTATTTGCTTGTTATTTTCCTGAGTCACATGATGTTTTGTTTCATAACTTGATGAACTCATGTGCTGACTCGGGTATTTGATCTATGCAACTATTCACCGATCCAATCACTGTACAATCCGATGCCTCTCCTGTTTACTGCTAAACTTTGCTGCGTTTTCTATATATATCAGCTCTGACCTTAATTCAGTTTGTATATATTTATTCTGATTTGAATACTTTTCTATCAGGATGATCTGTTATTTACATATATTCTTTTTACCTCTCTTGCTATTCTTTTGTTCTATCAGCCCATAGCTAATAATGGAGCTTGCCCTGGCTTTCCCTTTTTCAAAATGGAGTCCTTGGCTTCCTTTTGGTTTGCCCTTAGTTAATACAGTGGCTTAGCCTGAGTTTTCCCTTTTTCAAAATGGAACCCGCTGCTATTTAAACTCTCACACGTGATGTTGTCAACATCCGGCGAATCCCCCGTTGAAGTCCTATCGAGACGAAACGATCGTAGAGTGCCGTGACATCATCGCGTTCCGTCCTGCACGCAGGCAGAGTTTCCCAGTCGAATAGCGAGAGGTATCGGATTTCGGATCGAATTGTTTTATGCCGTTTTTGCATCGAATCCATGTAAGTGCAAGACTTATTAAACCCTAACTTTTATACGTTATACGCTATGAGAGTTTTCCTTTTTTATTTGTACATGTACCCACTTCGCAGCCATCAGTGAGAGCTAATTGGGATCCATACTGAGTGGTCTTGGGGAGACCGGGTGTCCCTGTGCTCCATAAGACTGGTGCAAAACAGTCTTTCTTTGCGGTAAGCAGGCATTCTTACCTCACAAATTTTTGGTGTTTTCTCCCTTTCTCCATCTGTCGGGTATTGGATTTCATCTGACCAATTTTTCTTCACATTCATTTTCATCACCAAGATTAACACCGGACTTTACTACTAGATCACTCATTGTTAGAAGATTTCTTTCTTTTCAACTTATACCATATATCCTCAGTGTTATATTCTATATGATTGTTCTCATTGGTAATCTTTTTCAATTGTTTCATTATCAATATTCCCACCGGACTTTACTACTAGATCCTTGAACATTTATGCTGATTCACATTTTCAGCAAGGTGTATATCATTTTATTTTTACTTCATTTATTGATGAATGTTGTATCATATTAACCTTCTTTTCACTTTAGCGCTGCACCCTCTTTTATTTTTTATGCTTTATTGATTGTTGTACACGATTTTGTGCCAGCTGCTTACACGTCCACTTTATCATTGGTATTAATTTTTGATCAGCGCAGCGTCACCCCTTAGGGGTTTTTTTCTCTTATATATAGCTATGTCAGGGCTGAACACATTAGGTTAACATCAGATCTTATGGAGGACCTTCTGGTATGGGTGAAATTTTTTGACTTGTATAACGGCCATTCATTTTTTCAAACGGAATGTGTATGCTCATCAGAGATGGAATTATACACGGTTGCGGCTGGATCATTTGGTTTTGTTGCAATATGGGGCAATCACTGGTGCTGTACTGTATGACCAGAAAGATGGATTCAAATAAAAGCAACTAAGAGCATAGTTCTACTCAAACTATTCCTGTTGATTGTAGCGTTGGAAATATGGGGCGATACATTTGCCAATAAAATAATTCTAATTAGTTCTGATAATAAAGAAGTTATTTATAAAATATAAATATATTAGTTAACTTATTCCATATTAATATAACAATTCCTTTTTATTGTAACTTATAATTATACTTCAGACAGGAGGCTCATATCTTATGCATTATCTTTCTTTAATAAATGCTCATAGCAGAACAATTCTTAAAATAGTTTAAAACCAAAATCAATAGAAAAAAGAAAAAACTACGTTTCCCAGCAGTCTTAGTCTGTGGCCACTCCCCTTCTGCCTCTATATAAGGACTGCTGACCCTCAGAACTTCCTCTTTCTTTCTGCTCATAGATACGGAACAGATAAGTGTTTTTTCTCTTTATACTGTCTCTATCTGAAAGTTATTATTAGTGCTGTTTTTTCCTTATAGGTTTGCCTTTGAGGCAGCGCACACGCTTTTGGGTGAGGGTCTTGCCCCCTGACCTGATATAATTGTTCCCCTCATTTCCGGCGCCCTCTCCTACCTGAAAGGCCGGCCGCCATTTTACCTCATTCGCGCGCAGCAAGGGAGTCAGACAAACTCACAATCCCCTCTTTGCCGCCGAGATCTCGTTGCCGCGATCTCGCGAGATTACGCCGGCCAATGGGAAGGTCCCGAGGCCGTAATCTCGCGGGATTTCGTAAGGAACGAGCGTTTCTTCCCCTTCCCTCACACCACAGCAACAGAACCGCTGCGGATGTGTGAGGGAGAGGGTGAGCGGTTCACAAGATAGCTTTCCCCACAACTATGGCTGAAGGAAATGGTTCTCCCACAATGGGAGATAGCATGCCACAAGGAGCATCTGGATTTCTGAGCGCTGCTCAAATCCAGGAGTTAGTCACTCGGTCCGTCCAAGCTGACATGGCTGCAGTTTCTCTCCCTTCAGGACCACAAGCTCCAATCCATAACACCCCCTCACCGCTGGCCATATTTGATGAGCCACAAGTGAAGAGGGGTAAATCCTCCCAGAAGAGGAAACATGTGGCACTGCATACTGACTCCCCGGCAGGGGAAGTAAACAATATGTTTGAGGCATTACCTTCCCCGGAATGCCACCCCACGCATCCCTCGGACCCTTTTCAACCCCTGGGCCTCAGGGAGTCAACTCAGAGGCACGCACCGTCGAGACGGACGAAACCAAATTCGTTCGTCCTCGATTCGGACGATATTTCATCGGCCGATTCATCTCAATATGAGGATTCTGGGTCCGATGAGGACGACAGAGCGGATGCTGGGTCATTGGCGCTCCCCCTCGACGCCAACCCTGATGATCAGGGCAATACTTTAACCGACGCCCTTGGCGAACCGCTTTTTCACCCGGATGCCATTTCTCATCCCCGCTCGGGTGATTGGGCCCCGTTACCTCACGTGGCCCAATATGTTGAATTTTGGGCACGTAGGCCCTTGGATAAAGCAAATCGCAATAAATTGCGAGCAGAATGTCCACGCCCTCACATTCCTAAAAAAGTGGTTCATACCCCAGAGATTGATCCTATCCTAGCCAAATATTTGACTAAATCCGGGAAATTTTCCAAAAAGGGCGTCGACCGTTCCTTTCGGAACATTCAAGACCGCTTATTGGACCTCCTCGGCCCACTCACAAAAATCCTGAACCTCTCCGAACAGGCGGTGGTTTCAGACACGGTTATTGATGTAACCCAACTCCGTGGTTGGGCTCAGCGGGCCATATGCCTTCTTGGAAATGCGAACTCAACCTGCTCCACGGAACGTAGGCGTTCCATCCTGATGCGCCTTGATCCACAATTGGCTCATTTAGCCAAAACTGAACCGGGCCCGAGTGCTGAGGGATTGCTGTTCGGTGATTCCCTAGTCAGGGATATAAACAAATTTGTGGGGCTATTCAATAGCCTAGACAAGGCCCAATCTTCTCTCAAACGAGCGGGCAATGCCAAGATTTTTGCCCGGGCCGGCAGAGGTAGAGGCCGCTCTGCCGGCCGCAGCCAATCATACAGGCCATTTAACAGAACAACGACATCTCACTATGCTCCGACCCATACCTCATACGCCGCAGTGGCTCAACCGGCGCCCTTCTTTCCACCCCGAGGGAGGCCATGGAGAGGACGAGGGAGCAGAGGAGACCCTCGATCATGCCCGTTTATCGGTGAGTCCAAATGTTACCACTTGTTGTCACAAGCCTGTGGGGGGACGACTGAGATTTTTTACCCACGCCTGGTCTGCGATTACGGCAGACCCGTGGGTACTAAATACCATCCGAGGTTTTCACATAGAACTCTTATCCCCCCCTCTACTGGGCGTCATACCGGCACCCATTTATCTCAACACACAAAACGCAATGTTGATAGACAACGAATTACGGGACCTCATATCCAAACAGGCCGTCATAGAAGTCGATCCAAACTCCCCAGGGTTCACCAGCAACCTTTTCCTGGTAAAGAAGAAAGGGGGCGGCTTCCGTCCTGTGATAAACTTACGGGAGTTAAACCAACACGTGGTGTATCGCCACTTCAAAATGGAGGGGATTCATTGCCTCAGAGATCTTCTTCAACCAGGAGATTGGTTAGTGAAGGTAGACCTGAAAGACGCCTACCTCACGGTACCCATGAACCCGGGCTCACGACATCTACTGCGTTTCCTGTGGGGGGGACGCGCGTGGCAGTTTACATGCCTACCATTTGGACTGTCATCGGCCCTGTGGTGTTTCACCAAGCTGTTGAAACCGGTCGTGGCGACCTTACGGAGCAGAGGTGTACGTCTCATAATCTATCTGGACGACATCCTCATCATGGCGCACTCCAGATCACTAATCCGGGCTCATATGTCCTGGACGGTGAATCTGTTAGAAGGGTTAGGTTTTCTCATCAATCAAGAGAAATCTATTTTGATCCCGACTCAAGAGTTAGAATTCCTGGGCTTCTTGGTGGACACCAATCGGGCGATCCTCCGCCTTCCCAAAGCGAAGCTCGCGCTGATCCGCAAGGAGATCAGATCAGTGCTGCGCAAACAAGGCGTATCACTCCGGATTCTGGCCAGGATAGTGGGTCTTTTAGCGGCCTCTATTCAAGCCATTTTCCCGGCCCCCCTCCACTACAGGGCACTTCAGCGTCTGAAGATACTGCATCTTCGGCAGGGTCTTCGTTACGCAGACGTTATTCCACTGTCCACGGAAGCCGAAATGGAACTACAATGGTGGCTGAGACATGCCATCGATTGGAATGGCAAGTCAATTTTCAACCCACAACCAGACGTTATTCTGGAATCCGACGCGAGTCGGAAAGGTTGGGGAGCTCGCTTGGGCGAGACGTCGACAGGAGGGTTTTGGTCCGGCCAAGAGTCCATATTGCACATCAACGCCTTAGAACTCCTAGCGGCTTTGTTCGCAGTCCAGAGTTTCCTTTCGGAATACTCCGACTGCTGCGTGTTAATACGCATGGACAATATCGCGGCGGTTCAATACATCAATCGCCTAGGCGGCACCAGATCCAAGATTCTGGCGAATCTCGCCAAAGACATTTGGCAGTTTTGCATGGATCGCAACATTGTTCCGATAGCGGAGTACATACCGGGTGTTTCCAATATCGTTGCAGACTGGAATTCCCGATATCTATCGGATTCCAGCGAGTGGGGTTTGGACCGATCCACGTTTGCCCAAATCAACCAACTCTGGGGGCCCCTAGGGGTGGACTTGTTCGCCTCCCGCCTCAACCATCAATTACTCCGCTATTTCAGCTGGAGACCAGACCCGGGGGCCAAGGCGGTGGACGCATTCCGCCAATGGTGGAACGGGGAGACACACTATGCGTTTCCACCCTTCGCAATGATCCCCAAGACCTTGTTGCAGATCGCTACCCAGAACGCGACAGTGGTACTGATCGCACCCTGGTGGCCGACGCAACCATGGTTTCCACTTCTCCTGGAGATGGTCATAGACCACCCCCGGGTGCTTCCCTCGGTTCCGCACATTCTACAACACCAGTCCAAGACGGTACATCCTTTGGTATTGGACGGCTCTCTGACCCTTCTGGCCTGCCTGATATCGGGGTCATCGGTGTTAGCGAAGACCTTTCACAATCAGCTAGAAATCTCCTCGCCATGGCCTGGGCCCCCGGGACTCGATCGGCATATAGATCGGCCTGGGGAATCTGGGTGCGTTGGTGTCTTCAACGGCAGGCTGATCCTTTTCAAGCACCTATAACGCTTGTCGTTAACTTTCTTGCGGATGCGTTCGATTCCGGTAAGGCATATCGCTCTATCAATGTATATAGGTCCGCCATCTCAGCCCACCATGGTTTGGTGGACTCACTGCCAGTGGGCAAACATCCAGTAGTCTGCAAACTAATGCGAGGGATAAAATTCAAACGCCCCCCTCGTCCTAGGTATCAAACAACCTGGGACGTCTCCAAAATCCTTACCATGTTTTCTGATTGGGACGATAACGAGTCGTTATCTCTCAAACTCCTGTCATTTAAACTTACTGTCCTCTTATGCTTGGTCTCAATTAAACACGTCTCAGACGTAAAGGCTTTAGAGGTCTCCAGACGTCAATTTTCCCCGCAAGGTGTACAATTCTCGGTGGTCCGCAGAACCAAGACTGACCTGACGTCAATATTTTACCCTTTCTTCACTGAACACCCACGACTTTGTGTGGTTCGGTGTTTGCAAACCTACGAGTCTCACACGACGGACTTGCGTTCTCCGGAATCGTCCCAACTCCTACTCTCTTACATCGCACCCCATCGCCCAGTAACTTCCGCTACCCTAGCTAGATGGGTTAGATCAACTATGGCCATGGCGGGCATAGACATATCCCAGTTTGGGGCTCATTCATCCAGAGGAGCCATGGCTTCCAAGGTGATCAAAGCAGGGGGTTCCTTGTCGGACCTACTTCTCGCGGCCGATTGGTCCTCTGAGACCGTCTTTCGCTCCTTTTACTTCAGACCAGAGGAACATGTGGCCATGACAATCTTGTAATTATATTCATTGTTGTGTATATATATATATTGTATATCTCTCTTTTTGAATGTGACATGTATTGCTGATGCTAAGCTTTGAACTTGCATAAGATATGAGCCTCCTGTCTGAAGTATAATTCGAGATTTTCCTAGCATGTGACGGAAAATATTGATTATATGAAGACAGGAGGCGAGTATCTTCCCTCCCTACCCATCCCTATTACATACATCTGTCTTGTTTCAGGATGCTGATAACATCCGATTCCGCTGGATATTGACGACCTGCATTTCAGGATTGTTTTAAGCCGTTCGGACGCCCTGTTGGCTACGATTCATGGTTGTTGGTCCTCGTTGGGACTTATCTACGCCAGTCAAGATATTTTCTCCGGATGGAGGAACAAACGGAAGGACCGAAGATTCGGATGTGGAAGTGCGTCGGAGGCCAAGTTACGTTTACCGTTGGATTTCGCAAAAGAAAGAGGAAGTTCTGAGGGTCAGCAGTCCTTATATAGAGGCAGAAGGGGAGTGGCCACAGACTAAGACTGCTGGGAAACATAGTTTTTTCTTTTTTCTATTGATTTTGGTTTTAAACTATTTTAAGAATTGTTCTGCTATGAGCATTTATTAAAGAAAGATAATGCATAAGATACTCGCCTCCTATCTTCATATAATCAATATTTTCCGTCACATGCTAGGAAAATCTCGAATTATTTTAATATTTTCCATATGAAACTAGATGATGTAGTACTCCTTCTTTCAGTGCTTCTGCTAAATACAAGTCCTTCACGAGGCAGGTGGTGTGCAAACTTGTTCTCATGTTATTCTTTTCTTCCTTCTCTTCTTCCTACGTTGTCTAGGCAATGTCCATTCTTTTTTGCCCTTATTGATTTTACCTTTTTCTGTGTCTAAAGCGTACAGTTATTTGGCGGCCTCTTGCTGTCAACACTGTTTTTCTTTCATTCCTTCAAGAAGTCTAGCTTCTATGGGATTAATGTCACTGGCTGAAGAAGGAACCAATGAGCTGTTCTGAAACGCGTCCCGCTATTATGACATACTTCCTGTATTCCACGCTGGTTCCCGTACTGCTTCCTCTGACGTCATTCCCGGGCTCCAGCATTACTATGTCTCCTAAGCCTGAAGCATTCACCGGCTGTTGCCTCTTGGATTACACTGGAAGTACTATTACACACTGGGACTGCCCTGCTTTTGTAACCTTTCCTGAAGACACTTACTACATTCTCCTGTTCATCTTTTATTTTGTAAGTGTTTTAACCCTTTGGTTATTTTCTGCACTTAGAGGCGCCTTGTTTTTTTTTTCTGTTCATACGCAGAAAATTGCCTATCAACAAAATCCCATCTGGTAGTTAAATTACTTATCTGGTATTTTTTTGTTTACGTTTTAATATCTGGGTAAAAGCAAGACACGTTCCAGGTTAGGATAATCAAATTGTGGATGCAATATCTTGATTGAAGATAAAACAATTCTGTCAGCTTCTGCCAAATACAGACAAGGAAGGACACGTATGTCCCAAACATCTTTGGAATCTAATCTATGAATTCTAATCTAATCTATGAATTCTGATGCAGTCAATCAAGAATTTGGTGGCTAACAGTACATTGGCCGAATACTGTACATGGCTGCATGGCAGAGGTGGAATAAATTAATCAGGTAATTTGAGATGCAGTTAGAGTCTCCTTCAGAAACAAACATTCAAATATTTTTATGTACACTGGTGCAGGAGGAGCTATCCTATAGTCAGATCGACAAGATACTGGCAGGGGTGTAATTTTTCTTTAAATTGCAAGGTTAACCTCAGTGTACATCTTTATTCTCTATAAAACAAGCTATTATAGGTTACAAAAAGAATTCTCTCCCAGATACTAGAAGGTCCATCTCTGTCTCATTGCTTAAGGAAATTTGTAGAGTTACAAAAATGGTATGCTTCTCTGGATTTGAGTCTATATTATTTAAAACCGCTTTTGTATTAGCATTTTTTGGCACTATGAGAATATTGTAATTGTTAGCCAGAAGAAAAAATATGGGCCCAGATTCACGTACATCTGCGCATTATTGGACCGGCGTAGCGCACCGCCTTTACGTTAGACTTGCGCAATTTTGTTGCGTAATCACCCTATCCTCGTAGCTTTTGCGCAGGAAATTGTGCATACGTAAAGTTTTTTCAGAGGCGTAAGGAGGAGTAATACAAATTGGGAAGGACGTGGGCGTGTTACATTGAAATGAGCCGTGACCCCATGCAAATGAAGGGCCGGCCGGCTCGCGCATGCGCGCTTGAAGCAGACCATGTCAGCTCCGCTGTGCGCATGCTCACAAAACTCGGGAGCAGCGCAATCAGTGAAATTGGAAATGGACTAGGGCAACGTTGTGAACTACGCAAACAGCATAAATAGACACACACAAACGCACTTGCATTGCAAAAGTACATCCCTTTGTCCCTTCCCATTTAACGAAGTGCTTGTGTCCTGTTGTTCGTTGCGGTGTGTTTTGTAGTTGTCAGATTAGTGTTCTGTGTGATTAAGTGTTTGTTAGTAGATTTTTGAAAGTGGTTTTTGATAAGTGTTTGAGAGACTGTTTGTTTGATTGATATATTTGTGTTTGTTTCTTTTCCTGCTGTATTTTTGTTTTGTTTTTGGGTGACTGTTTCTTGCTGAGTAGTTTTCTCTCTGTGTGTTTTTTTTTGATTGGTTGTGCTTGTTTGTGTGCGTGAATTTTGTTGACTGGGACTGAGTTTTTTTGGAAGGATGACTGAGAGAAAACGAAAGCTGAATTTTACAGTTGTGGAAAAACAGATTCTTGCCCGGGCCATTAGCGAGTATGGGCGTTACCTCCACGGCCCAGAGAGTGCCAACACCACCCCGGCCAGGAGGAGGGAGATTTTGGATAGGATCACTGACCAGGTGAATTCAGCGGGGCAGGGGGAGACACGGACCCGGTCTGGGATTGACAAAAAAATCAATGACCTCCGGCGTCTGGTCAAACAGAAGCTGGCCAGAATGCATGCCCATGCCAGGGGCACAGGAGGGGGCCCACCATGCCGTATTAGGCTGACAGTGGAGGAGCGTGCGGTGGCCCTGACCTTTCATCGGCATGAAGTTGAGGGCCTGCCCGGCTTTGACTCAAGTCCGGAGCCCGTGGTGCCAGGTAAGTATTTTTTTTAATATCAGGTGTGTAGCATGTGTGGGGGAGGGGGTGAAAGGGAATATGTGGCAAGTGTGTGGATCCTCCAACCTGTGAATGTTTTGTGTCATCCACAGATGTGCAGGAGGGTGCAGGGCCATCTGGCCTGACCGCACCAACCCCAGGACAGCAGCCTAATGAGGCCCCCCCAACAAGGCCGGAGTCCGCGGAGGAGGTTAAAGAGGAGCAGGAGAATCATGAGGAGGAGGAGGAGAATCATGAGGAGGAGGAGGAGAATCATGAGGAGGAGGAGAATCATGAGGAGGAGGAGTCCATGTCAGGCACTGGACGTTTGGTTTTTGAGGACTCTTCCCCTCTGGCTGGCAGCAGGCAGGCCTCCCTAAGGGGGAGCCCCCCCCTCCTCCCCCAACATGGCTCCCCTCACAAGGGCCTCCCCTTCTCCCCGGGCCACAGGCATCAGCTGGAGGCAGGATGTCATCCCAGACCACCAGGGGGGTGGCCGATCTCCTGCCCGCCACTCTGAGAAGGGACCAGTTCCTCCAGACCCGCCATCTGGGACAGGTCAGCCAGACATTGGTGCGGATGGAGGAGAGCCTGTCCTCCATCAAGGATACGCTGGGGAACCTGGACTCCCACTCCCGGGCTTTCACAACATGCCTAAATAAACTGCAGATGACATCAGCAGGCGTTGGGCAGGATGTGAGGGCCCTTACCCTGGCTATCCAGGCCAACACGGCAACACTTGGTGCTGCCCTGGACAGAATAGCCGTGGCCTTGGAGGGCAGGCCGCCAGGTGGGCAGAGATCAGGGGCTGCTCCTCCTTCCCCGGTTTTACCCCTTCCCCATGAGTCTCCCCTGAGAAGCCCGGGCCGTGGCCGGGGGCGCCCCAGGCGTGGCTCACGCAAAGGGCAATAATTTGTTTTCCCCCTTTTATTTTATTTTTTTTAAAAAAAATTTTTTTTTGCTGGAAATTTTTTGCTTTTGCAGGTCATTTATTTTTTATTTTTTTGGGTTGTGAATGCTGTGTGAATGTGGGGGTGACATTCCTGCCGGAAAAGGGGTGTCACCCTCAATTTTGGTGGAGAAGGGTTCCCCTGGACCAGGGAGAAGTGATCCCCAGGTCCGTGTGAATGGTGTATGAATGTACAGTGACATAATTGGAGCCTTGGCGTGGCGTTGCTGCTCACAAGTCCTGCATGGTGGACTGGTGCCAATCCAATTTGATGTGGATGTGGGGTGTGGGTGCTAGGGATCACAGTGTTGTGCATGCATGCATTCTCATTGTGCCGTGATTAATGTGTGTGTTTAACGTGCAAAGATGCCCAATGTGAGCTGTCTCCTGGCTGCTCTTCCCTCAGAAGACGGGGTAGCCTCGGTTAGGGGGGATTGTCTGGTTCAGGGGTCAGGTCATCACGTAGGTCAATCTGCAGGCTCTTTCTTTCTGCAAAGTTGTGCAGCATGCAACATGCACCGATGATCTGGCACACGAAGTTTGGGGAATACAAGAGGGTACCCCCAGACTTATCCAGGCATCGGAAACGTGACTTTAGGAGGCCAAAGGTGCGCTCCACCACTGCTCGTATTTGGGCATGTGCTTGATTGTATCTTTCCTCTCCTGGGGTTTGGGGGTTTCCGGATAGGAGTCATGAGATGGGGTCCCAGTGGATATGCAGAGTCACCTGTAAGGGAAAAGACAGGAGGATGTTAGTCATGCATGTGCCCCTTGTGATGTGCATCATGGGAGGGGATAGTCATGCCTGACTCCCATGTCACTCACCAACCAGCCAGGTGTCCCCATACACGTTCTGATCGAATTCCATTCGGATGTGGCATTGATTGTATATGTAACTATCATGGCTGGACCCTGGGTGTTTGGCACGGACGTGCCATATGAGGCCTTGGGCATCGACTATCACCTGTACATTGATGGAATGCCAATGCTTCCGATTGCGGTACATGTGCTCTGTCTCCTGGGGGGGCTGGAGTGCCACATGTGTGCAATCAATGGCCCCCACAGTGCGTGGGAATCTGGCAATTCTGTAGAAATCTGTCATTGCCTTCAGCCGCAGCTCCTCAGTGGTGGGTTTGATGATTTGGTTGGCCATGCGTCTGAGAATTGCAGGGACAACCTGGTGCACACATCTGCTCATGGAGGATTGTGACATCCCAGCCACCACTCCACTTGTACGCTGAAAAGAGCCACTGGAAAGGAAATGGAGTGTTGCCAGTACCTTGACCAGTGGCTGCACTGCATGTGAGCGTTGTGTTGAGCTGGTGATGTCATCCTGCAGGGTTGTGGTTAATTCCAGGATGGCATGAGGGGTGAATCTGAAGATGCGAAACACCTCAGAATCACCCATGCCAAACAGGTCTATGCGGGTGCGTTATATCCTCTCCCGTGCCATCCTCTGTGCCATCCTCCGTGCCCTCATCCTTCTTTGTTCATCTAAAGTCAGTAGTATAGCTATGTGCGACGATGCCCCTGGCATGTTGGCATACAGATTGTTGTGCAACACGTGTGACTGCTGAGCTGCTCACTAACAGTGTTGCTTTATCTAACAAGTAGACTTTTTTTCTCTTTTTAGACCAGCTTTTATATGCTCTAATTTTAGACAGGACATTTTGCTGTTGCGCCCACTGCGTCGCCTGCGCTGCCCCAACGTTGTTTTGTGGATCCCCGTAAGTCCCTCATTAGCATATTTGACTAGCAAATCAATGGTGTGTCTAGCGCACTTTTGCGTGGAAGGATGCACCAGTCTAACGAAATTACGCGGGACAAAATTTTTTTTTCGATTTTTTTGCGTATCTCGTTCTGTGGATGCCGCGCAACGAAACGCACGCGCACATTTCGACTTACGCACGCGCATCTCCTGTTGCGCAGGCGTAATCGCTCTGTGAATCTGGGCCATGGTGTCTGGCTTGTTGACCCATCGCGTATTGATTCACAGGGAAGGACTTAATATATTCATTGCACATTCCAAAACAGACAGTTCAGGAAAGGGTGTATGGATTACTCTTCATAGTTGCAGAGCAGTGTAAATGTGTCCATTAGGAACGGTAAACGAGTACTTTGCAATAAGACCATCCGGTAAAGACATTTTTTTGTTCATTTGGATGGGTCACCCCTTACAGGATATCAATTTAACATGGTTCTCAAAAAATACATGTTGAAGTTAGGGCTACAAGCATTTAATTTCACATCCCACTCATTTAGGATTGGTGCAGCAACTAAAGCTGCAAACATGGGCCTTGATGCAGCAATAATGAAAAGAATAGGAAGATGGGATTCACAGCGATTTAACATATATGTTAGACATGATTTCGCTCTTTAATTTCTCTTAGCGGTAATAGAAGAATGATTTGGATCCTGGGCCACTCCTTTATATTTTGGCCCAACAAAGGATCCAGGTTGAGATGTTATACACCTAATCTGTCAATGGACCTCAGAAATTTTTAGTTTTTATGGAGAGGAAATTGTGGTCTGAAATAGTTAAATTTGTCTTTTTACTTTCAAAGTATTTTATTTTATATAGGGAACACAAAAACAAAGTCTTCCAACATTCAGAGATCGAAGTGATTACAATCCAGATTCAAGAAAGGTCAAGATAAAGGTCATACAAGCCTAAATGAAAAGGTAAACAACAGTAAACAGAGTTGGTTTCAGCAAGAAACATATTTGACACAAAACTACACCTATTCCAAACATTCCGTCATCCACACCCCTATAGGGATCAAACTGTGTGGATGACTAGGGAACAAGGTCAAAACAATAATTGAGGGCAAAAAGATTACTCTGGATTCACATATTTTCTAATAAACCAGTAGGAAGAGACAACCTGAAATAAACCTCTTCAAAAAAGAAGAAGAGGAAATGAGAAAAAAGAGAACAGATAGGGGAAGAAAAGAAAAAGGAAAACAGAAGACAAGTAGAAAGAAGGGAGAGCTGAAAGGAGAACCAGAAAAGGAGCACCTCCGCCAGACCATCAACCCTAACAAAGAACACGAGAAATTCCTCCATGAAAATCAACCACGGATATAAGTGTCCCAGGGCTCCCAAGTCTCCTCAAATTGTCGAGATGTATCCAAAAGGAAACCCACTAATTTTTCTTGTGACATTATCCAAGAATTTTTTTGTTTTGCAGCGCGAAGAGAGACCCTGGGAAGTTTCCAAGACTTTGTGATTGTGAGTTTGACCCCTAGAAATATAAAAAATATGAGCTTCTGGGTAAATTTGGAAATCTTGGGGATTCTAAAATTCAAAAGAGCGATCGAAGGAGACTTCGGAACCCTGACACCCGTAACCTTAAAGATCATGTGAAAAATGTTATTCCAAAAATCTCTAATCCTAGGACACTCCCACCAGACATGTAGCATGGTTCCTTCCAGCTGACACCCCCTAAAACACAGGGGGGACATAGAAGGGAAGATCCTAGATAGTCTGGATGGAGTCAAATACCATCTTGTTAAAACCTTAAGACAGGCCTCAGGTAAAGAAACATTAAGGATACCCTTATAGGAGCGAAAGAAGGTGGTATGCCAAGTTTCCAAGTCCCAGTTTTCCTGTAACTCGGTTTCCCAGGCAGTCATGTAACTAAGCTTCGTATCAGAATGGGCAAGTGACGAGTAAATTATTGAAATCCCGCCCCTCTGCTCCATAGCCTGACCACACCACAGCTCATATGGGGAAAATCGGGGAGGGCAGGGCTTAGTTTTCCAAATCGAGTGCAGAAAGTGAGAAATTTGTGAAAATCTAAAGTGTTCAGATTCAGGGAGATCCAATTTTTGGATACAAGTAGTTAGAGAAATAGGACCTGTTGATGTAAAGAAGTGACCTATGCGGAACAGGCCCTTATTCAACCACCAACTAAAAGTATTAATCTCCATCCCCCGAGGAAAATCCGGATTATGGAACAAATGATGGGCTCTAGGAACTACAGCACTAGCAGACTAGCAGTCAGTGAGGGAGGTGGATTAGCTACAGGAGCTCCACACGGCGCACGTCTCCCAGGAGTAGGAGCGTGTGTGCATTAGCTCCAGGCAGGCGTAGGAGGCAGACAGGCATGGTCCCTCCCAGCCCTGCTAGCCCAGTCCACACTCCAGTTCCAGCCTTGGAAAGTCCTGTGCCCCAATCTGATCTCTCCTCTCCTCCAGCTCAGCTCCCTGGCTCTCCGCAGGTAAGAGCCCTCCACCAAAGCTGCTGACGGCCGTCCTTTTCAGGATAAAGCCGCAGCAATACGGATCTCCATTGCTCCTTTCTTTGTCTCCCTGCACTCCCACACCTCCATCTTCTTCAGGGGCCCCCTCCCGCCACCTCCCCGCGGAAATTTCTGCCGTTTCTGGGGCTTTTTTGAGAGCACCGCGCCAGGCCGCCCTGAATCGCGGGGCCGCGGTCTAGGAAAGACCGCGGCTTCACTTGCGGCCTAACGGCGCGCCGCTCCCCACGCCTCTGTTGTCCTCACCCAGCTGCCAGGAAACCCCCCTGACCCCAGAAGGACAGTTACTCGGCCCTGTTTTCACCCTCTCAGCCCCCAGTTCTTAGAGAAGCACTCTGTCAGCCCTCATCCCACCGCCTGAGCAGGCAGCTATCCCACCAGACCAGCAACAGGGTCACCCTCTCAGCCCCAGCCCCCCCCCGTCTCTCCAACGTACAGAAGCTTGATCCAGGGGTTACACGATCGCCTCTTACAGGGGTCAGGAAGGAATTTTTTTCCCTACCGGAGCATATTGGCCGAGCGCCGCCAGGGTTTTTTGCCTTCCTCTGGACCATGCCAGGAGAGAGGAATTAGCCAATTCCTCTCCCCACTGCCCCAAAATCCCCCCCCCCGGTGTATTGGCGATCATGGCGTGTCGGCAATATTCTGCCGAAACCATTTGGAGTTTGAGGCAATGCGCCGCAATACTGCCAGCCATCACCAAAAAGGCCCTAAGAACTGAGCGACTATTGAGAATCGATCATAGATCGACGGTCAGACATTTCAGCCATTTACCCCAGCTCAAGCACATATCATGTGCTCTGATTAACACAAGATCGGCAGTAAAACACTGACTAGAAATCCGCGACTTCATTCAACAAAATGATCTAGACTGTCTCTTTATTACAGAAAGCTGGCTCACAGCCGACCGTAACACCATTCTAGGAGAACTGGTGCCAGATAATTACCGTATCATAACGGAAAACAGAATAGGGCAAAGAGGAGGCGGCCTGGCGGTGATCCACAAGACTCATCTTACGATCACCAAACCAGTCCGCCAAAACCCTCTTCCATTCATGGAAACCCTTACTCTGCAACTGCAAACAAATTCAAAGGAGACCGTCCACATTCTGCTCTGCTATAGGCCGCCCGGCCCAAAATCGCAGCTGCTATCATCATGGACGGATTTCTTCTCCACTTACACCCTCAACAGCAAACATCTTTTGCTGCTCGGGGATTTCAATCTCTGGGCCAACTCCTCACAAGACCCCATTGCCGACGCCTGTATTGACCACCTGGAAGGTTTAGGATTACAGCAACTAGTATGTGGGCCCACACAAGCTTCAGGTCACACACTTGATCTTATTTTCAGACAAGCTCTGGAAATAAAAATTTTAGAAAATGAAAAGTTGCCATGGACAGACCACCATGCAATTATATTCAGTATTTCCACCATCCCCCCTGCAACAAAAACATCAAATCCAGTGACAACACACTGGACTAGATGTCAGAAGAAGCTCCACTCGGAACTCTTCAAAACTACTTTAAGGAAAAAAATAGAAACAACTCAGCCGCATCAAACGGCCGTTGAAACATTGGAAGCCATAAACTCGGCCATGCTACAGTCAGCCGACTTGGTAGCGCCGAAACGAAGAACCCGCATTCGGAAAAACAACCGCAGCTGGTTTAACAACCAGCTGTCGTTACTGAAGCAAGAACGCAGAAGGGCAGAATCTGCCTGGAAAAGATGTTCTTCAGAGCTAAGCCTATCCATCTACAAGGCGACTACAAGAAAATACCACAAAGAAATTTTCCAAGCCAAGAAAAATGATTTTTCGGAGGCTATCAACGGTGCCCTAAACCGCCCCCGCGAACTCTTCAAGATGGTCACCCAGATCATGAAACCAGGATGCATTGAAGCCCCCAGTTCGGACACACAAGAATTTTGCAATGAACTATCGAATTACTTCATTAATAAAATCGAGGCAATCCGTTAAAGCATTCAGCAAAACAATTCCCCCCTCAGCCCCCCCTGCAGCCTCTCACACAGCACCCATAGTAATTCTCCTATATCAGGTAAGTTTACCCTGGAACCCATCTCCATTGAGACCACCAAGAATGTCATTGGCGCTTTGCGCAATGGCACAGCGCCAAATGACATTATCCCCACAAAACTGCTGAAGGAATGCGCCTACATCCTGGCTCCTCCCATCACGCAGTTTATCAACCAGTCTTTCTTGGAGGGCATAGTGCCCTCACAGTTGAAAGAGGGCATAATCCAACCCATCATGAAGAAACCCTCCCTGGACCCCAAGGACCCACTCCACCGCCGTCCCATAACAAGCCTCAACGTACTCTCAAAGATAATGGAAAAAGTAGTGGTACAACAGCTGCAACAGGATCTAGATACCTACAAGCTACTTGACCCATTGCAATCAGGCTTCCGTCCCGGACACGGGACGGAAACAGCTTTGCTGAAAGTATGGGACGATGTTCTCAAGGCCACAGACGAAGGAGAATCTTGTCTTCTGGTTCTGTTGGACCTAAGTGCAGCTTTCGACACTGTAGACCAAAAACTGTTACTGACTCAGCTTGCTGAAGTAGCCAGAGTCGCAGAATGCGATTTATCTTGGTTCTCCTCTTTTCTGGAAAACCGATCGCAAACAGTGAAGTTAGGACCTTTTACATCTGAGAAACGCACAGTAACATGCGGAGTCCCTCAAGGATCGCCTCTGTCACCAGTGCTGTTTAACATATATCTTCGTCCTCTTTTTGAGATTATCAGCAGCCAAAAACTGCTCTACCACTCATATGCAGATGACACGCAACTGTATTTCCGCACTGGATGACAAAGAGTTATCTTAAACTCAATGGAGCGAAAACAGAACTTCTCCTGTTTCACGCCAAGCGCAGGAATCATCTTTCAACAGCGTGGACCCCCCCCCCCGCCTATTTTGGGCAAGCTCATCACCCCTAGCGCCAAAGTCAAAAGCCTAGGGGTCATTTTTGACTCGTTTATGACAATGGACGCACAAATAGGGTCAGTAGTCAGCGGATCTCACCATCTACTGCGCCTACTACGCAGACTCACTCCGTTCATCCCTAAAGAAGATTTAGGGGTCGTGGTGGGAGCAACTGTAAACTCCAGGCTGGATTATGCAAATGCCCTTTACCTCGGACTCCCCAAGTACCAAATCGCTCGCCTGCAAGTCGTTCAGAATACGGCCGCCAGACTTGTGACTGGGAAAAAACCCTGGGAATCCATCTCACCTTCACTGAGAGCCCTTCATTGGCTGCCAGTTAAAGACAGAATTGCTTTTAAAGCTCTCTGTCTTACGCATAGATGTGTCCATGGGAATGCCCCCCTTTATTTATGCAAAATAATAAAAGCGCATAACCCCAATCACGTTTTGCGATCCACGAATCAGAACCTGCTCCAGGTTCCGAAAGCCAACTTCAAGTCCAAAGGAGAAAGAAGATTCGCGATCCAAGGTCCCAGACTATGGAACGCTTTACCAACCAGCATTCGGTTGGAGGAGAACCACCTAGCATTTAGGAAAAAGGTCAAGACTTTTCTCTTTTGATATCAAGGGAGACAGGAACAACAAGCGCCCAGAGGCGATTCATTTCGCATGTGCCGCGCTATACAAGTTTTCATTCATTCATTCATTCATTCACTGAGCTAGGGGTTTGCATGGGGAGACCAAAGAAGAAGGCTGCTTGAGTTTATCCCAGAAGGCCAAAGTTTGCGAGAGGGATGGTGATAAAATTGGAGGGCGCAATTTAGGGGGGCACCAGGGCAAAAAATCTAACGTAAACAAGGGAACAGATTGTCTCTCCATTTCCACCCAGTCAGGCCTACCCCGCTTCAAATATATCATGGAAAGTTGCGCAAGTCGAGCAGCCTGAAAGTACCAGAAAAGGTTCGGCAATCCTAAGCCACCTGTTTTCCTCAAACGAAACAATATATGTTTAGAAAACCTATACCCTTTATTACCTCAGATAAACTTAACAATTTGACTTTGGAGGGAATTTAATTGATCCTTTCGAATTAAAATTGGTAGGGACCTGAAAAGATAAAGTAACCTAGGAAGAAGGGTAATCTTAATTGAATTTATCCTCCCCAGCCAAGAGAGTTCCGAGCCAGACCAGGTCTTTAAGTCTGCCTGCAGTTTCCGAAACAACGGAGGGTAATTGGCCGCATATAATTTTTCAAAAGTAGGAGTGAGATTTAATTTTTCAAAAGTAGGAGTGAGATTTATTCCTAAGTATCTAATGAAGGAATCCGACCATTGGAAACTGAACGATCCTTTCAGCTGAGCCACTACAGAAGGTTGGAGCGAAACATTTAGAGCCTGTGATTTAGAAAAATTGACTTTTAGGCCCGATAACTTGTAGAAGTCCTCCAGCAATTTGCAAACAATAGGGATAGTCGTGACGGGGGAGGTAATAAATAAAAGGAGGTCATCCGCAAAAAAAACACACTTGTGTATATTCGGACCGCACCTAACCCCAGCAATATCAGGGTTAAAACGAATAGCTATTGCCAGAGATTCTATTGCTATAGCAAAAATTAGCGGTGATAATGGACACCCTTGGCGGGTACCCCTAGCTATATTAATGGGAACCCGAATAAAGGCCTTGCAAACGAATTCTAGCTACCGGGGAAGAATAAAGGGACCTAATAAGACCTATAAATCTGGGGCCAAAACCCCACCGATCCAACCGGGAAAACAAATAAGACCACGAAACAGAGTCAAAGGCCTTGTGTAAATCGAGGGACAATAACATGCCCTCCTGTTTATTACCGCCATCCCAACCAGATTGTAAAAGAGATACAATATCGATAGCTCTCCTAATTTGGTCCGGTCCTTGTCGGTTTGGGATAAATCCCACTTGATCCCTATGAATATAAGAGCTTATAAAGGAAGCCAGGCGGTTAGCCATCACTTTGGTCATGATCTTTAGATCATTATTGATCAGAGAAATCGGTCTATAATTACTAGTGTTGCTCACGAATATTCGCATTACGAATATTCGGCTCGAATATTGCATATTCGAGTAATCGCGCAATATCTCGAATATCGCGCTGAATATTCGCAATGTCGAATATTCGGATTTTTCTAAAAAAAATTTTAACACAGATCACATGCTAGTGATCTCCATCGACGTGTAAAAGCAATGGTGGTATGATTAGAGAGACCCTGGGCCGAGTAGCGCATGCGATCCTTTTATGCTGCCGAATATTCGCAATGCGAATATTCGGCAATAGGAATATTGCGCGAATATTTTCTCCGCCCTTCATTGGCATCAGAGCCAATCAGAGTTCCATTTCCACAGGTGTCAGAGGTTAGCAACCTCCACATCAACCAATAGGAACCTGCCTCACGACCATTATATAAACTAGGTCCCAGCATGTGCTCATTGCAGATTCACAAGGTGGATATAGAGGGAGAAGTGTTTCTGTGCTCTGTGTTATATTGCATCAGCATTGCAGTGCCTTTCAGTTCTGTGCTCCTGTTCAGTGTTCAGTTCATTTGAGTATTAGCAGCTGCTAGTGCTTATATTTCTAAACTGCTTTTTTAAAAGCAAGAAGATACCAAACAGCTTTTTTTAAAGCTACTATTTGTGTGTTTGTGTTCCAGTTTCATTTAGTGTTAGATAGATAGGTTTGAGTGTACTTGTACACCTCTGTAAGCTAGCTAGCTTCGTTTACTGTGTTTATTTAGTTATCTGTTTTATAAAAAAAAAAAAAAAAGTTATTTTTAGTTTATTCAGATCTCTGGCTCTGCTGTGTTAGCAGAGTCACTGTTCTATCTATATTAGTTGTTTATTGCTTTTATTCGTTGCCCAGTCAGTTTTTGTCTGTTGTCTGTCAGTCAGTTAGTTAGTTTAAAAAAAAAAAAAAAAAAATTTAAAAAAATTTACCTTTCGTTTAAGTGTTGTTTAGTGGCATAGCTACTAGGTGTTTGTCTGCGTGCCTGTTTTTTCTTTTATCACATTTACCCCCCCCCAATAAAGTTTACCCACCCCCCCATATCAGCATGAGCAGCATCCGTGGCCGTGGTCGTGGCAGCAGGGGTAGGGGAGTTACTCCCAGTGCTGGGTCGCTGCCAGCACGGGGTACCTCTCGCGCCCCTACTACTGGTAGAGGATCGGGTGGAAGGGGAGTCCGCCTCATCCGGGAGTTTTTCACTTCGGGCAGCTGCCCGATATTGCCTTCCCAGGCTCCAGCAGTGGTGGAGTACATGGGGCACAGCAGTGC
Source organism: Rana kukunoris (assembly GCA_029574335.1). Classification (NCBI taxonomy): domain Eukaryota; kingdom Metazoa; phylum Chordata; class Amphibia; order Anura; family Ranidae; genus Rana; species Rana kukunoris. The sequence goes on from CM056053.1 coordinate 238,685,007, forward strand.
CACTGAGTCATCACCAGTAGCCACACCAAGTAGCACCACCACCATCAGTACACCGGTGCCTTTAGTACCCAGCCCCAGCCCCCAAGAGTCCAGCCTCATGCTGTTTGAGGATGAAGGTGAGATGGATATCTTGGGGGAGGCCCTCGATCATGCAGACATAGATTTATGTGCTGATGGTCAGGACCTTTTTGAAGGGTTAATCGAGGAGGAGGAGGATGGGGTACCGGCTGTCAGTAGCCCAGAGACCTCCCTTCATAATGGTGCTGGTGATTTTCTGCAGGAAACACCAGCACCTAGTCAGACCCATGCGTCTGTGAGGGGACATCGGAGCCAGGCTAGCGGCTCCATGTCAGATGTCTCCTTCAGACCACCATATGTCAGCCCTGGGTCTGACATATCTGGGGGCGAAGAGGAGGGTGACCCAACATGGGTGCCACCTGCCTCGTCGGTTCACAGCATCAGTGACGACGAGGAAGGTAGGCACCCTGGGGAAACGGTGCGCCAGGTCACCAGGGAGACCAGCGTCAGGGTCTCCACTGGTGATGGCAGCAGGAGGTGTCAGCAGCAGCAGCAGCAGGCAGCTCCACCTGTGCGCACCGAGTCCCAGCAGGTGGAAGTCAGCGTCACCCCATCTGACAGGAGGGCGGCGCTGAAGTCACCTGTCTGGGCCTACTTCACCTTGGTAGCAGATAACCCGACAGTAGCCATCTGCCAGCTCTGTCGTGCCAAGGTGAAGAGAGGGAAGTGCTTGGCTCGGGTGGGTACCACGGCACTCAACCAGCACCTGAGGATTAACCACTGGCAGGAGCATGACCAGATGAAGCGTGGTGGTGGTAGCAGCGCCACCACCACAAGTGTGCAGGGTAGAGCAGCCCCTGCCACAGCTTCATCGGCTACCAGCAGGTCATGCCCCCCCGCTCCCTCTAGTAGAGGTACTGGTACCGGCAGCCAGACCTCCACATCATCACCCTCCTCTTCGGTGTCCCGCACTGCCGTCCGGTGCCAGGCGTTGCTTTCTGACGCCTTGGAACGCAACACTCCCTTCCCCCCTGCAGACCGACGTGTGCGTTCCCTCAATGGGCTCCTGGCAAGGGTTATTGCCCAACATCTGCTTCCCTTTAACATAGTGGACTGCAACCCCTTCAGGCAGATGTTGGAGCAGGCCCAACCCCAATTGTCCCCAGCCGCCATTTCTTTGCCAGGACTGGTGTCCCTGCCCTACACCAGCACATTGTGCAGAATGTAACCCTGTCGCTGGATCATGCTGTTAGCAACAGGGTGCATCTGACAATGGATGGCTGGACCAGCAGGCATGGGCAGGGGCGCTACATAAGCTTCACGGCCCATTGGGTTTCCCTCCGAGGCGCCGGGGAGGGATTGGCGGCATCTGATTTTGTGGTGCCGCCCCGGGGTGTCCAGGGGAGAACTGCTGGTCTCCCTCAAGCCACTGTCTCCGCAGCTGCTGAGCCTCCCAGCAAGCGCCCCCATAGCTATTCAAGTGTGGGGCACGTGGGCTGTCAGGCCGTGCTCCAGCTTGTTAGTTTAGGGGAACGGAGACACACTGGACGAGAAGTGCTGAACGCACTTCAGGCTCAGGTCCAGAAGTGGCTGACACCCCGAAGGCTCCAAGCAGGTCTGGTTGTCTGTGACAATGGCAGCAACCTCCTCTCCGCCCTCCAGGCTGGCAGTCTGACACACGTGCCCTGTCTGGCACATGTCCTCAACCTAGTGTTGCAGAAGTTCCTGCGCACCTATCCCGGGTTGAGTCACATTGTGCTAAGGGTACGCAGGATTGCCAGCCACTTCAGGCGCTCCCCAACCGCTACCGCGTCCCTGTCAAAGTTGCAGCGGGACAACAGCCTGCCCCTTCACAGGCTGATTGTGGACAGTGTGACGCGGTGGAACTCCAGCCTCTACATGCTGGAGAGGTTGTGGGAGCAGCGAAGGGCGGTGAAGGAGTACCTGCTGGAGCAAGGAACTGGCGGGCCATCACAACACACACTCCCGTACATCACCAGTCTGGAGTGGGGGCAGATACACCAGGTCTGCCATGTGTTGGCCCCTTTTGAGCAGGCGACCAAGATGGTGAGCAGGGAGCATGTCGGCCTCAACGACGTGCTCCCTATAGTGTTCCTGCTGGACAGGGCACTAGATCGCCTGCTCGAAGCTGGGGAGAGTGCCTTGGTGGAGCAGAAGGAGGCAACACTGCTCCACCAAGACCAGGCCCAGGACGAGGAGGAGGAGGAGGATCATGATGATGATCAGGAGGTGACTGGTGGCGTCCTGGAGTCAGGGCCTGGTCAGGAGGGAGAGCCGGTGTTGGGGGCACCGATAGTCCGGGGGTTTGGCATGACTGACTGCGAACAGCAGCGCCTCCATGACGAGGAAGCGGACGTCATGGACCCAGGCAGCCATGAGGAGTCACAGCGGGCTGTGCTCTTCCCCATGGCTGCCCACATGCTGAGATGCCTCAGGAGGGACCCCCGGGTTAAAGCCATCACGGAGAGGGATGAGTTTTGGCTGGCCACCCTTGTAGATCCCAGATTTAAGGGGAAACTGGAGCAGTTCCTCCCAGCCAGACGGAGGCAGCCCCGGATGGAGGAACTGCAGGCATGCCTAGTCAGCCGGTTGGAGCAGGCAACTCCCCGGCCTCCAGTTGTCCCCCCTCATCTCACCCAGCAGGTGGCTGCACCCAGCAGCAACATCAGCAGCCGAGCAGGGGACCTAATGGGTGAGATGAGGATGTTCATGCAAACTGAGCGACTCAGTACCAGCAGCAGCAGCAGTCACCACCAGCGGCTGGCCCACATGGTGGCAGACTACATGGGGTCCGTCAGTGCTTCTGACAGTATGAGCACCGACGACCCCATGGAGTACTGGGTTGCCAGTTTGGACACCTGCCGCGAGCTCGCTCAGTATGCGCTGGAGTTATTGTCTTGCCCCCCCTCCAGCGTACTATCTGAGCGGACATTCAGCGCGGCAGGTGGGGTGGTCAAAGACAAGAGGACCCGTCTGTCCACAGACTCCGTGGACAGACTCACATTCATCAAAATGAATGAGTCCTGGATCGGCGGTGACTTTCTGGCACCCGCCGTCGGTTCAGGGAGCTGAATGGTCCCTTGTCAGTTAGCAATACCTCTCCTATCTCTTTATACCAGGGGTGTCAAACTCAATTTCATCGTGGTCCGCATCAGCATTATGGTTGCCCTCAAAAGGGCCGGTTATATCTGTAATATTATATGTCCAGCGCATCCCCTCCCCTTACATTAGATGTCAAAGGCTACCCCACCATCCTACCCCACCATCAGAAGTGGAGTTCCCCCTCTCCCTTACATCACAGTGCATCCCCCTTTCCTTATGCTGCTGCTGGGAAGAAGTTGGATATTTTTTTTTTTGAAAAGCCTGTGGCGTGCAAAACACAACCCAAAAACTCCACCCGGTGCCACAGCTACTTAAGGCCTGTGTCATTCTGCTTTTGAAATGTAATCACCATGCTAATGCAATTTCAAGCTTTTGTAATTTTGGCACTATATGGGCTCCTACTGCTAATGCCAAAAGGCTGAGTGATTATGTACCGATATATTACTCATACTGGTGCTGTCACCTTTTGTCTGTGAGATTTGCCACTTTCTTACTACTGCTGGTGCTGCTGCCACCTCTTCCACGACCACGAGTGAAAAAAACACTTAATTGTGTACTGGTACTACTATGCTGCTGCTGCTGCCAGTGCTCAGATACTTATGTGTCAAGTTCTTTGGCACTATATGCTACAATTATCAATGCTGCTGCTGTGCTGCTGCCACCTCTTCCACGACCACGAGTGAAAAAAACACGTAATTGTGTACTGGTACTACTATGCTGCTGCTGCTGCTGCCAGTGCTCAGATACTTATGTGTCAAGTTCTTTGGCACTATATGCTACAATTATCAATGCTGCTGCTGTGCTGCTGCCACCTCTTCCACGACCACGAGTGAAAAAAACACTTAATTGTGTACTGGTACTACTATGCTGCTGCTGCTGCCAGTGCTCAGATACTTATGTGTCAAGTTCTTTGGCACTATATGCTACAATTATCAATGCTGCTGCTGTCCTGCTGCCACCTCTTCCACGACCACGAGTGAAAAAAACACTTAATTGTGTACTGTTACTACTACACTGCTGCTGCTGCCAGTGCTCACTTACCTATGTGACAAGTTCTTTGGCACTATATGCTACAATTATCAATGCTGCTGCTGCTGTGCTGCTGCCACCTCTTCCACGACCAAGAGTGAAAAAAACACTTAATTGTGTACTGGTACTACTATACTGCTGCTGCCAGTGCTCAGATACCTATGTTTCAAGTTCTTTGCCACTATATGCTACAATTATCAATGCTGCTGCTGCTGTGCTGCTGCCACCTCTTCCACGACCACAAGTGAAAAAACACTTTATTGTGTACTGTTACTACTACTATACTGCTGCTGCTGCCAGTGCTCATATACCTATGTGACAAGTTCTTTGCCACTATATGCTACAATCATCAATGCTGCTGCTGCTGTGCTGCTGCCACCTCTTCCACGACCACGAGTGAAAAAAACACTTAATTGTGTACTGGTACTACTATGCTGCTGCTTCTGCCAGTGCTCACTTACCTATGTGCCAACTTCTTTGGCACTATATGCTGTAATTATCAATGCTGCTGCTGTCCTGCTGCCACCTCTTTTCACTCGTGGTTGTGGAAAACACTTTATTGTGTACTGTTACTACTACTATACTGCTGCTGCTGCCAGTGCTCATATACCTATGTGACAAGTTCTTTGCCACTATATGCTACAATCATCAATGCTGCTGTGCTGCTGCCACCTCTTCCACGACCACAAGTGAAAAAACACTTTATTGTGTACTGTTAGTACTACTATACTGCTGCTGCTGCCAGTGCTCATATACCTATGTGACAAGTTCTTTTGACACTATATGCTACAATCATCAATGCTGCTCCTGCTGTGCTGCTGCCACCTCTTCAACGACCAAGAGTGAAAAAAACACTTAATTGTGTACTGGTACTACTATACTGCTGCTGCCAGTGCTCAGATACCTATGTGACAAGTTCTTTGGCACTATATGCTACAATTACCAATGCTGCTGCTGTGCTGCTGCCACCTCTTCCACAAGTGATAAAACACTTTATTGTGTACTGTTACTACTATACTGCTGCTGCCAGTGCTCAGATACCTATGTGACAAGTTCTTTGCCACTATATGCTACAATTTCCAATGCTGCTGCTGTGCTGCTGCCACCTCTTGCACAAGTGATAAAACACTTTATTGTGTACTGTTACTAATACTTCTGCTGCTCAGATACCTATGTGACAAATTCTTTGCCACTATATACTACAATTACCAATGCTGCTGCTGTGCTGCTGCCACCTCTTCCACGAGTGATAAAACACTATATTGTGTACTGTTACTCCTCCTCTGCATCCTCCTCTTCATCCTCCTCTTCTTCCTCCTCCTCCTCTGCGGCCTGTCGCCTTGTGCGCTTGGGGCGCACAGATGGTAGAGGAGCTCCTATAATAACACAATGTTCATATATGTAAAAATGATTTCTAATAACATATGCAAATTCTGTGTACTCTGCTGTATTGTATATGAATACACATTTATTTATATAGACAGTTAACCAATGGGATAATGTTATACTAAAGGGTCTTGCTGGCACTACAGGGGACTGAGTGTGAGCTGGGCTGCCACCATGGTAAAATTAGCTGTTTGTGTTTCCTTTGTATTATTCTGAAGATCTCATGTTAAAAAAAGGGCCTGATGGAGTACACGGGATTACTATGATAACCCCACGCCTAGCACAGGAATTTAGTGGTAATTGAGTTATAAAATACCACCCTTTCCCCTTGAAACCCACCACACCACCACTTTAATTCCATGGTTTAACTTGATGGAATAATGTCTTTTTTCAACAGTACTATGAATACCTTCGGTGGTGATATATGTTACCACAACATGGCGTCTGGGTTAACAACATCTGCCCTAAGGTTAATTACATATCACCTTACATGACTGTCACCAATAACTTACCTGGATGAAATTCATCGCGGATCTGTGTGACCCGGTCCATGTGGCGCCTCTTCAGGTCTGACCATTTTTTGAGAATGGCCATGTGGTCATGTGACCCGCCATGAAACTCCTGTAATTCCTCCAATACAGACTGGACGATTTTTTGTTTTTCCTGCTGGCACCTCATTAGGTCGTAACCATGTTGCAGGAACCTCTGCAAGATGAAGAACAAAGTATATTATAATACTTTTGTTTAAACCCTTATGGATATATGACGTAAATGTATGGTATTCAACAATTGGAAGCATTCTCGCCTTATTAATCACTGACAGTGGTAACATGACAGATTTTATATGTTGCCATTTTGGTCGCCAGCTTTTTGGAATAAATATAGCAGCCATTATCATTTGCATAATTATGTATATATGAGTAACATCACAGGATAGACGTATAGGGGAGAAATGAGTTGCTATTCATCTGACCACTATAATTATTTTTTGACCCTTACACTGGCCCTGTACAATAGATTATTTTTTTTTCATCCCTATCTTTACATATGAACAATAATATGTTTGTTTCTTTTGACTTTTTGATGAAAAGGGAGAACTCTGTGGACTCTGATGTAAAAGGGAGAACTCTGTGGACTCTGATGTAAAGGGAAAACTCTGTGGACTCTGATGTTAAGGTAGAACTCTGTGGACTCTGATGTTAAGGGAGAACTCTGTGGACTCTGATGTTAAGGGAGAACTCTGTGGACTCTGATGTTAAGGGAGAACTCTGTGGACTCTAATGTAAAAGGGGAACTCTGTGGACTCTAATGTAAAAGGGGAACTCTGTGGAGAACTCTGTGGACTCTAATGTAAAAGGTAGAACTCTGTGGACTCTGATGTAAAGGGAGAACTCTGTGGACACTGATGTAAAGGGAGAACTCTGTGGACACTGATGTAAAGGGAGAACTCTGTGGACTCTGATGTAAAAGGGGAAGTCTGTGGACTCTGATGTAAAGAGGAACTTTTGTGATTAATTTCATATGGTTAGAAATGTTATTTAATAGCGACATCTATGCAAACTAAGACAAAAAATTGCTGTGCGACGCTGAAGTGTTCGGGTTTGAAATGAACAAAAGGTGGCAACCCTGGGCATGCTGGGAGTTGTAGTTTTGCAACCGCTGGAGACACACTGTTTGGGAAATACTAATATCTGATCTTGCATCCTAACTTTTTAACTAGTCTAAAATGCAGTTAAAGATAATGAAATAACAAGTGGTGAAATTACTTACAGTAATCAGCAGTTTTTCCTCACTGGATGAAAAGTTACTCCACACCATCTTCGCTTCGCAGGGCAGCAGTAGATTCGCAGGGCAGCACTAAATAGCAATCCGAATATACACTGGCAAAGAATCCAGGAAATGATCGCCGTTTTGCGACCACGTGTTGTCCGCGCGCATGCGCGGTCGAGAATTTCGCAATGAATTTCGCATTTGCGAAATTTCTCGTTAGCGAAATTTCGCAATTTTTTTTTAGATGAAATATCACGAATATTCGAAATTTCCGAATATTTCTCGAATATTCTCCTATATATTCGCGAAATATTGCGAAAGCGAATATGGCGTATTCTGCTCAACACTAATAATTACTCACTTCAGACGGATCCTTATCAGGTTTAGGGATGACGGTAATAAACGCAGAGTTTAATTGTCTATCTAGGGGGGCACCTTTAGAAACATGGTTAAAGAATCTGGTCAAATAAGGAGCCACCGAAGCCCCAAAAGCTTTGTAGTAGATCACCGAGAACCCGTCAGGGCCCGGGGCAGAATTAGACTTCAAATGTTTGATCACTTCCAATACCTCCTCAGTAGAGAAAGGAGCCTCAAGCCTGTCTCTGCGTTCTTGTGATAAACTGGGGATGGGAATATTATCTAGGAACGATCCCAGCACTGAAGAGCGTGAACCTTCATGGGAGCTATACAAATCCTTATAAAAACCATGAAATTCCTTCATTATGTTCAAGGGGTTAGCAGACAAATGTGTACCACCTATCCTGATTTTAGGGAAGATACGAGACTTATATCTGGGAGTAAGTTTAGAGGCAAGAAGTGGACCCACCTTGTCCCTCTGATGATAATACCTAGCCCCGCTCCATCGAATACTCTTTTCTGCAGAGGCAGTTAGCGCAAGGTTCAACTCCAAGCGGGCCTTATCCAATAGGGCAATAGGCACCTGGGTGGGGTTTTTCTTGTGTGCTTTCTGAAGGGAGAGGAAAGATTCCTCAAGTTTCTCAACCTCCAGTTGTCTGGATCTTTTAAGCCGAGATGATATGTGAATAGGTTTACCTCTGATTGTGACCTTGTGCGCCGCCCACAACGACTCTGCAGAAATGCCCTCTGTATCATTAAGAGTGAAGTACTCAGAAATAGCTTCCTCAACCTCAGACCTCACGGCAAAGTCAGAAAGGATAGCCTCATTAAGCCTCCAATGGAAAGGCGTATTGGGGATTGCGGACAGCCTATCAACAGACATTATCACTATCGAATGGTCTGACCAGACTGTATCAGTTATATATGCTGTAAGAACCCTGGGAATTAGCGCGCTAGGGACCAAGAGATGGTCAATCCTAGCATAGGATTGATGGGCATGGGAGAAATGAGAATAATCAACCTTGGAGGGGTTCATTTCCCTCCAAACATCTATAAGACCCTGCTGGAAGATCATCTTAGCAACTTTAGAACTACTCCTGGCTGGGCGGATAGATTGAGCATGTAGGGGTCTAGATTTATCCAAACTACGGTCAAAAGCAAGATTAGAATCCCCACCAAAAATAACCGTACCCTCTATATGGGGATCTAGGACCTGAAATAGACTCTGGAAAAATTTAGACTGCCCTGAATTGGGAGCATAATAGGACACAAATGAATATAGAGCACAGTCTATTGTACCCTTCACTAAAAGATATCTACCCTCCCCATCACCAAATTCAGCCTTCAGAGAGAATCTACAACGTTTCGAAAAGAGAACAGCCACTCCTTTAGATTTGTCCTCAGCATTAGAAAGAAAAAATAAAGGAAATTGGGCATGGATAAATGGGGGTTTGTAGCGAGCCGGAAAGTGAGTTTCTTGGAGAAAAAGGACATCTATTTTACGGGTGTTCATGAAATCAAGGACTTTTCTGCGTTTACTAGGTGAGTTTAAACCTTGAGCATTGTGGGTAGCCACTCTCAGGGGGGTGGCACGATTAGCGCACAGAGCCATGGAGCCAAGGGGCTAGAACCATCAACAAAGAAACGCCACTTACCTTCTGGGGGACAAGCAAGTTGCCGGGACACTCAGCCACAGGAAAGGAATCTAGTCTCTGTAGGGGGAATCTTTTGCTTGGAGGCTGGCGGAGGGCTGCAAAAGAAAGAAAGGTAAGAAAGAATACAAAAAAGGAGGAAAAAGGAGGAAGTCCCAGGACTGTCAAAGTCCTGGAGGAGCCCCAGGAAGAAAAAAAACCTGGTGCTCATAAAAAAAAACAACACCACACCCTGAAATAGGGGTAGCGACCTATTCCTTTGAGAGAGAAAAACCCAGACCATGGAATAGGTGGAGGCACAGCGTAGCTACCGCGACTATAAGCTGCCTAAATAGAAAGGAAGCTAAATAAAAAATAGAACAATGGGAAACTGGAGCACAATACAATATAACAACAGTACAGTACGTTAACATACAGACCCAGATACTTGAGAGAAAAAATAAATAAAAATAAAACTGAAAAAATCGTCCAAAAATAAAAAGTGATACAAACATGACCCAAAAGGTCCCGGTCCGGACACAGCCAAAAAAAAAAAAGGGGGGGGGGGGAATATAGAAAGGGAAAAAAAAGTCATCTTAGTGGACCCTGAAGAAAGGGTGAGGCAATTCAGATCATGAGGATCGTGAAAAATCAAGGTGGTTGGGTGTCCTTGGATCTCTTAGGTTTGGGCTTGTTCCAGATACTGGTCAGAGGGCTCACTGGCGACGGGCGTTTAGCAGTGGCAGAATTGGAGTTAGCAAAGTCCATTCTAGCTTCTAGTGAAATGAGGTGTAAATCCAGCAAAAGACGTTCACCCTCCTGGAGGCTGCGGAAAGAATAAGTTTTGCCTTTAAAATCAAATTTCAGGGCAAAAGGAAAAGCCCACTTGTACTTAATTTCTCGTTGTGTCAGGATGGCTAGCAGGGGGTTCAGGGATCTTCTCCTTTGTATTGTTGAAGGGGAGAGATCAGCAAACACCTGAACATCATAGCCACGGCATGATATAGCTGATTGGGAGCGGCTCAGCTTCATCACTTCTTCTTTGACAGAGAAAAAATGGGGTTTCACTACAATGTCCCTAGGGAGGCCATCCTTCCTCAGAGGACCCAAGGACCTATGGGCCCTATCAATCTCTAATTTGTGGGGAGGGATATTTGGGATCAGTTGCTTGAGAAAGTCTTGTACGACTGAAACAGAGTCTTTGACCGACTCAGGAATGCCTCTGATACGAAAATTTTCCCTCCTGGATCTGTTCTCGAGGTCATCTATTTTAGACAATGCTATGTCCAATTGATCCTGGAGGACCTGGATGTGATCAGAATTTTGAATGGTTCTGGACACCGTCATATCCAACTTGTTCTCGATATTCTCCATCCTCGCCCCCAGCATCTGAAAATCCTTCCTGATATCCCCTGTTATCTGAGCAGCAGTGTGTGTAAGGCCTTTATCTAGCAATGCAGTCAAATGAGAGAGAAGATCAGGGACAGTGAGAACCTGAGACTGAGGCATGGTTACAGACACAGGCCTGTCTGAGGCCTGTATTAATCCAGGCCCCAAAGGAGATTCCGATAACTCCTCCATAGTCTGCTCCAACAAAAGATTCAGTTGATGCAGGGGAATGCGCCCCTGCCAGGATATTACTCACAGGAGTCGCCGGGGAGTAGATCAGGGTAGCTGGAGCCAGGGGCTGCCGAGAACTGGGCATTTCCTCCGGACGAGAGGAGTGCTGCGGTGTCGCGCCCGCCATCTTGGATCCAGACTGTGACCCTTCCAGGTCGAATTGCGGTCCCAGGTCTCTACAAGCCAGTCCTAATGACATCGGGTGGGTCCTCGGCCACTACGCCAACCTCCGATGCTGAAAACGGGCGGTGTCTCGCTCCGTGTCCCCCGCTATGCGGCCTGATTAGTCGCGGTAGTGCGGAGCTCCGGTGTCAGGCATCCATTCCGGAGTCCGCCGCGCATGCGCCTCTCTAAATTTGTCTTTTTATCTCTCTAGATTGTTGGAATTGTGGCCTAATCGTCCACTTGGGGGGAAATTATGTGGAGCTAAAACCCTAGACCTTATGTTTGCGATGAAACGTGATCTACATACATTTAAATTGTCTAACCTGAATACAACTATAATATATTGTCCCAAGACTACTATGGCTTCAAGACGCCCAATTAAAAAATATGGAAAAAAATCAGGCGTCGGGTAAACAGATCCATGGAAAAATTCATGCCGCTTATCAGTTTTTTTTATATAGACAAAGGGATTTAGAGAGAGGTTATGTAGGCTTATACAGGGCAGATGGAGTTCATCTGTCGAATCTAGGTTTAGACATTTTCAATGTGGGATTGCAGAATAGCATTGAATTGGCCGTGGTGGTGGGGTAGGCCAGACTTGATAATTCAAGCCCGGCTGGTGGGGTCTTGTTTTTTGATATACATATTGCTCGAGTCCTGAAGACTGATCTGTTTATATTTATTATTTACAAGTGAGAATTTTATAAATAATAAAATTATTGCATGGATTTAAGTTATTTACAGTTTACACCAATAAATGTGCCTTGAACAATTTTATTCCAAGTACGTTGTGAGTGTATTTATTTATTAACCTCCCTGGCTGTATGATTCTGTCTGGAATTACGTACCAAAAGCGGTAAAATTATTTTGTATGGAAATTCTGCGTTTTATACTGTAGGCCTGCAATTTTTAGGAATAACTCACTTAAATTTGTCCAAACCAGAGTCTAGTAGACATCCCGGGTATGATAAAGTTTGAAACACAAAATCATAAAATTATAATATAATAAATAACTATAAATAATTATAACAAATAATAATGTAATTATAATAAAAATTATTCACTAATGTAATCAAATCAAAATCACTGAAATTTGCTCAGTTGCAGAATTGTCGCTGTCATTACTTTTATTTTTTTATGATGAATTTCCCCACAAATCGCTATCACTCAATTCTGCAAGTGATTATAATTTATTATCGCTGTTTTCTAGCTGCTCTAAAATCACTTTTGACATAAAGGGACACTTTTGGTTGCTATGGACAATCTACAGTTTGCAGGCACAAAAAAAAATGTTTTTATTATGTAAAAGAACATGCAGGGCACTGGGCAGACCACTAGGGACGGGGGGGTGTGTACTTTTTACATACAGTACTGTAATCTATAAGATTACAGTATTCTGTATGTAATGTGTTTGTTTACTTTTTTGAATTTGCCGCCGGTCTCCGCCCCCGTGCGCCGTTACGTCGCAGGGAACGGAGATCGGCGGCGCGCGGGCACTGTGTGAGTCGAATGGAGGACGCCACTCGCTCACACAGCGTGGATGCATCGCTGGATCCAGGGACAAGGTAAGTACAGTACCCCGCCTGGATATAAGGTAAGCCAGCGCGCGCTGCAGGCTCTGCATATTCACCCCGAGCGCGACTCGGGGATATCGATATTTTCATAAAAAATCCAACCCGAGTCGCGCTCGGGGATACCGGCAGGGGGGTTAAAGGCAAATTGAGTATTGAAGGAGAGATATGTGCGGCCTATATTTTAAAAAAAAATTGCATTCATACAAATGTACTTTTTCTCGCCATTCCCCTATAAACTTCAATGGGGTTCGGTTTTTAATTTTCAGACTTCAAATGAGTTAAAGTTATACATATATAGGGGGGGCGTGGCGACCGGGCTCTAAGATGGACGCTTAGACCAAGAGCTCCGCTCGTTCACCGGAGAAATCAGCCATCACAACGCCCACAGGCAACATCCACAGCGATACCCACAGCTGACTGCTCGCTGATCACCCGAGGAACTGATTGAGCATGGACAGAAAGAAGCCCCTGCAGCCCCAAAAGCTGGACGGCTTCTTTCTCCCTCAGGGACATGCACAGCAGCGTAATGGCGGCAGCGCGGGAAAAGACGGGACGGATCTCCCTCAGCACGCCGGCCACGATCAATCACAAGGGATCTCCCGCCTGGCTGTTCCGCTAAGCGCCTCATCATCTGAGACCTCCAGCCCGACTACCAGGAGTCCTGCCAAGTCTAGGCAGAGACGTGACTCCCCGCAGCGTTCTGTATCGGGTGCCAGCATGGAGGTAAGCGGGTCGCATGTCACCTCAGCAGATCCAGGCAGACAGGGGGGAGATCCCATAGCTGACTACCCCACCGCAAATTGCCCAGTGTCTGACACAATGTTAAAGGAGATGTTGCTTTCTCTGAGGTCATCTCTACAATCCGACCTCCTTAAGGGATTGAATGAATGCCGCAGTGAAGTAAAGGGATTGGGGAACAGAGTGCACAAGATCGAATCCAAGATGGAGGATTTTACTTCTTCCTACAATACTCTGGTAGAAGCACATACAGCGCAGGGGGAAGAACTAGAATGGATTAAAGACAAGCTCTCTGACCTCGAGGACAGATCCAGGAGGAACAATCTTAAATTAAGGGGGATCCCTGAGTCAGTACCTCCCAATCAGCTCCTGCAATACACCAGTGCACTGTTCTCCACCATGCTGCCAGAAGCAACAGCACAGGACTTTGTAGTGGACAGGATCCATAGGATCCCAAAGCCATCCTTCCTCCCAGATGATACACCCCGGGATGTCCTACTTAGAGTCCATTACTATCATATCAAAGATCAACTCCTGCAAGCTTCACGCAAGCCAGGGGGTCTCCCTCCACAATACGCCACTGTTAGAATGCTGCCAGACTTGTCCCGGCACACCTTACAACGCCGCCGCAATCTACTGACCATTACCAAGGCATTGAGGAACCATAGTATCCCTCACAAGTGGAGGTACCCGGCTACGCTTGTCATTACCCACAATGGCTCCACCGTATCCGTATCTAAGATGGAAGAGGGTCTGAATGTTTTGAAACAATGGGGTATTATCCCAGAACAACCTGCCCCACATCCTCATCACCATAGCCCAAGTCCTATGGATAATGATTGGCAACTGGTTTCGCACAAACGCTCCACCAAGAAGAAACATAGTGGTAGCGCATAACATTACCACCCCATTGCTATTAAGATTCTCCGTAAGAAAGAGTTCTAGTTCATTTCTCTTATTCACCCTTCTTATCTCACTAGCAGCTACGTCTGCACGAGGATCTGTTTTTTGGATCCAATTCTTATTGTTCTCGATTGACGATTGATGTTGTTTTTTGTTCTTTTGTTTTTGTTTTTGTTCAGTTCCTTTGATATACACGGAATATACGATGAAGACGCTACTATTGTTGTCGACACAGCTGTACCTAGTTCCTGTTCCGGTACACTGCCTCTCTACCAGGAGCCAACCCCCTTGGACACAGTGAGTAAACGCACCACCTTCACACAACAATGCCCGCACCCAGCACACCGTGACGATTAAGTTCTTGTCTATCAATGCCCGGGGGCTGAACCACCCAGCGAAAAGATTTTCTCTGTGGACTGAAGTCAGTAGACAAAGGGCGGACATTCTCTGTGTGCAGGAGACTCATTTTCAGCTGCATAAATCCCCGCGGTGCTCCCACAGAGACTTCCCGTATGTATACTCGGCCTGCACACCAGGTGGCAAAAAAGGTGGGGTCCTTATGGCCTTCAAGAACTCCATATCCTTTCAACCTAAGGACTCTTACATTGACGAAGGAGGCAGGTTCATTGTAGTTACCGGGGACATAAACTCCAATCCTTACACGGTAGTCATTGTGTATGCACCTAACTCACACCAAATTCGATTTCTAAGGAAAGTCCTACACAGGGTGAACCTCATGAAATATGGTCGCCTCCTGATCTGTGGTGACTTCAACATTACCTCAGATCCCAGGTTGGACACCTCCTCGGGTACATCTAAAAGGGTGCCATCTCTTCAATCTCTGTTACATGCCGAGGAACTGTTTGACGTTTGGAGGTGTCTTCATTCTACTGAGAGAGACTACACCTTTTTTTCTGGTAGACATGGAACATACTCTCGTATAGACATGTTTCTTGCTGACAAGTGGCTCCTGCAAAATGTAGAGATAGTAACAATTCATGACATTACGTGGTCAGACCACGCTGCCATCTCTATGTCCGTTGTGGAAAGGGGAGTCTCTTCTTCACCTCACATTTGGCGTTGCAACACAAGGCTACTGCAAGAACAACACTGCCAACAAAAAATAGCCCTACACATCCGAAACTACTTTTTAGACAATAGCACTTCGGTTACTGACCCTTATATCCTGTGGATATCCATAAGGCTTGTGTGCGGGGAATCCTTATCCAATTAGGCGCCATAGAAAAGAAAAGAAAGGCCCAACGACTCAATCAAATCCTTGTAGACCTAAGGAACATTGAATCCCAAAACAAACAGTCCCCATCGCCCTCTTTAGCCAGCAAACTAGGATCTTTAAGCGAAGATCTTAGGGAGCTACTTACCCAGCAATATGACAAACACCTCAATAGGCTAAAACCGAACTACTATTCCAACGCAGATAGAGCAGGGAAATATTTAGCTAACAGACTGAAAGCCGTCCGCACCAAAGCCAGGATAGCCTACCTGAAGCACCCCAACTCACAAAACAAGGTTGTTAATCCTCAAGAAATTGCAAACCAGTTTGCAGAATATTACGGTTCCCTGTACAACTTGAGCTCAGACCCCGTCACGCCACAACCAGACACGGGCAAAATTCAGGATTTCCTGAAGAAAATTAATCTTCCGTCTTTGTCGGAGGAGCAGCTCAGCGTCCTTGACGCGCCCGTCACTTCCCCAGAGATAGAGAAAATTATTAGCTCACTTCCGAACGGTAAATCACCAGGCCCTGACGGGTTCTCAAATGAATATTTTAAATTATTCAAAGATTTACTTTCGCCCCACTTGTCTGATGTTTTCAACAAAGCAGCTGAATCAGCGACTCTTCCTCCGGAGATGCTGAAGGCCTTTGTAGTGACCCTGCCAAAACCGGGTAAAGATCCTGTTATCCCAGCAAACTTTAGGCCCATATCTCTTCTCAATACAGACACCAAAATTTATGCCAAACTGTTGGCCAAAAGATTGACGCACATTCTACCCTCTTTGATTCAACGCGACCAAATGGGATTTGTGAAGGGGAGACAAACCTCGGATGCAACACGTCGTATAATCAATGTAATTCATCGTGCAGAGGTAACTCGAACGCCTTCTCTGTTGCTCTCAATAGATGCAGAGAAGGCGTTTGATAGAGTCCATTGGTCCTATATGGCCCAGGTCTTAAAGAAGTTTGGCTTCCAGGGAAACATACTGAATGCTATTCTGGCTCTTTACTCTGCTCCCTCAGCACAGGTGTACGCTGCTGGATTCCTGTCAACTCCCTTCTCGATCTCTAACGGGACGAGACAGGGGTGCCCTCTGTCCCCAACCATATTTAATCTTATGATAGAACCGCTAGCAGAGGCTATACGCTCCCACCCTCTGGTCACGGGCTTCCAGCTTGGCTCTACTGAACATACAATTAACTTATTCGCAGACGATGTGATCCTGATGCTGTCCAATCCGCTCGTTTCAATGAAAGCTGCACACAATATCCTCACCGAGTTTGGAGACATCTCCTACTACAAGATTAACTACTCTAAGTCTTTAATTCTTGACTTGGGAGTCCAAACGCATACCAGAACAGCGCTACAAGAACAATTCCCATACACCTGGAGCAAAGGCGGCATTACCTACTTGGGTATAGTTCTCACGAACAGGATTGCCACACTTGCCAAAGCTAATTTACCCCCTCTTATAGCCAAGCTGGAGGCTCAGTTCGGAGACATGGCCAAGAAAGAGATTTCTTGGATGGGCAGGATTTCTGCCTACAAAATGATGATCTTGCCACAAATTCTATACATTTTTAGAACTCTTACAATCCCCATTCCGCACCACTATATCAAAAGTTTATCAAATGTCGGGTGGAAGTACATCTGGAATGGTAAGAGACCAAGATGTTCACAGACTAATTTGGTATCCCACAAAACAGCGGGGGGGGCAGGAGTGGTTGATATTTATGACTATTTATGGGCTACAAGACTGGACCAGCTGAAATTCTGGTTTAGGGAGGAGGACGCACCCTTATGGGTAGGCATAGAAAGAGAAATCTCACCCACAAAGGACCTAAAGCTACTACTTCTGGGTGATAGTTGGGTTCGTTGGGGCCTGACCGGTCTGACACCTCCAATGCAGACGTCCCTCACGACATGGAGGATCCTTCTAGACCACACCCACAGTCACACACAACTGAAAGGGCCTGACTTACCCCTGCAGTTACTCGAAGCAAAAATTCAGACGTTGCAGGTTGGGGAATTGGCGGAGTGGGGTATATGCTACATTTCGGACCTGTATAAGGGCTCCAGACATAAACATGCGCAGGAACTCATGACCCAATACGAGCTCCCACCTACAAAACTCTTCCAATGCCTACAAATTACACATCTCACTACCTTGTGTGACTATCCCTAGTATGGTGTGGCGTTTTTTTATACCACAGCTACACCGACCACGAAGGGCATATCATTCTTTTACAACTTGTTCCAGAACAAAATGGAATTTTCCAAAACAACAGCTATGAGTAAGTGGGAGAGGGATCTAGAATCTTCTTTCTCAGGGGATCAATGGCAACGTGCATTTAAGGAAATACATAAAGCTTCACACTGCGTTAGACATTGGGAACTGGGGATCAAAATTGTGAACAGATGGCACTATATCCCATTTAGAATAGCAACATATTTCCCTGGAGCTTCCCCCAACTGTTGGCGGAATTGTGGACAAGTGGGGAACCTACTCCACATGCTTTGGCACTGCCCCAATATCAAATGTCTTTGGACCCAGGTATTCCGACTGATATTTTCACTGACGGGCACAATCACTACTCCAGACCCTGCACTGGCAATCCTCCACATAAACATAGACAAATTTCACCACGACTTCAGACCGGTCATATCCCATATTCTCCTTGAAACAAGATTACAGATACTTTGCAACTGGAAAAGCGATAAGGCCATAAACATTTCTGACATCACTAGGGCGGTTCACAGGAACTATACATTTGAGCGACTGTTGGCTACTAACTCACTAACTTGCAGAAAGTTTGATGTTTGTTGGTCCATCTGGCCCAAACACTGTTGATATACTGTATATCTGATGCTGTGTATATCATTCATATGCTGTTTTTCTTTTTATCTCTCTCGTTACTTCTGTGTTTCTTCCTTTTTTTTTTTCATTTGTCCTTTTGTAAACTTGAAAATTTTCAATAAAAAAATATTGATCAAAAAAAAAAAAGTTATACATATATACACAGAAGGGAGACACTGAATGTGGTAGGTCTGATAGACACCATCAGACATATTTTTTTTTCTGTTGCACTCCACAATAAAGATTTTACCTGTAATTCTGGCTCGCGTAGTACTGAATATTTATCAGATTATACAATTATGTCAAAACCATTGTATATCAAAAAAGCATATTTTCAGCTTAGAGGTTGTTTGAGCTTGAGTCAACTGAGGATAATTTGAGCTTAGAATAATATCACGTCAATGAGAGGTTGGTTATATTTCTTGTATATCTTTGGTTATTTAAAAATAATCAAAATAAACATTCAAACAAAGAAAAATATTAGCCTAGGAATATTAGCAAGAAAACTAGAACTAAAGTTTCCCTAAGTGTAATTAGGTGATCAGATAAGCAGTGAGGCAGGCAGCTGGCCAGTAGCAAAGGATGAACCTATAGGAATAAAGCATTTGGACAAATGCAGCAAGCAATTTACATAACTCTCTGTAAGTACACTCTTCAAATACATTCTCCAGTGCTAATTTTTCCACTTGATTAATGCAATCTAAATGTGGGAAATAAATATAAACCCAAACATCTGCAGATTGCAAGCTCGCTAAAATAAATTACGAAAGAACAACAGGTTTGATCATCAAGTGACAAAAAATAAATAAAAGATCATCACGTGCTTACATTTGAACAAGTGACAAATGTGAATTTCTATAAACTTTTTTCAAAGGCCCTTCATAAAAAATAAAAAAATAAAATATTTTTCCAGGCGTATTCTGGATGTTCTTATAGCATTCTGGGTCCTTCTTCCTTTTCTTTGGTGGCTTCTGCTTTACTAACTGATGCTCACATAATGATGTGAAAGTACCATTAAGTAAAGTAGTATTTTGAGCCCAGGGTGCATAATGATAGGCTGGGCATGGATTAAAGGGGTATTTCAGGCAACCCAGGGCAAAAAATAAAAAATAAAAGCCAGAAGCTACACATACTGCAGCTGCTGGCTTTTAATAAATGAAGACTTACCTTTCCTGGTGTCCCTCGCTGTCGGCACCGTAGCTGACGTTTCACATCAGCTGTCGGGTGCTGCCGTCACCATTGCGGGTAAGGGAACACAGCACTGAAGCCTTTTGGCCTCACGCCAAGGAACCCTACTGCGCATGCGTGAGGCCCCGCTCCTCTCTCCTATTAGTCCGCAGCCAGGGGAGGAGGAGGGAGCCCCGTGGTGATGTCATGGTCGCATCATGGTCGTGGCCAGACTCCAGGAAGTGGGAAAGGATACCTGTCTTTGACAGGAGGAATCTGATGAGCGGAAGTTCCTCTTTAGGGTGGAACTCCGCTTGTAATGAAAAAAAACGCAGATCACCGCCATAACAAGTAAAAAAAAATATTAATAAAAATGGCATAAAACTACCCCCTATTTCGTAGACGCTATAACTTTTCCTAAAACCAATCAATATATGCTTATTGCGTTTTTATTACCAAAAATATGTAGAAGAGTAGGTATCGGCCTAAACTGAGAAAAAAGTGCTTTAAAAAAAATTGGAGATATTTATAATAGCAAAAAGTACAAAATATTACTTTTTTTTCAAAATTGTTGCTCTATTTTTGTTTATAGTGCAACAAATAAAAAACACAAAGGTGATCAAATACCACCAAAAGAAAGCTCTTTTGTGGGAAAAAAGGACATCAATTTTGTTTGGAAGCCACGTCACACGACCGCGCAATTGTCAGTTAAAGCGACGCAATGCTGAATCGCAAAAAGTGGCCTCGTCATTTGGCAGCCATATGGTCCGGGGCTGAAGTGGTTAAAAAAAAGCCTTTGGAAAAAATATTTGCATTTCTATCACTGGTCCTATGGGCTCTGCATTCACTGCCAGTATAACACTCACCATAAAATGACCATGTTGCACTAACAATTATGTTACTGGCAACACATCATATCAGCTCATTGTCCATTTTGTGTTGCTCCCCTGCTCTTCAAACAAATTCATTGTCATTCAGTTACTGCTTCTTTACTAGCAATAGAGATCCTGCAACATTTCTGCCAGTGAGGGAGCAGCACTTATTAGAGAACATGGCAGTTGCATTTAGTTCATTCTAAATCTGGCTTGGTGTCTCGAGCAGCATAATCACCATTGTGACAGGGCTGAAAATAACAAGTCAACATTGTGAGCCCAACCTTTACAACTGCTTTATCCCAAGGTAAACAGTTTAAAATGATTTGCAATATTCCTAAAAAATAGAATCATACACACCTTTTTTTTTTTTTTTTGTAGATTGGATAAAAGTAATATTTATAACCCCTGTTAAGTTTTTTTTTTCTACTCTGTGTCCTTGTGGGGAAATTCCCTTCCTTTTCTGCCACAAAGACACAACATGAAAAATCTCTCGAGAGGAAATCTTAGCTTATGCAGTTTTCATCAGAACAGATACCCTCTTTGGAAGATTTTTTTTACCTTAGTTCTGCGATAAAATGCAGCATGTCTGTATTTTATTGCAGCACACTGCAGAATAGCATTTGGCTGCATTGCAGTGTGAATGGAATGCATGGGAAACAATTGCTTCCTGTGTGTCTCTTTTGGTAACACAAATCACTTATGACAATTCCATGACACAAACCACCAAGACAAATAGAGACACTGTGGGGGGTCATTTACTATAGGGCGAATATGCAATTGCGCGGTGGAGGACTGGATCTCGTACTGGATCAGTCAGTCAGTCAGTTAGTCAGGCAGCGGATTAGCAGCAGGAGCCCCCATCGGCACTCGCTCCTAGGAGTAGGAGCGTGCGGCTTTAGCTCCAGGCAGGCGTAGGCAGCAGGCAGGGTCTCCCCCAGTCCATCCAGCCTCAGCTCCTACCGTATCTCCTACCTGCATCTGGATCCGGATCTCCTTCAGCCTCCTCCAGCCTCCTCCAGCCTCTCTCCAGCAAACTTACTTTGGACTCCATCTGGCAGGTAAAACCTGCCCCCCCCCCCCCTGGGATCAAGGGCGGCCGTCCTTTTCAGGACAAGCTGCAGCTTGTTTTAAGCCAGGAATCAGCCCACCCTCACCACAGACCACAACCGAGGCACCCCCCCTCGCCACCCCGCCCCCGCAGCGAATTCCTGTCTTTTCCGGCGGTCCGCGCCAGCCTATGCGGCATCCACGGCTCAGGAAAGTCCGCGGCTTCAACCGCGGCCTACCGGCGCACCGCAACATCGCTCGGGATCACCCCCAGATTCACCCCCCCCTCACCCCTGGAAGACCCCAGCCATCCCCGATTCACCCAACCAGCCCTCTCTGGCTGTCTCCAGCCAGTGTTAGCTCCCCAGCCTGGGCCCTCTGTCGGCGGCCATCTTGGTACACCTCCCCTTCCCCAGCATTAGGAATACCTTTCACCCCAGCCCCTCACAATCGTATCAGCATTTGATCCAGGATCTGTACCGATCGCCTCTCAGGGATCAGGAAGGAATTTTTTCTCCCTGCCCAGCACATTGGCTTAGCTTGGCCAGGGTGTTTTTTGCCTTCCTCTGGACCAAATAAAAAAATAGCTGGGAGAGAGGATTCAAGGATTCTTCTCCCCACCACCAGCTGACCATCAACTCCCCCCCCCCCCCCCAAGTGACGGACCACCATGGCTAATCGGCAGTACTTGGCAGAAACCATTTGGAGCCATCTTGGTACACCTCCCCTTCCCCAGCATTAGGAATACCTTTCACCCCAGCCCCTCACAATCGTATCAGCATTTGATCCAGGATCTGTACCGATCGCCTCTCAGGGATCAGGAAGGAATTTTTTCTCCCTGCCCAGCACATTGGCTTAGCTTGGCCAGGGTGTTTTTTGCCTTCCTCTGGACCAAATAAAAAAATAGCTGGGAGAGAGGATTCAAGGATTCTTCTCCCCACCACCAGCTGACCATCAACTCCCCCCTCCCCCCCCCAAGTGACGGACCACCATGGCTAATCGGCAGTACTTGGCAGAAACCATTTGGAGCCTGAGGCAATTTGCCACTATACTACCATACTACCAGCCGTCACCAAAAAGGCTCTAAGAATGGAGCAACTTTTGAGGATCGATCGACGATCGACTGTCAAAAGAATCAGTCACCCACCTCAACCTAAGCACATATCATGTGCTTTGATTAATACTAGATCGGCAGTAAGACACTGATTAGAAATCCATGATTTCATTCTACAACACGACTTGGACTGTCTCTTTATTACAGAGAGCTGGCTCACAGCCGACTGTAACACCATTCTAGGAGAACTGGTGCCAGAAAATTACCGTATTATCACGGAAAACAGAATAGGGCAAAGAGGGGGAGGCCTGGCGGTGATCTACAAGATTCATCTTGTGGTCTCTAAACCAGCCCTTCAGTACTCGCTTTCATTCATGGAAACCCTTACTCTACAGCTGCAAACAAATCCCCAGGAAACCATCCACATTCTTCTATGCTATAGGCCACCGGGGCCAAAATCACAGTTTTTACCATCATTGACAGAAGTCATTTCCACTTATACCCTAAAAAGCAAACACCTTTTGCTGCTTGGGGATTTCAATCTCTGGGCCAACTCCTCACAGGATCCCGTGGCCGACGCCTGTATTGACCACCTGGAAGGATTAGGACTACAACAATTAGTATGTGGGCCCACACATACTTCAGGTCACACACTTGACCTAATTTTCAGACAAAATCTGGAAATAGGTAGTTTGGAAAATGAACCGTTGCCATGGACAGATCACCATGCAATTAAATTCATTATTTCCAAATCTTCCCCATTGATAAAAACACCCAAGCCGGTGACAATACACTGGACTAGATCTCAGAAGAAGCTCCATTCGGAACTCTTCAAATCTACCTTGGGAATTAAAATTAAAACAATTCAACCATTTAGAACAGCCTCAGAAACATTGGATGCCATAAATGCAGCTCTACTACAGTCAGCAGACATAGCCCTTGTCCGGAAAAACAAGGCCGGCTGGTTCAACAACCAGCTGTCACTACTGAAGCAAGAGCGTAGAAGGGCAGAAGCCGCCTGGAAAAGAAGCGATTCTGAGGAGAATCTCTCCTTCTACAAAGTAGCAACGAAAAAATACCACAAAGAAATCTTCAAAGCCAAGAAAAATTATTTTTCCGAGGCTATCAACAGCGCCCTAAATCGCCCACGGGAACTCTTCAAGCTGGTCAGTCAGACCATGAATCCGGGCTGTCTTGAAGCCCCCAATTCAGATACCCAAGAATTCTGTAATGAATTATCGGATTTCTTCATTAATAAAATTGAGAGAATCCGGGAAAGCATTCAGCAGAACAGGACCCTCCTCAACCTCCCCTCCCCCCCCGTACAACCACACAACATCCATAGAAACTCGCTACAACAAACAAAGTTCACTCTGGAACCCATCTCCATCAAGGCCACAGAAAACATCATCAGCGCGTTGCGCAATAGCACATCGCCTAATGATATTATCCCCACTAAACTGCTGAAGGAATGTGCCGATATCCTGGCACCTCCCATCACGCAGCTTATAAACCAGTCATTTAAGGAAGGCATAGTGCCTTCCCTACTGAAAGAGGGCACAATTCAGCCCATCTTGAAGAAACCCACCCTGGACCCCAAGGACCCAACTCACCGCCGGCCCATAACAATGCTAAATGTTTTCTCCAAGGTAATGGAGAAAGTAGTGGTACAACAGCTGCAACAGCATCTAGATACCCATAATCTACTTGATCCATACCAATCGGGCTTCCGTCCCGGGCACGGGACAGAAACAGCATTGCTTAAAATATGGGACGATGTTCTAGAGGCCGCAGACGAAGGGGAATCTTGTCTTCTGGTTCTGCTGGACCTAAGCGCAGCCTTTGACACGGTAGACCACAAACTTTTACTGACTCGGCTGGCTGAGGTAGCCAGAGTCACAGAAGGTGATTTACCATGGTTTTCCTCTTTTTTGGAAAACCGATCACAAACAGTGAAATTGGGACCGTTCACTTCTGGTAAACACACGGGGGCAGATTCACAAAACAATTACGCCTGTCTAACTGGTGTTAGACAGGAGTAATTTCAAATTTCGCGCGGCGTATCACTAGTTTGAATCCTCAAACCATGATACGCCGGCTTCGGGCTTCGATCCGAGAGGCTTACGTCTTCGTAAGCCTTCGGATCTACGCTGCCATCTATTTGCGGCCGCTGGGAGGAGTTTGCGTCGTTTTGGTGCGTCGGGATATGCAAATGTGTTTTTACGGGGATTCACGAACATACGAGCGGGCGTCGCAATCGTTTTCATCTATTTTTTTATACGTAATGTTAGAGCAGCTTTTTGCTGCTCTAACTTTACGTAGCCCATGTTAAGTATGGCCGTCGTTCCCGCTTCGAATTTATTTAAATTTTTATTTTGTTAACGTAACTCGTCGGGACGTGGATCGGCCGTAAAGTACGCTACATAAACAACGAATGACGTCACAACGTGATTTCGCGCAATGCACGGCGGGAAATTTGCGAACGGAGCATGCGCAGATCGATCGCCGCGGGAACGCGCCTAATTTAAATGTTTCACGCCCCCTACTCGCGCAAATGGATTGCGACGGGAGAAATACACTACGCCGCCGTCGTTTACCGGAGAAAATCTACCTGAATTCCACGTAGAGCAAGGTAAAAAACAGCGGCGTAGTGTATTTCTGATACGCTACGCTAAGCAAAATGTCTGTGAATCTGCCCCACGGTGTCATGTGGAGTCCCTCAAGGATCACCCCTTTCACCGGTGTTTTTCAACATCTATCTTCGCCCACTCTTTGAAATCATCAGTAGTCAGCAACTACTCTATCACTCATATGCAGACGACACGCAACTGTATTTTCGCATCTGCAATAGAAAGGATCATCATCTCAGTTTAGAGAATTGTCTTTCTTTGATAGAAAACTGGATGACAGAGTTATCTCAAACTCAACAATTCAAAAACAGAACTTCTTCTGTTTCATGCCAGTCGCAAGAGTCAACTGGCAACAACCTGGACACCGCCGCCCATGTTTGGCCAGATCATCACCCCTAGCTCCAAAGTCAAAAGTCTGGGGGTCATCTTTGACTCCTACATGACAATGGATGCACAAATAGGGTCAGTAGTCAGCGGATCTCACCATCTACTGCGCCTACTACGCAGACTTATTCCATTTATTCCCAAAGAAGATGTAGCAGTCGTGGTGGGAACAATTGTGAACTCCAGACTGGACTATGCAAACGCCCTTTACCTCGGACTCCCCAAGTACCAAATCACTCGTCTGCAAACCGTTCAAAATACGGCTGCCAGACTGGTGACTGGGAAAAACCCTGGGAATCCATCTCACCTTCACTGAGAGCCCCTTATTGGTTGCCAGTAAAAGACAGAATTGCTTTTAAAGCACTCTGTCTGATGCATAAGTGCATCCATGGGAATGCCCCGCAATATCTTTGCGAAAAAATAGAAGCCCACAATCCCAATCGCGTTCTGCGATCCACCGACCAAAATTTGGTCAAGGTACCCAAAGCCAGATACAAGTCCAAAGGAGAAAGAAGGTTTGCTTTCCAAGGTCCCAGACTATGGAACGCTTTACCAACCAGCATTCGGTTGGAGGAAAACCACCTGACCTTCAGAAGACAGATTAAAACTCTGCTCTTTTGATGTCAAGAGAGACAGAAACAACAAGCGCCCAGAGGCGATTCAGTTCGCATGTGCTGCGCTATATAAGTTTTTCATTCATTCATTCATACATTCATTCATTCATTCATTCATATAAAGAGCACCCAATTAAGCCAATTAATTACAAGTTCAAGTGGGCGAATGCACGATTCCCGGAGCGCAATATTGCACCATGCCTTTGTAAATTTGTAATCGGGGCTAATCGTGATTCCACGGATTTGCAATTGCCAATTGCAGACCCCACTGAAGTTTATGGGAACCGAACAGGAAAAATCAAAAGTGCTAATTTTGGAGGCTTATATGCAAATACTTGACCATAAAAGGGTTATGGGGGCCTGGGTACTGCCCTGGGGGAACATGTATCATTTAAAATAAAGAATAAATAAACAATATTTTTTTTCAGGAGCAGTGATTTTAATAATGCTTAAAATGAAACAAAAAAAAAATACTTTAAATATCCTGCCTGGGGGGTCACCTTAGTCTGCTTGTAAAGTAGCGCACCTGGCCATTGTGTGGAACAGTGCCCCAGCAAAATGACATTTCTAAAGGAAAATATGTAATTTAAAATTTCTTGCGGCTGTAATGTATTGCTGGCCTTTCAGGTCTGGTATAGACTTTAAGGGGAACCCCATACCTAAATAAAAAAAATTGACATATGGCCCCCCCAAAATCCATGCCAGACCCTTATCCGAGCAAGTAGCCTGGGGGACAGGAAGGGAGGGAGAGAGAGTGAGTCCCCCCCCTTTTGAACCATACCAGACCACATGCCACATGCCCTCAACATGGGGAGGGTGCTTTGGGGTCCCCCAAAGCCATACCTCCCAACATTTTAAAATGGGAATGAGGGACACCTCTTAGCAATTATATGCAGGTAAAAGTGTAGAAAATATAAAGACGGTGCAGCACAAACCAAAATAATAATAAAAGTGAACGGTTGAACCAAATCCACAGTAAGTCCCAAATTGAAGAAAAGATCCAACGATCCAATCCTTTAGGAATCTTCACCACGTGAGAAATAAAACTTAAAAAGTGTCCCTCCACCAGTAAGGATGGGTACTCTCACCTTAGTGCAAGACCACTGTATTACCAGATGGTCACAAGAGCATGAATGAGCCAGGAAGCAGGTGATGATTCAGATTCTCATGTCAGCAGCCACAGCATATGGACAGGAACAATATGGGAAGAAATGACAATCTAAGAGCCTCCGCAAAATTCAATCTCTTTATTACAATAAAAAGGGTGTGCAGGCTACTCACATTTTAACCGATTCAATCGAGCATTTATAACAACACCGGATGATATAGAGTTCCCAGGATATGACACTGAGTGACGTGTACTAAGCTAATAAGCTCCTGACCCCTAGACACGTTGCGTGAAACCACTTCCTCAGCAAAACAAGAGAATTCTTTGGGGACCCCAAATGCATCGGATCTAGTGTCCCTATAGGAAGATATACCTGTAACGGTCACCACCGCTTATGACCTTTCATCCAGCCACGACAAGCTTATCTGACACACTCCGACAATACCGCATACACGATCCATATCAATTCCCAGAATAAGACGAGACAGAGCTCCGTACTTGCTTCCAAAGATATGACCCATTTATTGATATTTTCTCAGCTTCTTATACAGTTTCAAGCATAATGCAGTTAATCACAGGACAATGTAGTCTCCACCCCCCTTCACACCATGGGGGGTTTCAATCACCTTAAAGGGCATTCAGGTAAGCGAATTATGTAGACACGTCGGCACCGCATCATCAATAGAGTTACAGTAACTCAGAGAGCATGACATTCCTGTAGACAATGACATGCTAATTCAGTACATCTGAATGCAGAATTTAACACATTGTTTTAGACACAATGAATCACACCATCAAAAGGTCTTTCTGATGCAACTGTGTCTATATTGAATAGGCAACAGCTTGTGATATCTCAAGACATCCACTTTGTAATATTCCAGTCCTGCAATATGAATTATTATTAATGTCCCATCTCATGTAATATATGACTTATGATTCTTTGTCACCCTATGGCTCTAGTGGACATAAGGTGACCCTAGACATAGGAATATCTCAGTCTGTCACGGTTCATACCGTTACAATACCCTCTATTACTTTTCTGAGGACAACCCAAAAGATTGGATTTTCTTTTACTTTCACTTTCAATGATAATGGTAAACAGGACTATTAGAGAGGGTGGATCTCCCTATTGGTGGCACAGACAGCAATAAAAACTGACAAACATTCTAAACCCTCTCCACTTGATTAAAAAAAAAAAAAAAAGTTTTGCCTTTAGTTATACTTTACCATACAAACAACTGCTGATAATATGTGCCACTGTGCTATTGTATGGCAATTGCAGGCAGCAACGATAGGAAATATTCCCTATGTAAAAGCACATGCAGTACTGTGCAACAGGCTGTAAAAAGTCTGCAAGACATCAGCAGCATTGAGATGTTCAAAATGATGAAAAGGTAAAAACCCTGCTCTCCGCCAACCACCAATGTTCTAATCTATTTCAACCTGACAGTGACCCTAGAAGCCCTAAACTAATCTTTCCTTAAGCATTTTATCAGAAGTACTCTCTATGCTTTTCCTACCACAGCTAAAGCACTTTTTCAGTAAGGCCGCGTACACACGATCGGTCCAAACTGATGAAAACAGACTGAAGTTCAGTTTCATTGGTCCAAACCGACCGTGTGTATGGCCCATCCGTCTTTTGTCCTTCAGTCCAAAGTTTTAAAACTTGCTTTAAAATTAGACTGATGGACGCCTGACCATCGGTCAAAACCGATGGTTAGTACGCAAAAGCATCGGTTCAAAACCTGCACATGCTCAGAATCAAGTCGACGCATGCTTGGAAGCATTGAACTTAATTTTTCACTGCACGTCATTGTGTTTTACGTCACCACGTTGGACTCAATCGGTTTTTGAACTGATGGTGTCTACGCACATCAGACAGCTTCAGCGGTGAACCGATGAAAATGGTCCATCGGACCATTCTCATCAGATGGACCGGTCGTGTGTACGCGGCCTAAGGCTACTGTGACCTCATAATTATCTAATGATGGGGCTGGCTTATCCAACAACCCTTTATCCAATAACCCCTTATTGCTCTTTCTAAACCATCTAACCTAAGTTTAAAGTACAGACAGTGCATGGGTACTGTAGTGAATTCCAACAATAATTTGGTGAACCCATGAACTTCAAACTCTTATGCCGCCTAGACACGATCATTTTTTGGCATGAAAAAAACTTTGTTTTAAAAAAATGTAATTTAAAATGATTGTGTGTGTGGGCTTCACATCATTTTTCAGGTTCTGAAAAACGACAACATTTTTTTTGAACATGCTGCATTTTTTAACGTCGTTTTAAACTATGTTGTTTTTCGGGTTGTAAAAAATGATCGCGTGTGGGCTAAAAATATGTTAAAAACCCGCGCATGCTCAGAAGCAAGTTATGAGATGGAAGCACTCGTTCTGGTAAAACTACCATTCATAATGGAGTAAGCACATTCATCACGCTGTGACAGACAAAAAAGCGCGAACCATCTTTTACTAACACGGAATTAGCTAAAGCAGCCCAAAGGCGAATAGAACTTCCCCTTTATAGTGCCGTCGTACGTGTTTTACATTGCCATGCTTTGCTAGATCATTTTTTTTAAACGATGGTGTGTGGGCAACGTCGTTTTAATGATGAAGTTGGAAAAACTTTTCAACATGCTGAAAAACAATGTTTTTTTTTTTCATGCTGAAAAATGATCGTGTGTACGCGGCATCAGGATTTGCCTGAAATCCACAGTAGAGGTGAACCTGAATATCATCCATACCTCTAGTGTACTCTGCATGTATACGTGAGTATTCATAATGAAAGCTATATGGTTGTTAAGCTTGTGCAGTACCAAAAGCAATTTTCATGTTACATAATTCAATAATTTTGAAATTAAAAGGCAGTTAATAATTTAATAGCACTGGGCTTTATCTGTATACGTATTGAAAAAAAGTTTAACATAATTGAACCAGACTTCAGAGGAATTCCTTAAAGAGTGTTCTCCAGCTCAAATTTTGTCTTTCTTCGGTACTCAAGTAATAATTAACCTTGACATTTAAAAATAAACTTAAAATTCTGTTCTCACATATTGTTAACAGGCAAGCTTAGTTTAATCATCACTGGGACTTTTGCAGCTCAGTGCTTATTTGAAGACTAATAGAAGCTTTTACACTTATTATTCCATTGCTGATTTGATACCAGCATAAATTCCATAATCTTCCTAATGGCAGCAATAAGCCAGATGGAAGGGGCTTAAAATATTTTTTGTAAAATACAGTTGCTGACATAAGGTCCCATGACGATGTTGTTTACAGCATAAGTTCCCTTTCTTCAACAATGCAGCACATAACAAAGCCTAAAATATGACGATCAAATTATTTAAATAGACAATAAAATAAGTTAAAAAAGCCTGAAGTTAGTGATGCAAATTATTTTAATTGTAAATAAAATGTACTTTTTCTTGGATGTTTTAATTCTCTAATTAAGTTTAACTATGGTATGACAAATGAAAAACATTTATGTTCTTATTTTGTAAGGTACAATTATTTCCTTCCACATTCCAGGGATAGTCTATGAGTTTCTGTCTTCCTTCCTTTCATGAGACCTTTGGAATATCCCATTTTAAAAACTTCAAAATAGAAATAAGGTGGAAAACACAGATGGCTGTCGTTGGCTCTAGGGCTGTGATGCTGATCATGCCTTCATTAACTAGGTTATTAAAGATCTAAAAAATAAGCATATTAGTTATTTAATATACGCATACTTATCTTGAATCAATTTCTGACCAGGTAAATGGTGGAATGATCAGGATGACAGCCCCAGACCATGGGCTTTAACCTCTTTCTGCCAACAGTACGCAAATATGGCCTCAAAGAAGTAGGCCTTTATCCATGGGCAGTGGCGGCTGGTGCTCAACATTTTTGGGAGGGTGCAAACAAACTGAATAAAAACATCAGTTGCAGCCTCACTATGCCCATCAAACGCAGCCTCACTATGCCCATCAAACGCAGCCACTGTGCCCATCAATTGCCACCACTGTGCCCATCAAACACAGCCACTGTGCCATCAAACACAGCCATTGTGCCCATAAATTTTGACCAGTTTGCCCCCATCAATAGCCGCCAGTTTGCCCCATTAAACGCCGTCAGTTTGCGCCATCAAATGCTGCTTGTTTTCCCCAAACACCGCCAGTTTGCCCCATCAAATACTGACAGGACTTACCTTTCCCAGGTCAGCGCCATCCTCCACGCTCCTTCTGAGTCCTTGATGTCTTCTCCCGTCCTCTTCATGTCATCTCATTTTGATGGGGCAAACTGGCAGACCAGTTTCATCAGATTAGTTCGATAGTGTGTACGGCCCATTGGACCGTTGTCCGTCGGACCAAAGTTTTAAAACCTGCTTTAAAATCTGTCCGTTGGACAGATTCGATGGTTAGTACGCAAAAGCATCAGACCAAAAACCCGCCATGTTCAGAATCAAGTCGACGCATGCTTGGAAGTATTGAACTTCGTTTTCTCAGCACGTCGTTGTGTTCTATGTCACCGCGTTCTGGTCTGATCGGATTTTTGGTCCGATGGTGTGTACACACATCAGACCACTTCAGCCTGTTCCGATGACCGGTCTGATCATTTGTATGCGGCCTTAGAGTTGACGGCGCTAATCAGGCACTTCCAAAATACCCCCACCGATGTAATTCAGATGGCCGGTGCTCGACATGGGGCCGGACACCTGAATATGGGGGGCGGCTGCGATGACAATAAATAGATTCATGCAATGCATGAATCTATCTATTGTTGATTGACAGGGGCAGGATAGAGGGGACGCACCGAAACTGTCCACGGGGCCACATATATTTATAACTGTTTTTGTGCTGGGAGAACACCGCACAGAGCACTCCCAGCACAGAGACCAGGAAATCAGTACTAACGATCGGACCCAGGACTCCTGATTGCTGTGATAGCCTCTGTTTGGCTAGCACAGTGATCAGTCCCTGTGCTTTATTTCTCTATGAAAATGTATGTTTGCAAATTCACATTTTTCATGGCAAACACATGTGCTTGTCAGATCCTGGTTCCCTTATCCCTTTAAAAGGATGACTGTGGCATATGGACATTGCTGACTGGTCTTCAGCTTTTTATTCCTGTGTGTGCTGCTGTTTCTGATCACCTGTTACCGACCTGGCTTGCCCTTGCATACCTCTTGTATGCAGCTCTGACCTTGGATTGCCCAGTAATATTCTCTTGTCTCCTGTCCTGTGTATGACCCCAGCTTGGCTAACCATGATTCTGATACCTTATCTGCTGACCACTGGATTCCTGACCTCTGCTAACGTCCCTGACTATGCCTTACGCTGTTCCCTGTCTGCTGTAATCCACCTTGGTGCCTACATGCTGTACCCAGCCTGCAGTACATATCTACAATGCTCACCTGTTGCTCCAGCCTGGAGGACTTACCTACTATATCCAGGCTGCTGCACTTACTTGCCTGCTTCCTGTTGTGTGCAGTTTGCACCACTTTCACCTCTCCTGGGTCCTACTGCACACCTCATCTGGTATCCACCTGCAGAGAGATCTCCACACCACCATCTCTCATCTGTAGCAATCCCTGCTTCGTTGGGCTTTGTGTCTCCTGTTATCACCTTCAGGGGCACTGTGCACTCAGCCACAAGGTGAGCCCTCTCAGCATTTCAGCTTCAGGATCAGCCAATTTACTTGCCTAGATTTTCTACTCAAATACTCTATGGGCCAGATTCAGGTAGAGTTAGGCTGGAGTATCAGTGATACTTCAGCCTAACTCTCACTTTGAGCCAGCGTTTCTGTTTTCTGTAAGCAGAAAACAAGAAACGCCGGGTTGGAGTTCCTATACGAGCGACGTAATTGTATTTCGCCGTCGTATCGAAACTGCAATTTTAAAAATGGCGCTCGGGGCGTTCCCGCTGATTAACGCAGAGAATATGTTAATCAGCGAGAATCGGCATTTCACGATCGTATTCGGGCCCGACGCAGTGACTTTCCGACGTTTCCGTAAGAGATACGCGGCGTAAAGAAAAACCAGCCCCCTAGTGGAGTATCCTATGTTAAGTATGGCCGTCTTCATCACGTCGAATTTAAAAATTTGCGCGTCGTTTGCGTAAAACGTCCGTGAATGGGGATTGACGTCATTGACGTTCACTGACAGAATTTGGAGCAAGCGCACTGACAGTCGACGCATGCGCGGTACATTAGCCGTGGGATCGCGCCTAGTTATAATAATACACGCCCCCTACCCGCCCAATTTGAATTCCGCCGGCTCATTTTCGCTACGCCGCCGCAACTTTAGGAGCAAGTGCGGAGTAACATAAATGAGAAACGTTACTCCAACAAAAAGATGCGCCCATCTACCTGAATCTGGCCCTATATCTCTAGGCTATCTCCTATGGGATACAAAAGTACATTTTACATTCACATTTTAGCAATTAATATAGTAAACATTGGACAAATGTGTTCTCTCTGCAGTTACCTAAAGTATTCAATTTGGCTTCAAAAAGGGGTGCATTAAGAAACATTGTTGGATGATTTTATTGTGATCCATAAACTGATTTGCTCAGATTGGAATGGGCCCTAATACCCAATGCAGACAGAAAAAGCGGACTTTGCATGCAAAACATTGGGTACATGTTTAATCAACAGCACCAATTAATGTTGAGACAAATATATAAAAGTTATAAATAAAAAAATATAAAAATAAAATAAAAGATAATTCCTTTGTTCCTTTGTTATTATCTGTTAAGTATTGAGATAGACTAGAGTATATTCCCACGTTATTGTGGAAATGGAATAATGTCAGGCAGAACTGCTGCAAACACAGAAAAAGGGTCTAACCGTACCCGCAGTGTAAATGTATAAAAAGGATGGTGCTGTGCTGTGCAGAGCTAATGTAAAACATTCAAGATAAATATATAGGGCCAGATTCAGGTAGAGTTAGGCTGGCGGATCAATGGATCCGCCAGCCTAACTGTCACTTTAAGCCGGCGTTTTTGTTTTCTGTAACCAGAAAACAAGAAACGCCGGGTTGGAGTTCCGATGCGATCGGCGCAATTGAATTTCGCCATCGAATCGTTACTTCAACTTTAAAATGGCGCCGGGGGCGTTCCCGCCGATTTACGCTCAAAAAATATGTTAATGAGCGGGAATCGGCAATTCACAATCTTTTTCGGGCGCGACGCAGTGACTTTACGACGTTTCCGGAAGCGCTACGCGGCGTAAAGATAAAGCAGCCCCCTAGTGGAATATGCTATGTTAAGTATAGGCGTCGTCATCGCGTCGGAAAAAAAACAAATCGCGTCGCTTGCGTAAAACATTCATGAATGGTGATGTGACGTCATTGACGTTCACTGACAGAATTTGGAGCGTGCGCACTGGGATGCATTGACACTCGACGCATGCGCAGTACGTTCGCCGCGGGATCGCGCTTAGTTTGAATACTACACGCCCCGTACCCGCCCAATTTGAATTCCGCCGGCTCATTTGCGATGCGCTGCCGCAACTTTAGGAGCAAGTGCTTCATGAATAACAGCACTTGCTCCTAAAATTTCGGCAGAGTAACGTAAATGAGAAGCGTTACTCCAGAGCAAAGATGCTCTGATCTACCTGAATCTGGCCCATATAATATATGTGCGTCTTCCTAACTGATGTTTAAAGAATCAGGGAAATGGCAATCCAAAAATTTCTAACAACAATCAGGTGACATAACCATGGAATAAATACAGATAAACATACTTGTAAAGTGATAAGTGCATTCACAGTATCCTGTCTATATACAGTGTGTGGCATATAAAGTGCAAATCGACACCAGATAATGATCCATGCCATGACTGCAATGTGCAAAAAATGCAAATGTGAGTGAGCGAGTGAGTGAGTGAGTGAGTGAGTGAGTGAGTGAGTGAGTGAGTGAGTGAAAAACGTATATAGCGCAGCACATGCAAACTTAATCACCTCTGGGCACTCGTTGTTCCTGTCTCCTTTAAAATCAAAAGAGATGAGTTTTGATCTTTTTTCTGAAGGCTAGGTGGTTCTCCTCCAACCGAATGCTGGCTGGTAAAGAGTTCCATAGTCTGGGACCTTGGAGCGCAAATCTTCTTTCTCCTTTGGACTTTAATTTGGCTTTGGGTATCTGGAGCAGATTTGGGTTGGTGGATCGCAGAACGGGATTGGATTTGTGAGCTTTTATTTTTTTGCATAGATATTGAGGGGCCTTCCTATGGATGCACTTATGCGTCAGACAGAGTGCTTTAAAAGCAATTCTGTCTTTTACTGGCAACCAATGAAGGGTTCTCAGCGAAGGTGAGATTGATTACCAGGGTTTTTTCCCAGTCACAAGTCTGGCGGCCGTATTTTGAACGACTTGCAGACGAGAGATTTGGTACTTAGGGAGTCCGAGATAGAGGGCGTTGGCATAGTCCAGTCTGGAATTAACAATTGTTCCCACCACGACTGCTATGTCTTCTTTAGGAATAAAAGGAATACGTCTACGTAGTAGGCGCAGCAGATGGTGAGATCCGCTGACTACTGACCCTATTTGTGCATTCATTGTCATGTAGGTATCAAAGATGACCCCGAGACTTTTGACTTTGGAGCTAGGGGTGATGATTTGACCCAGAATGGGAAGGGGTGTCCAAGTTGTTGCAAGTTGATTCTTACAACTGTCGTGAAACAGGAGAAGTTCTTTGGGGGGTACTGTTTTGCTGAATGCTTTCACACATTCTTTCAATTTTGTTAATGAAATAATCTGAGAATTCATTGCAAAATTCTTGGGTATCTGAATTAGGGGCTTCAAGACAGACCGGATTCATGATCTGGGTGACAATCTTGAAGAGTTTGGGGGGCGGTTTAGGGCATTGGTGATGGCAATTGAAAAGTGATTTTTTTTTGGCTTCAAAGATTTCTTTGTGGTATTTTCTTGTTATTGCCTTGTAGATGGTGTGATTTTCCTCTGAAGAGCTTCTTTTCCAGGCGGCTTCTGCTCTTCTGCGTTCTCGCTTCAGCAACGCCAGCTATTAATTTTCTGGACTTGAACATTACGGTCAAAGATGATCGTCTTATTACCAGTACTTTCTTCAAAGAGACTGACCGGAATGCTTTTATTTCTCTAACCACACCACATTGCCACCACAAATCATGATTAGCTGCTGTCCAAAAAGGACAATTTCAACGTATCAAGTGGAATTGTACTGAAATCTCTGAATTTTATAAGCAGGCTGACGTTCTTAAAAAGAGGTTCCTAAACAAGGGGTATGAAGAGCATGAAATTGATAAAACTATTATTGATGTTGCTGCTATGGATAGGACTTCCATGCTGAATAGACATGTGCATTTGTTTTTTGTTTGAATGCATTTTTGTCCGAAAATCTGTTAAAACGAAAAAAAAAAAACGATAACGAAAGCGCAAGAAACGAAAATCGAAAGATCCGACATAAAAAATTCTTTATTTTCGTTGCGGTAAAAATTTGATATAGAGAGATTCGACATTATAGGGAAAGGATTTGACATTATAGGGAAAAGATTCGACACTATAGAAATAATAGATTCGACATTACAGACATTAGATTTCGATTTATGAGAAAATAGATTCAACAATATTACTAGTCATACAACATTAGAATTCTTGCAGGCGGAATATTCAAACGGAAATGTACGATTCGACGTAAAGATTCGCCGTTACGTCGAATATTCTTTTGACCATTCGACAGAAACTAAGTATTATTGGATTTTCGGACGAAAGCTATTCCCCAACGAAAAACGAAATAAATCAAAACGATTTTCGGGAGTAACTAAATAAATTTATTTTCCAAACGAAAACGAAAAAACAAAACAAAATATTCCAGTCTGCACATGTCTAATGCTAAATGGGACTAGAGAGAATCGTCCTCCATCTGATAAATTTGGTTGGTCAATGATTATTCGTTATTCTAATCAGCATTTCTCTATAAAGAAAATGTTTAATAAAAATTAGGATGTGTTGAGAAATGCTATGGTCCTTGGTCCTATCATCCCTGACTGACCAGTTCTAATATACAGGGGTGTTTGCCCCATCAATAGCCACCAGTTTGTCCCATCAAACACTGTCAGAGTGCCCCATAAAACGCTGCTAGTTTGCCCCATCAAATGCTGCAAGGACTTGTTGTGTCTCCATCCCTGAGACACAACATTGCCCCTAATGTGATTAACCCCCCAGGAAGGTGTCTTTTCAGTCTATGAAAGGTTTTTATCCTTGCTGGAGATGCAGCATTTGTGAGATTAATTCCTTCAGGGGGCATACATGCAAATCCTTTTTATCTACTGTGACTAATAAATCATACGATTTTGAATAATTTATAACTTGCTCTACACAATATGCAGTTTATATGATTCAATGTCCGTGCTCCAAACAGTACCTAAGCCGTACCAAAAGATTATTATTAAACAAGGTTTCAAAAAACACAATTTGTCCAGACACTATGATAAATATCACAATCAACAATTAAAGGGTACAACATTTCTAGCCCTTGATACAATCCATTCACATTGGAGGGGAACAGATATGGTTGGATCCATCTCAAGACTTGAGACTAGGTGGATTTTTAAGATGAAATCTTTTGCACCCTTTGGCTTAAACATTGACTGGGTCATCAATTGTTTTATTAATAATTCCTAAAACTGTTCTTTTCTCTCTTCACAAAAAACGATTCTCCTGCGCTCCGGTGTTTTTTCCCCCCTCGAAGAGTACTATGGGTTTGTATAGTTCAATTAGAAAATAACTGCCAGAGTCTTGCAGCCCTCCTCAGAATCTTGGGAATTCATAAAACTAAGAAAAAAAGAAAAGAACGGAGGGCGCACCGACCTAGTGTGATACCGCTAAATGAATTTTATTAAAATATTAAAATCAATCATTGTACTCACAAATTGGAGTTAAAATCAGGCTTTCAAAGGTAATACAGCAGAAGTCCAACAACATCAGCAGAACACGATGATCGCTTGAATCTCGAGTCGATGTTTAGGGCTGACGCGTTTCGGAGGCATACCCCTTTCCTCAGAGCCTGGAGGTCTGCAGTGCTCCCTCGCCGTGGGGCTTGTGGGGGTATAAATACCCATATGCACAATTTAGAGAGCATGTGCTAGATGGGCAGGAACACTCCTCCTACCAGGGGGGAGGGACTTGTCCTAGACCCCCCCCCACACACAGATAAGGAGCCACCCACGCACACGCCCTCACCCCCCCACACACACACACACGTGCACACTTGAGTGCTTACTTCCC
This sequence comes from Rana kukunoris, assembly GCA_029574335.1. Taxonomy (NCBI): domain Eukaryota; kingdom Metazoa; phylum Chordata; class Amphibia; order Anura; family Ranidae; genus Rana; species Rana kukunoris. Next base: position 238,723,539 of record CM056053.1, read on the forward strand.
TTAAAGCAGCCTATGCTTCCCGTGGGTAAAGTCCCGTCTCTGGGTTGCACCCAAAAAACAGTATAATAGCAACTACAAGAATGTATATATATGTATATACATTCTTGTAGTTGCTATTATACTGTTTTTTGGGTGCAACCCAGAGACGGGACTTTACCCACGGGAAGCATAGGCTGCTTTAAGGGAAGTAAGCACTCAAGTGTGCACGTGTGTGTGTGTGGGGGGGGGGGGGGTGAGGGCGTGTGCGTGGGTGGCTCCTTATCTGTGTGTGGGGGGGGGTCTAGGACAAGTCCCTCCCCCCTGGTAGGAGGAGTGTTCCTGCCCATCTAGCACATGCTCTCTAAATTGTGCATATGGGTATTTATACCCCCACAAGCCCCACGGCGAGGGAGCACTGCAGACCTCCAGGCTCTGAGGAAAGGGGTACGCCCCCGAAACGCGTCAGCCCTAAACATCGACTCGAGATTCAAGCGATCATCGTGTTCTGCTGATGTTGTTGGACTTCTGCTGTATTACCTTTGAAAGCCTGATTTTAACTCCAATTTGTGAGTACAAGGATTGATTTTAATATTTTAATAAAATTCATTTAGCGGTATCACACTAGGTCGGTGCGCCCTCCGTTCTTTTCTTTTTTTCTTACTTTTCTCTCTTCACCCCACAATTTTTTAATAATTTTTAAACAATTTTTTATATCTGTATCTGTTAATAATATTTATTAATGATAGCCATCATCACTGACATTTATATTTTTAATGTTTACAGTGATCTATTTAATGTCTGTCATGTTTGTATTAAGCTAGCAGCCTCTCTATTATTCCAATGCTTTTCCTTGTCCTCTATTTTGATATCTACTGTTATCATATTGTTTTGCCACTAGATGGCTTTGTTATTTATCCTTGCTATTCTCCTATTCCTGTTAGCATCCCACATTTAAGATGGTGGGGCTGTTCTTTTTTCCACTATACTTCTATGGTCCCCAGTAGTCAAAATGGCACTGTGGGCATATATAACCACCCAGCGTGATGACGCACGTATCCGGCCAATCCCCAGTTGAAGTCCATTTGTGACGAAACACATAGGGTGCCGGTGATGTCATCACGCCAGACCTATTGAGATGGTGGTATTACAAATGATACAGGAACCAAGGAGAAGCATATAGAAATGCCGCGGCTCTTATATGATATAACCACTGACTATTTTACTATTTACTATTTTATTAACAAAAAAATCCCCTAAATAGCTTCCTTTTCCTTAGTGCAGTCCTCTTTCACTTAACTCATCCTTCGATTGTGCTTTTAAATGTCTATATTTCTTCTGAGAAATCCTCACTTCATGTTATTCAGTCTGCAACTACACACAGTAATGCAACACTTTCTCCCTGGTGTGGAGAAAGCCTCTTGAGGGGGAAGGGGGCGAGCAGAAAGGTCAGGATGCTATCTACTTTGCAGATAGGGAAATGAGCTCTGTGTTAGTGTGCGTCCTGACACTCCTGCTCGCCCCCTCCCCCCTCGAGAGGCTTTCTCCACACCAGGGAGAAGGTGTTGCATTACTGTTTGTAGTTACAGACAGAAGAACAGGAAATTAGGATTTCTCAGAAGAAATAAGGACATTTAAAAGCAAAATTGAAGGATGAGGTAAGTGAAGGAGGACTGCACTAAGGTAAAGGAAGCTATTTAGGGAAAACATGTTTTACCTTTACAACCCCTTTAAGCATTATTAACCATTTAAGCCCCAGACTATTTTGCTGGCCAAAGACCAGGCCACCTTTTGTGATTCGGCACTGCTTCGCTTTAACTGACAATTGCGCGGTCGTGCGACATGGCTCCCAAACAAAATCAATGTCCTTTTTTTCCCTCACAAATAGAGATTTATTTTAGTGATATTTGATTACCTCTGCAGTTTTTATTTTTTTCGCTATAAACAAAAATAGAGCGACAATTTTGAAAAAAAAAAAAACAATATTTATTACTTTTGGCTATAATAATTATCCCCTAAAAACATATATATATATATATATATATATATATATATATATATATACAAATCCTCAGTTTAGGCCAATACGTATTCTTCTACATATTTTTGGTAAAAAAAAAAAATCACAATAGGAGTATATTGATTGGTTTGTGCAAAAGTTATAGGCCCAGATTCACAGAGCGATTACGCCTGCGCAACTGGTGTTGCGCGTGCGTAAGTCTAAATGTGCGCGTGCGTTTAGATGCGCGCGATTCAGAAAACGATTTACGCCAGAAATCTACTTTTTTTTGTCCAGCGTAATTTCGTTAGACAGACGCATCCGTCCGCGCAAAAATGCGCTAGACACACCATTGATTTGCTAGTCAAATATGCTAATGAGGGAGTTGCGGGGATCCACAAAAAAACGCAGTTGCTGCGCAGGCTACGCGATGTGCGCAACAGCAAAATGTCCTGTCTAAAGTTAGAGCACATAAAAGCTGGTCTAAATTTTGAAAAAACGTCTACATCTCACAGAAAGCAACACCGTTACTGAGGAGCAGACCACACACACGTGTTGCACTACAATTTGACTGCCAACATGCCAGGGGCATCGTCGCTCATAGCTGCACTAGTGAATTTAGATGACCAAAGAAGGAGGAGGGCACGGAGGATGGCACGGGAGAGGGTATACCGCACACGCATAGACCTCTTTGGCATGAGTGATTCTAAGGTGTATCGCATCTTCAGATTCCCCCCTCATGCCATCCTGGAATTAACCACAACCCTGCAGGAGGACATCACCAGCCCAACACAACGCTCACATCCAGTGCAGCCACTGGTCAAGGTACTGGCAACACTCCATTTCCTTGCCAGTGGCTCTTTTCAGCGTACAAGTGGAGTGGTGGCTGGGATGTCACAATCCTCCATGAGCAGATGTGTGCACCAGGTTGTCCCAGCAATCCTCACACGCTTGGCCAACCTAATCATCAAACCCACCACTGAGGACCTGCGGCTGAAGGCAATGACAGATTTCTACAGAATTGCCAGATTCCCACGCACCATCGGGGCCATTGATTGCACACATGTGGCACTCCAGCCCCCCCATGAGACAGAGCACATGTACCGCAATCGGAAGAATTGGCACTCCATCAACGTACAGGTGATAGTTGATGCCCAAGGACTCATATGGCACGTCCGTGCCAAACACCCCGGATCCACCCATGACAGCTACATCTACAATCAATGCCACATCCGAATGGAATTCTATCAGAACGTTTATGGGAACACCTGGCTGGTTGGTGAGTGACATGGGAGTCAGGCATGACTATCCCCTCCCGTGATGCACACCTCACAAGTGGCACATGCATGACTAACATTCTCCTGTCTTTTCCCTTCCAGGTGACTCTGCATATGCACTGGGACCCCATCTCATGACTCCTATCCGGAACCCCCAAACCCCAGGGGAGGAAAGATACAATCAAGCACACATCAAAACCCGAGCAGTGGTGGAGCGTACCTTTGGCCTCCTGAAGTCACGTTTCCGATGCCTGGATAAGTCTGGGGGTACACTGTTGTATTCCCCAAACTTTGTGTGCCATATCATCGTTGCATGTTGCATGCTGCACAATCTCGCAGTGAGGAAGGGCCTGCAGGTTGAGCTACGTGATGACCTGACCCCCCAACCAGACAATCAACCCCTAACCGAGGATACCCCGTCTTCTGAGGGAAGAGCAGTCAGGAGACAGCTCATATTGGGCATCTTTGCACGTTAAACACACACATTAATCATGGCACAATGAGAATGCATGCATGCACACCACTGTGGTCCCTATCACACACACTCCACATCCTCATCAAATTGGATTGGCACCAGTCCACCATGCACGACTGGTGAGCAGTAACGCCACGTCAAGGCTCCAATTATGTCACTGTACATTCATACACCATTCACACAGACCTGGGAATCACTTCTCCCTGGTCCTGGGGAACCCTTCTCCACCAAAATTGAGGATGACACCCCTTTTCCAGCAGGAATGTCACCCCCACATTCAAACAGCATGCACAACCCAAAATTTAAAAAAAATGTCAAAAAAAAAAAAAAAAACAAATGCCAAAAATGTCAGCCAAAAATAAAAAAAAGGGGAAAAAAAATTATTGCCCTCTGCGTGAGCCACGCCTGGGGCGCCCCCGGCCACGGCCCCGGCCCCTCAGGGGAGACTCATGGGGGAGGGGCAAACCCGGGGAAGGAGGAGCAGCCCCTGATATCTGCCCACCTGGCGGCCTGCCCTCCAAGGCCACGGCAATTCTGTCCAGGGAAGCACCAAGTGTTGCCGTGTTGGCCTGGATAGCCTGGGTAAGGGCCCTCACATCCTGCCCAACGCCTGCTTCATTTAGGCAGGTTGTGAAAGCCCGGGAGTGGGAGTCCAGGTTACCCAGCGTATCCTTCATGGAGGACAGGCTCTCCTCCACCCGCCCAAAAGTCTGGCAGAGCTGTCCCAGATGGCGGGTCTGGAGGGCCTGGTCCCTTCGCAGACTGGCGGGCAGGAGATTGGGCGCCCCCCTGGTGCTCTGGGATGACATCCTGCCTCCAGCTGATGGTTGTGGGCGGGGAGAAGGGGAGGCCCTTGTGAGGGGAGCCATGTTGGGGGAGGAGGGGGGGGCTCCCCCTTAGGGAGGGCAGGCTTCTGCCAGCCAGAGGGGAAGAGTCCGCACAAACCACTCGTCCAGTGCCTGACTCCTCCTCCTCATGATCGTCCTCCTCATGATTATCCTCCTCCTCATGATCGTCCTACTCCTCATGATCGTCCTCCTCCTCTTGAACCTCCTCCGCGGACTGTGGCCTTGTTGGGGGGGCCTCATTAGGCTGCTGTCCTGGGGTTGGAGCGGTCAGGCCAGATGGCCCTGCACCCTCCTGCACATCTGTGGATGACACAAACCATTCACAGGTTGGAGGATCCACACACTTGGCACATATTCCCTTTCACCCCCTCCCCCACACATGCTACACACCTGATAGAAAAAAAAACCTTACCTGGCACCAGGTGGACCGGACTTGTGTCAAAGCCTGGCAGGCCCTCCACTTCATGCCGGTGAAAGGTCAGGGCCACCACATGCTCCGTCGCTGTAAGCCTAATACGGCATGGTGGGCCCCCTCCTGTGCCCCTGGCATGGGCATGCATTGCGGTCAGTTTTTTTTTCACCTGACGCCGGAGATCATTTATTTTTTTGTCAATCCCAGACCGGGTCCGTGTCTCCCCCTCCCCCGATGAATTCACCTGCTCCGTGATCCTATCCAAAATCTCTCTCCTCCTGGCCGGGGTGAAGGTGGCACTCTGCGGGCCGTGGAGAAAACGCCCATACTCGCTAATGGCCCGGGCAAGAATTCTTTTTTCCCCCACAGTAAAATTCAGCTTTCTTTTTCTCTCTGTCATACTTCCAAACAAACTCACTACCAGTCACCAAAAATCAGTCACAAATACAAGCACAACCAATCAGGCAAGAACACACACAAAGAGAAAACGAACACCCAAAAATCACACTAGCACTCAGCAAGAAACAGTCACAAAAAAATAAAAAATAAAAAATAAAGCCAGAAAACAAACGCTCAGAAATATATCAATCAAACAAACAGTCTCTCAAACACTTATCAAAAAACACTTTCACAAATATACCAACAAGAACTTGATCACACAGAACACTAATCTGACAACTACAAGACACACTGCAACGAACAACAGGAACAAAAGCACTTGGTTAAATGGGAAGGGACACAAAGGGATGTACTTTTGCAATGCAAGTGCGTTTGTGTGTGTCTATTTATGCTGTCTGCGTAGTTCACAACGTTGCCCTAGTCCATTTCCAATTTCACTGATTGCGCCGCTCCCGAGTTGTGAGCATGCGCACAGCGGAGCTGACATGGTCTCATTCACGCGCGCATGCGCGAGCCGGCCGGCCCTTCATTTGCATGGGGTCACGGCTCATTTCAATGTAACACGCCCACGTCCCTCCCAATTTGTATTACTCCTCCTTACGCCTCAGGAAAAAACCTAACCTTACCTGCGCAAAAGCTACGTGAATCGGGGGATTACGCGGCTAGATGGCGCAAGTCTAACGTAATGGCGGTGCGCTACGCCGGACCGATAATGCGCCGATGTACGTGAATCAGGGCCATAGAATCTACAAAATAGGGCATAGAATTATGGCATTTTTACTAGTAACGGCGGCGATCTGCAATTTTTATCATGACTGCGACATTATGGAGGCACACATCAGACACTTTTGACATATTTTTGGGACCATTGTCATTTTTACAGAGACCAGTGCTATAAAAATGCACCGATTACTGTGAAAATTACACTGGCAGTGAAGGTGGCGCTGAAGGGGTTAAGTGTGCCCTAGGGAGTGCTTCTAACTGTATAGGTCATTGGCTGTGTGTGACACAACAGTGATCACCGCTTCCGACTACAGGAAGCTGTAAAAACTGTCCTGTCACCAGGAAGACTGGGGAAATGCTTGTTCACATCAGCATCTCCCTGTTCTTCCTCACTGTGACATGATCGGGGGTATGCCTGCAGATATCGAGTCCGCGGGACCCACACTCGGAGTCACAGAGCTCGCGGAGGCGCATGCACATCCACAATGCCGCTGTCTATATATACGTCTTTTTACCTGCCTGTGCCATGCTGCAGACGTATATCTGCGTGCGGTGGGCAGCAAGCGGTTAAAATCACTGCTCCCTAAAAAACTGTTGTTTTTAGAACTTTTTTTTGCATTGATATATGTCCCCTGGGGCAGGACCCGGGTCCCAAAACACTTTTTATGAAAATAACTTGCATATTAGTCTTTAAAATTAGCACTTTTGATTTTTTTACGTTGGGGTCCCATAGAATTTAACGGTGTTCCAATGTTCGTGCAAACTTTTGGTTTGTTCGCATGTTCTGCTGCAAACCGAACCGGGGGGGGGGATTTGGTTGTTCGGCTCATCCCTACTAAGTATGATTCAATTATATATGTTTGCTGGTAATGTCCTGTTGCAAAAGATGTGTGGGGGTTAGGTTTGAATATTTTATTGTTTTTAGAAAATTGTTTTACAAAAATATTTAAATAGTATGTGATGGCAAGCTGCAAAACTTTAATATAGGAAAAGGTCCTCAGTTAACCACTTAAGGACCGCCGCATGTACATTTACGTCGGCAGAATGGCACCGACAGGCACATCAACGTATATATACGTTGGTGCCTTGGGGGGGATCGGGGGTCCGATCGGACCCCCCCCCGTACATGCGGCGGTCCGCGCGGCTGCAGGAGCGATCCGACAAGTGGGGGCGGCTATCCGTTTTCATCCGCCCCCTCCGGATCGCTCCCAGCCAATGCGCGCGCCCGCCTGACCTGTCACTTCCTCCTCCTGTGTAAACACAGGAAGGAGGAAGCGACGTGATCTCTCCCTCGGCGTTTGTTTCAAGCGCCGCTGAGGAGAGATCACTACAGAACAAGTAAGTCCTGCACCAAACAGCACACTGACACACACATTTAACCCCCGCGATCGCCCCCCCCCCTCCCCCCTGTCACAGTGTCACTGAATGCAGTAATCATGTATGATTACTGTATTTAGTGTCAGTGTGACAGACAGTGTGACAGTCAGTAGTGTCAGGATAGCCCCCCCACCCCCCCCCAATAAAGTTTTAACCCCTTGATCACTGCCCTAGTTAACCCTTTCACTCCCTATTGCCAGCGTCACTAAGCGATCATTTTTCTGATCGCTGTATTAGTGTCGCTGTTCCCGCTAGGTAGCTATTTTTTTTTTAATGCGATTTTTTTTTTACTAAAGACATGTGGCTAAATAAATTTTGGCCTAAATGTTTGACTAAAATTTAGTTTATTGGTTTTTTATTATAACAAAAAGTAAAAAATATTGATTTTTTTTCAAAAATGTCGCTCTATTTTTGTATATAGCGCAAAAAATAAAAATCGCAGAGGCGATCAAATACCACCAAAAGAAAGCTCTATTTGTGGGAAAAAAAGGACGCAAATTTTGTTTGGAAACCACGTCGCACGACCGCGCAATTGTCTGTTAAAGCGACGCAGTGCCGAATCGCAAAAACCCCTTGGGTCATTTGCCAGCGTATTGGTCCGGGTCTTAAGTGGTTAAAGGGGTTGTAAAGGTACAATTTATTTTTCCTAAATAGCTCCCTTTACCCTATTGCAGAACTCCTTCACTTACCTCATCCTTTGATTTTGCTTGTAAATGTCCTTATTTCCTCTGAGAATTCCTCACTTCCTATTCTTCTGTCTGTAACTCCACACAGTAATGCAAGGCTTTCTCCCTGGGGTGAAGTGTCGTGCTTGCCCCCTCCCTTGGACTACAGAAAACTCACAGCTCCTTTCTCTTTCTGCAACGTAGAGAGCGTCCTGACTCTCCTGTAGTCCACCACTACTGCCATTTTTTTTTGCTAAATAAACAAAAAGACCAAACATTTAAAAAAATACAAGTTTTTTCTAGTTTGTTATACAATTTAGCAAACAGGTAATTCTTTTTCTTCACTGATGTGCACTTATAAGGCTGCACTGATGGACACTGATGAGGTGGCACTAATTGGCACTTATAGGCTGCACCGATGGGCACTGATGAGGTAGCACTAGTGTTCACTGGTGAGAAGGCACTGATATGTGGCACTGATGAAGAGGCATTGATGGGCACTTATTGGTAGCACTGCTGGGCACTGATAGGCTGCACTGATGAACACTGATGAGCACTGATGAGGTGGCACTGATAGGCTGCTCTGAGAGGCACTGATGAGGTAGCACTGGTGTTAACTGATAGGTTACACTGATGAAGAAGCATTGATGGGCACTGATTGGCAGCACTGCTGGGCACTGATTGGCAGAACTGAAATGCAGTACTAGTGGGCACTGTTGGGACTCATCTGTTGTACAACAGTGGGTCATATAGGCTTGTGATCCCAATGGGTTTGGATCAGGGACTCGGAAACCTGGATAAATCCTGGATAGGAACAATGGTCGAATCAGCTGGAATGTGGACTTAACGCTCTTTAATCAGCAGATGCATAACAGGTATTTCCGTACAGGCTCCAATAGAAAGCGAGGCTCCAAATGGTGCAGATCAAACCAGGTATGGTTTATTTAAATTAACCATACCTGGTTTAATCTGCACCATTTGGAGCCTCTCTTTCTATTTTTTTCCCTCCATTGGAGCCTGTACGAAAACACGTGTTATCCATCTGCGTAGCTTCTCTGAATGATTTTCACAAGGAGTTATATGTTCACATATTTGTTTATTCTTAATGATTGCATTTCAGTGTGCACCTTTTTTATATATTAGCGCTGTACTAATTATCCACATGTTTGTGTACTTTGTTTGAGTGCCAGCACATTTTGTTTTTATATTTGGGTTCTAGCGCAGTCTTTTTTCTATTCCACATTTCTATAGATGTCAGTACCCAGTTATATTACGTACATTTAGGAAACTATCCAGACCTTTCTTAAAGCAATCTACTGAGCTGGCCAGAACAACCTCTGGAGGGAGACTGTTAGGCCTCGTACACACGATCGGACATATCCGATGAAAACGGTCCGCGGACCATTTCCATCGGATATGTCCGATCGGGAGTTTGATCCGATGGCGTGTACACACCATCGGGTGACGTGGCGGTGACGCGGCGGTGACGTTGACGCCGCCACGTCACCGCTACGTCACCGCACCAGGAAGTAAAACACTTCCGCGCATGCGCCGAATCCATTGGGCGGCGGCGCGGCGGCGGTGCGGGACGACATGTCTGCTGGTAAGTGTACTAACCAGCAGACATGTCAGGCGGACAGATTCCCACCGGATAGATTTCAAAGCTTGCTTTGAAATCTGTTCTGTTGGGTGGACAAATCTGTCCGCTAGCCCATACACACGGGCGGAGATGTCTGCTGAAACGGTCCATCGGACCATCCTTACTTTTCAGCTTACGACCAACAGAGCTTGCTGGTGTCTGTCCAGCTCTTTTATTATCAGCATAAAATCACAAATACATGCATTTCATTGATTCAGTCCACACATCCACACCCACTAACCCACCCCTCACCCTCCCATCTGTGACGTCTATAGCACATGTCAGACATTCCAATCTTCTTCTAGGAGCCATTTTGCTTTCAGACAATGGGTTGGGCCCCAGGAAGGAGTGAGTTTAGGATCGCAGTAGAAGGGAGGGGTGCTTTTCTTCTTGCAAGTCCTTATGTCATTCAGACATTAAGAGTCCATTGCACAGTCACCATATTCATTTCCTTCCAAAGTCTCACAAGCTCACACGGATCTCCGAGTGAGTGAGGAGGAGGGGTTGAAGGATGAGGAGCTTTTGGAATGAGGGGACTATACATCTGCTTTCATTTAATCACATCCTGAAGGGTCGGTTAATAATTTTCTAATACACTCATACATATGTATTACACCTTATATCAATCAAGAAATAAAGCAGTGGTTCTAATCATAACTTCATACATATGCATAATGCATATAAAAACAAATAAACAGTATAAGGAACATAGGAAAGAGAAAACATTTCAGTGATTCTAATAAATGAATAGCCTAAAATAAAATAGAGATTTTAGATAATCCACCACAGTATCTTGTCTTTCAGGGCATATAGTCAGGTCGTATTTGTTTATACAGTGCGTTCCTGTCTGCTCGTTTCTGATTTTCAGGTCGTTCTTCATAGGACTTGCTGTTCTTCAGTGAGTTCTGTTTAGTTTGTTCGTTCTGATTAGACATTCCTTTTCTAGCCATATTGCAGGCACCTGCTCGTCCTACAATTTGTGCTGTGCACTCAGTGTGTGTTGGTCTTATTGTTTTAGTACAAGAAGAGGCCATGAACAGGGTGAGGAGACGTTCATGGACCAAGAATTGGTTGCTCCGTAGGGACCAATTCTGTCATATGCCTCTGCTGCGGGAGATCCAGGAGAATAATTCTGATGATTACAGGAATTTCCTTAGGATGTCTGACCTCATTTTTCAGCAGCTCTTGGCTTTGGTGTCGCCCTATATCACCAGGCAGGATACTGTTGTGCGGGAAGCCATCAGCGCTGAGCAGAGGCTAGTTGCCACGTTACGCTATCTGGCAACTGGAAGAAGCTTGCAGGACTTGAAGTTCACGACAGGCATCTCCCCCCAGGCTCGGGGCCTCATAATCCCAGATACCTGTTCTGCCATTATACAAGTCCTGCAGGAGGACTATATGATGGTAAGTTTTCTCCTTTTATATCACATTCTATGTATTTAATGTATGCTAATGTATTGTATTTCTTTCCTCCTTCCCTAATTACCATGATTGTAATATGCTGTGAATATCCCCTTTGCCCACATGCATGCTGTAAGCTTTTAATGCTCGTTTTTTGGCCTACATGCATATTTCCCTTCACTAACCAGCATGCTATCCTGGGCCCAAACACACCTAGCCTAGTCACGTCCCAATGTATTTTGTCAGCTCCATTAAAGTGCTTTACCCTCCCCCAAAATGTGTTTTAAAGTATAGCTTCACTATTTATTTCTTTTTGAGATCCCAAACTAGCCCCCCACTAAAATGTGTTTTTAAAATATAGATTCACCATTTTTTTTTTTTTTTTTAGGTCCCAAACCCATCTAGCCCCCCCTCCTACATTTTTACAATGGGCCATCAGAGGAGGTGAGGAATGTGATAATTGGGCCTTATAGTTTTGTATTTAAATACTCCTTAAACTAAATGTTATAATGATGTAGGTCAATAATGTTTTTGTATAATCTGCTTGCAATGTTATGTGCAAAAGTACAATTTTTTTATCTTATTTGATTCCACAGCTTCCTTTCACGCCACAGGAATGGCAGACTGTGGCATCAAAGTTTGCTACGCAGTGGGACTTCCCCAACTGCAGTGGAGCCATTGATGGGAAGCACGTCCGCATTGTGCCACCACCCTGTTCTGGTTCCTTTTACTACAACTACAAGGGGATTCATAGCATTGTGCTGATGGCGGTGGTGTCAGCACAGTATGAGTTCCTCTTTGTAGATGTGATGAAGAACGGCCAGATGTCGGATGGGGGAGCCTTCAGGCAGACTTAGTTTGCTCTTCGTCTCCAGAGTGATGACCTTGCATTGCCATCGGATGCAGAGAATGTGGAAGACTCCTTTTTGTGTTTCTGGCTGATGAAGCCTTTGGCCTGGGACAGTATCTCATGAGGCCATTCCCCCAGAGGACCCTCACCCCAGAGAGGAGGGTGTTCAACTACCGGCTGGCCAGAACCCAAAGTGTCCGAAGCCCTAAAATGTCTCTTGAGATTTTTTACCACTTTTTTCATAATTTTGGCTTTCCTTAAATTAGGGTGGTTATAGGGCCCGTGCTTGCCATCATAATCAGACTTTAGCAATATGTCCACCATTTCCGCGTAGGACATGTTAGGCCGTGTACAATCGACTAAACAAATCCGATGAAACCGGTTGGATAGACCGTTTTCATTGGATATGTCTGCTGGACTATTTTGGTTTGATCAGTGTACACACGATCAAACCAAAATCCCCGTGGACAGACAGCGCGGTGACGTGGCGGTGACGTTGACGCCGCCACGTCACCACTCCAGGAAGTAAAATACTTCTACAAAAATCTCCCAGATGCGCCGAATGGGTTCGATGCATGCGGGAGATTTTTGTCCGCTGGTTAGACGTACTAACCAGCGGACATGTCGGACGGACGGGTTTCCAGCAGACAAGTTTTAAAGCATGCTTTAAAACTTGTCTGTTGCAAAAACCTGTCTGCTTGCCTGTACACACGATTGGATTTGTCTGCTGAAACGGTCCGTCGAAAGGTTTCAGCAGATAAATTCGATCGTGTGTACGCGGCCTTAGATGCCTTTTATCTGCTCCTCGTTTGTGACATTTCCTCATCAGGCTCCGGGCTTGTGTCGTCGTTAGACAAATTAATAATTACAGACACCTGCTCATCAGACTCCGCCATGTCATCGTTTTTGGATGAAGTTGGCCTAATTGGAGACACCTAATTGGAGACACCTGCTCATCTGATTCTGCCATGTCATTTGCATGCCGAAAGAGAAGGGGCGGGGAAACATCGAGTAAGAACATCATGGGTGGACGACATGTGCGGAGTGTCAAGAGTGTATATACAGTAAAGCTTAATAAAGCTTAACACACATGTGTCGTACCTACGTTCAGTGTGCGGAGGAAGTAGTAAAAGCGTCAAACGTGTGAACGAATGTATGATTTTAACTTGGGACATCAGTGACCTATACTGTGGCCTATATGGGGATAACGATTACTAGAGTTTATAGACTGTGGTTGACATTAGTATATTTGTCTTTTGTTTTGTCTTGCAGAAAAAAATAATTTAATGAAAAGGAGTTCCTTAGCAAATTCATAGATCGCTTAAGGGAGCTGCCCGCTCTTTGGGCGACAAAAGACCCCACACACAGGCAAAAAGGGACCGCAGCACTGAAGAGCCTTCTCCCATTTGTGCACACAAGGATGCCCCATGTAACCATCGAACAGATGGACACTAAAATTGGGACCTTAAGAGGCACATACAGGGGTGATATATAGAAAGAAAACAATTGCACATACCATACAAAAAGAAAATTAAGCTGCGTCTCAAAAGTGTTATACAACACAAAAAATTACAAGAAAAAAGGGGAGGAGATCGCGCTATATTACACAAACTTACTATCAAATGGCCACTTGTGATGAAACGAACAACAAAGTGATTATCTGAATAATATCAATGACCATCAAAAATTGCAAACACAAATAAAAGTACATATACATGTATAATACATGTTATAAGCAAAGTCCAAATGGTGAGTATGAATCAGAGAGAAAAAGGTCCCAGTTGTGAAGTAAATTAATGCAATGTGTGACTTGATGACAGACAAGAACCTCCACCCACAACAAACACTGACCCTTACCAGAGTCAAAGATCTCACAGAGATCAAGAACAGCATATATCAGGAGACATCCACTATCCACAGTGGGGAATGGTAGTATCCGTTCAATGCAGTATGGGTGGTCAAACTCGTATATGAGTACCGATCCAGGCTATGAAAAAACAATCGGGAAAGCTCACATAAAATTGTATGGATTTTAATAAAATAAAATATTGTGTGCACTTACAGCAATCACGATAATAACAGCATATAAAAAGTTCAGCCGGCCGGCTTGTGAAAGCGTGTACCCGTCTCTTCCGGGTCTTCACGCGTGATGCGGTGACGTCAGAGCGCCGCTTCCACAAGCCGGCCGGCTTTCCTCATAGCTGAGTTCCTCCATGCCCCTTATCAGTTTGGTTGCACGTTCTCCTGATATCCTTTTTGAGAACTAGTGCCCAAAACTGAACTGCATTTTCCAGATGAGGTCTTACTAATGATTTGAACAGGGGCAAAATTATCTCTCTCTCTCTGGAGTCCATACCTCTCCTAATACAAGAAATTACTTTGCTCACTTTGGAAACCGCAGCTTGGCATTGTATGCCAATATTAAGCTTATGATCTACCAAAACCCCCAGATCCTTATCCATTACAGATCCAGTTGTACTCCCCCTAGTATGTATGATGCATGCATATTCTTAGCCCCCAAGTGCATAACTTTACATGTATCAACATTAAACCTCATCTGCCACATAGTGGCCCAATTAGACATTAGTGCATTGAGGTCGGCTTGTAAGTTGGAGACAACCTGTAAGGATGTTTTTCCACTGCATATCTTAGTGTCATCTGCAAAGACAGAAATTTTACTTTTGATCCCAGACCCTATATCATTTGGGACCCTTACTTTTTAATATCTTTATAGATATTAAAAAGTAAGGGTCCAACACTGAATTTTGAGGTACACCACTGATAACCTTTGACCGTTCAGAGTAAGAGTCATTAACCACTACTCTCTGAATTTTGTCTAAATTCTATCCATTTACAAACTGATATTTCCAATCCTGTAAACTTTACCTTACACATTAGCCGTGTGTATTGAACAATTTTGCCATATCCAATTATACCACGTCCACCGACACGCATCTGTCCAAGGTTTTACATAGCTCTTCATAAAAATAAATCGGGTTTGTCTGATAACTTCTGTCTTTCATGAATCCATGCAGTTACTTAAACAGTTTTTTTTTCCAGCAAGAACTCATCTATGTGGTCTTTTATTAATCTCTCCAGTATCTTCCAAACTATAGAAGTTAAACTAACAGGTCTATAGTTATTTGGTAAATACTTTGGGCCAGATTCAGAGAGCCGTAACTCCTGTCTAACTGGTGTTAGACTGGAGTAATTTCAAATTACGCGCGTTTTTTAGCTAGTCGGAAACCTCAAACCATAAATAGACGGCTGCGGGCTTCAATTCGACTGGATTACGTGTTCGTACTCCTTCGGATCTACGCTGCAATAAAATTGCGGCCACTGGGTGGACTTCCCGTCGTGTTCCGCGTCGGGGTATGCAAATGAGCTTTTGCCAGCGATCCCCGAAATTACGATCTTCATTCGCAATCTCTTACAGCACTTTTAGTCATCTTTTTTTTGTGTAACACTATACCAGCTTTTTGCTGCTCTAATATTAGACAGCCCATGTTAAGTATGGCCGTCGTTCCTGCGTCGAATTTCTAAGTTTTCCGACGTCTTTTATTATTTTTTACGTAAGTCGTCCGGGAATAGGAACGACGCTACTCAGACAACGAATGACGTAACGATGTGATTTTGCGCAATGCACGGCGGGAAATTTCTGAACGGAGCATGCGCACTTCAAACGCCGGGGGGACGCGCTTAATTTAAATGCTTCACGCCCCCTAATCGCATATTTCGATTACGCGGCGAGAAATAGACTACGCCGCCGTAGCGTACGGGCAAAAATCTACCAGAATTCGGTGTAGAGCCTGGTAAAATATGGAAGCGTAGACTATTTCGATTACGCAGCGCAATATTAAGTGTATCTGAATCTGGCCCTTTGTTTCCTTTTTAAATATAGGCACCAAATTGGCCCTGCGCTAATCCAGTGGTACTATTCCTGTCAATAATGAGTCCTTAAAAATTAGATACAATGGAAGAAATGACAGAGCTCAATTCTTTTAGGATCCGTAGGTGGATGTCATCTGGTCCAGGTGCTTTATCCACCTTTATTCTGTCTAAATATTTCGGGACCATATCCCATTTGGGGCTGTGTCATTACCACCCCCATTATGGACATGAGGTTCCCTATGCTCCATTGTATACACAGAGCTGAAGAAAATATTTAATAAATTAGCCTTCTCTTTGTCCCCAGTCACCCACTCTAGATTATTTTGTAAAGAGCCTACATGCTTAGACCTGACCTTTTTACTATTAATATATTTGAAGATTTTTTGGGGGTTTGTCCTACTATTTTTTTCAATCTGTTGTTCATTTAAAATGTTTGCATCCTTGATTTCCTTTTTACATATTCTGTTAAATTCTTTGTAACATTTAAACAACACTAGTGTTCATTCATTTTTATATTTTTTTAAAGGCTCTATTCCTATTGTTTATAGCTTTTTTAACTTTGACGGTGATCCACATAGGTTTTATTTTTAGCCCTTTAAACCTATTGCCCATGGGAATATACTTTTACAGTAAGGTTTCAGTCTTTTTGAAGAATTCCCATTTCTGTCTTGTGTTTATTGATGCCAATATTCTCTCCCAGTCTAAGTCCTGGAGAGCAGCCCTCATCTTTGGAAATTTTTCTCTCTTGAAGTTAAGTCTTTTTATCTTTCCCGTATGTATTTCTTGCTTACACCACATCTATCCCCCATTCCACCCTCCATTAATGTGTGACCCCTAACTGACCTGTCTGCCCAATGTAATTCTAGTTCACCTCCACCCCCAGTCCTAGTTTAAATACTCCTCCAGCCTTCCCATAAACCTCTCCCCTAGCACAGCAGACCTACTTCCATTTAAGTGCAAACCGTCTTTAGCATATAGGTTGCACCCCATTGAAAAATCAGCCCAGTGCTAGAAACCCAAATCTCTCCTCCCTACACCAGCCATGCATTCAGCTCTCTAATATCCCCCTGCATTTCCTGTGTTGTGCATGGCACAGGCAATATTTCAGATAAACAATCCATGCTATATACTTAAAGAGGAGTTCCACCCAAATTTGGAACTTCCTCTTGTTCCACTCCTCACCCCCATACATGCCACATTTGGCATGTAATTTTTTTTGGGGGGGGGTGGGGGCTTCAGTAGGAATGGGACTTCCTGTCCCACTTCCTGCTTCCGCCGAGGGGCTGGTTAGGCGATTAAGCCTTAATCGCCTACACCAGCCCCTCCCTGTAGGCGATCACATGGGACACTGACAGGTCCCATGCGATCGCCTCTCCAATCAGCGGCGAGCCGCGCCGCACGCGCATGCGCAGTGCGGCTCGCGCATGCGCAGTGGGTGTCTGGCCGTGAAGCCAAAGGCTGTCACGGCTGGGTGCCCACAGTCGAGATAGAGACGCCGGCTGGGGAGGGGGGGAGAGGAGCGGAGCCCCGGTCGGCGCGTCGCTGGAACGCAGGAGCAGGTAAGTGAGTGTTTATTAAGAGCCAGCAGCTACACTTTTTGTAGCTGCTGACTTTTAATAAACACAATTTTGGCTGGAACACCCCTTTAAAGTAGAACTATACTAAACTAATGTTAATGACCGAATACAATTTTGCAACTTTGATGTGTATTTCCTGTACATATCATCATAATGACTTTGTATCTCTGTGAATTATACCTTGTTTTTTGGGACAAATTGGGCTTCCCTGCCCAAAATATACCAACCCTAACCTTTAAACCAAACTTTGACCCTGGCCTTTGGTCTTTACCGTGACCATAACGCTAACTCTGACACTGACCTAGATCAAACCTTGATCTAGACATTTTTTGTTTATTTTTTTATTTATTTTTTACACACTTGTTTTGTTTACACCTTTCCCTCCTGCAAAGAGAGGCAGATCCAAATAAAGAGAAAAATACATTGTAAGAGAAAGAAAATCCAGGAGCAGACTTTACAGTGACTGATCCCTGTGGTAGCCAATCAGAGGCTACCACAGTGATCAGGTGCCTCGGAACTGGGAGTCCTGGGTCCTGATCGTTAGTACAAGACTTTCGGCTCTTGGTGAGCACACTGTGTGGGGCACTTCCATTACAAGAGAGTTACACAGACATGAGGCCGCATATGATCAGTGGGAAGGTGTTAAGCAATCTGTGAATTCACAGAGTATGATGGTTGAAAACCCTTAACTCTCCATCCTTATTGTATAACCACCTTCCCCACCACTCTGATGTCATCACCTTTTCATGACCACCACCACCACTATAGGCTAGACATCATCATCACCAGGCATGGAAAGAGATGCAACATCAAAAACAGAATTTGTTTTACTCTGCAGCTCCTTAGTCACATTTACCTTCACACAAGATGTTGAAGATGGCTAAGCAGAAATAGTGGGAACAATTGTCCTGTGCTGTTTGCCACTGAACTCTGAAAATAATTTCCTCACCAATCTGAAAATTGTAATTATATATAGGAATTATTAGCACTCCCTTGACCAATGTTACCAGTGGATTGTTTTTTGAATGCCATTATTAATCATAAAAGCCAGTATTTTATATACACTATTATGTGCCCCAGGTACAATAAAAATAAACAAGTAAATAAACTTTCAATGTTGAATTACTACTATCAAACTGTGCAAAAATACAGTGGTAATTTGTCAGACCTTCAGTGAACTACAAAGGGAAATCAGCATTATTAGGCTCCCTGAAGGGAATTATTTTTAATAGACTTCAAAGATAAAGCAATTATATGTGTCAAAATGCAGAAATATTTTTTTTTTAGATAACAGGACATAAAGAAAATGTTCTCAAACAAGCCTGTCAGCCAAGCAAACATGCCAGTAAATCAAGAAGTCAACACATTTCTTTGTTTTGTTTTATGTATTAGAATGCTTAATAGAACTTTGTTTTGCTGCAAATGGCATAAACAAAATAGGTAGTGCTGTTACTAGTTTCAGTGTTGTGGTATAACACACAACCTATAACCAACACAGAAAAAAGTGAAAAGCTATGATTGTATAATTTGTTTTCAACCTATGAAACCCCTATAAAAGCCCTGAAGCAACCACATTACTTCAGAAGCCCTATAATTAATTGGATGATGCCCACCTGTGTACACTAAAAGTGCCAAATAATCTCAAATTATATTTCAGACAGGAGGCTCATATCTTGCATTAATCTTTCTTTATTAATGCCCATAGCAGAAACTTAAACAACTTTTATTTTTGAAAAGAATAAACATAAGAACATCTATGTGGGACTACATTTCCCAGCAGCCCTCAGTGTAACGGCCCCTCCTCCCTACGGACCCTATAAGAAGGCTGAGTACTTCCTTGCACTTCCTCTTTCTTTCTGCTCATAGTCAGATAAGTAACTAGTTTAAGTCTGTTATTATTATTATTATTATATTATATTATAGTATATATATATATATATAGTATTATATTTTTCATTCCCTAACGTTTCTTCCGGTGTGCGTCCCTGTTTGGTGCCACACCGCATGTTATTTCTTGTACTGCGCCGTCTTCTGTGAGCGTCATCTCCTCACAAGTTCAGCGCGCTGTTCATAGGAGGGGCGCGCCTATGCACGGCGCGTCCCCGCCTTCGCTCTCCCCCTCGCTCTCACTCTCACTCTCCCTCTCTACCAATCGGATCGCCGTGACGTCACACGGCAGCGCCGCTTCTCCCTGCAAGCCCGCGCTGTGAATCATTCGGCGGCTGCAGCGGAGCGGAGCGGTAGGGCGGAACCTTACTTCAGGGTGCTGTACTGTCCCCTATCTACCCAGTTACAGTTACCCCAACATCTCGACCGTACTGGGGCATCCCCTAACTATAATCTACAGAATTACATAGGATTGACTAACAATCTATCTTGTCAGCATGTCACATAATAAGGTGCAGGATGACATGGAACCTGAAACCAATGTGGAAACCCCACAAATGCTCACCGCAGCACAAATTCAAGTGTTAATAACACAATCCATACAGGCTGCTTTAGCTCCTGCTACCCCTCGAACCTCTACCCAGCCCATGTTACCTGTAAAGGAAAAATCGGGCAAGGCCTCTTGTAAGCGCAAACATACTGCGACTTATATCGACTCCCCGGCAGGGGAAGTAGAATTGATGCGTGAGGCAGGACCTTCCTCGGCCTGCCGACCCAGCCATCCTACAGTTATGCGACCCTTGATAACCAAGGAGTACCCATCTAAGAAGCTAATGTCATCCCTCCGGGAAAAACCCGACTCATTTAATGAGGATTCGGATGACGACTCGGGCGAGTCACTAGATGCTTCAGCTAGAGATTCTGATTCAGACACAGAGGAGGCTGGGCAAATGGCTACTGACATGGAAGCCAATCCGGATGCCCCAACAGAGGCGATATTGGACTCTCTAGGAGAGCCCTTCTTTAATCCGGAGTTGATTATTCACCCCCGCTCTGGGGATTGGGCCCCTCTTCCCCAGGTATCCCAATACGTGGAGCACTGGGTAAGGCGGATTCTGGATAAATCCAATAGAAACAAATTGCGTGCAGAATGTCCCAGGCCGTCCATCCCCAACAAGGTGACGGCCACACCCGAGATCGATCCGGTCTTATTAAAGTACCTGACCAAGGCAGGAAAATTTTCAAAAAAGGGGATTGAACGTTCGTTCAAAACGATCCAGGACCACGTCTTAGACCTCTTAGGTCCATTAACAAAAATTCTCAACCTGTCTGAACAGGCAGCCACCTCAGAGGAACCAATTGACTTGGTCCAATTACGTGGCTGGGCACAACGGGCCATATGCTTGCTAGGATCAGCTAACACTACCTGCGCCATTGAACGGCGCAGGTCTATATTGATGAGGCTTGACCCCCAGTTATCGCACTTAGCGGAATCAGAACCGGGTCCCTCAGCCGAGGGTCTGCTATTCGGAGACGATTTGGTCAAAAATATAAACCGGTTCGTTGGACTTTTCAACAGCCTAGACAAGGCTCAATTTTCCCTCAAAAAGTCAAATTCTGGGGCTAGAGTTTTTAACAGGGCTGGCAGAGGTAGAGGCCGATCTGCCGGCCGAGGAAATTATTACAGGGCCTCCCCCAGAGCACCAGCTCAATTTTACGCTCCCGCGCAGCAACTGTACTCCGCCTCTATGGTTCAACCAGCTCCATTCTTCCCTCCCAGAGGACGTCCATGGAGAGGACGCGGTGGCAGAGGATTCCCACGATCTCGTCCATCCGGTGAGTTTAATGAAAAAATGCCATTCTGTCATACCGGTGGGGGGCAGGTTGAGGCATTTTACCCATGCCTGGTCCATGATTACGGCAGACCCATGGGTTCTGGCCGTAGTCAACGGTTATTGCATAGAACTAACATCACAACCAAACAGGTTGGTGCCCCTAAATCCCATACATTTTTCAGAAGACAATGTGTATCTCATAGACAGAGAACTCCAGGACCTCATCGCAAAACATGCGGTGATAGAGGTGGACCCCTGGTCCCCCGGGTTCGTGAGCAATCTCTTTCTGGTACGAAAAAAGGATGGGGGATACAGACCTGTGATAAATCTCAGGGATTTGAACCAATTTGTGTCGTATCGTCACTTCAAAATGGAAGGGATTCACATGTTGAGGGACCTTCTAATTCAAGGGGACTGGCTAGTGAAAATAGACCTCAAAGACGCGTATCTGACGATACCTATGCACCGGTCATCTCAACAACTCCTGAGATTTCAATGGAAAAACCACATGTGGCAGTTTACTTGCCTGCCCTTCGGACTGTCTTCAGCCCCTTGGTGCTTCACCAAAGTGATGAAACCGGTGATAGCCACCCTCCGCCGCAGGGGCGTACGGCTTATCATCTATCTCGACGACATACTTATCATGGCTCGTTCAAAGACACAAGCCGAATTACACAAACACTGGACAGTGTCACTTTTGGAGAAATTGGGTTTCCTCATCAACCTCGACAAATCGGTTCTCCAACCGTCCCAGGTGGTGGAATTTTTAGGGTTCTCGGTGGACACCACACACGCAGTATTGCGTTTGCCCAGTGCCAAACTGGCCCTGATCCGGAAAGAAATCAATACGATTCTCCGGAAACGCCTCATTTCTCTGAGGACTCTTGCTCGCATGGTCGGCCTTTTGTCCGCTTCCATTCAAGCAATATTCCCGGCTCCTCTTCACTATCGGGCACTCCAACGGCTAAAAGCTCTTCACCTGAGACAAGGCCTCCGCTACTCGGACGAAATCTCCCTTTGTCCGGATTCGGAGGCGGAATTACGTTGGTGGCTCCGATACGCGGTAGAATGGAACGGCAAGGCTATTTTCACGCCCCGACCAGACATCATTCTGGAATCAGACGCGAGCCGTCTAGGCTGGGGAGCTCGCCGTGGCCCTGTCTCCACTGGAGGGACATGGTCAGCGGAGGAAGCTACCCTTCATATCAACGCGTTAGAACTCCTGGCGGCATTTTTCGCCGTCAAGAGTTTTCTGTCACAGAAATCCAGATGTTGCGTTCTTATACGCATGGACAATGTGGCGGCTGTCCAGTATGTCAATCGCCTGGGGGGATCGAGATCCAAAGTTCTGGCCAATTTGGCATCAGAATTATGGAATTTCTGCCTCTCACGCGACATCACCCCTCTAGCGGAATATATTCCGGGAACTTCCAACGACGTGGCAGACTGGAACTCCCGTTACCTGACCGATACGAGCGACTGGATGCTGGACAGATCGGTGTTTCTAGCAATCCACACCTTGTGGGGCCCCTTTCACACGGACCTGTTCGCATCGAGGCTCAATCGCCAACTGCCCCGCTTTTACAGCTGGAGGCCGGATCCAGAAGCGATTGCGGCGGACGCACTTCTTCAGACATGGCCCTCAGGTTTACACTATGCGTTCCCTCCTTTCACCATGATAACCAGAATGCTCCTTCATGTAGCCAATCAGGCGGCCACGGTAGCCCTTATCACTCCGTGGTGGCCAGCTCAACCATGGTTTCCCATGGTCCTGGGTATGTCGATCGATTATCCCAGACTCCTCCCTCACTCGATCCACCTGTTGACCAACCCTGTCGGGGAGGCTCACCCGCTAATTCTGGAAGGCAGATTGCCTCTGCTGGCATGGTTGGTCTCGGGACGTCAGACTCCAGTGATGGACTTTCATCTTCAGCTAGAGACCTTCTCGCCCTGGCCTGGGCCCCTGGGACTAGATCGGCATACCGATCTGCCTGGGGATTATGGGTTCGTTGGTGTGATCAACAACAAGTTGATCCCACTCGAGCTCCTGTGAACACGATTGTCAACTACCTGGCTGAAGCTTTTCACTCGGGAAAGGCATACAATTCACTTAATGTGTACAGGTCCGCTATTTCGGCATATCACCTTCCCGTAGAGTCCCTCCCTGTCGGGAGACACCCCTTGGTGTGTCGTCTCCTCCGCGGGGCTAGGCTTACCCGTCCTCCTAAACCTCGCTACCATTCCACTTGGGATGTGACCAAAGTACTCCAGCTACTTTCATCCTGGGAAGACAATCACCTGCTTTCCCTGCGTGATCTTTCCCTTAAGCTCACCATGTTGCTTTGCCTAGTGTCTATAAAAAGAGTTTCGGACGTCAGAGCCCTAGACGTTTCGCGGCGTCAATTTTCGCCGCAAGGGGTTAGGTTCTCGATAGTGCGTAGAACCAAGACTCAACTTCATTCGGTCTTTTACCCGTTCTTTCCTTCTCACCCACAGCTTTGCGTTGTACGTTGCCTTCAAACCTACGAATCACGTACGGCGACTCTTCGCTCTCCTAACCTATCACAATTGTTGGTCTCTTATGTGCGACCTCACCTCCCGGTGACTTCAGCCACTCTGGCCAGGTGGGTTCGTCTAGTAATGGAATTAGCGGGCATAGATTTAGCCTTGTTTGGCGCTCACTCGACCAGAGGGGCGATGGCCACTAAGGTGGTTTCCACGGGGGGTTCCTTATCGGACCTCCTATTGGCGGCCGACTGGTCGTCGGAATCTACCTTTCGGGAATTTTACTTCAGACCTGAATCCCATGTATCCTTGTCAGTTCTTACGCCCTAGTGTGGGTATCTAGTTATCGTACAAGCTGTTGTAATTTATTTACAGTCGATATATGTATACATACTCTGATGTTTTGCCCTTGTGTATAGAATACGTATGCTTAGCTTTAAACATGCAAGATATGAGCCTCCTGTCTGAAATATAATTCGAGATTTTCCTAGCTTGTGACGGAAAATATTGGTTATATGAAGACAGGAGGCGAGTATCTTCCCACCCTACCCTCCCTGTTATGGTCGCCTTGCTCTCGTTTTAGGTTACTGAAACGATCCGAGGGTACACCATTCGGACTTCCCAGATTCGTGTTGACTCCCCGTTGGGATGCTGGTTTTGGTTGGATCCTAGTTGAAGTTTCCCCTACAAGAGATGGCGACCCGTGCCTACGGATCCACTGAGGGAACTCATCGACCTACTGCGGGGATACCGACTTCTGATGTTGGACTGTTGTCTGGTTTTGTTCACACTGGCATCGCAGTCAGAAAGAGGAAGTGCAAGGAAGTACTCAGCCTTCTTATAGGGTCCGTAGGGAGGAGGGGCCGTTACACTGAGGGCTGCTGGGAAATGTAGTCCCACATAGATGTTCTTATGTTTATTCTTTTCAAAAATAAAAGTTGTTTAAGTTTCTGCTATGGGCATTAATAAAGAAAGATTAATGCAAGATACTCGCCTCCTGTCTTCATATAACCAATATTTTCCGTCACAAGCTAGGAAAATCTCGAATTAATGTCACCTATTTCTGATAGATCGCACAATTTATTAAAACTTAACCTAATAAAGTGCAGAATGAAGACCAAAGAGCCATCAAAACATGCCTGAGATAAAATTGCAGAAGAGCTTCAATAAGTGCACTGTTATAAAAAAAATATATATATACATATATACTTAAAATAAAGAAGGAATTTCAGGACACAAAAAAAATGCATTTAAAAATATAGCCAGACTTAAAGTGACTGTAAACCTGAAAAAAATAAAAAATATAACCCTGTAAGACAAAGGCATAATGAGCTAGTATGCATCACAATCAAAATACTTACCTTAGATCGAAGCTGTTAAGGCGACCCTGCACATTGCTGTGACCGGCGACATGTCTCCCAGAGTTCTTTCCAGGTTTGCAGTCTCTGGTGCTGCGATTAGCGGGAGTCGTGATGACATCATTCCTGCGCATGCGCGTAGGAGTCGCCAGTCACAGCACGGCTACTGAAGAAATGGCAGGAGTCGTCCGTTTCTTCAGTGTGCATGCGTATATGGTAAACATCTCCAAAATCATGCAGGTTTCAGCTTTCAAAGGCTTGGCTGAGAGCAGGGGGAGCCATTGGCAGAGAGGGGGGGGTGAGGCCATGCTGAGTTATGTGTCTTAATAGACGCAATGCAAACAGCCTGGCTCGAGAGCAAGCCTACATGGGTGCCCTCTATAGAAAGTGGCTTCTATGGAAGGAACTCAAAGGAGTGGAGGAGCCAAGTTCACCGGTTGGAGAGGATCGGAGCTGTTCTGTGTAAAACCATTGCACAAAACAGCACGCATAACATGTTTGTTATTTTAATGAAAAAATAAATAAACATGAAACTTTAATATTACTTGAACTCTCAAGGTTGGAAGAGCTGAAGGGAACAAGACCATGACCACAAAGCCTGTATCTTGACTGAAGCCATGTTCTAAATTCCCCAACAATTTACATGTTTCACTGTATTATTTGAATACATAATACATTGCTAAAATAAATTAAAAATTAGTAATAAAATGTGCACCCCAATATAAGAAACATAAACTAAAAAACGAAAGCAGTACTGTATTATCCTTAGCAAAGCTTTTATGGATCCAGTTCACAAACAGCCATGTTCACAGGAGTTATTTAATATTGTTCAAAAGTGGGCTTTTTTTTAATAATCTCTTTTTTTCCCTTTATTATAACAAATTTACACATACAACATAAAATACACACTATACACAGTAGCTATACAAATCCAGTCTCTAGCATAAAACACATAATCCCCCCTTCCCTGAGGAGGCACACTGGGTCATTGATCATATCTTTTACAAAAAAAGCACAGGAAGCATAAACACCCACAAAGAGAGAAGAAAAAATAAAATAAAAATAATCCCCACTCACACACCTGTCGTGCCACATTTTTCAAAAGGTTAATTAAGAAAGGAGCTTAACACTCCTTACAAACGATCCTGAACAAACTGTTGTGGCAAGACAAAAAACCGAGATGCGCTGGACACCTCCTAATCAAACACAAACTAGCAGGAGGAGCGGGATTAGTAGACTTCAGGGACTATTATTTAGCCACAATACTCACTCAACTCAGAGACTGGTTCCAAACACGCCCAAATACCCTATGGGGTCAGTTAGAATCTACTATGGTAAAACGCAACAACCTTAGTGACTGGTTACTAGGAATCCCTCACGGTAATCCTGTCTCCAACTCTCTCCCTCCTACCATGAGAGCCTCGGCTCTAGCATGGAAAGGTATGGTACAACAGGGTGAAAACCACCCACAACCGCACAAACCTCCCCTTCCACTGACTGTTCTAGACCATTGCACCGAAGACCTTAGAACATCAGATTGGAAGCCCTATGGTATCTCCTACCTACAGGACATCATCCAAGACGACACTATACTCCCGTTCTCCCATTTACAAGCAAAATTTGGACTAAGAGACAAGGAATTCTTCACCTACCTAAGAATTAAGCACTGCCTTTCCCGCATATCCAAACCATGTTACACCATTCCCCCTAAAGTATGGACATTTCTGACCGACCGCTCCTCTAAACAGAAGGGTATCTCCTTTTCTATGCCATGTTTCGACAAAAATTAACATTCGTCAAAGCCAAACCGCACATTCAATGGGATACCGACCTTGGACAGACTCTTCCAGACCTACAATGGCAGGACGCACTCAAGTCCGTATACAGAGCCACTAGAAATGTAGCACTATGGAACTGACTTTGAAAATCTCACTACGTTGGTACCTAACACCCGCCAAGATAGCAAATTTGGCAAAGGCAGCCCAGACACATGTTGGAGGTGCACCCAAATGACAGGGGATCTGATACATATCCTTTGGTCCTGCCCGCTTATCACCCAATTTTGGACAAATATCTTTCGCATGCTGTCAAACATTGCTGGTAGTAACATCTCCCCAACGCCAACATTAGCACTACTTAACATGGACTTGGGTATGTTTCCTGTGAACATGCAACTGGTGGTCACTAATATTCTCCTGGCAGCCAGGCTGAGTATCACCAGACTTTGGAAATCTACCCAACCTCCAACGCTAGAAGCTGTTATTGACCTAGTCAACCTACATTACAACCACGAGCTGACACTGGCCTCAAGCAGAGGAATGTACGGTAAAGTTCATGAGAAATGGCTCACCTGGTCCCGTTGGGATAATGCAGCCATGTTTATGTAAATCCGTCGACTGCGGCGGAATCATATCCTAGCTTTACCCATTAAGGGCTTTCACTATATGAATCGCTTGTTTGACCAATTGTTTCGTAGCACTGTTTTCTGTTTTTGAATTTATATGTATTTAACCTCATTTTGTATCCAACATACATGTACAATGTGACGGCGCTGCGTCGCCCAATTGTTAATTACCCATTCTTGTCGAAAAACTGGAATTTATTTTCTATGTATGACCCTTTCTTTAAAACTAATAAAAAAGATTGATTAAAAAAAAAAAAAAGAAAGGAGCTTAATAGCACCTTATTATGTGATTTTTAAAACCCCCCCCCAAAAAAACAGGGGATGTTGAATTCCTGATTACTGTTGTCATGCCTTCTGTAATTTAATTTAGATTTAGTGATAATTTCTTTGAGCCCTCTCCCTACTTTTCATGACCTTTCCCTACCCTCTCCTTAAAAGAGAAGTACAGTATGAGTTAAAAAAAATGCATACTTACCCAGGTGCATGCAGCATCAATCCAATGCTGCATCTGGCCTCCGCTGCTTTTAAGACCGTGAACCCAGTGATTAAAGACCCCTGATTGCTTGGTTCTTGGACTTAAGTGAGCGGAGAGCCGGTGACTGACAGTCATTGGCTCTTTGCTCTGCCCCTCCAGCATTTACTGGAGTGTTCGGCTGTGACGGGGATGGGAGTAGCTGGCTCAGGCTTTTAGCAGTGCATTAAAAGGCTGAACCAGCTGCCAGTCCTATCTATGTGGATCCCGATTATAAGCCTTGATATCCCCAGAGTCTGGACTGGCTGAGTGACATCAACCTACAGCAGACTTTAGCCTGCTGTTGCCTGAATACGGGTAAATATGAGTGAAGAACAAAGTGCACACTCCTGTGACCTACAGGAGAAGTAGAGCAAAACAAGATTGTTGGCCTTACTTCTCTTTTAATATCCAAAATGCATAATGAACATAGTTCAAACACCCTAGCAGATGCAATTGCAAAGCCTAATGGCATAAATGTGGTAGCTCTGCTACTCCTCTTTGTTATTAAAGCGGATGGTTCACCAAAAACAAATATTAAAAGCCAGCAGCAACAAATACTGCAGCTGCTGACTTTTAATATTAGGACACTTACCTGTCCTGGAGTCCAGCGGCGTCCGCAGCAGAGGATGAGCGATCGCTCGTCACCCTGCTGCTCCCCCCTCCATCCACGGCGAGGGAACCAGGAAGTGAAGCGCTCCGGCTTCACTGCCCGGTTCCCTACGGCGCATGCGCGAGTCGCGCTGCGCCCGCGATTGGCTCCCGCTGTGTGCTGGGAGCCGAGAGTTCCCAGCATACAACGGGAAAAGCCCGTCTTTTGCCCGAGATTGCGGGCCGGAAGTGGGTGCGGATACCTGTCTTTAGACAGGTATCTGCACCCCCCTCCCCCCTGAAAGGTGTCAAATGTGACACCGGAGGGGGGAGGGTTCCGATCAGCGGATCTTCACTTTAGGGTGGAGATCCGCTTTAAATTCAAAATACTAACGACTACCTACAAAGCCATCCACAACTCTGCCCCCAGCTACATCACCGACTGTCTCAAAATACCAACCTAATCGTTCTCTTCGTTCTACGCAAGACCTCTTGATCTCTAGCTCTCTCATCACCTCCTCCCATGCTCGCTTCCAGGACTTTTCCAGAGCCTCTCCAAGCCTATGGAATGCCTTACCCCAACCTGTCCGCTTATCTCCTACTCTACTAGCTTTTACACAATCCCTGAAAACCCTTCTCTTCAGAGTAGCCTATCCTACCCACACCTAACAACTGTTTTTTTGTTGTTGTTTTTTTCATCTTGTCCATCTGATCATCCCGCACAGATACTACCCTTTGTTCCACTTGACCCTCCCTTCTAGATTGTAAGCTCTAATGAGCAGGGCCCTCTGATTGCTCCTGTATTGTATTGTAATTGTAATTGTACTGTCTTCCCAGATGTTGTAAAGCGCTGCGCAAACTGTTGGCGTGATATAAATCCTGTATAATAATAATAGATAATATAACAATTTCAAATATAGCAGCATAGACAGTATCAAAGCTCTCTGGCATCCAGTTAACAAGTATTTTGAAACCTGCACTCACCCTCATGTCATATTAGGACACAGCAGCTGCGTCCATGCAATAGCAATGAATGGGATGCCAGCAAGGGGATGCATGCAACATCTGAGCATCCCCGTTCCAGGAAAACAGACCTGCATGAGGCCCACAGTATAATGCCCTGTCTAAACGAGCCTTAAATCTTGCAAAATATAATGTTCAATATGTCCATCTTTGTTAGATTTAAAGGTTTATTGTCCGCTCCCTTAATTATAGATGCTTGTGTATGTCCACATGAAAAAAATCCTGTTTCATTCAGGATTGCAGATGCTTTCCCAGGGGATAAATAATATTAAGCACCAAATAGTACTTTAAATTGTTTACCTTTCTGGTAAAGTCTTCATTAGCATTTAGAAAATGGGTCAGTGTTTTTGTATAATTTATTGTGTTCTACATATGTAACTAAATTCAAAATTGTAATTTATCATGTATTTAAGATAGATTTGAGATAGATTATTATATCATAAGAATGTATTCAAAATGCCAAATCTTTTTTTTCCATATCAAAACACATTGGGGGATTCAGTAAAGCTGCTGAGCCATTTTTCCAGCCAAATTTATAAAGCATCTGCAACACACTTGGTTCTGACTGTGACTTATGTGGCAAATTCAGTTCTAAAATGCACCACATTGTGGCGCAACACCTGAGCCACATTTAAAATAAAATACCTACAGTACAGTTTATATCTTATAAAAATGAAGCAAATTAAGGCCAATTCTCTGTTGGTGTACAGAGAGATAGAAACTGGCACAGTTCGATTTTGCCAAAGTGTTTCCCCTGTGTTTTGAAAGTGGTGCAGCGTACACCAGATTCAAGTGTAAGTTCTAGACAGGTACACAAATTTGGCACACACTGCGCCACTTTCTGAACACATGTGAGACACTTTTCCAAAAACCTGTCTGTGCCAGTCTTTATTAATTCCAGGAACTGTCTATAAAACAAAACTAACAAATTAAATGATCAGGTTTAATATTAAAAAATGCATGTCTTTACCAAAAGAACATAAATAATAATAATAATAACCATGTTGGCTATACTGGGTGCAAATTTTGCATCTATATATACACACACTAATTGTAAATAATAATCCTCACTAAACATACATACATAAAGACACAGGGCCAGATTCTCAGCTGATATACGACGGTGTATCTCACATACACCGTCGTATCGCAGTTTTTTTCAATGGGTATCTATGCGAGTGATTCTTAGAATCACTTACGCATAGATACACTAAAGATCTGACAGGTGTAAAGCAATTACACCATCGGATCTTAGATGTAATAACAACACCGGTCGCTAGGTGGCCTTTACATTGTTTTCTCATTTGCCTATGCAAATAAGCCTAATACGCCGATTCCTGAACGTTTTTGCGACGCGGCGACGTAGTTTACGTAGGTTGCGTATGCGTAAGGTTACCCCTGCTGTATGAGGGGTATGTTTCCTAAGTGCCGTCGTTGCCATGTTAAGTATGGCGTCGGGTCAGCGTCGTCTTTTTCCGTCGGTTACGTCGTTTTACTAAGTCGTTTGCGAATTGCGTAAATGACGATCACGTCGTTTTGACGTCGGTTTCAACGACGCTTTACAACGTGAGCTGGAGCATGCGCACTGGGCTTTTTTCCCGGCCGGCACATGTGCACTTCATTTAATTAATTTAAATACAGCATGCCCCCTCCTTCAGTATTTGAATTACGCATCCTTACGACACCGCATTTACGCTACGCCGCCGAAAATTACCGAGCAAGTGCTTTGAGAATACGGCACTTGCTCCAGTAATTTGCGTAGACGTAGTGTAAATGCGATACGATACGCTACGCCGCCAGATACGCCATTTTTTGAGAATCTGGCCCAGAGGGTGCAATCAGTGCAAAAATAAACAAACCCTAAAGAAAAAATATGCAAGCTGAACACTGTAGAATAACACAAATTCCAGTGAGAAATATAAAAAACAAAAAAGTGCAGCGCAAATAAAACTAATAAATAGATTTTAAATATTCTATATAAAATAATTCATAAGAAATGAATAGATAATAATAAATATAATCAATTAAAGTGCAATGAAAATGATTTTTCGTATAAGCATGTGGCAAGTGAAAGAACAGCCCATAGGAGATATTCCACCAGTGTAAGATGCACAAAAATTGTGTGGCAATCCCTCTACCGCAGGTCTCATTAATTACTCTCACCTCCAATATTGACCCCTGATTTCCCAGGAAGTAAAAAAAACCTGAGAAAACAGATGGATCGAATCCCCAAAACACACTTCCTCTCCAGAGATGTACAAAAGTTCCACAGAGGGGGGCGTGGCTACCGTGCAGCTTGATGGCAGCGTGATCCTGTAGCTCCGATCTAGACAGAGGAACCAAGCGGCTCCACGGCGACATAGCAGCACGAACCATCTCGATCCCACCGCCTGAGAGCCCAGGGACATAGGAGAGATGACCCGAAAGAGGAAAGAATCGGCTCAGCCCAAGAAACTGAATGATTTCTATCCGCCGCGAGATCGCGGCCTGCTCCAAGATGGCGCCGGAGCAGCAGCGTCCTCTCCTGCCTCCTCTCGCGGTTCTCAGTCCGCTGCATCCAGCCCAGGGGATGAATCGGGTTCTGCTCGTAGGTCCCCAGGAGTGTCCACTCCGCTTGCCCACAGCCCTGCTAAGTCCAGACCGCGGCTAGAAGGATCGGCTACCCATGTAAGCCCTGAGCAGGACTCTATGGATGATACCAGGGAGTTAGTAGACCCCTTCACAGCGTTCCCAACCACAGGCAAAGCGGTCTCTGATACTACATTGAAAGATATGCTAATTTTCCTCCGCAGCTCCATGCATACAGATATGCTGCACTGCATGAAGAACTTTAAAACTGACATTGGGGAACTGGGTGGTCGGATAGAGCGTGTGGAGGAAAAAATGGGGGAGTTCGCTACATCTCACAATGCCCTGATTGATGCCCATGCTGAGCACTCTGATGGGATTGAATGGCTGAGGGCAAAGGTCGCTGACCTCGAGGACAGGTCAAGAAGGAACAATGTGAAGATTAGAGGGGTGCCAGAAACAGTGCTCCCAGCACAACTCCAACAGTTTGCTAAGGACTTGCTGCACCAGTTCCTTCCATCTGTTCCTGAATCTGAATTGAGTTGCAAATTGACAGGATCCACAGGCTGCCTAAGCCAGCCTTTCTCCCTGAAAATGTCCCTAGAGACGTTTTGATGAGAATCCATTTTTATCAAGTGAAGGATCAACTGGTCTCCACCTTCAGAAAAACCCAGCAAATGCCAGAAAGATTCGCCCACATTCAATTGTTTGCGGATCTGTCTCAGTTCACTATGCAGAAACGAAAATCACTGCTCCCTATAATGAAAGCTCTCTGTAATCACAACATCCCCTATCGCTGGGGATACCCCGTCAAGATCACCGTCACTCACAATGGGCGTGACACGGTAATCTCTGACCTAGACGCGGGTCTCACACTGCTCAGATCTTTGGACATTCTCCCGGACCAGCCAGCACCAAGCTCGCAGTCATCACCTCCTGCTCGGATTGATCAACAGCATGAATGGCAAACGGTGACAAGGAAAAAGTCCGGCAAGAAATCTGCGGCCTAATTGCCTTTCCGTGACTAAGCTAACCTTATCTACTACTAGTTCCTTTATGTTCTGGAATTGTTCTGTTTGAATTCCCCCCCATGATGTTGGGCAGAGATCCTGCCCCTGGATGCTTATTTTTGAAAACTTTTTTTCTAATGTGCTGTTTTTTTTTCTTTCTTGTTTTAAATTTTCTGACCCTGATTCCTTTAATCTTACCCCCTATGGCCCACCTCCCTCCATGGCCTGCTCCACCTAGTGATCGCACCGAACCACCCACGTTGAGATGGATGGCTACCTGCTGTCGCCTCGGTCCGGATGTCAGTTTTCTATTTTCCTGGATGAGGTACCACTGCTTTTCTTTTTTATATTTGAAATATGGCTATTAATATAGTGTCATTCAATGTGAATGGTCTCAATCACCCGGCCAAAAGAGCCTCAGTCTGGAAGGAGGCTGCTACTCTTCGAGATGATGTCTTGTGCATTCAAGAGACGCACTTCCTGGCAGATAGCGCACCCAGGTTTCAGAACAGGCGATTTCCACATGTTTTTGTGGCTTCCATGCCAGTCAAGCATAAAGGGGTGCTTATAGCTGTTAGTGACTCTGTGGCTCTCAAGGTATCACAAGTTCATATAGACTCGGAGGGTAGATATATTATTCTGATCGGAGAATTGAATAACAAACTTTTCACTATAGTGAACCTGTATGCACCGAACCACCATCAGTTACGTTTTCTAAAGCGTTTGTATTCCAAAATAGCTTTGCTCCGTCAGGGCTCCTTGGTGGTCTGTGGTGATCACAACTTGACGGTTGACTACGCCTTAGACTCTTCCACCACTGCACGACGTCCTCCACCTCAACTTCAACAGCTGCTTCACTCTGAAGGTCTTTTTGATACCTGGAGATGTTATCATGCCACCGAGCGTGATTATACGTTCCATTCATCCAGACATAATTCCTATTCGAGAATAGACTTTAATT